>CM042092.1:54463096-55141287 GCA_023512835.1 Taxillus chinensis
TTGGATGAAAATAGTGTTAGTTATTAAAGTTTGTTATTTGAATGTTATTATAACTTTTTTAAAGTTAACTTTGCTTTAGTAATTTTCCTATTGTGTTAACAAAATAATGACAATAAAAAATAATAATATCTCACATGTTGCTCAAAAAAAAAAGCAAAAATTATATTAAGCATCATTTATGATATGGGTTTTTTTTTAAATGGCATTTTGTAATGGGTCTTTCTTAGGCTAATTACCTAGGTAGATAGGTCATAATAATGAGTCTAGAGGGGGGTGAATAGACTTTCTTGCAAAAGCTAGAATATTTTTGCAGACTTAGAGAGTTTAAGGAAAGATAGGAAATCTAGATGATTATGCCCATGTAATAAATGAGAGGGAAGCATACAAAAAACATATAAGAGATAATGAGGAAACAGACAAGGAACTGAGTGATTGTAATGAGCCCTCCACTATAACACTTCAAATCGGACGAGGAATATTCTCATAGGCTTACAGGAAGCCAATGCTTAAAGAGAAAAGACTGTTTGAGACAAACTATTTGAGAGAAACCGTTTGTTGAATGTTCCTCAAACTTGTTGTTCAATTGTATTCTTCTAATAAAGAGCTTACCAATCAATTTGTGTTAGATCTTTCAAAAGAAAGATTAAATGTTTAATGGAATGCTCTGAATTTTATCACACGTGCACACAACACTTGGAAGTCTTTTCACTCTTGGCTCTCTTTCTTCGTTGGAAGACTTAGAAAGCCTTGGGAACTCTTATTAAACTAAGTTGTTCATTCAATGTGCAAGAGTTTTTTCATTTTCCTCAAAGTTCCCATCATAGATTTTAGCATGTGTGTATATTTTAGTGCAAAGTGCATGCGCGCGCAGATTCCCATCCTTGATAATCTAACTTCCTACCAATACAATGTGGCAGGTAAAAGGGATGATCAGATCTGCTCATATTGTGCAAATTAGTTGTTCATACAATACAAATCGTGCTCATACCTTCTCTTTTAATCTTGTTCGTTTATTAGCTATTGGTAGGTAATAGTTATTAATTCGACAATAAATACGCTTGACTGCAAAGAGCTGTGTGGCAAAGACATGAAAACCCTAGATTATAATTTTGTTAAGTGTTTGGCTACTTTGTGTTTCTAGTTTATTAGCCTCGAAGCTATGGTTTGACTCAAAGATAACATCAAAATAATTTTCTTTGTTAAAAGTGTGGTTGACTTGAAGGTCATTGCCTCGAAGCTCCTCCTAGAAGGATTACATGAAGTCAATTTGCTTTCAGGTTCTTAAAGCCTTAGCCTTGAAAATCTTAAACATATAGCTAACTTTACGTGAATAATATTCTCCTTCAAAGTGGGCGACCTTGAAGATTAAAAAGAGTTAAAGCTTTCAAATTAAGCTAGATACTTAGAGCTTTGATTTTAACCTTGATGGCTTCACACCTTCGAGTCTTTGGATGTTTGAGTCTTTGGGTCAATTTGAGTGATCTTAGCTCATATTATTTGTAGGTTACTCGATATCTCACGAGCTAAGTTTTTGACCAATCAACACTTTGAGTCTCTGAACCCTTGGGTTTTAGCTCAACCAACTCAACATTTCATGGTGAGCCTTCTACCTTTGAGTCTTCAAGTTTTTAGATTAGTCATTACGTTTGACACCTTGAACTTCCCTATGGTATCTTCGACCTTACAGATCTTTGTGTCTTCGTATTTTTTCGTGTGCAATGACCACTCTTCTTTCTCACGGTTTTGACTATTTAACCCTACAGATCTTCCGGTTTTTGAGTCTCTTGACTTACCTGGTTTTGTGGTAGCTTCAAAAAATCAATTCTTCAACTAGAAATTTCTATGAGATTGCATAGAACATGACCTGAAGGGCATAATCTTAAATGAGAGACACCTAATCTGGCATCCCCATTGTTATTATTAACCTTGAGGGCATAATCAAAAAGAGACTTCTTTAACTATTAAATTATACGCTTTTGTAGCTGATTTTATAATCATTATGTCGAGTATCTCCCATGACTTTATTATTATCATAATGCATGGCAAGGAATTATAATAATCCATACAGCCTACATCTATAATTTAGCCAATCCCATGTCATGACGGAGAGGAAGCCCTACAGCACAACATCATCATCACCTTGAAATCATCCACACTTGCACTACATATCATAGTCTACCATCAAAACTCATCTTGTTGCTAACTTACTACATTCCAATAGTCCATGTATACATTTCTCCCCTTTGTGGTTATCAAAGCCATTCCATAATCAAACCATCAATCTGTGCCACCTAAGACACTGTCCTCCACGTCATAGACTCTAGCCGCCGACCTACACCATTCTCACCTCATATTGTTACAACATTAAGCCATCCTACACCAACCTTACCCGTCTTAAGGGAGCTACATCAAGAAAGAGAGAAATAGGCCATGTGCATAAAGAAAAGGAAAGCAAAGAACGTGCTGAAAAGTGGGCCTACTACAACATAAGAACCATTAGTATGTGCAACAACATCGCTAACATACATTAACTCCTCCCTATTACAACCATTGAATCCAAGTAATTTGAAAGAAGAACAAGTTTACCAGAACGTTACAAAGGAAGAAGAGGTGTTCTATAAAAGGAAAGTGGAAGCTTCGCTAGGTATATTTTTAACATGAATATATATTCTGTTTGTTCACTAGGTACTTACCTCATATGCATTGTTATTTTTTTTGTACATATCAGTATTTTTCTCATGCCATGTCATTGATTATTATCATTATTATAATCGTTAATATTGCTAGGGTCTTACTATTTACTCTCTTAATACTAGGGTGTATTGTTACTTTTTTACTCGTTATTGATTGAATATAACTTATTATGATTGTTGTTGTTGTGGATCATTCTTAATAGAATTATTATTATTATAATTCTTGCTATTATTATCATTATCGCTATTTTTTCTTATTATTATTGTAAGAAGTTTGGATTATGACTATTGTTTTGAGTAGTTTATATTATTATTATGTTATTAGCCACAAGGATTTATTTATTTATTTATTTATTGTTCTTCTTATCATTATTGTTGCATTATTATCATTGTTATTATTGTTATCTTCATTGGGAAAATCATTGTTTAAAAAAAAGAATGTTAATGTCATCACTATTGTCATTGTTATTATCAAAACTATTATTATGTTATATTGGGCGTCAATATTATTATAGTTCTTCTTCTTATTTTGAATAGGTAAAATTATTTATTATTATTATTGTTTCACATAATCTAGAGTTATTATGATGATTGTTATTTTACTTTGTCTTACTAGCTAGACTTAATATTTATTAGTATTGTTGTTATTATTATTGTTGAGTGATGAGTTTGAAATTTATTGTCGTAGTTGCTACTTATTATTTGTTGGGTTGATGTTGATATACAAAAATATTAAAAGAAATTAAAATTCAACAAAAAAATGCTTTAAGTAACCGCATGACTAAATAACTAATGTTTTATGATTTAATTACTTGGACCTAAAATAATAGTGGCATTAGCTTTTCGTTTCAAATTTGTATTTATGCATATTCAAAAATTCAAAAGAGATTTGTTTTTCCATAATACTACTTTCTTTCATTCTACTTTCCATTATGTTTAAAAATTAAAAATGATTTGCATCCTGAAAAAATTCTTTTCCATCAAGTATTCCAAGTCCTACATTAAAAAAAAAATTTAAAACTAAAAGCAAGTTTTTTAAAACAAACAAAAAGAAGTAAAATCCCAATTATTCTAAAGTGTGGAACCAATTTTGGGTGTGTGGAGGTGTTAATCCTTCTCCGCATGTAAATGACTCCTAAGCCCTTCCTCTCCTTAACAATGACCATCCTTAGGTGATCAATCGCACTCACATTATGATTGATGGCAACTTTAAATATTTTATATTCATGTTTCATCGTAAAATGTTTCCTTTCTTTTGAATGTCATCACAATGAAAACTCCATGACCCAAAATCCCAAAATTGAATTTGAAGGTCAGTGATGAGACCGAATAGAAATGCATGATGATAGCTAGCAACTACGTTGGGGAGTTAGTAAGAGTCGAGCCAATTCTTATTTTAGATATGGAGGTTACACTTGTTTGTATATTTGTTTGTATTATATGTAAAGACTCGTATTTGGGTAGTTTTGAGAGATAGCCATTCTATGGGAATGTAACTATCTGGACAGTAGTGTAGTCGTCGATGTGAGCATTTTGACTTTACTTGGGCCCGATTCTGAGTCGGGGCCCCGTTTGACCCGATTGTTGACTTTTCGGGGTTTATTGGTTGACTTTGCGTTTGGGTGGTCATTTGGGTGTAATAATATCTATTTAGTGTTGTGCTCGTCATTTCGAGCGTTTTGACTGTAATTTGACTCAATTTGGAGTTTGGGACCTTAGAGGTCAATTATTGACTGGGTCAATGGTTAACTAGGTTAGTTGACTGGCAGAAATATAAATAGCAGAAAAAAAAAAGAAGAAGCTTTCACTTTACGTTTCACGTTTGTGCGTTTGAGAGAGAGAGCTTGAGAGAGCTTGGAGGCCTTGGCGATTTGGGGCAATTTGGGTTCGTGGAGCTCAAAGATTCACTTCAAGTAGGTGTCCTTGAACTTCTTATCCTTCTCTTGTTTTGGATCTGCACGAATTTATCATGGTTTATGAAATTGAGCATGAACCCTAGAATTTGGGAAAATCCAATTTTGGGTTAGATCTAATGGTTTAGCATAAGAATTGTGGTTAAGAACTATTTTATATCATTGTGGATATATGTTTTTGTAATTTTGGGGTTGATTAACTGTGTCTTTCATGAGGGTTGATAAGTCAACCATGGAAATCTGGGTTTAGATCTAGATTTCTGGAAATCTGAAATTTTATACGTGTTTCTGTTGTTTCTGCACGATTTAGAGGCGTTCTGGACGCATTTTGAGGTAGATATCGTAGTTTGTTGCAAAACAGGGGTGTTAGTGAGCGTCTGGGAGTTTCTGGGCGCGTTCCAGACGAAGAACAGGCAAAAACGACGATGAACAGTACCCTGGGCGCGTTACTGGGTCGAACTAACGAAAATCCGAAGTCCTGGGTCGTAGGGTCGGTAGTTCGTAGACCCGTAGTTCGTAGGTTCGAAGGTTTGAAGGTTCGAAGGTTCGTAGTTCGTAGACCCGTAGTTTGAAGGTTCGTAGGTCGAAGGTTCGTAATTCGTAGTCCGAAGGTCGAAGATCGAAGACCTGCTTCGAGTCTTCGAGGCGCGCTATGCAGCTACGAGTCGCAGCTCCAGCTACGAGTCTCCGAGGCGCACTGCAGTCCCGCACTACGAGTCGCAGTCCTGAAGCTACGAGGCAGGCTGTTCTGCAGCTTCGAGCCAGTGCAACTGCACTAGACTGGACCATTTACATTGTAACCCATACCCAAAGTAATATACTTAAGTTACAATGTAAATAACGAAATACCCCCCATTTGGATTCAAAGAAAAATACTAGAAAAATTAATTCCCACTATTTCAAACTGTGAAAATTTGGTTTTAGTGTAAAATCTCGGAAAAACCCAAAAGTTCATAGTGGTGAATTTTTAAAAAGTGGGGTTAGACATCTCAGAAAAGTCCCCAAAAATCAGATTATCTTATTTATGATATGGGAACCCAATACCGGGACTTTTGATTTTAAGAAAATAGCTGCTATGGGTACTTCCTTCATAAATCAAGGATTGAGGATTTACTTGTGAAGACTGGCTACAGTTCCAAAGGAAATGTTGAGAATGACATGCCATACTAATGTTAGTATGTTGGTGCGAGGTATTGGGGCATGGACTCCGTGATTTGTTTGGGTTCTCACCGTGATGCACCGATGGTGTTATGTGGTTGACGTGGCAGGCATATGCACCGATGGCAGGCCTGTGTGGCGACTGTGGCCGGGCATATTGCGCTGTGGACAGGCTAAGGCCTGAGTTGAGCCGTTGAGCTCGTGGAGCTAGGGCTGAGTGCCCTGAGTTGGGATCTCATGGAGGATCGTGGACAAGTTATCCTGTGTGGGCAGGCTGAGTTCTGATGATTGTGCACACTACACGGTGCACGAGTACACTGAGCATATAGTATAGACTTATATGTGTTGCATGATATGGAGTTTTGGGGTCACCTACTGAGCTTGTCGCTCACCCCTACTTGTTGTTTACCCTTTTCAGGTGTGACCCGAGACTAGTGGAGGACTTTCTTCTAGGAGGACGCCCACTACTCTGATGTATGATACATTTATAATCTATAGTGTTTTATATGATATCCCGGACATGGGTCCATGGACAGTTGTATTTGCATATTGTATAATGTGATGTCTGTATGACTGTTTGACTCATTGTATGTATGATGATATATGGGAAAGTACAGGATTACCCTTGATGTATGACTGTACAGGGTTACATATTTGAGACAGCACCCGCGGTGTAGTCTCCATTGGTGCTAGTCACCAACCCCTTAACCTATCGGGTGCGGGCAAGGGGAAGTCATGTACCCAGTTCCGGGTTCCCTGGAATTCGGGGGCGTGACATTATATTCTTTAATTATATTAATGTATATATTGTTGTCTTATTATCATATATCTTTTAATGTAATTTATTTGTTTCATATTTTTTATACAACTGCCACATTCATGTATGCACCCTTTACTTGGGTTATACCGAGTTAAGGTTAGTAGGGTTTGTCCATATAGGCTTGGTTGTGCTTATCTACATGGAACTTCCAAAAACATCTCAATCAAGTAGCGGTCATTTCTTGTTAATGCCCTTAAGGAACGATGATGACTCCTTTCATCAATGCCCTATATGTATACAGGTTCTCTACTAGTTCTTGTTAATGCCCTTAAGGTATAAGGTTAGTAGAGTTTGCTTGGGGATAGTTGAATAAAATAGGATATAGATAAAGAGACCCCTTAAGGGCGCGAGCCAGCATATGTGTATAATGACACTTATCTTATGCTTATTTACAATTTATCATAATCTTGTTTACTTTGTATATCATGCCTTGCTTCATTTGTATCTTATATTATGCAGTGTTTATTCTCACATCAATATTTCTATTCTCTTTTCTCATAATATTGCATATCAATTCGCATGCATGAACTTCATTTAGGGCAAATGGAAAATTTTGATCATCTTCTAATGCACTATAATGACCCATGTTTGGGATTTGAGGATTTAGTCATTGGTGCGTTTGGACAAGGACTCTTATCCAGACGGTTAACGGGAGTCCGAGGGCACAGCACCTCAGCAAGGTTCTCGCTATGAAAACATGGTCGATGCAGCCTTAGTCAATGTGAGAGTGGCATGGTTAGTGGTCGATGTCGAATAGAGAAGAATCTAGAGAGTTTGGTCGATACGAGATAAATTTTGACATGTGGTCAATGTGGTCGAGGTTGACCAGAGCAGTTTCCCGAGAGCTTTCCCATATGTGTTGGTCGACCCGAAAGATGGTCTACCTGTGGTCGACGTGGTCGACCTTGTTCGCACATGTAGGTTGACCTTGTTCAATGTGGAAATTGGTCGATGTGGGTGTCTGGTCGACACGAGAAAGGGTAGTCGATCCCGGGTGTTTTTGGTCGATGTCGACCTAGTGAAAATGTATTTTTGATATTTTTGTTTTGCAATTTGTGGGTTCAGGGATTATTTTGCAGCTGTCAGAGAGAGAGAGAGATCATCATCGGTTCAAATGTTGCCGCTGTGTTCTTGGACGAGGGAGGCGCCTAAAGGAGTGAGCAATGAGCAAGGATGTTCCTTCAAGTCGAAACCCTAACTTAACCAAGTTCGGGGTAGGGATTCTGTACTTTTTGAACCTATTCTAGGGTTAGTTTTTGAGGTAATTAGTATGTATATGTATATACGTAAATTCATATAGGTGTGATCTCCTATATGAATCTTGGCCTTCATTGGCATATTGTGCTTGTGGATGTTGATGAGTTTGGGGTTAGTGGGGAGTAAGGGTTCGTTTCATGGTGTGGTTGCATTCATTCATGGTAGTTTCGCGATAGAATCTCGTGGGGAGCTTTTAAAATTATAGGAGGGTTATGGTTGAGAACGTATTATGTGAACTTAACCTAATTATGGCTTGTATGATGGATGATTTGTTGTGAATATGCCTTGTTATGTTATGCTTGAAAGTGTGCTATGTAGAACTGTGGTAGCTTGTGTAATTGTAGTTGTGGTAGCCTGGGCAGTTATGGTTGTGAAAGCCTGTGTGGTTGTAGCTATGGTTGTGCTTACTTGTGTGGCTTGTTTATGTGTTGCCGTATTTATGAATGTTGAATATAACATGTTTATGTACTATTGCCACGACACTACACTTGTGCACGTCATTATATAGATGCTAAGAGCATGGGATGGGTTGGGGAGACATAATCCTTACTGAGATGTGGTTGCTCACTCCTCCTGTTGTGTTTTGTTTTTTTTCAGGAACCTACAAGCATTAGGTGGAACATCAAGGTGGAAGGCTAAGTTTATTATTCGGTTGTTTTTGTATTGTGTTATTTTGAGGAACTATTGTAACCCCAATGCGGAAATGATGTAAAAGATATATGAATTTAATAAAGATATGTGCTTTGTCTCATGAACAATTATTGTTGATGTTTATAATGTTCTGTGTGGTATTATTTATCCATACCCCTTATCCATTGCGTGGGTAAAGTGGAGTCACTGATACGTGCTTGTTACAGGTGGGTCGTGTGTAGTGTAATCCCGTGTGTGCGTGTCGTGCGTAGTGCAGTCTTGTGTGTGCGAGTCGTGCGTAGTTGCAAGGCTGTGTGTGCGTGGGTTGTTAGTCGTGGGTTGATCTGTGTGGGTTAGTTTTAGCTATAAGGCTATTATATAAAGCCAGTCGTGGGCAAGTTTCTAGCATGGGATGGTGCCTGGCGTCATGTTTAGTGGTCATGGGATTGAATCCCATCGTGCTTGCGTGTGTCTTTAATTCCATTGTGTGAGCTTGCGTGTGTCTTTAATTCCATTGTGTGTGCTACTATATAAAGCCAGGTGGGGTGTGTGAATATATATATGAAATTAATTCCAGAAAACTCTCCTCCTTACTATTTCTCTCTGCTTCCCAATTCCCTCTTCAAAATTCTCCGTATCAGTCACGAACTGGTTTCCTTGGGTAAGAAATCTGGGGCGTGATATGCACGTTGTGGATAAGGAAGATATTTGAGAAATAGCCTCTACCACAAGCAAGAACCAAGAATGCATGGGGAACTTTTCTCAAGAAGAGCCATAAAAAGCCCAAGAAATAGATATGAAACTTCCAATCTATCATTCTTGAGAATTAGAATCCATATAGAAGGATTGGTCCATCAAGAATCAAGATGTATATATTAAGTGCTTTGAAGATTTATTGCATTTAACACAACTACTCATGGACAAAAATATGATCAGAGTGGTAGTACATTTATGGAATTCCAAACATAGATATTTTTACTTTAACAACATTGATTTGGTTCCAATTGTTGAGGCGTATAAAAGATTGCTTGATCGAGATGTGGATAAGGAAAAAGAAGTGTTCGAATATGACCCCCAAAGATCATGCCAACGTACCTTACCCGATTCTTGGGAATTCAAGCTAAGGAGGTACCTCTAGTTATACAAAGAGATGAAAGGCATGAGGTTATCCTGTGGGAGTTTATCAATGAAATGGTGCAACAAGCTACGAAAATGGAAACTCATACACTCTTCATAGTTGCTATCTATGGGTTGATTATATTTCCTCGAGCTACAAGTTATATTCATGGGGAGGTCCTTGAATTGGTGTTATAGGGTATAGGGGAAATTATTCTGTTCCTACCATCCTGGCAAAAACTATTATAACATGTTTTACACGCGGGAAAGGAAAGAAAAGGAATCAAATTTCATTCCTTTTTTGCGTTTGATATGTGAAGAGGAAATGAATCAGCTATTATGGTAGGAATTTTATACCCCAAATAGGGGTAAATTCATTTCTTTTATCTACTAGGTTTACAAAGATTCTTTTGCATAAGGAAACCTTTTTTATTTTTTATTTTTTTTGCCCTTTGATATTTTCATTGGTACATGCCACCGCGCCCTGCATAACATTTAATTATGGCAAGCCAGTCGTGATAAAGTCATAGAAGGTGGACTCGAGTGGAGGCACAGAGCCAAAAGCTAACATTGGAGTCGTAGAGAACAACGAGTGAAGGCCTAGTAGAACGTTTGCGATCTATGTGCTATAATTCGTTTAATTATACTACAGTGTATGTTTGAAATGGAATTTTAGACATTTTTACATACTAAAAATGTTGAATAACATAGATCGACAATATAAGGTGCATATTGACGGACTAGGTGTAGATCCATGGAGGATAAGTGTATATCAACGAGCTGGGTGTAGATCCATGGCAAATAAGTGCAGATCGATGACAGTTGAGTGTGAATCGACATCATCGATGACAAAACAGAGACGGAAAACTTCAGCTGTAGTGATGGAGTGAGCTAAGATGGCCTAATGAGATTTGATTTTGGGATAGACATACATGTACGTAACATCAAACATCACATCTAAATTTTTTACATGAAAATGATTCAATACCAAACAATAAACAACTACAAAAACAATTCATATAATTATATAAAAAATCTCTAACAACATACAAAAATAGGAAATATAAAATAACTAAGAACACAAAAAATATTTGATTACCATCAATGGATTTCAAGAAAATATGGTAGGACGTTAATGGTGATTGTATTAAGATAAGAGAAGAGGAGTGTGGCACTGCGTGAAACCGACAGAAGAGATGAAAGTGTGGAAGGCGCAATTATAAATTAGGTTTTCCAATATTGAGTACTAGGCTGTTGCCCAATGAATATTAATTTAATACTTTTTATAAAAACATTTATGAACAATTATACATGTTTACGAACTCAAGCATTCATGTTCACGAATATATTCATGAACATATGTTCGCAAACGATGTTTACGAATATATAATCATGAACATAAGTTTGCGAACGATGTTCACAAATATGAACGAGTCGAATATTAGTTTGTTTGAGCTTGTTTTTTTGTATTCACAAACAAAAAATCTTCGTTCACGACTGTTACCTTTTTAAAACAAATAAACATGAATGACTTTTTATCCAAACGAATGCGAATTTATTTGTTAACGTTTAATTCATTTACAGCTCTAAGGACATGTATGTATTACTTACTATGTCCTTACTGGATATCTTAAAGAGTAAATGGTAGTTTTACAAAACTAGATGAATGTTCAAGCTACATACACTAAATGATAAAGATGTTATTTGGATTGTCATGTAGATGGATAGATCTTGCATGTTGTATAGTTGTGATAGTTACAATTGGGCCCCATTAGTTGGTCCCTAGGGGTGCTACGCATAAGCATCATTATAGGTTGAAAGACAAATTGGAGGGCTTCAGATTGTTCCAGCCTTATATGGGATGGGCGCATATGACATTATATATGGGATCCTAGGAGCAACAAAGACGATCTTTGATACGCATGAGGCTTGGACTGTCACTCGGAAAATCAAGGCCAATCTGCATCATTTACCGGTTTTGCCACGCTATAAAATTTGGAAAGAGAAGCTATTTCCTTTCCTAGATATTGATATACCCACTGCAGGTGATGAACCAATATCTCTTTATATAGAGCCCGCAGAAAAAGAGGTTGCTATAAAATTTTGCTCTGGATCAGAGGATATGATATTTAGGGAATGTTCTACTTGGGGCGAGAACACCCGCATATTTTTCACAATTACTTCCTGCCTCTTATTTCTTCAATTATTGCCTTATAGCTACCAATACAAGAATAAACGAATAGCCCTACAGAATAGGTCATTCCGTTATTAACAGCCTCCTACATATCAGGTTATATGCATTATATGATTATTTATTTATTATGTTGCTAAAACGAACTCCACCCTTTTTGCCGGTAATTAGACCCACTTTATCCATCTAAATATTTTGGATTTGGCTTAAGCTTCCTCCCCGAGCGACGCTGCTGCGTATCAGGCTACTCTTGATACAACCACGTGCTTACAACAAAAGAATGTAGCCTCACAGCAAGCAGTACATGAGCAGAAAACCAGACAAAGAATGGTTGAGTATTTGGAATTGGAAGCTGCAACGATGCGGAAAAGAGAACCAAGGAGGCAGTCACTAGTTCAATTAATAAGTGTAAACCCAACAAAAATATATTTAAGTTGAAGCAACCATAAATTTGAAATTTCTTTGTTAAGATTGTACACATTATCTGCATCCAATTGTTAATTTTATTCAATCCCCCCGGTTATCATTGATCTTGAATATCGGGTAAGATATTAAAATACATCATTTTTTTCCTAATGACCACTTCAAATAGCATTGCCAGTTTTTTGTTTACAAAAAGTAATTTTAATATAGATTACAATATTATTATCAATAAATTTGGTTTCAGTTTCACTATTAATATCAAATTCAATTAAATATATCTCTTAGATTAATAAATTTTCTTGTTATATTATGACGCAAATATAACATATAATAAAAATTTTAGATCAAAACTATTATAATCACTTAGCACTAATTATTGTATCATACTGACAATCGTAAATAATATTTTGATTTTAGTATATCAACAAAAATAAAATGTTTGACCGTTATACTAGTAA
The DNA here is from genome assembly GCA_023512835.1 of Taxillus chinensis. Lineage (NCBI taxonomy): Eukaryota > Viridiplantae > Streptophyta > Magnoliopsida > Santalales > Loranthaceae > Taxillus > Taxillus chinensis. The sequence goes on from CM042092.1 coordinate 54,475,756, forward strand.
ATACCACAATTATTCTACTGAAAACATAAAACATAACACTACAATCATTTAATAAGGATTATAATATAGAAAAATCAAGCATTGTTACAATTGATATAAGTGCTTCGCTAATTCTATTTCAAAGAAATTTAAGCAATATTAAACTTGTGAAATATATCTTATGAATTGGAGATAATTGCAACACTTTAAAGTTATTGGATAATTTACATGTAATTGTGAATTGAATGTATGAATTGATTGCAATATGTATGAAAATTTTATTATTTTAGAAGGACGCTAATCACCAAATAAATTAAATTTACAATTAATAATAATAAACAATATAAGAGATGCAAAATTCGAACTTTAAAGGGAGTTTCTAGCTATCATACAATCCTCGTTAACTATTCTATCATATTCAAATTCATAATTTAGAAATTGAGGCCGGAAGACTTCTCCTTGGAAGTTAGAGCTGCTAATGGAGATGCAGCTATTAGAAGCGTTGGAGTCAAGGACGTGTGAGGTTCACAGGTCTGTTGGTAATAAGTTATAAGTAAAAAAATATAACCCTAAACTAATTAAATTATATATATGTGAAGACTGGTAAAATTAATAGTTTTTAAAAATTGACAGTATTATAATTAATGTGAAATTTAAATTTCAAAAAAAAAACTGATATAATCATAGAAATATATATCTAATTTAATCGGTAAATTAAATTATATATTAGGTAAGTTATTTTTAAATTAGTAGATTATTTAATATTTAACATATTAAAATAAATTACTAGATAATTTAATTAATACACTATTTAAAGTAGATAAATTATTATAAATAAATAAACATCCGATTTAATTAGTAAACTATTTAAAGTGAATAAATTATTTAAAAATTTAGAAGTTAATTTAATTGATAGATCATTTATTTTTAAAACTACAAAATATCAATTAATTTAAAATTTATAAAATAAATATAAAATTGGAAGCAAAATAACGAGAACATTTTTTGTTCCACCCCGTAAATTCATTTTATATGTAAAATAAAGTGTTTATATCCAAATCCGACATTCCCTTTCCTCCCTTTCAAAAAAGTGAAGAACAATAATAAAAAATAAAAGCTCGAAATACTCTCTTTTAATTTTAAGTAAGATTTCTGATGCATAAGTCTATTATTCAATAATATTATTGTATTAATTAATCAATCTTTACCGAATAGTATTGTAGTTTTAATTATCCTAAAAACTCTATACTTTTTTGTACCGCATGTGATCTACCAAACACAGTTTACAATAAAATATCAAAAGGCCCCCTTGTGGGTCTCCAGTCTCCTACCAAAGCGAAAGCATCAAGTTCAAAATCATTCTTATGGCAAATTTTTTTCCCAGTCTCACGGATCCTTCTTTTCTTTACGTGAATGTGTCGCTCTTGAATGTTTGGTTCTTACGGCTGTGGGCCTGTGGTTGTGCGTGCTCTTTATTATTTAATTATGTTAGATGTTTTATTGATAAAGTGAGTTTAGAAAATATAATTTTTAAGATTTTCTGTTAAACTGATTCTTCAAACTGAAAAAAATAAAGTCTATTATTTTAATTGTTAAATTTGAAGGAACAATACTTATCATGTTAACTTGTTTTTGCTTAAAATAAAGAGAATAAAAAGTGATGTTTTAAAATATTTTTGTTAAATTAACACTTTAAACTAATAAAAAAATAATTTGAGGCTGCAGTGGATCATCTAAGAGCATTCAATATAAATTTTCTTCTAAAATTAGTTATTTAAAATAACTAAATGCAATATTTTTTATTTTAATAACTTATTTTTTAAAAAGTTTACATTTTTTATCTTTCTATTTTAACCATTTATTAATTAAAATATTCTTTTAAAATACTTTTTATTCTTGTAAATTAAAAGGTAAATGTGATGAGGAAAAACAAAAACAAAATTAAAGTGATAAGATAAAATATAATACTTTAATAAATAGGAAGTAAATAATATTAGGTTAAATTTGTAGAAGTAGTGTTATTTATGTTAAATGTTTTGTTAAAATAGAGAATTCAAAAAGTATAATTTTCTAAATTTTGTATAGAATTCACTCTTCAAAGTAAAAAAAAACATATATAAAGTGAGTAGTATATGCTTTAATTATTAAATTTGAATGAACAATATTCACAATATTAATTTTTTGTTAAAATTAAAAGATTGAGAAGTAATATTTTAAATATTTTTATTAAATTAACTCTTTAAATTAACAAAAAATTATTTTGCTTTTCCTCTAAAATTGGCACTTCAAACTAACCAAATATACCTCTTGTTTTTTATTTTAACACCCTACTTTAAAAAAAAAATCAGTCTCTCTTTAATTTAATCATTTATCAATTAAAATATTTTTTCTTTTAAATTAAATACTAAATGTGATGAGAGAAACAAAATCAAAAAGTAAATGTAATACGATAAGATATAATATTTTAGTACATAGAAAGTGAATAATGTTGGAAATATACGATTTGATGAAGCTGCCAAAATACAATCTAAGTCTGAAGACTCGAAGATCCAAAGGTTGCAGGGTCAAAGAGTCGAAGTTCGTAGCAGTAGAACTGTCACGGGACATATTGGCAAGAGGCTCGTAGACTCGTAGGGTCTAGAGACTCGAAGCAAAATTGTGACAGAAATCATTGCGACTTGTAGATCTAGGGTCAAAGGTCGTAAAGTCGAAGTGCGTGAAAGAGTGAGTTACTACAAGCGTGAATAAATTCAGAGACTCGTAAACTCGAAGAATTCTAAAAAATAGTAACCAACTTTGAGTGACGTGAAGACTCGAAGCCCGTAGAATTATAGAGTCCCTAAGAGCGCCTAAGACAATTAACAGAACGTAAAGTAGACTCGTAGACTCCAGGGTCGTAGAATCGAAGCCTTAGAACACTATTAAGAAAACAGGACTCGCAGACTCGTAGGTCGAAGGTCGAAGAGTCAATGCGTTTAAGACTGGCAAATAAAATTGCAACTATAACTCAAAGGCTCGTAGAGTCGTAGACTCAAGGGTCGCAGAAATAGATACAGTTAATCTACAGAAATTGTCAGATGTCACAGGCTCGGAGATCTTGAAAGCTAAGAGTTATAGCTGAAGGGTCGAAGCCTTAGAGTCAAAGACTCGAAGAATATGGAGACTCAATTTATGAGTAACTGGAATTTCTAAGGAATCAAAGCCTAAGACTCGAAGAGTCGAAGAGGCTCTTAGTCAAGTAAAGTAAACTGAGAGATCCAATGGTCGTAGACCTGCAGAGCTAGGGTCATTGATTCACAGCTATATTAATGTAAGACTCGCAAAATTTTTAGCTATTTAAGTTATTCCTTAAAGAGTAATAATAATAAAATAATAATAATGTTATTGTTAACAATAGTTAGAAAGGATATTTTAGATATTATCACGATAAAAATAAGCACCCAATATAGTCATTCAAATAGCATGTGACTAGTAAGTAGTCGTTAGAATAGTAACTAGCCATTATAAATAGTATCCGTTTGGACTTCCATAAATAGGTATGAGCATGAGATTTTATTTATAAGAGATTATAGAAGTAAGAAGAAGAATAATAAGAGTTATGGCATCAAGTTCTCAAGTACCGCCATCCGAGAATAGTGTACGAGATGAAGATCAGCGAGCAATACGACTTGAAGTTACAAAGCTATGCTTTGCTGTAGATGAGCTAAATGCTCGTGTCCAATGGCTGCAATATAATGCGACGAGACACGGGGAGAAGTTTGAGGTTATTCGTGCGACAACCACGACAATGTTAGCCGAAGGGTTGTGCAGCTCTGCTGCCGAAGCACAACACGTCCTACGCACATACGCTAATACAATTCAAGAAATTTTACGAAGACCATAGAATATGATATTAATGTTTATATTTAGGTTTATAATATTTTATGCTATAATATTATCTTACTTTATTGTTTATTAATTATGCAATTATATTATTTTATCCGCGTAAATATTAAATACGTTATAAAAAATAAAATAATTTCTTATATGTCATAAAACGTTTAGATGCTATATATTATGTCATTTAGTTTCTTAAACCAAATTACTATGGGTAAGTAAGTATTACAAGCCTTAACTTTACCAAAAGTATAAAACATAGGTAAGGCCCAAAAATTTGAATGAGGAAGATTCTGGAGGTCCCATTGAAAAATCTATAACTTGAATTATACAGATCCAATTGATATGAAACCAAAGCCCATTTGTTCATTTATGACTTAGCTAAAACGTGTAGAAATTTCAGAATTTAATATAAAGTCAATCAATTCCAGAAGTTAAAATACTACACATAGGTTCAGTATGAACGGGTAAACATTTTAGTATGACTTTAAAATTCAATAACTTTTGTTATACATATTTAAAAATTATAAAATTGATACCCATTTGTAGATATTTGAGTTAGTAATGCAATATAATTGGACATTTGTCAAAAACTACAAAATTAAAAACGTTATAATTGAATTAGTAGGGAGTACACCAATGTGGACTTTTGATGCCAAAGGAACCTCCTAAGTTTAAAAGTCTTAAAACATTTTTTAATGGTAGGAGGAGATAATCACGTTTTTAATAAGAGATAATATGAGGAAAATAAAGTATTATATATTTTTTAAATAATTTAATTTAATACCAAAGTCAAATTCGTACACTATTTTTCACACTATTACACCTACCATCATTGCCTATATAAGGAGTGTCTTGTCTCTCCTCTTAAGCACAAATCCCTCAAGCCACACCACGAAATTCCCTCTAAAAACACTCCCTTAAGCCCTCTTAACACCCCAAATACTCTACTCAAATCCTCTTTTGCTTTTAGTACTTACCAAGCGTCGAAGTTCTACGAAAGGTAATACTTAAGATTTTGAAATTTTGAAGTCACTTCTTATTTATTATGTAGATCCATATGGTTGGTTTTACCACCTCATATATACTATATTCATGGTTGGTTTTACCACCTCATATATATTACTTACATAGTTGTTTTAACCACCTCACATATGTTATTTATATGGTTGATTATATCACCTCGTATATACATGCATGGTTGGCATTGCCACTTTATTTTAAAATATGTTATTCCATCATAGCATTTTTATTATATAGTTAAAGTAAAAATATGAGAATATTGATTTAATGTTTCTTTTATTTTTACGGTTCTAAATAGCGGAGGATCGTAAGGAACAACTTTGATAATGAATTCCCCCGACAATCGCCCTTTTTTCTTCCGCAACCCCAATTGTTAATGCTTCAACCTCACAGCTATCTCCATCCTTATCTCCTTTAGATCTTCCCTTTAGACCCATGTCTAATATACCCTCATGGTTAAGGTGGAAGACACGTAGGAAAAATAAGCTTATCGAACGTCTTTTCCGTTCACCCAATACAAGAAGTAAATCTTATTCAAAAACTCTCAAGGCATATAACATAGTTATTGCACAACTCAAGGCTTATGATGCATGGGATTGAAATAGGAGATGGAACAGCAATAGAAGTGAAACCCAAATTAATATTCAACCCCACAAGCACGGTATGCCTATTAAAAGATATAAGTGAAAGTATGATATATATATATATATATATAAAGGAGATATGTGTGATATTGAACTTTTCAAGCATTAATGCTAATTTAGTGTTTTGATATTTTTTAAGGTTTAGAACGCGGAGAACGACAAGCGGATTGTAAGGGTTTTTCTCATTCCCTTTTTCTTTTTCATTATAGTTTATATTTTGTAAGGGTTTTTCTCATCCCTTTTTTCTTTTTCATTATAGTCTATATTTTGTAAGGGTTTTTCTCATCCCCTTTTTTCTTTTTCATTATAGTCTATATTTTGTAAGGGTTTTTCTCTTCTTTAGTCTCCCTTTTCTCTTTCTCTTTATCTTGTTTTATTTGAAAATATTATTGTAAGAGTTTCATGTTTCTTATTCTTCTAATTCCATTTTATTGTTGAGAAGATTAGATTAGTCTCTTTTTAATCTCTCTCTTGATAATCTATGTTATTGATTGGGGTAGATAACCATTTTGATATTCGTGGTTATCCTTGTTAACCTTGAAGATTTTATTGGAATTCTATGATATACCTCATGTTATGTATGCTAAAATTGTTCTAACCTCTTATGTTTGGACAAAGTAAGTTTATGATGGGTGGTTCCAGAAAGACCTCCAATGCATTGGGTAAAGAACATCACTGGAGAGTGTCAATCCAGCTGATAATATGTTATGTTATGATACGGTATCTGGGTGGTTAACCTAGGTCATGATGTTATGATACGATGTCTAAACATAATCTTCCATGTTATGATTTCCTTGTGAAATGTTGATCATGTATGATGTGCAAATATTATATGGTATTTCCTATGTTCGATATCTTAATGATTTTCCTTACCCACTTATGTTTACCCTTACTGGGCTATTTGAGCTCACTCTTTTTATGATTTCTTTTCCAACCCCAGGTAATTAAGGGTTGGAGAAACTAGGATAAGGAGTCGAGAAGTGCTTGGAAATAAAGTTGTGTGAAATTTTAAAGATTTATTAAGTTGTTTGCTCGTGTGCTTTGTTATGTAATAATGGGTTATGGATACTTATTCTCTAAACCCCTAAACCTTAAAGATCTTGGATTGAAATTTGTAATAATGAATGGTTTGTTTGATTAAATAAGTAATAGTTTGAAATTGATATAAAATTTGTATATTTAATTTCCGCTAACGCACCCGGTTTGGAGGTTCAAATTTGGGGGCGTTACAATTAATAGGTAGGTTAAGTGCACTACGAAGAAGTCACTCTAAGAGCTATTAGGAGAGCCGCAAATTCGTAGAGTCATAGACTCGCAGAGTCGTAGCCTTCAGTTAATTGAGTGACGCAAACGAACTAATCTAACCTGAACTCTAGCCTTGAAGACTCGAAGATATATGAGTCGTAGACTCACAGAAATCAACGTAGTAAAGCCTGAAGCCAACTTCTGCAACTTCTATAGGCTGTACTCTAAATCTTCGAGTCCTCTAAGTATACTAACTTAGCGATATCGTCAATTAGGGTTTGTACAGTAAGCCTGCGCTGTTCTCAGCAGTTGAGCGCATTTAATGTCGCATTAATTTCTTCCAACCACCATTCACGGATGAACGGCCAAGATCGACTGCATGCAAATACGTAGTATGGGCATCTGATCTACAAATCAGAGCAGATCAACCCATCCCCTGACATCCCACATTTTCAGTAGCGGGAAGTCAGTCTGTCGAGATGGACAGCAAGGCACACAACACTTTAACCTTAAAATATATTTTTCTCACATACTAAACGACAAAAACAGGAGTTTAACCTCTCTCTCTTTGAAAGCGTGGAATACACAAAACACTAGATAAAGGATTCTGACACACATTAAGATAATAATCTTTTGCAGAATTGAACGCAAGAGTTCCAACGTAAGAGAGAGAGACTCTGAGAGAAAGAACTTTGATGTACTGTGTGCCGCGTTGACCTAGAACAAGAACAAGCCTGTTGATTAATCACTAACTCTTGTTCATCGAAAATCCAGCACGATCATCGAGTCCAATCTCAGTGTTGTTTTCCACAATCCAAACTCTCATAGTTCATTCCTGTTATATCTGAGATCTGTTTAGCCAAGAGCATTTACTCCCATCTCAGATTTGTCTGATAGTTCATTATGACTCACATTATCACTCACATTACTACTATCTTCTTCTCCATAAATACTTCTATCATGGTTGTTGGACCCCATTTTGTCCGGATTGGACGTACATATTCATTTCCAGCTTTATATCATTCCATATCTGTCATTCACTTTGTATTAATAAATAAAAAGGCGTAATCGTTAATTTAAAGGGCGCGACGTTAAAAAAACAAAACAAAAAAAAGAGTCCAAAACAAAACCAAAAAAAAAAAAAAAAAAAAACAAAACAAAACAAAAAAAACAACAAAAAAACAAAAAGAAAAAAAGGAAAATTAAAAAAAAAATTAAAAAAAAATCATTTTTTAGGACCAGATGTGCGTCTACTCTTTTTCAAACAACATTTTCTGCACCAAAATAAAACAAAACCAATGGTCATGGCACTGTTCCAACGGTCACGACACTATTTTCAATGGCTATATTCTCCACCAACGGCCACTTCTCTACCCTATAAATACACCCTCATTCCTCTCCTTCACTCACACAATTTCCACTCTACCACTCTTCAAACTCTCTTCTTCAATTCTCCACGTTTTTTGCCTCCTCTTCTGCGAAAATGGCTGACTGGGCGAAGTGCGTGCTAACGGTGCTAGTGCTGGCATGTACTATTGTGTATCCTATGCTGGGCGGCGCTTTCATACCCCTCCTTGCTTTCATCATCCTCTTGTATGTAATGGCAATGGCCACAGGATATATTTTAGGTTGAATCATGTAATATCTCCACCACGGAGTGCTAAATAAATTACAGTTTGCATGTTTATGTTATACGTGTGTATATATACATATATATATATATATATGTTAAATAAATATATAAATAAATAAATAAAACTGTCCCAACGATAAGTCGCGGTCGACATAGGATTCAAAAAAAAAAACATGAATAGTACTTAGGGTATTGTTCATGTCACTATTCGTGAATAGTATCCGGGGTTACTGTTTCATGAACAGTACCCGCACCCCTTATTTGACTTCTTAATAATAATAATCATAAAAAGAAAAAAAATGAAAATCCCACATTGGAGGTTTTACAAAATTTTCTCTTCCATGACTTCTATATAAAGGGGTCCTCTCCCCCTTCTACAAACACACTAATACCATCAAATACACATAACTCTAAAAAAAAGAGTAGAGTGTAAAATTAATTGCGGTTCTAAAAAAGAACTGTGGTTACAGCCAAATTAATCTTTTTCTTTCTTTTGCAGAAAAAGGAGGCATTCGGGAGAAGGGCGCCTTTGGTCCACGATATTCCAGGTTTTTATTTCTTTCCTTCTTTAGTTTTAATTATTATTTTGTTTAGTAAATTAGTAGTTAGTTTGTAATTAAATTTAGCATAATTAGTATAATTTTAATTAGTTAAATTTAACATATTTAGTTAATTAGTTTTTTAATTTTAGCATAATTAGTATAATTAAATTAACATAATTAGTTAGTTAATTTTTAATAATAATTTTATAATTAAACTTTTCAAATTTCAACATGTAAATATTAATTAAGTCCGGTAATTAATTAATTAGCGCATAATGAATTAAATAACATTACTACTTAGATAAATTAGTAATTAACTTTTATAATTAATTTCCATATTTACAATTTAGTAAATAATTAGACTAATTTAAATAATTAGTAATTAGATTATGATAATTAAATTTAATTTTTAACTTTTAATTTAATAATTAACGCGTGAGTAGTAATTTAACCTTTTAATTAATTGATTAACATGTAACGAATTAAAATAACATTTTTATAATTAGATAATTAATATGTAATTAGTACTTAGATTCACATGTGATTTTTTAAATAAAATAAATAGAAACTTCCTCCTCCTAAGATAGGTACCGAAAGGGCATTGTAGGGGTACTAAAACCTTCCCTACACGTAACCAACTCCCGAACCCACATCTGGTAACGTAGACCACATTTAAACTACTCAAGGTAGAGGGTATCCAACTGTACCCCAAAAATAGTTGGTGGCGACTCTGTACAATCTCATCATTTGGTTGCGGCCCAGACGAAAACCGGTGATGAGAGCTGGGGACAAACTTTAATTTTAGAGAGTTAGGCCTAGAATTAAGAGTAGGAGGTTGCTTTTGTTTTTTACATAATTGTATATATATATTTGTGCTTGCGTAACTATTAATTATGATATATATACTTTGAAATGCCATGATAGTTATGATTTACTATTTTCCCTAATTGTTGCATCCATGCATAACCCTATACCCGGGTTTATTTCACCATTTAGGTTAGCGAGGTTTAGTAAGGTCCCCTGCGCGTTGATCATTATCCGTAATGGGGCCCCGGACTCCTCACTCAAGCTTGAGGTTCTTTTAAGGCTCGTCCTTTTAAGACCCCCTTTGGTAAATCCCATGGTGTACGGAGCCCTCTACAGAGGAAGTTTGGGAACCAATGAATAAGATAGGTCTAGCAATAGAAGCCCATCAGAGGCATCGACCCACATGCTGTTTGCTCATTCTATGTCATGCTAACCTTTGTTTTGTAGGGTAGTCCTTAAGTTATCCCTTGCACAAATGATTTGCCTTACTATTGGTTCATTATTTTATACAACTGCCTTACTATTACCTTATATACTGTTTTACTTATCTCATACAACTGTTCATAATTTTATGCTAACTCTAGAATATAACATCACTTTGTTACTTTCCATGTTTATTTCTTGAGTTTAACATCCAACATGGGTTCACATAGGACACATGTTTTGTTCCATTCCACCCCACACACAGTCTTGGGTCACATAGACCATCTCAGTACTAGGTATCCATTCATTCCCTACTTAACATGCAACATTCTTCCACATTAGTCCATACTCCATAAGTACCTAAGAGGTGCACCCTCCGTCATACATTCATAGCTCTATAATAATTTGCCCTCATGCATTGCATCACGTAGATATGTAGATCCCTACATACATGCTACTCACACACACATTCATGCATACATACATGTTAACATAGGTACATAGAAATCTGCCTTCATGTATTGCAACACTTATAGACAGGTAGATCCATGCATACGTACATGTCAAAAATATAAAACAAAAAAAACAAAAAACAAGCAAAAGATAAAATAAAATCAACAAAAGGGGAGCTTACCACAATCCACTTCTATTCCAGCCAAGATTGCACATCAATACAACCTCAGATCCCGACAGCAACAACCACCCACTTCAATGGCAGAACAAACAGAAAACAGATTTGCTAGTCTGGACCAAGGCCAACAAGAGCTGCAAAGTTAAATGAAGGCCATGATGGAAATGTTGACCAAGATGGCAGCGGACAAAGACAGGGGTCCCGATGAGATGGCCACTAACCAGTCCCCAAGGCAAGCACAAGAGGCAAAGATCGCCTCCCAATTTCATACCGGTGCCCCCACAGGGGTTCAATCCATCCAGCATGAACCCCACGCCTTCTCATCAAGTCCAATTTACCTCACCTACTCCAAGCAACGTGGCCGAAGCCATGGGGCTTCAAATACCTCAGGAGGGTGATCAGTCACTGTCAATGAAGAAGCTGGAGGAAAGACTTTAAAGCAGTCGAAGGAACAAAAGTTTATGGGATGATTAGTCCCCAAGATTTATGCCTAGTGCCCGGAATCATTTTGCCACCAAAATTCAAGGTGCCCGACTTTGAAAAGTTTAATGGGTCTCAATGCCCAAGAACACACCTTACTATGTACTGTCAGAAGATGGTTGCCCATGCTAATGACGATAAGCTCCTTATGCACTATTTCCAAGAGAGCCTGACTGGGGCACCACTCTGATGGTATATTCAGCTGGAGGGAAGCCATATCAAGACTTGGAGAGACCTCGCAACAGCTTTCCTCACACAATACAAACACGTCACAGACTTAGAGATGGACAGGTTGGCGTTGCTAGCCTTAGAAAAAGGGGCTACTGAAAACTTTAAAGTCTATGTTGGAAGATGGAGGGAGGCAGCTACAAAGTTCAACCCCCGCTAACTGAAAGCGAGTTGACCACAATGTTTATCAAAACTTTGAAAGGAGTATACTATGAAAAGCTGATAGGTAACGTATCCAGTAGCTTCTCAGATTTAGTGGCTTCGGGGGAACGTATTGAAGACGGTGTAAAGGAAGGGAACCTTCATGGAGATACATCAGATGCATCCAAAAGGTCCTCACAATCAGGGAAAAAGAAAGAAGCAGATGTCCAGTCAATTTTGGCAAAGTATTCCTATGCATCAAGGCAACTTTGGGACATACCTCGGTATATATCCTACACTTGGATTCTATGCAGGGCCACCTCCGATGACAACCTATGCAGCGTCAACACCTCCGTACTTAGCATATCGACCACAAGGGGGAGCTCCTTATAGTCTTCCACCAAATCCGGCTCCAACTATGCAACTGGAACACCAACAAACCCCTGTAAGGCCAAGCCAAACCACCAATAGACCGAGGCAGGAATTCGATAAGCTCCCTATGACCTATTCTGAGTTGTATCCACGACTCCTGGAAGCCAAAATGGTGACTCCAATTCCAACCATAGAAGTGAAACAGCCACCCCCTGCATGGTACAAGTCGGAGGCCCGATGTGCCTATCACAACAATGGAGTGGGGCACGACATTGAAAATTGTTTTGCCCTCAAGAAAATTGTCCAACAGTTAGTAAGGGCTAAATGGTTGGACTTTTCAAAACCGCCCGTTGCACCAAGTGTTACCTCAAACCCATTACCAGAACATCCAAGCCAGTAAACAATGGAGCCACAGAAATAAGATAGCAAAGGTTATGATGTTATGTGAAAACTCTCTGGGGGTGTAGCAATTTTCTTTTGTTTTGTGTGGTCATAAAAATAATCAATCCTGTTTTATGAAATTTATTTTACCTGCAATCTTTTGTGTGCAAAGTTTGTTATTACTTGTTTACTCTTTTGGCATGGGTAGTAAGTCCAAATCAGGGAATATCAAGCCAAGGAAACCTAAGCCATTTCAGTTTCACCTTAAACTCCATGGAGATCAGAAGAGCATGTCAGCACAAAAGCCAACAAAACTGCTCTTATTTCAAACTGGGGCACAACAGAATTCCTTTTGTCATGGAAAGTTCCTTCTTGCACACTTTGAGAAAGACTTTGATTGTTTAAAATGAAGAGAGGCCATCTTTCACTACCTCGCAATACTACCATCGCTAGCCCTTTTGAGCCCAACTAAAATTCTTCTTGTATATCGAACCTGATCCATAGTTCACCCCACACTGGGGCCAATTATGAATGTCGAGATTCCACACATGGGCAATTATCGAGCAAAAAAAAAATTGAAAGAAAGCAAAAGAAAAAAAATCTTCTGAAGCCCACATTGGGACAATTTTGTAAATCCCCTGAAACTGGGGTAGTGGTAGGAAAAATCATTTGATCAACAGTAATGCCCTACACTGGGGCACCTTTTGACAAAAAAAAGATTCTCTTTTGAACTATGGATCATAACCAACCTAGAATAGGTTTGAGCCTGTTATACCCTTTCTTGATAAACCCAGTAGCCCCAGCCTACGTTACGTTCCTAAGAAAGTCCTCTCCGATTAAATGATCAAAGTTATTTCTCATGTGCTCAATCAGGAATGGCATTACAGAGATCAAGGCGGACTTGATAAAAACCCGCAAGAGCATCAAGGGTAAAATACAAAGCCACCTGCAAGGCAGAAGGAACAACAAATAGAAAACAAGGCGGGCTTAGTAAAAACCTGAAAAGGGTGCTGAGAGCAAGATTCGAAGCCATAAAAGGAAGGTCAAGCACTCAAGGCCTGACAGTAGCCAACATCGAGCATCAAGACCGATGCACTCATACACACAAATACCAAATTCAATCAGATCAAGTCCCAACCACAAAGCACAAAAACAATTCAACCAACAATCAGAAGCTCCAATAAGTCCCTAAACCTCAGAAGCTCCAATAGCCACGAGCACCGACTTAAACCATCAGAATTCCCATTTTAGCTCAGTTACCTGAGGCTTCCTAGCCTCGAATACAATTGCAAGATCAAGCCAAAAGCTATGCCAAAATAGTTCAGATAACCCCCAAATACTATTACCTCTATCAGAAGAGGACAACAAGTTGTGACTGTACATTGCATACTTTAAAAAAAATCATTTTCATCAAAACTCTATTTCAAACTCAAATTTTGCATGTTTTTGTTTCAATAAAAAGCCTATCCCCCAGTAGAATTCCTCAGAATGTCATTCTGCAACCCTGGTCCAGCCAAATAACTTCCCCAAGAGAATGTCGCCTCCAAAGATCGAGCAAGTTTTTCTTAACAGGAAAAACTTGAAAACAACTACTGGCTCACTTCCCCTGCACCAAAAGTAACTTGGCAACCACCAATGGATTAAGCTCCTTGAACAAATGATGCAGGCATCATATATCATTTCATAACCATGCATTCATGCAAACATCAAGTACTTCAAAATTTAAACCTAGGAATCACTACATTATCCGTTCATGCATCCTTCATACAAGCATTCTGCATCAAGCAATCATTATAGTAACACGCATCATAATGCATCATCATACGACTACTATCATTCCATCTCGGGGTGGTCCGGGTTTCCTTTGTTTGAGCTTCTTCCTAAACAAACTGATTTTAGCTCGTTTCTTTTTAGTTTTCCCGGGACGGTCCGGGTTAGTGTGTCTAGCTTTTTCCTGAACAGACTGGAATTAGCTATTTTCTTTCTATCATGGGCGGTCAGGATTTCAGTTTTTCCGGGGCGGTCTAGATTTCTTTTATTTGAGCTTCTTCCTGAACAGACTGGTTTTAGCTCGTTTCATTTCAGTTTTCTCGGGACGGTCCGGGTCTGTGTGTTTAGCTTCTTCCTGAACAGACTGAATTAACTATTTTCTTTCTATCCTGGGTGATTAGGATTTCAGTTCCAGGGCATTCCGGATTTCTTTTGTTTGAGCTTCTTCCTGAACAGACTGGTTTTAGCTCGTTTCATTTCAGTTTTCTCAGGACGGTCCGGGTTTGTGTGTTTAGCTTCTTCCTAAATGGACTGGAATTAGCTATTTTCTTTCTATCCTGGGCGGTCAGGATTTCAGTTCTCCCGGGGTGGTCCGGATTTCTTTTGTTTGAGCTTCTTCCTAAACAGACTGGTTTTAGCTCGTTTCATTTCAGTTTTCCTGGGACGGTCCGGGTTTGTGTGTTTAACTTCTTCCTAAACGGACTGGAATTAGCTATTTTCTTTCTATCTTGGGCGGTCAGGATTCAGTTTTCCCGGGGTGGTCCGGATTTCTTTTGCTTGAGCTTCTTCCGGAACAAACTGGTTTTAGCTCGTTTTATTTCAGTTTTCCCAGGGCGGTCCGGATTTGTGTGTGTAGCTTCTTCCTGAACAGACTGAAATTAGCTATTTTCTTTCTATCCTAGGCGGTAAGGATTTCAGTTTTCCCGGGGCGGTCCGGGTTTCATTTATCCCGCATTTCCCTTGCACCTATCCCTTCTTACCCACAACATCCTACTCTCCTCTTTCTTCTGCAGCTGGTAAGTCAGGTAAGTGCTCCAACCCGTCCAAAATGATTCCTTCTCAGCTTTGCACACTGTTTGTATACAAACAATGCACAAAGAGGGGCAGCTGTTGGATCCCATTTTGTCCGGGTTGGACGTACATATTCATTTTCAGCTTTATATTATTCCATATCTGTCATTCACTTTGTATTAATAAATAAAGAGGCGTGATCATTAATTTAAAGGGTGCGACGTTAAAAAAAAAAGAGTCCAAAACAAAACAAAAAATAAAACAAAACAAAACAAAAAAAACAAAAACAAAACAAAAATAAAATTAGAAAAAATCGTTTTTTAGGACCGGATGTGCGTCTCACAAAACCAACGGTCAGGGCACTATTCCAACGGTCACGGCACTATTCCAACGGTCACGGCACTATTTCCAACGGCTATATTCTCCACCAACGGCCACTTCTCCACCCTATAAATACACTCTCATTCCTCTCTTTCACTCACACAATTTCTACTCTACCACTCTTCAAACTCTCTTCTTCAATTCTCCACGTTTTTTGCCTCCTCTTCTACGAAAATGGCTGACTGGGCGAAGTGTGTGCTAACGGTGCTAGTGCTGGCGTGTACTATTATGTATCCTATGCTGGGTGGCGCTTTCATACCTCTCCTTGCTTTCATCATCCTCTTGTATGTAATGGCAATAGCCACAGAATATATTTTAGGTTGAATCATGTAATATCTCCACTACGGAGTCCTAAATAAATTACAGTTTGCATGTTTATGTTATACATGTGTATATATACATATATATATATATGTTAAATAAATAAATAAA
This sequence comes from Taxillus chinensis, assembly GCA_023512835.1. Taxonomy (NCBI): domain Eukaryota; kingdom Viridiplantae; phylum Streptophyta; class Magnoliopsida; order Santalales; family Loranthaceae; genus Taxillus; species Taxillus chinensis. Next base: position 54,491,755 of record CM042092.1, read on the forward strand.
TAAAATTGTCCCAACGATCAGTCGCGGCCAACATAGGATTCAAAAAAAATGTGAATAGTACTTAGGGGGTACTGTTCATGTCACTATTCGTGAATAGTATCCGGGGTTACTGTTTTATAAACAGTACCCGCACCCCTAATTTGACTTCTTAATAATAATAATCATAAAAAGACAAAAAATAAAAGTCTCACATTGGAGGTTTTACAAAATTTTCTCTTCCATGACTCCTATATAAAGGGGTCCTCTCCCCCTTCTACAAACACATCAATACTATCAAATACACACAACTCTAAAAAAGAGAGTAGAGTGTAAAATTAAATGTGGTTTTAAAAAAGAACTGCGGTTATAGCCAAATTAATCTTTTTCTTTCTTTTGCAGAAAAAAAAGGCATTCGGGAGAAGAGCGCCTTTGGTCCACGATATTCTAGGTTTTTATTTCTTTCCTTCTTTAGTTTTAATTATTATTTTGTTTAGTAAATTAGTAGTTAGTTTGTAATTAAATTTAGCATAATTAGTTAATTAGTTTTTAATTAAATTAGCATAATTAGTTGGTTAATTTTTAATAATAAGTTTGTAATTAAACTTTTCAAATTTTGACATGTAAATAGTAATTAAGCCCGGTAATTAATTAATTAGCGTGTAATGAATTAAATAACATTACTACTTAGATAAATTACTAATTAACTTTTATAATTAATTTCCATATTTATAATTTAGTAAATAATTAGACTAATTTAAATAATTAGTAATTAGATTGTGATAATTAAATTTAATTTTTAACTTTTAATTTAATAATTAGTACGTGAGTAATAATTAAACCTGTTAATTAATTGATTAGCATGTAACGAATTAAAATAACATTTTGATAATTAGATAATTAATATGTAATTAGTACTTAGATTCACATGTGATTTTTTTTAAATAAAACAAATAGAAACCTCCTCCTCCTAAGATAGGTACCAAAAGGGCGTTCTAGGGGTGATAAAATCTTCCCTACACGTAACCAACTCCTGAACTCACATCTGGTAACGTAGACCACATTTAAACTACTCAAGGTAGAGGGTATCCAACTATACCCCAAAAACAGTTGGTGGCGACTCTGTATATTTCATCATTCGGTTGTGGCCCGGACGAAAACCGGTGATGACAATAGTTATCCCTAAAAGTAGCATAAACCAGCTAACAGTCTAGCTTCTATGATCGAAGAAAGTCTATTGACCTCCCTTCTAGACTCACTTTGGGACCTACAAATAATATTGAATTAAACTCATAGAGTCACTATTTATTTATTTTAAAATTTTAATTACAACAGATAATCTAAAAGATATCATTTTTAAAATTAATAATATTATTAAATTAATAATATTAAATTAAATTTAAAAAATTACTTTTTATTTCATTAAAAGTTCAATTAGAATGAAAAATATTTTTATATATTTTTATTAATATTTTATATATATTTAGAGAGAGAGAGTGTGTGTCTACTATCCAATGTCAACTTTAAATTTTAGTATATTTTATTATCAATTAGTATAATTAATTGATTAATTATCTAGGTCGTACCTCTCTCCTTTAACTTCATAGTCGGGCGCCGTACAAAATCGGCGACCATTTGACCATGCGACAACGAGGGATGATGGCATGTAGATGACGTTACAGCATGATCTTTGGCGACAGTAGCATCGGTAAGTTGCCAGAATCAACGCAAATTGACGGGAAATAGAATTCAATGAAGATAAGACAACAACATTTCTTGCAGCTATGGAGGTGCGATGATGGTAAAAATGTGAGATCTGGCGGACGGCAGTCATTTTTGGTTTACAATGGAGTCATGAAGATGGTGGCGGCGACGGCGACTTCGATTGATGATGGAGACGATGGCCAGGGCCCAGGGATGAGGGATGTTTGCAAGTTGATTGTTGCAACCGGCGAGCGACAAAGTTGACCGTCATGGTTTGGTGTAGTGGTGTTGAAAGGGGACACTGGACTATACACCACCAGAATTGATTGAGGTATTGGGTCTGGATGCAATGTATATATGAGTAGTGCGTCTGAGGGATGATTTGGAGGAATAATAATATAATATAATGTTTTTTAGCACTCGAATTTGAAACCACTCTGTCGTCCATAATTTTTTTTCATTTTTTACGACTATGATAATTCATCAATTAATATTGGATTACATAAATTTTTTGAAATACATACAATATACAAATTATATGGTCACCTGATTTGTTTCGGTTAGGACGATCCTAGAAATAGAGAAAAATGGAATCCACTTGTTTAACGCCACATAGGTAAAAAAATCCTCAATATAGGCGACGTAGGGATTTCCGTTCGAACCGTTTGGTACAATAATATTATTTTTAAAAATATAATTATTTTTAAAAATAATAGGTCTAATGAATTTAAAAATATTTATAAGTGATGAAAATTCATTTGAATCCATAATTTTTTAAAACAATAATGTTTTAAAAAATAATCAAGATTTACATCTTCATTTCTAGTAACCCAAAACATAGAACACAAGCGGCAACCTCTTTCTCCTCTCTTGCACGATTCTGACCAAAATCCACTCGAGACGAAGCCTTGTCATTGCAATTTTGTATTGGAGCTCCTCCACACACACACGCACGCACGCGCGCACACACACACACACACACAAGTGGCATCCAATCTGTTTTTTTTTTTTTGTATTTTCTATGTGCTTAAATTTCCTATTTTACATGTCCAAGGCTATGCTGAGATAAAGAGCAGATTGCTTCTCAATTCAATGGAGAATCATGTCACAGTACTTCTTCAGACTAGAAGGCCAATTTATTCATCATCGTTAGTTGTGATTTTATTTCTTGTAAATTTTGGTGATGTTTTTTTAAAGCTTGCTGTTGGAATAGAGAATCATGTCACAGCTTTGTATTTTTGCTACATTCTCACCCAATTCTGGAGGATGCTGCTATAATGCTTTTTTAGAGCTTGTTGTTGGAATCATTTTTTTATCTTCTTTTGGTTGTATTTTAGAACAATCAAATTCAATTGCAAGTAATTTTTATTTTATTATTTTCTGATGTCATTTCTCTTTCAAATCTCTCATATAATTTTTTGTTTTCTCTCTCTATGGGTTAGGTAAATGCCTTGTCCATCCCTTTGCACAATACCGTTTACTTATTTTAAGCAAAATTAGATGGTTCTATAAATAGATAAGTATATGCAAAATGTATGTAGGCAAATATTTGAAAAAAAATAGCCTTCGAATGCAACATTACCGTATTAGTCAACCTATGAGGCACTTTACATTGCCAAATATCTTAAAATTAGGAAACGTTTCCTATTCAATCAATAGCCATGCCATATAAGCATAACAAAAGTCTTTAAATCATATAAAAAGTTATGGGAATGTCCCTTATTTAGTCCGAACATTTCCTAATAAGGATACAAAGTTATATACAATAAATCTTAATAATAATTATACAACAACACAAGTGTCATAGCAATCTCCAACAATCCTGTCATGCACCCCAAAACAAAGCACATAGAGGTCAGACATCACTTCATACGAGACCATGTGCTGAAAAGGACATTTCCCTGGAGTACATATCCACCGATGATCAGCTTGCTGACATATTCACCAAACCACTGCAAGAAGCTAGGTTCACTGAACTCCTAACAAAACTTGGCATGCTAGACTTAACTTCTTAATTTCATTATATGTCTTGTGTTTCATTTCTACCTTATTATCTGTGCATGAACATAAGTATGAGACCAATCGTGATCACTTAGTCTTTCCATGATAATTAGTGATGCATAAGTGTGATTCACATGCTCTCATTGTGGGCACTTGACATATCACATGAATGAGACATGCTACCTCTGAACCTGAGTTTAAGTCATGTGCACAATTTATGATGAATATTCAAGTCACAAGAGTGAACTGAGTGCAATTCCATCACTACTTCTTCTATATGATATTCTCATTCAAATAATTTTCCTTCTGAGTGAATATCACTTGTGTGGCATTGCATTCATCAACTAACAGGAACTGTTGTATTTCATGGTATCGTTGGTTGCCTAAAGGGATCCTCAATGATTCAATACTCTAAAGATGACTGAGACTATAGTATTTGAGAATCATAAAAAGCCTATTACTCCACAAGAGCCAACACCTTATACCAAAAAAAGGCAAGGTGGGAAAAGGCAAAGAGTGAAAAGAAAACAAAAAATCATGAGCTTATATCTTAGGCGGAGTCCTCACTATTCCCTTCAATTGTTTTTCCTTTAGAGTAATAGTTGGAGTTTTGTATCAATTGAACTTAAAAAGAAAACTGTTTTGAGCCTTGTGTGAATGAAAAGATCATGAAAAAGCCCTCATAAAAGGTGTTTCACAAAAATAAATGACGGCTCACACAAAAAATTGGATGATCAAACTCCAAACTCTATGTATGTGTTGTGTTGTAAATTAGACAATGATAGAGTATGTGTTCTAATTCTTAATAGGACCATCTTATCTCTCAAGTCATCTATGCTAAACAAAAAATCATTGCTGGATCAGTATTTGTGGTAAGATTCGGATGCACATGAGTATACCAAATAGTGTAATCCTAGTTCTCGAATCAAACTCACATACTGATCCGAGAGTGAGAGGGTGAGGCCTTCACTGAGTGAGTTTTGCTGATATGTGAGATGTGACTGATGAATCCATAACTAGATTAATGTACTTGACTAACCATGGTTTATTGGATGTTATGTTAACACTGTGATCAATTTCTTACATAAAGACTTATGTGATGATGCCTTTATCTGTTCCTAAGTTGAATAAAAGCGCGAGTGTTCATGAAACAATCTTCATACATGTAAAACAGGTAATACAATTGAAAGAATCCAAGTAACCATGTGCTTTATTAGTTGCAACTCACAACACTGTTCATCATGCATGATCTTATGTGATATATAATATGCTTCACATTTGTGTTATTAAGTGTTAAAAAAGTCCAGAGAAATCCATTACAATTACTGAATCCAAAATCGACCAGAGAATCAACGGCATCGAAGAACTGTTGCCTCGAAGACTGCTACTTCGGAGACCTGAAGCTCGGAGAGTCGAAGACTCAGTCCTGCGCAGCTTCGAAGAAGCACAGTCCCATGGGTCGAAGAATTTGAACTGGACTTTAGCATACGTTCATACTCAAGCCTCGATGACATGAAAGCATGTCATTGTGCACTTAAAATTCAAAATGCACTGACATAGTGGTGACGTGCACTTATGTCTTGAGTACTCCAATAGGTGGATCCGGAAGAACAATTGGGTCAAATTAGAGAAAGATGCAGATTCTGAAGATGAATCGTCACCTCACATGTGGCTTCCTAGGTACGTTTCATCAGACCACATAAAAGGCACAACTATAGACAACCTAGAGGTATGTTCATCACTTTCATACTCGAACCCTAACCCTAGCGCTTTCTCTCTCTCTTCGACAATCATCTCTCTCTCTCTCTCTCTCTCTCTCACCTCTAAAGAGTCCCCAAAAGATGCCTTAATGAAAACTGACAGAACATAAGTTGATATGGAGACTCGGAGACTCTAAAGGTCGAAAAGTTGAAGTTACACGTAGAAACTATCAAGTACTAAGCTTTAGAAGACTCGCAAACTCAAAGGTCGAAGGTCGAAGGTCGAAGCGTCTAGGCCATTGAGGTTTAAAAATTGACAAATGAAATTGTAACTGAGACTCGAAGAGTTGTAGACAGTTAATCAAAAGGAATTATCAATCCATAAATAAGACTAAGACCTGTAGACCTCAAAGGCAGAGTCGTAGCTAAAGAGTTGGAGCCGTAGAGTCGAAGACTTGGAGAAACGAAGACTCAGTTTGCAATAACCCAATGATGATAGGTTAAGCATTAGACATTGAGAGTCAGAGACTCACAGAGTCGAAGACTCGCAGGGTCAAAGATCTAGCAAAAGTTTGTAGACCAAAGGAACAGAAGGGTCGAAGAACATCTTAGCCCTCCAAAGCAAACTGAGTGACTCAAAGAAATAGAGTCGAAGACTCGCAGCTAAGACAACAAGTATAGATTATGTATGCTCAGTATAAGAGTCACTCGAAGAGTCGCAGCAAGGGTTGGAGACTCAAAGGGTCGAAGACTCACTTAACACAGAGTGAACCGTTAAACTTAGGCCAACCTATAATCTGCCATCCATGAAGACTCGAAGAAAGCTAAAGTCAAAGACTTGCAGGATCTAACGTTGTCGAAGCCTAAAGTATCATTATACATTAAAAAGAGGCTCGGCCCAAATCTTTGAGGTAAATCTTCGAGTCACCAGACCTTCGAGGCATACACCTTTAAGGCAAACTCACAACCCTACGCATCTTACTTACCGATATCTTCAACTAAGGTTTGTTCAGTAAGCCTGCGCCGTTTGGAGCAGTTAAGCACATTTAATGTTGCATTAATAACTTCCAACTACCATCAACGAATGAACGGCTAAGATTGATTACACCAGTATGGGCACACAACTACGTAGCATGGGTAACAGATATGCAAAATCAGAGCAAAGCATCTCATCCCCTGTACTTCCGCATTTTAAGTGGCAGGAAATCAGACTATCGAGATGAACGACAAGGCGCACATGCACTATAACATTAAAATATATCTCTCACACGCAAAACGAAATAATATAAGTCAAACTCTCATAGAAAGCGAGGAACATATAACACAAGATAAAGAATTCTGACACGCGGTAAAGAAATAACTCTTGTGGAATCAGGTGAGTTCCAATGCTAGAGAGAGACTCTAAGAGAAAATTCATCTAATTGTTATGCGTCGTGTTGATCAAAGAACAAGAACATCCTTGAATGATTCATCATATAATCTTGTTCAAACAAATCCAACATCCAACATCTAGTCTATTCTCTGTGTTGTTTATCCACAATCAAAATCTATATTAGAACATTCCAAATGGAGTCAATCTCTTCATATTGACATCCATAGGAATATTCACTAAATATCTGAGGTCTGTCTCATCTACAGCATTAACTCTCATATCAGATTTGTTAGATAGTCAATAATCACTCCTATACCATATTGTCTTCTTCTCAATTAATATTCATAGCATAGTCATCACTTGGACATTCATTCACCAGCTTACAGTCTTAGCTTCCGCGATAATAGTCTATTTACCCCCCCCCCCCCTCTAGACACACTTTGGGACCTATAGAGGCTACAAAGCAATCATCTTCGAGGTTGTGGCTAATCGAAGAAGTGAAACACAAACAAGGTAGCCATTTAAGTAAGTTATTCGGGCAACGTATCTGAACATGCTAAGTACCAGAGTATACACATGAACATTATACGAGGCTGGATTAACATGTTTCAACGATGGAGATCAGAAGGTGAAACATGCTTAACCCTAGCAGAAAGATTTCATGTAACGACCATTCTATAAAAGCAAAGAAAGATGTCATACTTCTATGGTGCATCAAAATAATATAGAATACAAGAAACATATTAGAAGAGATACAAGAGACGTAGCGGAGTTTGTGTTCCTTACATAGAGAGAGGGAGATTGAGAGCGAGACAATAGTGAGTTAATCTATCTTCGTTCATCATATATTTAACGAACAGATAGTGAGTTTGGCAAATGAGTGGTTGAAGATCAAGAAGTGCAAACATTTAAATACGCAGGAGTAGATTACACTAGACAGTTTGTCACAGTAAGTGAGTACTAAAGTAATACTACTTTCTGTATTTGCATTTAAAAGAAAAGAGAGTTGATCCTATTGTAACAAGGGTAAAACCCTATTGTATTAAAAGCATATAATGGATTGGACTCGGTGTAGGTACATCCTCACCACCGTAGAGTAAATCACATTGATCGAACCACGTAAATTGTGTCTTTTTCTTTTACCTCTCATACATATTTGCTATTCACTTGTTCTTGCACAAGATACTGAAATATCATCCAAACAATAACCACATCTGTAAGAATACCTTTGAGAAATAAACTACTCCTAAAACTAAAGAAATTAGTTTTAAGTATACAGATTCACCCCCCTCTTTGTATACACACACAAATACTCACACGATCTTGCTTGGATCTTGGGAATATCATATATGCTTCATAATTTGTTACCTCATCATATTGTTGCTACTATTGTTACTATATCCCTTGATTTGTCATGTTGTGATGTGCCATATTGGATTTTATCTCCGAATGAAATCTTTACTTTGACTAGTGCTTGGCATCATGTTCGTTCTGCCACTCCAGAAAGACCCTTCTTTGCTCATATTTGGCATGCTTCTATTCCTTTAAAAATTTCTTTTTTCATGTGGCGCTTTTTTCATAATTGGCTTCCTTTGGATGAGATTCTCCATGGTAAAGGCATCCTTTTTCCCTCTAAATGTCAATGTTGTAATTATGTGGAAAATTGTGCTCATTGTTTCTTTTTTAGCTCCAAAGCCTCCTTTGTTTAGCACCACTATGCTCTCTTGTTTGATATTGTGTTACCTACTCAAGGGTGTCCCAAATTATGGCTAATTGCTTGGTTGAATTTTGTACTTATTAGTGTCTTGGGCATATTAGAGTTCTCATCACTATCCTCATCTTTTGGTTTCTTTGGAATGAATGTAATAATTCTAAACATCGTGGTATGGGTTTTTATGAGGATCGCATTATTTGGAAAATCGATAGGTTGATTTTTCAACTCTCCACTGCTGGTCTTATTAAACCTTTGCAATAGAGATGTGGAAAATCAATCTTGACTTACTTTTATTACTCTTCTCATGCTCCTCCTTTGCCTCCTCCTAGGCCTATTCATTGGGTCAAACCTGCTAGTGGCCACTATAAACTTAATGTGGATGGGAATTTCAACTCCTCCAATAGTAAAGCAAGTGGTGGGGGCATTGTGAGGGATTCCAAGGACCAGGTAATTTTCTTCTTCTATATTCCTTTTTCTTCTATTGCTAATGATGCTTTTGCAATGGAAGTCCTAACTCTCCATAAAGCTCTTAGCTTATGCCTTCACTTCAATCCCCAAAGCTTGTGGGTGGAAATAGATGCTCTTAGTGTCATTCAGTTAAGCAAGTATAAAGGAAGAGCTCCATGACATTTGTGTTATTATTTAAAGAAATCCACCACATCCTTGCTACCTTTAGAGCTGCTCTTACACATATACATCGAGAAGATAATCACGTAGCTAATTTTCTTGCTGGTTTGAGGCTTCAAGCTCCATCTCTTGCTCTTAGCAATAATTTTGATGGCTTATCTCTCCTTCATGGTAAAAATCATTTGGATGCTTTAGGTTTTTCCAACATCCTTTATCATTGACTTGTATGTTACACTTGGTTTTATGGCTTGTATATTTTTAAAATCACGTGAATGGTTTTATTTTAAAAGTGAAGTGATGGTATGTCATGCTCTCTTTTGTTTTTCCATCTGTATTGCTTTGGATATTGCTTGTATCTCCAGGTTAGGTTATGGGTATGCCCTGCCCCTTAGTTTCTCCATCCACTTATATCTCTTTGATGAGTTAGGTCTATTCCTACTCATTTTTGTATCTTTCAAGGTTTGGGTTTTTTGCCCACCTTTTATGTAATAAATTAATCTCGGGTGCCATCCCCTTTCCTTTAAAAAAAACAAATGCCCACTTATATTACATTGACATAAAGCCTAACACACCACTTTTATTATATTAAAGGTGTTCAAATAGTCTTTACACCTATATATTTAAAATAAAATTCTAGGTAGTAATATTGTCATAATAAAACATTACATATTTGAAAATAAAGTTCATTGTAATGACCCGTGTGTAACCCGTGTGTAAGAAGTTAACCACAAACACCTTGGATGTTGTGCACAAACACCTTGGATGTTGTGCACAAACACCTTGGATGTTGGTGCACAAGTTTGAGGTAAGAGATGAGCCCAAGAGGGGACTTTTGGGAGGTGCATGTGACAAGTGATAACGTACCTTTATGCCCTAGGAAGATGTTATGCGTATACAGGCGGTTTTAAGCTGTTTTGGCTGATCTTGGAGCTCACTTTTGATAGGGTAGATGGCCTCAAACAATTGGCGTGCAAGAACAAAAGTTTCTTAGAATGAGGTTCTCTATCTACCACAGAAATTTCAGAGCATTTGGAGCTGCACGTGAATTCACCCATTTCACGTGCAAGCATATTTTTGCTTCTTAGGCCTCTACAAGATGCAAGGAGGCTTGTGGTGAAGTTTGAGTGTATTTGGAGCTGCACGCCAATTGGGGAATTGACGTGCAAATTGGCGTGCAGGCATGTTTTTGCATGGTTGTCTTAGTTTTGTTATTCTAATCATCTTTTCCCAAAGGACCAGGTTGGAATAGTGAGTATTTTGGTGTGTATAGATGCGGAAAGGTTGTAACTTGTGTAATCAAAACTACGTCGTTTTGATGCTGGGATTCACTTAATCAAAACTACGTCGTTTTGATGTTGTGTTGTCTATATAAGGAGGAGAAGCCTCTCTGTTTTAGGTTTAGGGTTTGTTGCTCCCCCTCGTCCAAGGAGAGAGAGAGAGAGAGAGAGAGAGAGAGAGGGAAGGAGAGCTTCGGTGGCTGCCGGAGCGTCTTGCGTGGGTGGTCGGAGTCTTGCGTGGAAGCGGGACCAGGAGAACATACAAGGTAGGGGTTCTGTTCTTCCTAAATCCTCCTCTTGTCCTAGGGTTCTAGGGCGATTGTAGAGTTATATCTGTTTTTATATATACATATGTAATCCATATAGGTGTGATCTCCTATATGGATGTTGGCCTTCAATGGCATTTTGGTGTGATTCGTGGATTACATGCTATATGTTCGATGAAATGCCTGTGTGAATATAGCCGTGTGTATATGCCCATTACGTGTTTGGTAATATGTCTGTGTGGCTGGACTTGTGATTTAGTGTATGTATGTATGCTGGGTGTTTGTTTTATGACCTGAATGGCTGGGTTTGTGCACTTGTGAACGGGTGCACACCAAGTGTTTGGTTTTATGCTTGAGTGACCATGGTGTGTGTTGTGTGCATGATGTGCTATCTTGGCCTGAAGAGGCGGTTAAACTACTTTGCCTGAGAGGCGGTTAAACCAGTGGCCTGAAGAGGCGGTTAAACTACTTTGCCTGAAAGGCGGTTAAATCAGTGGCCTGAAGAGGCGGTTAAACTACTTGCTTGAGATGTGTTTTGTTAGCCAGTGTGGCTGGGGCTGGGGTTACGCCCACTTGTGTGATGTTTTATTTTCTTTTTCCAAATACTGTCACGTCACTACACCTGTGCACATGCATGTAGCCGCTAGGAGCATGGGAAGGGTTGGGGAGACTTGATCCCTACTGAGCTGTGGTTGCTCACCCCTCCTACTGTGTTTGCTTGTTTTCTAGGGACTTACAGGCGTTAGGTGGATACACCAAGGTGGAAGACCTTATTTATTTTACTCTCTTCCATTTATGTTATTTTTTTTATGGGAATTGATGTAACCCCAGTGGGGATGGCATTGGAAAGGATTTTGTTGTAATAAACTGGTTTGGATTGCTTTTATGAACATTACTTTCTTGAATGTGTTGTGGATGTTTAAAATGTTAAATTCTTGGTTTGTATCCTAACCCCTTTGCCCCCCGTGTGGGTAAAAGGGGAGTCACGTACCGGTTTCCTCGGGTTGGAAATCCGGGGCGTGACAATATGGTATCAGAGCCAGACCCGGAGCGGTGTGCCATGGTCCCACGGGGACGTGGGCCTCTTAAGGGGGGTGGATTGTAACAACCCATGAGTGGGTGTTAGTCCCACATTGCTTGGTGAGGGGAACAAAGTCCTCCTTATAGGAGGGGACGGATACCTCACCTCACAGGGACGCGTCTTTGGGCGAGGCCCAAAGACAAAACCGTGCGGAGCAGGCCATGAGGGCGAGGCCCAAGACTGGTTGGCCAAAGCGGACAAAATTCTTGTGACGGGTATGGGCTAGGCTATCTCGGATGGTATCAGAGCATGGTCTAGTTGGCCTAGGGTAGTGGGCGGACCTGGTTATCCTAAGTCCTTTGGAGGAGCCTGGAGGGACATGCTTGATGAACATGGTCCTCTTTGAGCCTCCAAGGTGTACTTAGGGTAGTCCAATCTTGTGGTAAGATTTGCATGCATTGGCATTAGGGCACTAGTTGCATTTGCTGTGAATGTGTGCTAAACTGTGGATAAGATAAAATGATTAAGTGAAATGTGCAACTCTGATTTGTTTGGCAATGCATAATGAACTGTGAAATGTGATTGATACGATGTATGTGTGTAATGTCATGTGATAGTGGAATTGATCAGTGGGGTAGAGGTAGTGACGCGATAGATTATAAATTTGTTTTGACGTTTGTGCTTCTTACTTCGTGTAGTAAGAATGCCGCCGAGGAGAGTGACACGTGCGTCCGAGGCAGTGGCTGATGAGTCATCTGCCCATGAGGGTCCGGGTGCGGGACCGTCCGTTGGAGGGCATGCGTTGTGTCACGCCCCGGATTTCCAACCCGAGGAAACCGGTACGTGACTCTCCTTTTACCCACACGGAGGGCAAAGGGGTTAGGATACAAATCAAGAATTTAACATGTTAAACATCCACAACACATTCAAGAAAGTAATGTTCATAAAAGCAATCCAAACCAGTTTATTACAGCAAAATCCTTTCCAATCCCATCCCCACTGGGGTTACATCAATTCCCATAAAAAAACAAAACATAAATGGAAGAGAGTAAAATAATTATGGTCTTCCACCTTGGTGTATTCACCTAACGCCTGTAAGTCCCTGGAAAACAAGCAAACACAGTAGGGGGGGTGAGCAAGCACAGCTCAGTAGGGATCAAGTCTCCCCAACCCTTCCCATGCTCCTAGCGGCTACATGCATGTGCACAGGTGTAGTGACGTGACAGTATTAGGAAAAAGAAAATAAAACATCACACAAGTGGGCGTAACCCCAGCCCCAGCCACACTGGCTAACAAAACACATCTCAAGCAAGTAGTTTAACCGCCTCTTCAGGCCACTGATTTAACCGCCTTTCAGGCAAAGTAGTTTAACCGCCTCTTCAGCCCACTGGTTTAACCGCCTCTCAGGCAAAGTAGTTTAACTGCCTCTTCAGGCCAGATAGCACAGTCATGCACACAACACACACCATGGTCACTCAAGCATAAAACCAAACACTTGGTGTTTACCCGTTCACAAGTGCACAAACCCAGCCATTCAGGTCATAGAACAAACACCCAGCATACATACATACACTAAATCACAAGTCCAGCCACACAGACATATTACCAAACACGTAATGGGCATATACACACAGCTATATTCACACAGGCATTTCATCGAACATATAGCATGTAATCCACAGAATCACACCAAAATGCCACTGAAGGCCAACATCCATATAGGAGATCACACCTATATGGATTACATATGTATATATAAACAGATATAACTCTACAATCTGCCCTAGAACCCTAGGACAGAGGAGGATTTAGGAAGAACAAAACCCCTACCTTGTATGTACTCCTGCTCCCGCTTCCACGCAAGACTCCGACCACCCACGCAAGACGCTCCGGCAGCCACCAGAAGCTCTCCTTCTCTCTCTCTCTCTCTCTCTCTCTCTCTCTCTCTCTCTCTCTCTCTCTCTCTCTCTGCGACGGCTGGTGAAGCAACAAACCCTAAACCTAAAACAGAGGGGCTTCTCCTCCTTATATAGACAACACAACATCAAAACGACGTAGTTTTGATTGAGTGAATCCCAGCATCAAAACGACGTAGTTTTGATGGAACAAGCTATGACCTTCCCACATCCATACACACCAAAATATTCACAATTCCAACATGGTCCTTTGGGAAAAGATGATTAGAATGACAAAACCAAGATAACCATGCAAAAACATGCTTGCACGCCAATTTGAACGCCAATTCCCCAATTGACGTGCAGCTCCAAATGCACTCAAACTTCACCCCAAGCCTCCTTGCATCTTGTAGAGGTCTAGGAAGCAGAAATATGCTTGCACGTGAAATGGGTGAATTCACGTGCAGCTCCAAATGCTCTGAAATTTCTGTGGTAGATAGAGGACCTCATTCTAAGAAACTTTTGTTCTTGCATGCCAATTGTTTGAGGCCATCTACTAGGTCAAAAGTGAGCTTCAAGATCAGCCAAAATAGCTTAAAACCGCCTGTATACGCATAGCATCTTCCTAGGGCATAAAGGTACGTTATCACTTGTCACAAGCACCTCCCAAAAGTCCCCTCTTGGGCTCATCTCTTACCTCAAACTTGTGCACCAACATCCAAGGTGTTTGCGGTTAACTTCATACACACGGGTTACACACGGGTCATTACATCCTCTCCCCCTTAAGACTTTTCGTCCTCGAAAAGAAATGACATACGAGGAAAACAAACACAAGCTACCCATTTGCCACACGGCGAGCCACAACACCCAAATGGGTCATACACCGCGCACAACACATAACAGCACATAACAATGTACCACCATAATCCATAACCACAATAATGCATATAACACATGTCCGCATGTCACGAATACACATCTCAAAACACATCACAAATAAGAACACATGTCTTTAAAAGACAATACAAATACACCAAATCGTACACAACTAATACAAGAAAACACATCACTATCCCTTGGCCAATGACCACCTCCCACGCTTAAGATTGTTCGTCCTCGAACAAGTCTGGGTGCTGCTCACACATCATGGACTCACGTTCCCATGTCTCCTCCTCAATGCCACGGTGCTGCCACAGCACGCAAACCAAAGGAATAGCACGACCACGCAAAAGCTTCTCTCGCTGATCTAGGATACGGATAGGGGCCTCAACAACGGATATGTCATCCTCAATGTCTAATGTCCCCCAATCGATCACATGAGTGGGGTCAGGGTGATACTTTCGCAACAGGGACACGTGAAACACGTTGTGCACTCGACTCAGCCGCGGTGGTAACGCTAACCAGTAGGCTACAGGCCCTACACGATCCAGAATCTCAAAAGGACCAATAAACCGCGGAGATAGCTTGGAACCTCGCCCAAACCGTCGATGTCCATGACGTGGAGAAACACGAAGAAACACATGATCACCAACAGAAAACTCCAAAGGTCGCCGCCGCTGATCCGCATAAGATTTCTGTCGACTCTGAGCTGATAACAAATGCTGATGAATCAACTTAACCTTCGCGGTAGCCTCTTGAACCATCTGTGGTCCCAAGAGAGCGGCTTCGCCGACCTCAGTCCAACACAACGGTGATCGGCAGGGTCTGCCATACAACGCCTCAAAAGGAGCCATCCCAATGGACGCCTGAAAACTGTTATTGTAGGCAAACTCCACCAAAGGAAGATGAGTTGCCCACGAACCCCCAAAATCTAACACACAGGCCCGTAACATGTCCTCCAACGTCTGATTCGTCCTCTCTGTCTGACCGTCAGTCTCAGGGTGAAAGGCTGTACTCAAGTGAAGCTTGGTCCCCATAGCCTCCTGCAAACCTGCCCAAAAATGGGAAGTGAACCTCGAATCCCGGTCAGAGACAACCAATGATGGTACTCCATGGAGTCTCACAATCTCGTTCATGTACAGCTGACTCAAGGTCCCAATGGAGTCCTGCTCGCGAACAGCCAGGAAATGGGCCGACTTTGTGAGTCGATCCATAATCACCCAAATCATATCTTTCCTCCCCGTGGTGGGTGGAAGACCAGTCACAAAATCCATCGCTATGTGGTCCCACTTCCACTCTGCTATGGGCAATGGCTGTAACATACCCACCGGCCGCTGATGCTCAGCTTTCACCTGCTGACACGTGAGGCACCGCGAAACAAAGGCAGCTACATCGCGTTTCATCCCAGGCCACCAAAAATGTGCCCGAAGCGCATGGTACATCTTCGTACCCCCTGGATGCACAACAACTCTAGATTGGTGAAACTCCCTCATCACCTCATCCCTGAGGGAAGAAGCCACTACCAACCGCCCCTGAAATGACAACTCATGCTCAGGACCCTCTGTCCAGTCCTCAGATAGCTCCCCAGCCTCAATACAGGCACGGAGAACCTCACACTCAATGTCACCCAACTGTTCCTCCCGGACGCGCTGGTACAACTCAGGCACAATCACCAAAGGACTCAGGACTGTCCCACTATCATGAACAACAGGCTGCAGCTGCAACATCGCCAACTGCTCCATCAGCTTCCACTCTCTCACGGCCACCTCAGCTTTCCCTTTTCTCGCTCAACGCGTCGCCCACAACATTACCCTTGCCCGGGGTATAGGCAAGAGTAAAGTCAAAGGTCCGCAAATACTCCACCCATCTCCTTTGCCTCAAATTCAAGTCCTTCGAGTAAAGATGTCTCGAAGGCTCTTGTGATCCGAGAACACCACAAACTTTTCCCCCAAGAGGTAGTGCTGCCAACTCTTCAGGGCGAAGATGACAGCCGCCAACTCAAGATCATGGGTAGGGTAATTCTGCTCATGAGGCTTTAGCTGCCTTGACCCATAAGCTACCACACTGCGCTCCTGCATAAGTACAATCCCCAAACCAACCCTGGACGCATCACAATACACCTCATATGGAATATCCTCCCGAGGTAACCTCAACACCGGTGCAGTGGTCAAATGGGTTTTGAGAGCCTCAAACGCCTGCTGACACTTGTCAGTCCAATCAAACTTCACGCCCTTCCGAGTCAACGCTGTCATAGGAGCTGCCAAACGGGAGAACCCCTCGACAAAACGACGATAGTACCCCGCCAAGCCAAGAAAGCTACGGATCTCAAAAACGTTGGTTGGCCTCGCCCACGATGCCACGGCCTCAATCTTGGCCGGGTCCACCCTAACTCCCTCAGTGACACCACATGGCCAAGAAAGTGAACCTCCGTAGCCAAAACTCACACTTGCTAAACTTAGCAAACAGTGCTGGTCCCTCAAGGTTTGCAACACTGTTGCCAAGTGCTCCACATGCTCCTTCTCGGTCTTGGAATACACCAAGATATCGTCGATAAACACCACCACAAACGAGTCTAAGTATGGGGCAAAGACTTGGTTCATCAAATGCATGAACACCGCTGGCGCATTAGTGAGCCCAAAAGGCATCACGACCCACTCATAATGCCCATACCTGCACCGAAAAGCCATCTTAGGGATGTCCTCCTCCCTAACCCTGAGCTGGTGATACCCCGACCGTAAATCTATTTTGGAAAACCACTGGGCCCCACTCAATTGGTCAAACAGGTCATCTATCCGAGGCAACGGGTACTTATTCTTCACAGTCACTGAATTCAGCTTCCTGTAGTCGATGCAGAGACGAAGTGTGCCATCAGCCTTCTTAGCAAAGAGCACCGGAGCAACCCAAGGGGAGGTACTCGGTCTGATATACCTTTGGCCCACCAAATCCTCGATTTGCCTCTGCAGCTCCCCCAACTCGGCTGGCCCCATACGATACGCTACTTGGGAAATGGGACCCGTCCCCGGCACCAACTCAATGGTGAACTCCACACTCCTCTTAGGTGGCAAACTCCTCAACTCTTCAGGAAAAACATCCTGAAATTGGTCCACAACAGCGGGCCACACCCTCTTTTCTACCTTACCTTCCTCAGCAAAGGTCGTGGCCGCAACTGTGGGTAATGGCACCCCACTGGTCCATCACCGGCCCAGCCCGACTCGCCTCACAGTCCCACTCCCCCTACAGGGTGCAAGAGATCCCTGCAGGTGTCACGAAGGATACACGCCGCCGGTAACAGTCTATCTTGGCTTGGAAAGCCATAAGCCAATCCATACCCAAGATCAGGTCAAAAGTACGCAAGGGCATCACATGCAAGTCAAAACTCAGCTCCACCTCGCCTATGGTTAACACACAGTCACGACACACTCGCCGTAACTCAATCCTACCCCCCACTGGAGACTCAACAACTAGGGGCTTCACTGCCTCCACACAAGCTAACCCCAAGCTATCTATTACAAGTTCAGCAACAAAAGAACACGATGCACCCGTATCGAAGAGAACAGAAGCTAATGTACGGGAGATCAAAAGGGTACCTCTAACCACCGATGGTCCTGCTCCACCCTCAGCTGGTGGGGGTGGTAGCTCTGCCTCCTCCTGGTATGTCGCCTCCAGCGCAAACACCCTTCCTTGGCCCGGGCCACTGGTCGGCTCACTCACTGGACACTTCCCGCTAAGGTTGCCTCCAGCCTCAGTTTGCTGCCGCTCCGGCCTCCCCTGGGGTCGGGTCTGACTGGATCCTGCCTGGGCTGGCTCGCCACCGACGAGCCGGTCTCTCCAGCTGGTGCACAGAAGCTAGCATCACTCCTCACGCTGGATGCCATGCCCCCCGCTCCCCTGTTGCCACTCCTGCAAACCCGGCGCAAATGGCCCTCTCATCCACAGTTGTTGCATCGCCAGTCCTTCTTGGGGCACTCCCCCTTGAAGTGACCCTGCTCTCCATAGCAGTGACAGCTGCTAGGTAGACTCCCAGATGGACCACCCTGTCTTCTGTCGCCAAAGGTGAACCTCCCGGGGTTCACAGATGTCTGACCCCGACTGCGAAAAGAACTGCTATCCCTCTCCTCCGTCTTGAGCCTCTTGGACCCTGCATCTCGATCAGGCCCACTCTGCAACTGGCGACCCTAATAGGCCTGCCTCCCATCATCCAGCTCTCTCTCGGCTATACGGGCCATCTCCACAGCCTCAGCATAGGTCCTCAAGCGTAGAATTGCCACCCTCTGCCTAAGGCCCAAAGTGAACTTGTGGGCCTTCAGGTTCTCCCTTGCCACAGTCTCAGGAGCAAACCTACTCAAGCTTCGGAACTCCCGCTCATACTCAGGTACCGTCCTGGATCCCTGCTTCAAGCTGCCGAATTCTTCCCTCTTCTGCCATCTCACTGATTCCGGGAAGAACTCATCATGGAAGAGTTGCAAGAACTCCTCCCAAAGCATGAGTTGCACCGCACGGCTCCCCGCGACACTCGTCCACCACTCCAAAGCATCCCCCTCCAGCTGCCGAATTTCCAGTCGCACCTTGTCTTCTTCCCGGGGCAGGAGAAAGGAGAACACATGCTCGATCTGCCTCAACCACTGCTCAGCTACCAAAGGATCACCTTCCCCCTTGAATGGCGGAGGTTGTTCCTTTCGAAACCGTGTCACCACGTCATCCTCTGCACGAGTCGGTACACCACCCAGCGAACTCTCACGCTCACGAGGCAACTCTCCTACTGGTGGTGGTGGTGGCACCACCTGCTGTGCTGCCATCTCACGGTGCACCTCCTCCCGAACGTCCTGCCGGAGTCCCTCCCGTAGCTCTCGTACCTTCAGCCGGATGCCTTCTCATAGCTGTGCCAGCAACAACGCATGCCCTCCAATGGACGGTCCCGCACCCGGACCCTCATGGGCAGATGACTCATCGCCCATCGCCCGGACGCACGTGTCACTCTCCTCGGCGGCATTCTTACTACACGAAGTAAGAAGCACAACGTCAAAACAATTTTATAATCTATCGAGTCACTACCTCTACCTCACAGATCAATTCCACTATCACATGACATTACACACATACATTACATCATTGCATCAATCACATTGCACAGTTTAGTACACATTGCCAAACAAATCAGAGTTGCACATTTCACTTAATCATATGATCTTATCCACAGTTTAGCATACATTCACAGCAAATGCAACTAGTGCCCTAATGCCAATACATGCAAATCCTACCACAAGACTGGACTACCCTAAGTACACCTTGGAGGCTCAAAGAGGACCATGTTGATCAGGCATGTCCCTCCAGGCTCCTCCAAAGGACTTAGGATAACCAGGTCCGCCCACTACCCTAGGCCAACTAGACCATGCTCTGATACCATATCGTCACGCCCCGGATTTCCAACCCGAGGAAACCGGTACGTGACTCCCCTTTTACCCACACGGAGGGCAAAGGGGTTAGGATACAAATCAAGAAATTAACATTTTAAACATCCACAACACATTCAAGAAAGTAATGTTCATAAAAGCAATTCAAACCAGTTTATTACAGCAAAATCCTTTCCAATCCCATCCCCACTGGGGTTACATCAATTCCCATGAAAAAAACAAAACATAAATGGAAGAGAGTAAAATAATTATGGTCTTCCACCTTGGTGTATCCACTTAACGCCTGTAAGTCCCTGGAAAACAAGCAAACACAGTAGGAGGGGTGAGCAACCACAGCTCAGTAGGGATCAAGTCTCCCCAACCCTTCCCATGCTCCTAGCAGCTACATGCATGTGCACAGGTGTAGTGACGTAACAGTATTAGGAAAAAGAAAATAAAACATCACACAAGTGGGCGTAACCCCAGCCCCAGCCACACTGGCTAACAAAACACATCTCAAGCAAGTAGTTTAACCGCCTCTTCAGGCCACTGATTTAACCGCCTCTCAGGCAAAGTAGTTTAACCGCCTCTTCAGGCCCCTGGTTTAACCGCCTCTCAGGCAAAGTAGTTTAAGCGCCTCTTTAGGCCAGATAGCACAGTCATGCACACAACACACACCACGGTCACTCAAGCATAAAACCAAACACTTGGTGTGCACCCGTTCACAAGTGCACAAACCCAGCCATTCAGGTCATAGAACAAACACCCAGCATACATACATACACTAAATCACAAGTCCAGCCACACAGACATATTACCAAATACGTAATGGTTATATACACACAGCTATATTCACACAGGCTTTTCCTCGAACATATAGCATGTAACAACAGAATCACACCAAAATGCCACTGAAGGCCAACATCCATATAGGAGATCACACCTATATGGATTACATATGTATATATAAACAGATATAACTCTACAATCTGCCCTAGAACCCTAGGACAGAGGAGGATTTAGGAAGAACAGAACCCCTACCTTGTATGTACTCCTGCTCCCGCTTCCACGCAAGACTCCGACCACCCACGCAAGACGCTCCGGCAGCCACCAGAAGCTCTCCTTCCCTCTCTCTCTCTCTCTCTCTCTCTCTCTCTCTCTCTGCGATAGCTGGTGGAGCAACAAACCCTAAACCTAAAATAGAGGGGCTTCTCCTCCTTATATAGACAACACAACATCAAAACGACGTAGTTTTGATGGAACAAGCTATGACCTTCCCACATGCATACACACCAAAATATTCACAATTCTAACATGGTCCTTTGGGAAAAGATGATTAGAATGACAAAACCAAGATAACCATGCAAAAACATGCTTGCACGCGAATTTGAACGCCAATTCCCCAATTGACGTGCAGCTCCAAATGCACTCAAACTTCACCCCAAGCCTCCTTGCATCTTGTAGAGGTCTAGGAAGCAAAAATATGCTTGCACGTGAAATGGGTGAATTCACGTGCAGCTCCAAATGCTCTGAAATTTCTGTGGTAGATAGAGGACCTCATTCTAAGAAACTTTTGTTCTTGCACGCCAATTGTTTGAGGTCATCTACTAGGTCAAAAGTGAGCTCCAAGATCAGCCAAAACAGCTTAAAACCGCCTGTATACGCATAGCATCTTCCTAGGGCATAAAGGTACGTTATCACTTGTCACAAGCACCTCCCAAAAGTCCCCTCTTGGGCTAATCTCTTACCTCAAACTTGTGCACCAACATCCAAGGTGTTTGTGGTTAACTTCATACACACGGGTTACACACGGGTCATTACACGTTGTTACTGGCACAGCTACAAGAAGGCATCCAGCTGGAGGTACGAGAGCTACGGGAGGGACTCCGGCAGGACGTTCGGGAGGAGGTGCGCCGTGAGATGGCGGCACAGCAGGTGGTGCCACCACCACCACCACCAGTAGGAGAGCTGCCTCGTGAGCGTGAGAGTTCGGCGGGTGGTGTACCGACTCGTGCGAGAGGATGACGTGGTGACACGGTTCCGAAAGGAACAACCTCCGCGATTCAAGGGGGAAGGTGATCCTGTGGTAGCTGAGCAGTGGTTGAGGCAGATCGAGCATGTGTTCTCCTTTCTCCTGCCCCGGGAAGAGCATAAGGTGCGACTGGCAATTCGGCAGCTGGAGGGGGATGCTTTGGAGTGGTCAACGAGTGTCGCGGGGAGCCTTATGGTGCAACTCATGCTTTGGGAGGAGTTCTTGCAACTCTTCCATGATGAGTTCTTCCCAGAATCAGTGAGATGGCAGAAGAGGGAAGAATTCGGCAGCTTGAAGCAAGGATCCAGGACGGTACCTGAGTATGAGCGGGAGTTCCTGGAGCTTGAGTAGGTTTGCTCCTGAGAGCGTGGCAAGGGGAGGAACCGAAGGCCCATAAGTTCACTTTGGGCCTTAGGCCAGCCTTTAGGCGAGAGGGTGGCAATTCTACGCTTGAGGACCTATGCCTAGAGGTTGTGGAGACGGCCCGTATAGCCGAGAGAGAGCCGGATGATGGGAGGCAGGCCCATCGGGGTCGCCAGTTCAGAGCGGGCCCGATCGAGATGCAGGGTCCAAGAGGCTCAAGACGGAGGAGAGGGATAGCAGTTCTTTTCGCATCGGGGTCGGACATCCGTGAACCCTGGGAGGTTCACCTTTGGCGGCGGAAGACAGGGTGGTCCATCTGGGAGTCTACCTAGCAGTTGTCACTGCTGTGGAGAGCAGGGTCACTTCAAGGGGGAGTGCCCCAAGAAGGACTGGCGATGCAACAAGAGGGTCATTTGCACCGGGTTTGCAGGAGTGGCAACAGGGGAACAGGGGGAGTGACATCCAGCGTGAGGAGTGATGCTAGCTTCGTGCACCAGTGAGAGACCGGCTCGTCGGTGGCAAGCCGGTCGGACCCGACCCCAGGGGAGGCCGGAGCGGCGACGAGACCGAGGCCGGAGGCAACCTTAGCGGGAAGCGTCCGGTGAGTGAGTCGACCGGTGGCCCGGGCCAAGGAAGGGTGTTTGCGCCTGGAGGCGACGTACCAGGAGGAGGCCGAGCTACCACCCCCACCACCGAGGGTGGAGCAGGACCATCGGTGGTCGAGGTACCCTTTTGATCTCCCGTACATTAGCTTTGCTCTCTTCGATACGGGTGCATCGTGTTCTTTTGTTCTTCGAACTTGTGATAGATAGCTTGGGGTTAGCTTGTGTGGAGGCAGCGAAGCCCCTAGTTGTTGAGTCTCCAGTAGGGGGTAGGATTGAGGTATGGCGAGTGTGTCGTGACTGTGTGTTAACCATAGGCGAGGTGGAGCTGAGTTTTGACTTGCATGTGATGCCTTTGCGTACTTTTGACCTGATCTTGGGTATGGATTGGCTTATGGCTTTCCAAGCCAAGATAGACTGTTACCGGCGGCGTGTATCCTTCGTGACACCTGCAGGGACCTCTTGCACCCTGCAGGGGGAGTGGGAATGTGAGGCGAGTCGGGCCGGGCCGGTGTTGGACCAGTGGGGTGCCATTACCCACAGGTTGGCAGCCCTGACCTTTGCTGAGGAGGGTAAGGTAGAAAAGAGGGTGTGGCCCGCTGTGGTGGACCAATTTCAGGATGTTTTTCCTGAAGAGTTGAGGAGTTTGCCACCTAAGAGGAGTGTGGAGTTCACCATTGAGTTGGTGCCGGGGACGGGTCCGATTTCCCAAGTAGCGTATCGTATGGGGCCAGCCGAATTGAGGGAGCTTCGGAGGCAAATCGAGGAGTTGGGGGGAGCAGGGGTATATCGGACCGAGTACCTCACCCTGGGGTGCTCCGGTGCTTTTTGCTAAGAAGGGCGATGGCACGCTTCGTCTCTCGCATCGACTACAGGAAGCCGAATCCATGGATCGTGAAGAACAAGTACCCGTTGCCTCGGATAGATGACCTGTTTGACCAATTGAGTGGGGCCCAGTGGTTTTCCAAGATAGATTTACGGTTGGGGTATCACCAGCTCAGGGTTAGGGAGGGGGACATCCGTAAGACGGCTTTTCAGTGCAGGTATGGGCATTATGAGTGGGTAGTGATGCCTTTCGGGCTCACAAATGCGCCAGCGGTGTTCATGCATTTGATGAACCAGGTCTTTGCTCCCTACCTGGATTCGTTTGTGGTGGTGTTTATTGATGATATCTTGGTGTACTCCAAGACCAAGAAGGAGCATGTGGAGCATTTGGCAACAGTGTTGCAAATCTTGAGGGACCAGCAGCTGTTTGCTAAGTTTAGCAAGTGTGAATTTTGGCTGCAGGAGGTTCACTTTCTTGGCCACGTGGTGTCAGCTGAGGGAGTTAGGGTGGACCCAGCCAAGATTGAGGCTGTGGCATCGTGGGCGAGGCCAACCAACGTTTTTGAGATCCGTAGTTTTCTTGGCTTGGCAGTCTATTATCGCCGTTTTGTAGAGGGGTTCTCCCGTTTGGCGGCTCCTATGACGGCGTTGACTAGGAAAGGAGTGAAATTTGAGTGGACGGACAAGTGCCAGCAGGCGTTTGAGACTCTCAAAACCCGTTTGACCACTGCACATGTGTTGAGGTTGCCTAGGGAGGATATTCCGTATGAGGTGTATTGTGATGCGTCCAGGGTTGGTTTGGGGTGTGTGCTTATGCAAGAGCACAATGTGGTAGCTTATGGGTCAAGGCATTGAAGCCTCATGAGCGAATTATCCTACTCATGATCCGGAGTTGGCGGCCGTCATCTTTGCCCTGAAGAGTTGGCAAGCACTACCTCTTGGGGGGAAAGTTTGTGGTGTTCTCGGATCACAAGAGCCTTCAAGACATCTTTACTCGAAGGACTTGAATTTGAGGCAAAGGAGATGGGTGGAGTATTTGCAGACCTTTGACTTTACTCTTGCCTATACCCCGGGCAAGGGTAATGTTGAAATGCGACGCGTTGAGCAGGAAAGGGAAAAGCTGGGGTGGCCGTGAGAGAGTGGAAGCTAATGGAGCGGTTGGCGATGTTGCGGCCGCAGCACTTGTTGTTCGTGATGGTGGGACAGCCCTGAGTCCTTTGGTGGTTGTGCTCGAGTTGTACCGGCGCGTCCGGGAGGAACAGTGGGTGACATCGAGTGTGAGGTTCTCCGTGCCCGTATTGAGGCTGGGGAGCTATCTGAGGACTGGACAGAGGGTCCTGAGCATGAGTTGTCGTTTCAGGGGCGGTTGGTAGTGGCTTCTTCCCTCAGGGATGAGGTGATGAGGAAGTTTCACCAGTCTAGAGTTGCTGTGCATCCAGGAGGTACGAAGATGTACCATGCGCTTCAGGCACATTTTTGGTGGCCCGGGATGAAACGCGATGTGGCTGCCTTTGTTTTGCGGTGCCTCACGTGTCGCCAGGTGAAGGCCGAGCATCGGCGGCCGGCGGGCATGTTACGACCCTTGCCCATAGCGGAGTGGAAGTGGGACCACATAGCGATGGATTTTGTGACTGGTCTTCCACCCACCACAGGGCGGAAAGATATGATTTGGGTGATTGTGGATCGACTCACAAAGTCGGCCCATGTCCTGGCTGTTCGTGAGCGGGACTCCATTGGGACCTTGAGTCAGCTGTACATGAACGAGATTGTGAGACTGCATGGAGTACCATCATCGGTTGTCTCTGACCGGGATTCGAGGTTCACCTCCCGTTTTTGGGCAGGTTTCCAGGAGGCTATGGGGACCAAGCTTCACTTGAGTCTGACCTTTCACCCGGAGACCGACGGCCAGGACGAGAGGACGAATCGGACTTTGGAGGACATGTTACGGGCCTGTGTGTTAGACTTTGGGGGTTCGTGGGCAACTCACCTTGCTTTGGTGGAGTTTGCCTATAATAACAGTTATCAGGCATCCATTGGGATGGCTCCTTTTGAGGCGTTGTATGGCCGGCCATGTCGGTCACCTTTGTGTTGGACCGAGGTGGGGGAGACAGCTCTCTTGGGACCACAGTTGGTTCAAGAGGCTACCGAGAAGGTTAAGTTGATTCGTCAGCGTTTGTTATCAGCTCAGAGTCGGCAGAAATCTTATGCGGATCAGCGGCGGCGACCTTTGGAGTTTTCTCTTGGTGATCATGTGTTTCTTCGTGTTTCTCCACGTCGTGGACATTGATGGTTTGGGTGAGGTTCCAAGCTATCTCCGCGGTTTATTGGTCCTTTTGAGATTCTGGATTGTGTGGGGCCTGTGGCCTACCGGTTAGCGTTACCACCGCGGCTGAGTCGAGTGCACAACGTGTTTCACGTGTCCCAATTGGCGTGCAAGAACAAAAGTTTCTTAGAATGAGGTCCTCTATCTACCACAGAAATTTCAGAGCATTTGGAGCTGCACGTGAATTCACCCATTTCACGTGCAAGCATATTTTTGCTTCTTTGGCCTCTACAAGATGCAAGGAGGCTTGTGGTGAAGTTTGAGTGCATTTGGAGCTGCACGCCAATTGGGGAATTGACGTGCAAATTGGCGTGCAGGCATGTTTTTGCATGGTTGCCTTAGTTTTGTTATTCTAATCATCTTTTCCCAAAGGACCAGGTTGGAATAGTGAGTATTTTGGTGTGTATGGATGCGGAAAGGTTGTAACTTGTGTAATCAAAACTACGTCGTTTTGATGCTGGGATTCACTTAATCAAAACTACGTCGTTTTGATGTTGTGTTGTCTATATAAGGAGGAGAAGCCTCTCTGTTTTAGGTTTAGGGTTTGTTGCTCCACCAGCCATCGCAGAGAGAGAGAGAGAGAGAGAGAGAGAGAGAGAGAGAGAGGGAAGGAGAGCTTCTGGTGGCTGCCGGAGCATCTTGCGTGGGTGGTCGGAGTCTTGCGTGGAAGCGGGAGCAGGAGAACATACAAGGTAGGGGTTCGTTCTTCCTAAATCCTCCTCTGTCCTAGGGTCCTAGGGCGGATTCTGGGGTCCTTTATATTATAATATATATATATATATATATATATATATATATATATATATATATATGTAATCCATATAGGTGTGATCTCCTATATGGATGTTGGCCTTCAGTGGCATTTTGGTGTGATTCTGTGGATTACATGCTATATGTTCGATGAAATGTCTGTGTGAATATAGCTGTGTGTATATGCCTATTACGTGTTTGGTAATATGCCTGTGTGGCTGGACTTGTGGTTTAGTGTATGTATGTATGCTGGGTGTTTGTTTTATTGCCTGAATGGCTGGGTTTGTGCACTTGTGAACGGGTGCACACCGAGTGTTTGGTTTTATGCTTAAATGACCGTAGTGTGTGTTGTGTGCATGACTGTGGTATTTGGCCTGAAGAGGCGGTTAAACTACTTTGCCTGAGAGGCGGTTAAACCAGTGGCCTGAAGAGGCGGTTAAACTACTTTGCCTGAGAGGCGGTTAAATCAGTGGCCTGAAGAGGCGGTTAAATTACTTTCTTGAGATGTGGTTTGTTAGCCAGTGTGGTTGGGGCTGGGGTTACGCCCACTTGTGTGGAATGTTTTATTTTCTTTTTCCTAATACTATCACGTCACTACATCTGTGCACATGCATGTAGCCATTAGGAGCATAGGAAGGGTTGGGGAGACTTGATCCCTACTGAGTGTGGTTGCTCACCCCTCCTACTGTGTTTGCTTGTTTTCCAGGGACTTATAGGCGTTAGGTGGATACACCAAGGTGGAAGACCTTATTTATTTTACTCTCTTCCATTGATGTTATTTTTTTTGTGGGAATTGATGTAACCCCAGTGGGGATGGGATTGGAAAGGATTTTGTTGTAATAAACTGGTTTGGATTGCTTTTATGAACATTACTTTCTTGAATGTGTTGTGGATGTTTAAAATGTTAAATTCTTGGTTTGTATCCTAACCCCTTTGCACCCCCCCCCCCCGTGTGGGTAAAAGGGGAGTCACGTACCGGTTTCCTCGGGTTGGAAATCCGGGGCGTGACATTCATTAACAAAAGCACTTAGTCATAATTATGAAATGAACCATCCGTAATCGATTCCATTCATTCAATTTTCCTATTATCCGCGATGGACAAGAAAGCAACCCTATTTTCCTTTTTGTAGAGGGCCTTCATCATTTTCAAGTATGAAGTTCTTGGCATATTTGTATACTTGTCAAGTGCTTCAAAAGCTTGGTCCAATGAAAACATGTTAGTCTTTGTTTTTGACTCTCCAACATAACTAGTAATACTCTTTGCAAGCCTATGCTCAAACCTTTCCCTAGATACTTCAGTGAATTCTCCGATGGCAAGACTCATTTCATTGATTTTATCCTCTTTCTTAGCTTTCTTGTCCTTATATTTTGCTTCATGCATAGTACACTTCAGCTTAACCATATTTGGTGTGACTTCAATAGCCTCACTCTCACTATCCGCATCCACATTCACATGTATTCCACCATATCGATACTGCTCATCAAGTTCACGCCTATGTATTCGTTGGATCTATGGTAGGGACAAAAGCTAAGAGCCTGGTAGTAGTAGTCTTTTTAAAAAGAACACCCAAGTTGTCATAATGTTCACACCCCTTCTTTTTAAACTTCTTTGCTTTTGGGGTTGCCTTTTAACAAATCATATCAATATTGTAAGAGAGTCAAACATATATAGTTTATGAACTCGACTAATTATAAATGTTTTATTAAACACTTACAAATAGCTTACTGCCAACACATTCTGCCAAACTTCTTCACTTGCAGTAACAATGTTGGTCACTGAATTCCAACCCATCCCAGTATGTTCTAGGAGTTGAGAAAATATATGGTGCTTTGTTCGGAGCCTATTGAATTTTGTCTTTAGTTATTTATGATTAAAACTTTGATTTGCACCGACATTCAATTCAATAACCATATTGTTCCAAGTTAACCTCTTAAAGATACCCTCTGGCATGTTACCTTTAATGCACTCCTCCACCATAAGATCTATAAACAACCTCTCTATTTGTGGAGGCCATAGGTTTTGGTCTTCGACATCATTGAATTATGTTGCTATCTAATCATATACCCATGTTCATTAATCAAATCCACAAACATCGTAATTGGTACAATATTTAAGACTCAAAACTAACCCAATCCACAAACATCTATAAGGGTAAGAATCAAAAACCGAAGCATTTGGGTTTCAGGGAAAGAGGCTATAATATATAAGTTATTGCAAGCAAATAAACAAAGATGACATCTGCAAATAAGCAAGTAAAGAGAGAAGAAACAAACGGAAAAAATAAAACCAGAACCCACATCGACATTATAAAAAAAACGAAAAACTCATTTTATAATTTGTACAATATAAAAATCATTGCAATCAAACAGGCAAGGTGACAGCTGTAATCAAGCAACCAAAGAGATAAGAAAAAAAAACTGGAGCTGTCACATCAACGTTATAAAAAAAAAGAAAAACTTATAAACATCTAGCGAGCAAAAAGAGAAAAAAAACTGGAAAAAAACCCAGAACTGATTGATATAAAAACAAACATATATAAATCTTGTGTTTCGTCAGCCAAAGGAGCAGGAGAACAGAAAATATTTTGAAAAAATAGGAAAAGTCTTACATCTACATTCATACCTGAGATTCGTTTAAAAGGGAAGCACGAGACTAGGAACCTTGGGTGGGAGTTGGAAATTGGAACTAAGAACCCAAATCTGTGTCACAATTGGCTTCTTCTCTCCATTCACGATTGGTTTGATGGGCCATTTATCTTGGGATAAAAAGGATTTGGTTGAGGATTTATGAGGACGTTGAAGTGATTATGAGAAATGACAAAGGCAATGGAGAGGACGTGAGAGTAAGAAGTGATGGGCAGGGCAATAAGGAGGCAATGGAGGCTTGGAGCAGTAGCAAGGCGATAAATGGGATAAATGGCTAGATAGCTAGATGGTTGTTGCAGTTAATGCATCCAAAATTTCAAAAATATCACCACATTTTTTGAATAAAGTTGAAAACAACGCGAAAACAACGTTAAAGTGCTTTTATTTTACCGTAACTGAGTTCACTTTAAACAGTATGCGTTTCTTAAAACATAATACAGAAAACAGACGCTAAACACAAATAACATACCCAAAGCCCACCATTTTATTTATTTAAGTACAGAAAATCAATACTCAAAACATCGGCCAAACATGCTCATAACATTCGTTGGGTTTTGCCTCACTCTAGAGGAATAGATATGAGATTATGTTTTACTCTGGGCTTTGATATGTTCTTCCAGAAACTAGTCATGAGTTGAAGTACAAGTATGCTTTTTTATTGATTTAATTTTAAGTACTTCTGATATATTCTTTATAAGTTGTTTGGATTCAAATAGGTAATAATTTTTATTTTTAGTAAACCAATTCTGCGTAACAAAGATATAAAAAGTAACTACAACTCATTATACGTTTTCTATTACTTTAATGGTTTGTTTGCATTGTATTTTTTTAAATTTTATTATTGTGCATTTTTTATTAAATTAATTTTATAAAATTAGAAAATTTAAACTATTATATACAAATATTATATTTTTTTATTAATATGTAAAATTATTTTCTATTAATTGTTATAATTTTTTGTTAAATCAATTTTATTTGATTAAAAGTTCTTAAAATAAATAATCATTATATATAAAACTCGTATTTTACGTAATAAAATATATATGTTTAATTAATAATTCAGGATTGATATTTAAATTTCAACAGCATTCTTACATTATTATATCTGTTAATTAAAAAATAACCAGAGAAAAATAATAATTCTCTCTTTCGGTCACATAATTCAATTTGGCTCAAGCATTAGAAAACTCGAGAAAAGCTGTAAAGGTTTCATTTTCCAATGGCTGACACAAATATTAATGGGGAGAGATGTTGCTGGGAATGATGACGACTGCGCAAAAATATATAATATAATATGTTATATTTTATGGCTGGGTAAGATTCGTTGAATCCATGTTCATTTTTGGTTTGCTGAATGGGGAGCTGCCGAGTCATCGAACGGTCGCTCCATGTGATTTGGGGTCGACAGTGCACCGGTAGGCGTGTGCACCTCGATTCTTGCAACACTGCAATAATATCGAGCCGCGATGACAGATTGGTTTTTTTTCCGTTTTTCTTTTCTTTTCAAATTTGCTACTCCGCACCCGACACGGCAATGGAATCCCTGTCTCTTGTTTTTCTTTTCCTAAGATAAAGGCTATGTTTATATTGTATTTTTTTAATGTTAAAAAATATATTTTTAGAAATTACATTTAAAAATTATTTTTTAATAAATTGAATACATTTTCTTGAGAATTATTTTTTGTTAAATTAAAATTTATATTTTAATTATACACTTTCTCTTGCACACAGTAGGGAGGAAGAGGCCAAATTGTCTTTGGTTTTTAGTAAAAATGTGTTTTCTATTTATTTTATTTAAAAATAATTTTTTTTAAATCAAAATTAAAAATAGTCACCAAACAAAAGACCGTACGTATTTTTTATCTTTAAAAAAAAAATTATTTTTGAATACAAGTATCAAATATATCATAAATTTTTTTATTTATATATTTATTTAATCCAAGGGGCTTATTCGAATGGTTGATCAATGACTTTATAATAGAGGTTAAGAGTTTGACTCTAGTCACTAGTAGAGTGATTTATTTATTTATTTATTTCTGTCTTTTTTTGTGTTTTTGGTTTTATTTTTACTTTACTTTTTTCTTTTCTTACTGTTATTTTTTATCCTATTAACTTGTTTTGGAGCTCCTGCAATGGGTGGAAGTACGAAAGAATTATGAGTATTTGAAACCCACAAGGAAAACATCAACATGACTCTTATGTTGCTGAATATACCGATCATGCCACCTCTTGGTATGTTTCTTGTATATCTGCTCATGTTCATATGAGTCAAGACGGATTTCATTAAGCTCATGAAGTTGTAGGAGCCTTTACGCACATATGGCATGAGGATTGAAATTAAGGGCTTTGACTGCGCAATATGCGCGGTGCTCCAACTGCACTGGAAGGTAGACAGACTTTCCATAGACCAACTGAAAAGGAGACATGCCTATAGGAGTCTTAAAAGTCGTACAGTATGCCCATAAAGCATCATGCAACTTCTGGGACCAATCCTTTCGAGAGCTAGAGATAGTCTTCTCCAATATTGTCTTGATTTGTCGATTCAATAGCTAAACTTGCCCACTAGTTTATGGGTGATAGGCAAGAGCAACCCAGCGCTGAACAAAATGTTTACGTAAGAGTGTTTAGTTTGCCAACATGTGAAATGTGAACTGACATTGCTTATGATGACACGTGGGACGCCAAAATGTGGAAAAATCACCTGTTGGAACATTTTCCGTACCACTTTGACATCATTGGTATGTGTTACCATCGCCTCCACCCATTTGGAGACAAATAATGACGACAGGGATATAGTGGTTCCCATTTGAAGGTGAAAATGGACCCATGAAATCATTCATATAAATATCAAATAGCTCTGCCTTGAGTATACCATGTGGTAACTCTTGTGCTTAGAGATTTACCCAAACGCTGGTATTGAGGACATGATCTGGCAAAGGCATAACAATTGCATAATAGTGTGGGTCAATAAAAACCACTCTAGAGTACCTTTGTAGTCGTCTTGGCAATGTTCATGTGCCCACCACTGAGGAAAGAGTGACAATGACCTAGAATGGATTGTATCTCATCGCGTGTTACACCGCAAAAAAATAGCATCAACACCTCTTTTAAATCATAAAGGATTATCCCAATAATAGTATTTAACATTAGAAAGGAATTTTTACTTCTATTGATAAGAAAGGCCATCTAGAATAATCCTACTAGAAATAAATTTGATATAATCCGCATATGAAGGGGTATCAGTGACACCAAATAATTACTCACCCAGAAAAGAATCATCAAAGGCATGGTGGCTAGACTCATGCACACGTCTTTAAACGATGTATGAAAGATGATCAGCCATTACATTTTCTGCTCCTTTTCGTTCCTAGATTTCTAAATCAAATTCTCGTAGGAGAAGGACCCATCAAATTAGTTGTGGCTTGGCATCCTTCACCATTAGATAGCGGATGACTATGTGATCAATGGAAATGGTCACTTTAGACACAACCAAATAGGATCTAAATTTATCCACAGAAAACACAACATCAAGAAACTCCTTTTTAGTAGTGGTATAATTGAGTTGGGTTGCATCAAGAGTCTTCCCCACATAATAAGTAGCATGAACCTTGTCGTCTTTCTATTGACCTAATACTGCTCCAGTAGCAAAGTCACTAGTATCGCACATTATTTCGAACAGGAGCTTCCAATCCGGTGGCTGAATAATTGGAGCCGAAATAAGAGCTTGCTTGATTATATTGAATGCCTCCACACACATCATTAAAATGGAACACATTTTCTTTGGCTAGCAACATTATGAGTATCCGGCTGTTATCTCTCCCTTCTTTGGAACAAACTAAATGGCCCATTCATTATCTAACATAACACAAATAAGATTGGTTGCCAATAATTTTGTTATTTATTTTTCTACCACTTCTCTCATTTTTGGGTTCAACCTCCTCTAAGGCTACCTAATGGCTCTCACATTGTTCTGTAAAAATATTATATGCATGCAAAATCTTAGACCTATCCCATATAAGTCATCGATTAAGTATCTTATAATTTTATGATATTGTCTTAACGCACCCAATAATTTTTCAATATCATGCATTATCAAATTGAAACTCATAATAACATGAAATACATTATCGGGAACTAGAAATTCATACCTTAGATGTGATGGAAGATGGTTTATGTTGGATCAAACCGAGAATTTGGATAATGCGGAATAAACCCTATGTAATTTGACTCGAGATGTTTCATGTTTACCATTAAGTCTGTACAGATGAGTTAACTTTAAATCCGGACCTACTCATGTGAGGACAAAGCTAAGGATAGGATACATAATCCTGATCCGGATCATCATGAGTGTCGTCATTCACTTGGTATATAACCAAGTCATCATCCGGAGTAAGGACCCTTCGTGCTGATTAAACACTTGACAAAACGACTAGGAACCCACGTCTAACACTCAACAAGATTATGTCAATTAATGTGGAGTAAGTTCTTGAGTCTACATCTTACACGGAGTAAAAGAGACTTGTGAGAGAGAAAGAATCGAAGTTGTCACTCCAACCGGACTAAGAAAAAGAAGACACGGACGAAGAAATCCGAGTCTGTCATTCGAGCGGAGTAAGGGCAACTGTTGCGGAGTAAGGACATCAAATGCGGAATAAGGCATCCGAACCATTACTCATGCGGAGTAAGGAAGCGCTGATGCGGAGTAAGCTCTCCGAACCACTACTCGTGCGGAGTAAGGAAGCGCTGACACGGAATAAGGATTCCAGGACTTCATTCATACGGAGTAAGCAATCACTGATACGGAGTAAGGATCCGAGCTTCGTTCATGTGGAGGTAACACATACACTTCCTTGAAGCATGGAAAGCTGCATGGGAAGTGACTCTTCAACCATGTGCATAGGAGAGGAAGACAACCTCTGAATTGTCCTCAGCTTCTTACTCGGATGTAGGATAAGGACCTAATGGTTTCAGCTAAGATGGCAGGAACAGGGTCATTTCCCTTTATCAATTGCAGGACAAGTTTCAGGACTTCCCCGTCAATGAAGTTTGGATTTCGAGGGAAAATGAGCAGACCATAGACAACAACAGTGAAAAGTATATGGGTCTCCTCTTGAGTTGAATGTTGTATCATCCTCTTGAAGAACTCCCATGGAACAACTTCATGCTTCCCATCATTTTGAATGATTGGAGGAACTTCTTTAGCTTGTACATCTAGGAGACAAGCAAAAGTACGCCAACATGATTTTCGAGGATCATAGTTGAAGATTGCCTTCTTTTGATCCACTTCTTGATCAAGAAGCCTTTTGTATTCTTCAATAGTTGGGACCAAATCCACGCCATTAAAACAGAAGCACCTTCGCCTTGGATCCCAGAAGTTCACTGCTGCAATGATCATGTTCTCATCTATTGGTAGTTAAGTTAGATATAACATATCCCCAAAGTGCTTGATGTATACGGCTTGACTCCTTGAAGACCACCTCCTCCATATGGATGTGAGTTCAGGAGCATGATTCTTTGGGAGCTTAATGTGTATGTCTTGGACCTTCTGTGGCTCCTCTTGAGAAAAATTTCCCAAGCCCCTTTGGATTATCCTTGATGCGAGAGCGACCTCTTGAATGTCATCTCTGTCCACCTTGTTAGCTACAAGATGATCAAAGCTTGCCATGTTTCCTAAATGAATGTGTGTAATGTTATGATATGCAATGAATGAAAATGAGGGGTTAGTAGACAATGATGGGTAATATATACAGGGGGTTAGTACATGGACAATATTTACAAAGTTCAAACAAGGCAAGTACACAAATGTCATAGCAAGGCTCAAACACATGATGGTCATGCCCCTGATGGGCTTCTAAATTTGCTTATCTTATTCATTGGTTCCCAAGCATTCCCTACTTAGCCTTGTACCACGAGGGCATTAACAAGAACTAAGAGGGAGCCCCCGTACCCCAAAGGGCATTAACGGAGGGGGTCCTTCTTGTACCTCTTGGGGCATTCACAAGAAAGGACCACTGTCTAAGTGAGACATTTCGGGTATTCCACGTAGACAAGCACAACCAAGTCCACGTGGGCAAACCTTTACTAGCCTCTTCTAATCCTGTTGTGTTAGAGAAAACCCGGGTATAGGGTTGGAGAAAGAGAGAGAAGCATGTATGCACAGTTAAAACAATTATAAAAAAACAGAAAAAAAAAACAAGTAAACATTCCAATAAATCGAGACCATGGCTAGACTCTCACAACAGTCCCCAGCAGAGTCGCCAGTTGTCATCACCCGTTTTTGACCGGGCTCGTTGCTGGCTTTGTGAAAGGACTCCATGCTAGTTCATTCCATTGATCCTAGAGTCATCCCTGCACAAGGCTCGCACAAACCATTAAAGAAAAGAAAAACATAGAGTCGCCACCAAACAAATTAAAGGTGTGATTGGGCACCTAGAAAAAGAAAGGGTCTACGGTTCCAGAGAATTAGGTTCGGGAGTCGGTTACGTGTGGGGAAGGAAGAAAAACTCTTGCACCCCCACAACGCCCACAATTGGTACCTAGTCTTGATCTATGAGTGTTTGCTTGCTTTATTATTTATTCTAAAAAAAGAGTTTTTGTATTTTTAATTTTAAGAAAAAGAAAGATTTTAGGATCTAGGCCTTAAAACAACAAAAGAGATTTTAATAAAATAAAAAAGGGAAAATTCTAATTTTAGAAAAAGAATGTGGGATCTAGGCCCATGTGACAGTATTCCGTTTTTCAGGAAAACAAAAGTGAACTTTCTTTTTTAGAAAAGAAAATAAAAACAATTTGAATTCAAATAGAAATACTGCCACAATTAATATTCGCCCAGGCAGACTAGGATATGAGCATCTAGGGCTCAATCCTCATGACCGCCTAGGCCCTATTTTAATTTTTCTAGAAGAGATTTGGTTTTTTGTGTTTTCTTTTTTTAACTTTAGAGAGATAAGGAAAAAAGGAAAAAAGAGCAATTTTTGGGTTTTATGTTTGAAAACAATGTAGGGAAAAAAAAATAAAAAGTAGAGAACCTGAAGGGAAGAAAATGATGCCAGTGGGAGCCCCTTTTCCCTTCGAGTAATGCCTTCAAAGAATTTCCTGAAAGCACAAAGGTTAGAAAAAAAACTTTTCCAGTGTCAGCTCCTCCCCGTGAAGACGAATAGTGATTTTGGGTGCTTTTTCCCTTAGAAAATGACTATATATCTCTTTGAAAATCCCCAAGATACTCTCTTTATCCCTCTCTGATTTTTATCTCTAAGAAATGCAGCCAGAAATTCCTCTCTCCGAATGATCTACTCTAATACGTGATAATTCCCTCTGATACTTGATAATTGATGCCCCCTCTCTTGCCTCTTGGGGCAGTCTATTTATAGGAATCCTCGGGGAGACAGCCCGTGCCTCGGCATTTATTGGATGCCTTACAGTCCCCATGAATCAACTACATCGTTCCAATGAATTAATGACTTCGGAAATGGGATTCTCGGTTCCCAGCGATTTACAATAATTCACAGTTCCCGTGCTTTGAAAAAGGGGTCCCAATGCCTGAAAATAAATAAATTGTTTGAGATTATTTAATCCTCTGTTGTACCCGGACGCCTTGGTGGGTAAGGGCTGAATGCATTTCCGGATGTATTGGAGCCGTTGGGAATTAATAGTTATGCAGTCCCCAGGGTCAACTGTGATGTCCCGAGGAAAATGACATTTAATTATAGAGGTCTTCCGTCCCTATGCTCAAAAATGGAGTTCCGAGACATTTGAATTTAATATTCGGAGACTCCTCAATTCTCACACTTAAAAAGGGGGTTCCGAGACACTGGTGGCCTTTAATGCACTTAAAAAGAATTTTCTGGATTTTTCAGAGTCCCGGTGCTTTGGAGTCACTCCCAGACCTGTAGAGGAGCTATTTTGGAGTTTTTCAAAATTATTGACAGGTTTGACCTCTGGATCTGGGCTTATTCCGGATCAGTGGCCTTATTTCGCATCAATAGGTCCTTATTCCGCACTAATGAGCTTATTCCGCATCAATGGGCTTAGCTCGGATTTGACCAGGTTTGACCTCCGAATCTGGGCATATTCCGGATCAGTGGCCTTATTCCGCATCAGTAGGTCCTTATTCTGCATCAGTGGGCTTTGCTCGGATTTGACCAAGCTTGACCACCGAATTTGGGCTTATTCCGGATTAGTGGCCTTATTTCGCATTAGTAAGTCCTTATTCCGCATTAGTGGGCTTAGCTCGGATTTGACCAACTTTGACCACCGGATTTGGGCTTAGTCCACATCAGTAGGTCCTTATTCCGCATCAGTAGGCTTAGCTCGGATTTGACCAAGTTTGACCACCGGATTTGGGCTTATTCCGAATCAGTGGCCTTATTCCGTATCAGTAAGTCCTTATTCCGCATTAGTGGGCTTAGCTCGGATTTGACCAAGTTTGACCACCAGATTTGGGCTTAATCCGCATCAGTAGGTCCTTATTCCGCATCAGTAGGCTTAGCTCGGATTTGACCAAGTTTGGCCACCGGATTTGGGTTTATTCCGCATCAACGGGCTTAGCTCGGATTTGACCAAGTTTGACCGCCGGATTTGGGCTTAGCTCGGATTTGACCAAGTTTGACCACCGGATTTGGGCTTAGTCCGGATTTGTCCAAGTTTGACCAATAACTGACCTAGTCAATCATTGACCTAGTCAATAATTGACCTCCAAGGTCCCGGACTCCAAATTGAGTCAAATTACAGTTAAAACGCTCGAAATGATGAGTACAACACTAAACAGGTATTATTACACCCAAATGACTACTCAAATGCAAAGTCAACCAATAAACCCTGAAAAGTCAACAATCGGGTCAAACGGGGCCCGGCTCGGAATCGGGCCCAAGTACAGTCAAAATGCTCACATCGACGACTACACTACCGTCCAGATAGTTGCATTCCCACAAAATGACTATCTCTCAAAACTACTCAAATACAAGTCTTTATAGAGCAGAAATAGGAGATACAAGTTTTTTTGGTTTTACAGATTTGTTACTCTGTTCTTTATGGCCTAATCCCTTTCGATTTGGTGATGCACCCTTGGCCCAAGGTGCATCAGCCTTAGCCTTTTCTTTCTTTCTGGGTGTTACAGTTTCGGCTTTAACTGCAGCAGCCTCTCCTTTATTATTTGGTACGGGTGTTATTGCTTCGGAGCTAGCAGTAACAGTCTTAACTCCACAATCATAGACTATGGTGCCACCTGAAACAAATTCATCCAACAGTTTAGATGTGCTAACAGGATATAAGTTAGTTAGTTTTGTAGTGAAATCCGAGCGGCACTCAGTAATAGATGTGGAGATTGATGCTTCAGGGCCTAGGCTAGGTTTGACTCGAGTATCATCCGGATCAGTCTTAAACGTAGAAACTATTTTCCCCGATTTTAGTTACTTGCGGTCTATTTTCTTTTTCCTTTTCAAGCTCATTTTCGAGTCTTTTAAGATTTACAGTTAGGCCATTGAGGTTAGGGTTGAGTAAATGGTTTTCAGCTCTAAGATCGTAATACCAAGCCTTTTTACTCCTTAAACTAGCTATGTCCTTTTCAGTATTGGAAATAATGAATTCAAGATGCTTAACGTGTCCACTCATATCTTGGTACATTTGAGTAATTATTAATCTCTCATTGTTTTTATGATCGCATTCAACAGTAAGAGATTCTAATTTACTCATAAGCTCAGAGATAGAAGGTACCTCAGTGTTTGCCATGAGGCAGATGTTTGCCTTCTCGGGTGGCTCGTTATCAAAGAATTCCTTCTCTTCTTCCGAGCCACTGTTGTACTTCGAGACAAATGCCTTCCTCTTGTTCGTGGGAAGTCCAAAGGTTGAGCGTCGGGGTCTTTCCTTGTCACCTTTGTCACGCCCCAATTTCCTTCCACTTGGAAATGAGTAGTGACTGCCCATGCCCGCACCCGAAGGGACAAGGGGTTGGTGCAAGCACCTTAAAAGGACTTCTGGCGCGGGTGCTGTCCCAAACCTGCACAACCAGGCTAACATGCCAAGGGGCATGCTCCTGCTCCCAAACCATGCACACAAACACAAATTGAATAACAACATCTCATATTATTTCATTTCAAAGACTAAATGTTTATTACAACCCAGTCGGGGAAAGACCCCTATGAAGCCAGGTGTACTGTTACAAATAAAACCAAACCAAATTCCAGAACATAAAACCAAAGTACAACAAAGGAAATAACATAAAACTCCCAGCCTCAGGGGCCTAGCTCCCCAGCCTTCACCTACCGCCTGCTAAACCCTGCAAAAGGACAGTTTATAGGAGGGGTGAGCAAACCATAGCTCAGTAGGGATCCAGTCTCCCCAGTCCCGTCCCGCTCTACAACATGCATGATATGTGTATGCTTGTGCTCATGTCATGCCTAAGGCTAAAGCAGCAAACATCACCCAGTAAACACTCTTTACCTGAGCCCGCACTGAAGGGCAAAGGACACCCCGCCACCACAGCGACATGACATACCACATCCAGGCGAATGTTGCATGGACACCAATGCAACATTTTCCACCCGAGTCAGATATGGTCAACCACCTCCTCGGGCGCCATACCTACCCTCAGGAATGGGTGTAGACTTAGCCCTTGTCGTGAGTGCTACACCGAGACTCAGGACCACGTCCTGGCCAAATCTCAAAGGGGTCCAGCTATTGTGCCTGGCCCATATCTCAGCTCAGTCTCAAACAGACCAACAGAACAGCATAGCATTACATACCAACATGTAAACTCAGCACAGCATTTACACTTTATTTCAGAGGGACCAACATGGTCAGATACAAGCCACACACATCAGCCTCACAGGCTTTTTATCAAATACAAATCAAACACAGTACACACCAGTCACACAAGTATATCATCAGACACCCATATACAAGGTCTCACAGGCATTATATTGAATACATGGCATGTAGGCCTCACAGGCATTTCATCAAACACATAGTGCGCAGGCCTCACAGACATTTCATCAAACACATGGCGGGCATAAACAAACCCAGAAAATCATCAGGCCAAATTCAACATCAGAATCAACAGAACAAGCCACTGAAGGCCAACATCCATATAGGAGATCACACCTATATGGATTTGCATATATATATACATATAGGCGAATATCCTAGAGCAGAGGAGAGTTAGGAAGAACATGAATCCCTACCTCAGGCTCTTGTCCTATCCTCTACGCTAGACAGCTCCCAATGACGCGAACCACCACGGCAACTGCCCGGAGATCCTCTCTCTCTCTCTCTCTCTCTCTCTATGGCAGCAGCTGCAGCAAAGAAGAACACAAGAACCCTAAACTCAAACTCAAGCCCTCATTATATAGACACTACTCACATCAA
Source organism: Taxillus chinensis (assembly GCA_023512835.1). Classification (NCBI taxonomy): domain Eukaryota; kingdom Viridiplantae; phylum Streptophyta; class Magnoliopsida; order Santalales; family Loranthaceae; genus Taxillus; species Taxillus chinensis. The sequence goes on from CM042092.1 coordinate 54,532,479, forward strand.
AACGACGTAGTTTTGATTAGGTAAACCCAGGATCAAAACGACGTAGTTTTGATCACACAAGTTAGCACCTTTCCACACCCATATAGGCCAAAATACTCAGAATTTCAACATGGTCCATTGGAGGAAGATCATTAGAATGTGAAAACCAAGGGAACCATGCAAAAATATGTCTGCACGCCAATTTGAACGTGAATTCCCCAATTCACGTGCAACTCCAAATGCACTCCAAATGCGCTCAAACTTCACCCCTAGCCTCCTTGCATCATGTAGAAGACAACCACACTTGCACGTGAAATGGACCCATTTCACGTGCACCTCACATACACGTCCGTTTGGCCTGAAACTTCTGTGGTAGATAGAGGACATCATTCTAAGCATCTTTCCTTTTGCACGTGAATTCATTTGAGCCCATTCACTAGGTCAAAATCTAGAAAAAACTCTACTCAGAAGGCAAAACTGTGACTAACTCAAGGTACGGGTCCTTACATCCTCTCCCCCTTAAGACTTTTCGTCCTCGAAAAGAAAAGGTGGAATGAAAGAAAACAATCACAACCAATGCATAGGCCTCTAACACCCCTAGCACAAATTAATACACAACAAATCACAAATTATTTCACACATTTATACACTCCACATGGTCATGTAGCGATGTTATATTCTCAGGTTACCTAACTAGTTGGGCAAATACCTGATTATGTTGAAGTTTGATGCTTGCCCTTCTCCCTTCCTTCAGAGTTGTTCGTCCTCGAACAGATCAGGATAATGAGCACGCATCTCAGCCTCACGTTCCTAGGTCTCTTCCTCCAGCCCTCGGTGTTGCCACAACACCCGAACCAGCGGAATAGTCTTACCTCGCAGCTGCTTCTCGCGCCTATCTACAATACGGATGGGTGCCTCGACAACAGACACATCCTCTCCAAGATCCAGGGTACCCCAATCTAGCACGTGTGTGGGATCTGGATGATATTTCCGCAATCGGGATACATGGAAAACATTATGAACTCGCTCAAACTAGGTGGTAACGCCAACCTATAAGCAACAGGTCCAACTCTGCTCAAAATCTCGAACGGTCCAATGTACCGAGGGGACAACTTGGACCCAGTCCCAAATCTCTTATGCCCTCTCCGTGGAGAAACACGAAGGAATACATGGTCTCCCACCAAAAACTCCAACGGTCGGCGTCGGCAATCTCCATAAGACTTCTGTCTGCTCTGAGCTGTAAGAAGGCGTTGCCGGATCAGCTGAACTTTTGCCGTAGCCTCTTGGACAAATTGAGGTCCTAACATAGCTGCCTCTCCAGCTTCTGCCCAACATAATGGAGACCGACATGGTCGGCCATACAATGCCTCAAACGGGGCCATCCCAATCGAAGACTGGTAACTGTTATTATAGGCAAACTCCACCAGAGGAAGGTGGGAAGCCCATGATCCTCCAAAATCAAGTACACAAGCCCTCAACAAGTCTTCCAATGTTTGAATGGTTCTCTCAGACTGACCATCGGTCTCAGAATGGAATGCGGTACTCAAATTTAGTTGGGTTCCTAATGCTTCCTGCAGAACTCCCCAAAACCGGGATGTAAACCACGCATCCCTGTCCGAAACAATAGACAAGGGCACTCCGTGCAGGCGGACAATCTCATCAACATACAACTGGCTTAACGTGCCGATAGAGTCGCGCTCTCGAATTGCCAAGAAATGGGCTGACTTAGTTAAACGGTCCACTATGACCCAAATCATGTCCTTCCTCTCCGAAGTGGTAGGAAGTCCCGTCACGAAGTCCATGGTAATATGCTCCCACTTCCACTCGGCCATAGGTAAAGGTCGCAATTGACCAGCAGGTCGCCGGTGCTCGCCTTCACTTGTCGAGGTAAGGCACCTGGAAACAAACTCTGCTACCCTCCGTTTCAGCCCCGGCCACCAGAACTGTACGCGAACGACATGATACATCTTAGTTCCTCCTGGATGTACAGCCAAACGGGAATGATGAAATTCCCTCAGCACATCCTCATGCAAGGGAGGTGGTACTATCAAACGCCCCCGAAATTTCAGCTCATGCTCAACTCCTTCGTCCGGCTCTCGACGGCTCTCCGGCCTCTATCCTGGGCCCGGATCACCTCACGATCCACGTTGCCTAACTGTCCCTCACGGACACGCCGATACAACTCTGGTATCACGGTGAGAGGACACAGGATAGCTCCCTCATCGCTGAAAGAGGTTGCACCGAAGCATCGCCAACCGCTCCATCATTTTCCATTCTCTCATGGAAACCTCGGCTTTCCCTTTTCTACTTAGCGCGTCTGTTACTAAATTTCCCTTCCCAGGCGTGTAGGAGAGCGTGAAGTCAAACATTTGCAGGTACTCTACCCACCTCCGTTGTCGTAAATTTAGGTCTCTCTTGGGTGAAGATATATCGCAGGCTTTTGTGGTCGTATATACCACAAATTTCTCTCCCAACAAGTAGTGTCGCCAAGACTTCAGGGCAAAAATAATCGCTGCTAACTCCAGGTCGTGTGTTGGGTAGTTTTGCTCATGGGACTTCAGTGTCGCGAGCCATATGCTATGACTTGGCGTTCTTGCATCGAACACACTCCAGTCCAACGCAAGACGCATCACAATACACCTCGAATGGCACTCCCTCCTGCGGTAGACTCAACACCGGTGCAGAGTCGGCGAGTCTTCAACTCCTCGAATGCCTGCCGGCACTTGTCCGTCCACTCGAATTTGGCTCCCTTCCGTGTAAGAGCTGTCATGGGCGCCGCCAACCGAGAAAACCCTTCCACAAAACGCCGGTAATACCCCGCCGGACCCAAGAAACTCTGGATCTCAAAAACATTTGTGGGCCTCTTCCAAGATACTACGGACTCAATCTTGGTTGGGTCCACTCTAACTCCTTCGGCAGATACCACATGCCCAAGAAAATGCACCTCTCGCATCCAGAAGTCACACTTGCTAAATTTAGCAAACAAGTAATGATCTCGTAGCGCCTCAGCACCACGGCCAAGTGCTCCTCATGCTCAGCTTGGGTTTTGGAGTACACAAGGATGTCGTCAATAAATACCACCACGAAAGAATCCAGGTATGGGGCAAATACCTGATTCATTAGATGCATGAACATGACAGGTGCGTTCGTGAGCCCAAAAGGCATCACTAACCACTCATAGTGTCCGTATCTGCACCTGAACGCCGTCTTAGGGATGTCTTCGCTCCTGACCCTCAATTGATGATATCCCGAACGCAGATCGATTTTTGAGAACCACCGTGCTCCACTCAGCTGGTCGAATAAGTCATCGATCCGCGGCAAAGGGTATTTGTTCTTTACCGTTACTTGATTCAGCTTCCGATAATCAATGCAAAGTCGCAACGAACCATCTGCCTTCTTAGCAAACAAGACCGGTGCACCCCAAGGTGAGGTACTAGGACGGATAAAACCTTTATCTCCCGGTTCCTTTATCTCGCTTCGAAGCTCCCGCAACTCGGCGGGTCCCATCCGGTATGCTGCTTGTGAGATGGGTCCCACCCCTGGCAACAGTTCAATCGTGAACTCGATACTTCTGTGTGGAGGCAACTCCAACAACTCCCCAGGAAAGACATCCTGGAAATTTTCGACAACATCTAGCCACACCCTTTTCTCTAAGTTACCTTCCTCCTCAAAGGTTAGGGTGGCAAGCCTATGGGTAATATTGCCCCATAGCTCCCTCGTCGGTCCAGCTCTCCCAGCATTCCAATCCCATTTACCCACTAGGGTACAGGAAAATCCTGTGGGTGTAGTAAATGATACTCGTCGCCTATAGCAGTCAATCTTAGCCTGAAAGGCCATCAACCAGTCCATCCCCAGAATCAAACTAAAAGTCCTCATGGGCATTACGTACAAATCAAATGAGAGGTCAACCTCTCCTATCGTAAGCGCACACTCTCGACACACTTGGTGGATCAACTCCACACCTCCCATTGGGGACTCGACCCTCAGAGGTCTATCAGCCTCCACACAATCATGTCCAAGGCTCTCCACCAAGGACTTAGCAATCAGGGAACACGAAGCTCCGGTATCAAACAATGCAGCAACAACAGTGTGAGATATTAGAATAGTACCTCGAACCACCAAAGGTCCAGCCCCACCTTCCTCGGAGGGTGATGGTAATCCATTTCAGCTGGTGCTGAGGTAAGCGCGAACACTCTGCCTTGGCCTGCCCCACCACTAACCTCACTTGCCTTCCCTTTTGCTCCTGCCTGCAGTCCACCTGGGACGTCCCTCCGATCCTCTTTGTGGTTGCCTCTCCCCCCGTGGCCTAGTGTGACCGGAACCGGCCCGACCGGCCCGCCACGAATGTCTGGCTAGGGGCTGGGGCCTGAAATTGGGTCCCACCCCTGCTCCCTTGTGCTAAGCTTCCAACTCCCCGGTTGTTCCCCTTGTCGAAACACACCTTGCCGATGTGTCCCACCTTCCCACAACTATGACACGTCAAGTCTTTGTTTGGGGCACTCACGTTTAACGTGCCCTTGACAGCCACAACAGGTACACCCGCTTGGGAAGTTCCAGCAAGACTCCCCTGTCCTCCAAAGTAACGGGATCTGGGCGGAGCCATTGAAGCTTGGCCCCTATCCTTGGGAAAAGTCCCACTCCCGGGCTCAACCTTCGCCTCTTGGTTTCACCGTGCTTGTCGCGCGCGCGCTCGCCCCATCCGCTCCTGGTGAGCCTGTCTTCCCTCCTCTAATCCTCTCTCAACAATCCGGGTGGTGTCCACGACTTCAAGATAGGTCTTCGGGCCGCAAGATCTCCACCCTTTGCTTCAGGGCAGGTTTGAGACCCATGGTAAACTTATGGGCCTTCAGGTCCTCCCTTGATATTGCTTCTGGAGCAAACCGACTCAGCCCCCGAAAATCTCGCTCATACTCGCTACCGAGCGCGATCCCCGCTTCAGCCGCCGAACTCCTCCCGCTTCGCCACCGCAATGACTCTGGAAAGAACTCCTCATGGAACACTGGAGGAACTCATCCCAGGACATGGTCTCCATGTCCCGGCTTCCCGAGATGTTAAGCCACCATTCCAAGGCTTCCTCCTCCAACCGCCGGATCGCTAGTCTCACTTTGTCTTCCTCCCGGGGTCGAAGAAAGGAGAACACATGCTCAATCCGCCGCAGCCGGTGCTCCGCTCCTAGAGGTTCGGCTCCTCCCTTGAACCTTGGTGGATGTTCCTTTCGGAGCTGCGTCAACACGTCTCCCTCTTCCCGCCTCACCGGCACTTCCTGCCTACACGGAGGTTCCGCCTCACGGGGTGGAGAGGGTGGCACCGCCTGTCGTGCCATCATCTCCTGACGCACCTCGTTTAGGATCTCTCCCCTGAGGTCCTCACGCATGCCTTGCATGTTCTCACTTAGGGCCCGGACTTGGGCCATGATCCGCTCCAGGGGATCATCGCCCTCTACACGCTGTCCTCTTTCCTCTCCAGCACGTGCAGAAGATTCATCTTCTACAGTTGGAGTAGCTCGGGTTACTCTCCTAGGAGGCATAATCTACATAATTTAAACCAAACCAGGATAAGCTTCTCTCCCAAGCTCTACACACCCTCATCCCCATGGGCCATGAGGTACTCAAGCAACGTTTTACATTTAAACACACAGGTAAATCACAGAAGTACACAAGAAGAACTCATAAGAACAAGCCTCACGAGAAAATCACCGAATTTCACAAAGAACAAAATTTTGTTTTTAGCAACAAGTTTCAAGAACATAGCATGTCCAATCACGATACTCATATCGAAATTAAACTAGTGCCCTAATGCCAATGCATGTATGCACCCTCAACCCAAATGCAAATGCCTTACTCCTTGGTCTAACTACCCCCTGAGTACACCCCAGAAGACCAGGATAGGACCACGTTGATCAGGCGTGTCCTATACCGCCTCCTAAGAGTCTCGAAGCGGCCAGGCCTCCCCACTATCCTAGGTCCACTAGACCATGAACTATCGCTCCGATACCATATTGTCACGCCCCAATTTCCTTCCACTTGGAAATGAGTAAGGATCGCCCATGCCCGCACCCGAAGGGACAAGGGGTTGGTGCAAGCACCTTAAAAGGACTTCCTGGCACGGGTGTCGTCCCAAACCTGCACAACCAGGCTAACATGCCAAGGGGCATGCTCCTACTCCCAAACCATGCACACAAACACAAATTGAATAACAACATCTCATATTATTTTATTTCAAAGACTAAATGTTTATTACAACCCAGTCGGGGAAAAACCCCTATGAAGCCAGGTGTACTGTTACAAATAAAACCAAACCAAATTCCAGAACATAAAACCAAAGTACAACAAAGGAAATAACATAAAACTCCTAGCCTCAGGGGCCTAGCTCCTCAGCCTTCACCTACCGCCTGCTAAACCCTGTAAAAGGACAGTTTATAGGAGGGGTGAGCAAACCATAGCTCAGTAGGGATCCGGTCTCCCCCGCACCGTCCCGCTCTACAACATGCATGATATGTGTATGCTTGTGCTCGTGTCGTGCCTAAGGCTAAAGCAAGAAACATCACCCAAGAAACACTCTTTACCCGAACCTGCACTGAAGGGCAAAGGACACCCCGCCACCACGGCGACATGACATACCACATCCAGACGAATGTTGCATGGACACCAATGCAACATTTTCCACCCGAGTCAGATATGGTCAACCACCTCCTCGGGCGCCATACCTACCCTCAGGAATGGGTGTAGACTTAGCCCACCGTCGTGAGTGCTACACCGAGACTCAGGACCACGTCCTGGCCAAATCTCAAAGGGGTCCAGCTATTGTGCCTGGCCCATATCTCGGCTCGGTCTCAAACAGACCAACGAACAAGATAGCATTACTTCCCAACATGTAAACTCAAGACAAGCATTTACACTTTATTTCAGGAGGGACCAACATGGTCAGGATACAAGCCACACACATCAGCCTCACAGGCTTTTTATCAAATACAAATCAAACACAGTACACACCAGTCACACAGGTATATCATCAGACACCCATATACAAGGTCTCACAGGCATTATATTGAATACATGGCATGCAGGCCTCACAGGCATTTCATCAAACACATAGTGCGCAGGCCTCACAGACATTTCATCAAACACATGGCGGGCATAAACAAACCCAGAAAATCATCAGGCCAAATTCAACATCAGAATCAACAGAACATGCCACTGAAGGCCAACATCCATATAGGAGATCACACCTATATGGATTTACATATATATATATATATATATATATACATATAGGCGAATATCCTAGAGCAGAGGAGAGTTAGGAAGAACATGAATCCCTACCTCAGGCTTTTGTCCTATCCTCTACGCTAGACAGCTCCCAACGACGCGAACCACCACGGCAATCGCCCAGAGATCCTCTCTCTCTCTCTCGGGCAGTGCAAGCAAAGAAGAACATAAGAACCCTAAACTCAAACTCAAGCCCTCATTATATAGACACTACCCACATCAAAATGATGTAGTTTTGATTAAGTAAACCCAGGATCAAAACGACGTAGTTTTGATCACACAAGTTAGCACCTTTCCGCACCCATATAGGCCAAAATACTCAGAATTTCAACATGGTCCTTTGGAGGAAGATCATTAGAATGTCAAAACCAAGGGAACCATGCAAAAATATGTCTGCACGCCAATTTGAACGTGAATTCCCCAATTCACGTGCAACTCCAAATGCACTCCAAATGCGCTCAAACTTCACCCCTAGCCTCCTTGCATCATGTAGAAGACAACCACACTTGCACGTGAAATGGACCCATTTCACGTGCACCTCACATACACGTCCATTTGGCCTGAAACTTCTGTGGTAGATAGAGGACATCATTCTAAGCATCTTTTCTTTTGCACGTGAATTCATTTGAGCCCATTCACCAGGTCAAAATCTAGAAAAAACTCTACTCAGAAGGCAAAACTGTGACTGACTCAAGGTACGGGTCCTTACAACCTTTGCTTGCCGTCTTGGATGTAGCTCTTCATTCCTTGTCATAGTGACTTGGTCTCCCACATTTGTAGCAATCCTACGATGAAGACTCCGGTCACTCTTTCCTTCTAGGGGATAAGGACGATCCTCCCTTGTATCCCTTTATTCTTTTCTGTAGATGTCTTTCAAAAGACTTGACGAGAAGGGCCATCTCCTCTGAGTCTGTACCATCCTTTGAGTCTCTGAATACTCTTTTTCACTCTTTGGGCACAACACTTAATCTGGTTAAGAGAATGAATCAATACAGAAAACAACCAGATAGTAGAATTATTTTGTATTATTATCAAAAGATAATTACAATAAAATGAGTAGCACATAAAGCTGTTTGCACAAGCTTAGAGCTACCGAAAGAATGTATCTCTCTTTATTACAGTAGCACTCTTTTATAATTATGCACACGTTAGCCAAAAGTTCCTCTTTTAAAATTACTCACATACAAATATACAAGACTCTGTATTTATATGCATCCTTTGGAGACATTCTTGGAACTGAACATCTTGGTTGCTGAGCTTCATCAATGATCTCCTCGTAAAGACCCTCTATTTTAATGCTACAGATGTGGAGCTCAAGATATTGGAAATATGAGTGAATTAAATCCATTTTGTATAGTTCCAATTTCATTGAAGATTGGTCCATGCATCCATGTGATCCACGTGTAAGATGAATTAAATGTCTTCAATGAAACTCTTCTTACATTGGGACACAACAAGATGATGAGTTTGAATGTGCTGAGATGATAAGGAAAGAGTTGGAGTAGTATCATCTTACTCCGTCGCAAGGTTCCTTACTTTGTGTTAATGAAGAGTTCTGATTCCTTACTCAGTGTCAGTAGTTGCTTGCTCCGTGTCAATTAGATACTTGGATCCTTAATCCATTGCAAGGTTCCTTATTCCGTGTTAGTGAAGTACTTAGATTCCTTACTCTGTGTTACCTGAATGCTCAGATCCTTTATTCCGTATCAGTGCTTTCTTACTCCGTGTAAGTGCAAAGCTCGGACGCTTATTCCGCATCTTTTCTTCCTTACTCCATGCGATTAAAAAACTCAGGTCCTTATTCCGCATAAGTGCTTCCTTACTCCGCGTGAGTATAAGACTCGGATTCTTACTCCGTGTCTTCTTGTACTTAGTCTGGTTAAGTGAAAGATGCGAATCCCTTAGTCCATATCTCTAGTCCTTAGTCCACGCGAGTATTCCTTACTCTATATCTTGTATTGACTTGGTTATTTGCCATGTCGATTATCGACACTCTCATTTGTCCGGATCAGAATTATGTATCCTGTCCTTAATTTAATGCTCATGAGTGAAGATCTAGTTAAAGTTTATATTCTATAACCACGTTATAAATAGACACCGAAAAATCTCAAATCAAATTATATAGGGTTTCATCCGCATTATCCAAATTCTAGGTTCGATCCAACACAAGTTATAACAACAAATAACCTAATCTTCTCTTGAACAACTCTCAATAATATTTTTCAACAATAACTAAAAACTTCTCACACCTACATTTATTTATACATAAAAGCCTATCAGCTAAAGCAACAAATATATCTAATGAATATTCTCAAGTCTAATGAAATATTTCCTTTTTCTTAAGTTCCGAAGATAGTTTCACTTATGACGGTGCTGAGATGATTAACCTTGTAAAACCTAGTATCTCATATCTCTTTTGTGAATATGTTGTCTTGACAGATTATCAACTCTTCAGAATGTCTTCATCGAACATATAGTCTCGGATAACAACTGACTTCATCAAATGTCTTCATCGAACCTTGTATCAAACTTGTAGTACTGATGAATTTCATCACTGAAGTTCTGAAGTCTTTCGAATATGGCTTAGAATCTCTTGGCATTGAAAATGTTGACTTCCTGACTCTTTTGATTGTCAAATCTATAATAACTGTCTTCGAATGAGTTTTTCGAATATGTCTTCGACCAAGTTCTCTCAATGGAAAGTCTCAATGACTTCATGTCACGTTTTTCACTTCTCTTCGATTCTCTTCAGAATGTTTGAATAGACTATTGAAGCCTAGTGCGCTTTGCTCCATCTCATGACAAACAGTTTTTCAATTGTATCATTGATTAACTTGCATAGAGACAAACTAGATTCGATAAAGAGTATCAATTGTTCCAACACTTAGTAAATTCTAAACATTGTTAGCTCTATTTAACTCTAAGAGCTTTATCAATCATAATTATATCTCAGTTAACTTAAATTTCCAACAATATATCTAAAGTCTGCAATCTCTTTATTATTTTTGTTTATTTGTTTTTCTTTTATTTTGTATGATTATTTGAGTTTTGTTCTTGCTCAGAGGCAAGCAAGAGGCAAGTATGGGGAAATTTCATGTGTATTTCTTATATTATTATACTTTGCTAAACTCATTCTTTTTTAGCCCTAATTTACCAAATTATGCACTAATTGTGTTGTAGTTATGTTATTTTGCTTTATTTTGCATTTTGGTTTGTTTTCTTTGTGCTCCCATGTTTTTGGGGGATTTTTGGAGTAATTTGGAACAAAACAAGGGTGAAGTACCAAGATGATGAGATCAGAAGCTAAAGGAAGCTAGAATGGGTTGTGCGGTTGTGACCCTTGCCCCTCACATATTTCCCAGGGCATCCCTGCCGGGGCCGCAGGTCATTCGACTACAGCTGCCGTTGCCATTTCTTTTTTTATTTTATTTTGTGAACGCTATTTTTAATGATTTTGTTTATTTAAAAAGTAAAAAATGTGGGAAATGAAAAGGAGGGGGGATCCCTATGAATACTTGTGTGTTTTTGATGTGACTTCTAAAAGTGTAATTGAATCCTTAAGGAGACACTAAATTATCAAAGGAAGAAGAAAGACTCTTTTCTCTTGGACAACTGGTTTTCTCTCTCTTTCCTCAAGAGAGAGAATAGTTAAATTACTTTCTATAAATAATTATAGTTTATTTATTTATTTTCTAATTACTTTCTTCCAGTTGAATTTGCACAAAACCAATCGTTGGATCGCTGTAAAATTTTATAGGCATATTTATCAATACATGAATATTCAATCTAACAGTCAATTTTTGAAACAAATATCAATAGAGTATCAAAATATCAAAAGTCTGCATGATGTGACTAAAACAATTAATCGCACCGAATCCATGCCCCTAGTTTAGTGATAGTTTATTTGTCCAACACACCCTCCTCCTTTCAAATCCTTTACTGCTATTTTTTCTTCAATTTTATAAACTCTTTTGTTGTATATAGACATTTTAAAATGAACCAAAAAAAAATTGTTAGGGCATATCTAATAGTATTCCAAATTCTCTTTTTATGTTCAAATATTTTTACAAAATGTATATTGGTTCTTTATTTTTGAAGAACTACTATATACACTCCTTAAAAGTTAAAGAAATTAATATTTTGGGTAATGTAACAGGATTTATGGTGGAAAATAATAAATTTGGTGGGAATTAAAAATTAAAATATATAATTTTTAATAAAATAGAGAGTAAAATAAACATGATTGGCAAAGTATTTTTTTAAAATAGAATTGTAATTTAGAAATAAAGACAAATATTATAGGAAAATGATTAATAACCAACACAAATCCTAAATTTAGTTACCTCTTACATAAATTTAAAACAAAAATAATTCTGATTGCATTAATGAAATGCTTGTGTGTTTTGTTATTTTGCTTGAATATGTGATATTGTGGTCCCATTGAGGGAACGGTCCAAGAGTGGACCTGAGCATTGAGGTTCCAACATTCTTGGGGTGGACATGAGATATTAAGGTCCTATTGAGAGGATGGTCTAAGAGTGGACCCGAGTATTGAGGTTCCATTGAGAGGACCACCTGCGAACCCTTTATGTGATGTTTACTATTATTTTATTCAAACTACACTATGTTTTCACTGAGCATATCGTGGTGGAGATATTGAGTTGGTCTGAGGATGCATAAACCCCTACCCAGCTATTGTTTGCTCACCCACCTTTAATGTCTCTTTCTACAGGACCTAGCATGTGTTATGAGGATACCCCGTTGTTGAGGCATGAGCACTGTCATTTAGTTTTTCTTTCATTAAATTGTTGACATGTTTGAGATAATATAACGATTGAGAAAGAGATTTATATATTCATTTGAGATTTATGTATTTGTTGAGATACCATGTTTTGAGGCCGGTGACCCCCTATTTATCATGTAACACAGTTTTATTACATGAAGTGTTATTGCATGGTTTGTGCATGTCATGAAATGAGATTGTAACAGGTTTGGGCAACACCCTAGAGGGAGCCCTATTAGGTGACCGTTCACCAACCCTTTGTCCTCTTGGGTGCGAGGTATGGGCATCACTAACCGGTTTCTTGATGTTGGAAAATCCGGGGCGTGACAGATATTTTCATCCTCATAGAATACCTCAAACACAAAGTCACCCGACCACACCACAACAAATCGCAAATTAGCTTTTTGGGGCTCTGACTCCAAATCTGGCCTACTCACTGTCAAAATTCTCTATCCAACACATACGTCGTCGTACTGATATTCACATCCCTTGATATGTATTCCATCACATGGCTATCTCCCAGAACCTTAAACACGGGTCATTACAATATTCTTCATTTCTATTTTAGAGAATGCACAGTATAATATTTGGAGATCTTCAAAAAACTCATATATATCATCTTCTATTTCTATATAATAAATAATTTTTAAAAATAATTAATTATTATTATTCTCTCCTATATTTACAAATTACTATTTTTTATTTAAAATAATTAGTTAAATATGCAAGTAAATAGAAAACTATAAATTTGCAAATTTAATTTAGATAATCTACCATGAATATCCAAATATGCAAATTTACTATAAAACTCTATTTTCAATCTCTAAAATATGCAAATTTAGAAGATCGAAGCAGTAAAATTTTTACCTAAACTTTAAAAAAAATCTTAATTTTTGAAAAAACTATAGATGCTTAACACTTACGAGAAAAAACCTTAAAATAATACTTAAGTCAATCTACGGACCATGATGTTAGTTATACATCTGGTCCCATGATGACAATTATATTCCTACTCCCTAAATAAACTTTTTATTTCTCATCTTAGAGCATTCACATCAACTTCATAATCTCTATATCTATGTTAGAAAATAAATAGTATACTACTTGATATATTCTCTCTCTCTCTCTCTCTCTCTCTCTCTCTCTCTCTCTCTCTCTCTCTCTCTCTCTCTCTCTCTCTCTCTCTCTCTCTCTCTCTCTCTCTCTCTCTCTCTCTCATTTTTTTATCTCTTTCATTTGTTATAACCAATCAAATTTGCACATATGTCGAGAAATATAATTATAAAAATATTTGGAGAATAAATAGTAATTCTCCAAATATGGAGATTCTCTCTTAATATTTATTTTTAATATTTAAATTTTACAGTTTAAATGACCTGATGCAGTATAATTCTTTATTCAAAATTTAAAATTTTCTCTAAATTTTACCGATCTATTATTATATTTTACTTAATAATTTTTTAAATAAATCCATTATCAGTATTATTTAATTAATTTTGTAATTGATTGTCCAATATTTAAAAATTGTAAATCTTCTCTTAAAGTAATTATTATTTTCAAAAAATAATATTAAAGCAATAATTGAAGATGACTAAGGAAAAAATGTTTCTATACGAAATTCATCATAAATAAAATTCATGAAAGGTCAATATTAAAATATGTGTAAAAGAAACAGGGCAAACAAATGGTATTACGGACGATCAGTGCCCAAGTTCAGCTTGGTGAATACCAAAAAACCAATGAGAAATTCTATTTTCAGGTCCGTGCCATTGGGTAGTGACGAGTCGCACATTCATTGTAAGATAACTCCAAAAAGTTATCTATTTTCTACAAATAAAAAATTAAATTTAAAAAATTCACTTTAATAAATTTTCTATCCTATTTTGTCTATTTGGATTTTTTTTCCCAAACAAACTGCAGCATAAATGGCCATCAATTTTTAAAAAAAAAAAAACGAGGGCCCAAAAAAGCACCCAAGGAAGAAAAAGGCATCTCACCCTGTAATTAAAGTATATAATCATCGGTTTTCTATGTAGTTTACTAAGAGAAAATGCACAAAAGAAGACATGAAGCATGAACAGATCATCGACTCCGCTCAACCTTATCTGTTGAACTGGTCATGTTCTACGAGAAATTATAAACAACACTTGAGAAGGAAAAAATCATATTGAGCAGGAATACAAAACCATATAATCATGAGTTTTAGGCTTTTGATGTCAGGTCACCCCAACCCCTTTTTATACATTTAGATAAAAATGTTGATGTGTACTTTATGGCTGCTAACTTTGTTGAATTTGACTGAAATAATCTGCATATACTTATTTCTTTTAAGATTAATTCTTTATAGTTCCCTGTCGGTGCGAATGTTGATGAGCTTGAGGAGCATATAATTCAGCACCTAGCTGCAGCTCCTGCAAAGGGGAGAGTGCGTCATATTGCAATAAGGGAAAGCCAGAGGAGGTCTTCAACTCAAAGTCATCCCAGGGCTTATTGTCTCCAACTTATCTGAACACAGATGTTGATGGACCTGCTTCTACCTCTTCAATTCAGATAGGGAAGGTGAATTTAAATGAAATCATTTGCATGCATATACTAATTGCTCAAGCTAACCTATGTCTCCCTGCGTCTGACATACTGATTGTTTCTCATAATCAATCTTCTTAAAGTAGTCAAGATAGAGGACCATCAGAATTTTCCGATTTAATGCTATGTCAATGAGGTAATGACTATAGAGAAATCATTTTCTGTTATATGTTGCAGATACCCTGATAGGCCTCCCCTTTGTTGGATTTTTAAGCTAGTTGTCATGGGTTGAGTGGTGCCAGTGCTACGTGAGATGCTGTGTTTCCTTTTCTGTTATAGTTTTCCTATTTTTGGTATGAGTGTGTTTTAATTTATTTGGGTAATCTTTGCTTTTATTTTCTTTTGATTCTGGTGTGATTCGTACTGCATTTATTTAGGCAGCAAATATTATGTAAGCTGTCATTATTGTTTTGCGTTGGTATATATAATAGAAAATCAGAAAATCGGTGCGGTTGGTTTTTGCACCACAAAACGTGTCTCTCTTCTTCCAGTATTTTCTTTTTTTGTTTCTCTCATTTGGTATCAGAGCACCCGACGATGGGCGATTCAATTAATGATGTTGATGAGAGCAAGATGGAGATGCCTCCAGAACCGGGGCGGAGTGGTGGGATCCCAATCAAATACCCCATGTTGGATGATAACAACTATGGGCTGTGGGCGGTGAAGATGAAGATCATCCTTCGCGCGCTAGGAGTTTGGCAAGCAATCGAAAATTCTGAGGAGATGGTAGAAGCAGCTAAGGATCACGGTGCTTTTGCAGCAATCTCTCAGGCTGTTCCAGATTCCATAATGATGTCTATCGCAGAGAAACAGACAGCCAAAGAAGCTTAGAATGCCATTAAGTAGATGAGTATCGGAGAAGAACGTGTCAGAAAAACAAGGACACAAGTTCTAAAACAGCAATTTGACCGTTTAATTATGGATGATGCCTCAACTATTTCGGACTTTTCTCAAAAACTGACAAGTATCGTTGGAGAAATACGATCTCTTGGCGTTGTGATGGACGAGAGCATTGTTGTTGAAAAATTGTTCAGTGCAGTCCCCGAAAATTCCTTCCACTTGTTGGCACAATCGAACAATGGGGTGATACTACAAAGATGACGTTCGCAGAAGCTGTTGGTCGTCTTAGAATTTTCGAGGAAAGTCAGAAGGGGCGCAGAGACACCAGAGAGGATGGTGAACAAGTGCTCTTGACACGAGCACAGTGGGAAGCTTTATTGTTCACAGAGAAAAAGATGAACGATGGACCAGACAACAAGTCCAGATATGAAAGGAAACCCTATCGGAAATTTGATAAAACCAAAATTCGCTGTTACAACTGCTCGGAGTATGGACATTTTGCATCTGAATACAGTAAACCCAAAAAAGAGAGAGCTTTTGTAGTAGAGAAGGAAGATGACGAACCAGCCCTCCTCATGCTCGATATAACTAAAACACAAGCAAGGACAGAAGACGGTTGTATATGGTTTTTAGACTCAGGGGCCAGTAATCACATGACCGGATGTAAGGAACGCTTCACTACTTTAGGTACATCTGTAGGAGGTACAGTCCGTTTTGGAGATGGGTCGAAAGTTTCCATTGGAGGACGAGGAACAGTGCTGCTTCAAGGAAAAACAGGTGAACACAAGGCCCTGACAGATGTCTATTATATTCCCAAATTGACTAGTAATATCATCAGTTTGGGACAGCTTGAAGAACATGGGTGCCGAGTTGTTATGGCAAGAGGATATATGCAAGTTTTTGATCAAATAGGGAGGTTGCTTGTCCAAGTGAGCCGAACTAAAAATAGACTTTACACTCTAAAACTTGACTGTGCACGGCCTATATCACTGCTTGCCAGTCACGTAGATGCTGGATGGAGATGGCATGCAAGATATGGTCACTTAAATTTTCAATCTCTACATAAATTGAGCAAGGATGTAATGGTTCATGGACTGCCATAGATCAGTAATCAAGAACAGCTATGCGAAGGTTGTTTAGCTGGAAAACAACGGCGTAATTCTTTCCCAAAAGAAGCATCTTTCCGTGCCAGCACAGTTCTAGAATTATTACATGGAGATCTATGTGGTCCTATCACACCTGCAACACCAGCTGGTAACAAATATTTCTTTTTGATAATTGATGACTACAGTAGATATATGTGGATATCACTGCTGCAGACAAAAGATCAAGCCTTTAAGAAATTCCAAGAGATGAAATCAGCAGTTGAAGTTGAAACGGGCAACAAGTTAAAAGCGTTCCGCACGGATCGTGGCGGCGAATTCCGATCGAATGATTTTATAAATTTCTGCAAAAAGATGGGCATTAAACGTTTCTTTATAGCTCCGTACTCCCCCCAGCAAAATGGGGTAGCAGAGAGGAAAAATCAGACTATAACTACAATGGCACGCAGCATGTTAAAAGGGATGAATGTGCCGGCAAAATTTGGGGAGAAGCTGTTACCACGGCGGTATACATTCTGAATCGGGCATCAACAAAGAGTGTTGAAGGGATGATGCCTTATGAAGCTTGGTACAAGCGCAAACCCGTAGTACATCATCTGCGTATTTTTGGATGTGTTGCACACGTGAAACGGATTGATGGGCATAGCAGAAAATTTGAGTCACGTAGCTCACCCATGGTATTTATTGGATATGAAAGAAATACAAAGGGCTATCGTGTGTTTGATCCTACCAGCAACAAAGTCACCATAACGCGCGATGTTGTTTTTGAGGAAGAAAAGGCTTGTTATTGGGGCATCACACATCAATTGGAGGGTGAACATCACGAGGTTTTTCATGTCCCATACAGTCATATGCCGAGTGGGGTTGTTGATAATGGAGAACCAGAGGTCAACGAGGAGATGTTACCACCACAACAGGATGCGGTTCACGATTTGGGAAGGGAAGGTGAAATTTCCAGTAATCTGCGCACACCATCCTCTCCCATGCAAATTGTGAACCAGACAGACCCCACCCCACGATCCTCAATTAAAACTCCAGTACGCATGCGACCCTTACAAGATCTCTACGATGTGACAGAACCGGTGGAACTAGATTTTTCTGGTTTTTGTTTGCTGGGTACGGGCGAGCCTATAATGTATCAAGAAGCCGTACGGGATACTCAATGGAGACGCGCTATGCAGGAAGAAATAGATTCCATTGAAAATAATCAGACATGGAGTCTAGTTGATCCTCCAACTGGGCAGCAGGTGATTGGTTTGAAGTGGGTATATAAAATCAAGAAGGACTCTGCTGGGAGGGTACTAAAGTACAAAGCCCGTTTGGTGGCCAAAGGTTATGTGCAAAGGCAAGGTATAGATTTTGAAGAAGTCTTTGCACCGGTTGCTAGAATGGAAACGGTAAGACTATTTATTGCACTTGCAGCCCAACAAGGCTGGAAATTACATCACATGGATGTTAAATCTGCGTTCTTGAATGGTGACTTGGAAGAAGATGTGTATGTTCAACAGCCACTTGGGTTTGAAATGAAAGGACAAGAGCATCAAGTACTGAAATTACACAAAGCTCTTTATGGTTAAAAGCAGGCCCCGAGAGCTTGGAATATCAAATTGGATTCCACGCTGTTATCTTTTGGTTTTGTGAAAAGCCCTTTCGAACATGCAGTGTACAAGAAAAATACAGGAAATACATGCCTGTTGGTTGGGGTGTATGTAGACGACTTGATTATCACTGGAAACACGCACGAGGAGATAGCAGTTTTTAAGCAAAAAATGTTTGAGCATTTTAGCATGAGTGATTTGGGTCTGTTAAGCTATTATCTTGGTGTAGAAGTGATACAAGCACCAAATGGCATTTCCATATGTCAGATGGGTTTTGCAAAAAAAATTCTTCAAGATCATGGGATGTCAGATTGCAATTCAACTCAAACACCAATGGAAGAAAGATTGAAGATGAGCAAGAACAGCTCGACGATTTTAGTTGATAAAACAGCCTATAGGAGCATTGTGGGCATTCTGCGATACTTATTAAATACACGACCTGATCTAGCTTTCTCAGTAGGAATTGTGAGTAGATATATGGAAGCTCCAAGAATGGAACATCTTGCTGCAGTAAAGCAGATTTTGAGATATATCAAAGGAACACTTAATCTGGGGTGTTTCTATAGTAGACAGACAGCAAACGAAATTCAATTGCTGGGTTTTAGTGATAGTGATCTAGCCGGTGACATAGATGACCGGAAAAGCACTACAGGAGTATGTTTTTTCTTGGGTTCTAATCTGGTAAGCTGGCAGTCCAAAAAACAAGCAGTCGTCGCTTTATCATCTTATGAGGCAGAATATATAGCTGCTGCGACAGCAGCTTGTCAAGGAATATGGTTACGGTCTCTTCTTGCAGATATCACAGATGAGAAACCACACCAGGTCCGACTCTTCATGGATAATCAATCTGCCATTTCTCTGAGTAAAAATCCTGTCTTTCATGATCGTAGCAAACACATTGATACACGGTATCACTACATTCGGGATTGTGTCATTGATGGGAAAATAATCGTGAATCATGTGGGAACAACCGGACATTTGGCTAATATATTGACAAAACCACTGGGTCGACTGAAGTTTAAAGCAATTCGAGAGCAATTAGGCTTACAGTTCGTGCAGCATCCCAACTAGCTTAAGGGGGTGAATGTTGGATTTTTAAGCTAGTTGTCATGGGTTGGGTGGTGCCAGTGCTACGTGAGATGCTGTGTTTCCTTTCCTGTTATAGTTTTCCTATTTTTGGTATGAGTGTGTTTTAATTTATTTGGGTAATCTTTGCTTTTATTTTCTTTTGATTCTGATGTGTTTCGTACTGCATTTATTTAGGCAGCAAAATATTATGTAAGCTGTCATTATTGTTTTGCGTTGGTATATATAATAGAAAATCAGAAAATCGGTGCCGTTGGTTTTTGCACCACAAAACGTGTCTCTCTTCTTCCAGTATTTTCGTTTTTTGTTTCTCTCACCCTTTTGGTTCATTTATTTAATTCTTGTTTTTCTTCCCAGATATAAAAATTCAATTTCAAAAAGCATAGAAGGGTGGAAAGAGAGTTTGTTTTCTGAAAACAGTAACATAGCAGACATTATTATTTGGAGTTAGAAATAAATAATTACTTTTCACAAAAAATGTCTTGTAGGGGTTGCTCTAACATCTCTTGTGATAGCTGTGTTTAGAAAAGTCGAATTTTGTGTTAATTTATTCTTTGAAGATTAGTTTTTATGTTCAGAATATGTTGCATGTATTATAGACTATAATATTTTATATTTCACCTAAACAAGAAATTTTCTTGAAATTATAAAAATCAATCAATTACAAATTAAATTTTTCGAAAGGGCCATAGTGTGATTATCTCCGCACCGAGCGGGGGAAAACGGAAGAAGGAAACTTTGAATTCGTGACATAACCAGGACAGGCTTATAGGAATTTATTTTAGCAGCAGAGGTCACGTACAATTGACATGTAGGATTAGGAAGCGAGCCTTTCCAAAAACAATGCTTATTAGGCTCGAGAGGCGGCGATTTCGCCTGCCCAGAAACAATGCTTATTTGCATAGCAAAATAAAATAAAATAAAAATACAAATCAAACAATGTTTACTGTGCCGATTGGTATTGGAGGCTGCTGTACGCGTGTATTTTGTTTTTTGTTTTTTTTTTTTCAACTTCTTGGAGTGTTTTTGTGTGTGTTTCTTTTCATTCTCGTTCCCTCGAAAACAGCATGTGATACTAATACGTTGTATATATAATTGCGGGTTGTGACTTCTCTCAACACCGGGGAAGGTCGGTTGGAGGCGGCAGGACGGACTGGTTGGGGCCTTTCCCGTTGTCCACCACGAAAGCCATTTTCAGCCCCCACGTCGTGTGGATCTCCAAATGGCAATGCATGAACCACACCCCTGCACCGTACGTCAGAAATTGTAAACATTATATCATACCATCATCCCCAACAAATCTCAATCGACACATCATGACACAACACATAACAATGGGCCGGGTTGCACGCGTCATCGGGTGATGGTTTGGTTGATGTTGGGCTTTGTTTGTCTGGGCAGAGAGGTATAGGAGGATAGAGAGTGTGTTTGGTTTTGGTAAGGAAAATGAGATGGAATTTACCTGGATTATCGGCCCTGAATCTGATGGCAGCCCACCCACCGGACTGGACTCCGACGGTGTTCCTCTCCACTGGGTCTCTGAGATTGAACTTCTTTGGGTCGCTGCTGGCGTTGAAATTTCCGACACCCCTTCCGACAACGAAGAAATTGAAGCCGTGGAGGTGAATGGGGTGGTTCTCTGGCGCGATCAACCCGGTGTCCTGCAGAACCACCTGCACCGTCGCATTGTACGGCAGCCTGTACACCCTGGTCCCCTTCGTCGTCGCCAAATTCGGCGGCTGCGCCCCTGTGAAGTTGAACGTTGCCGGCGGCTTGGCCGGGAAGTTGTCGGTGAAGACGCCGCTTATGTTGAAGAAGTGGGCGTTGAGGAGCGAGATCTTGGGCATCACGAACGTCACGTTGTTGATGTCGGCGACCACGCGGCTGCCATTGACGCAGGTGGGGCAGCTGTTGACGCCCAGCCCGATGGTGAAGAACAGGGAGTGGCCGATTTGGAGGGGGACCTTGGCGGGGAACTCGGCGGAGTTGAGGCTACGGAGGGAGTCGGTGAAGTTGGTGGCGACGACGGTGGAGTTTTGGGGGGGCGTGACGGCGAGGGTGGTGGCCGCGGAGGAGAGGGTGCCGGTGTAGTGGAATAAGGCGGTGGCGGTGGCGTTGTCGACGGTGATGGGTGCGTCCATGAAAGGGGAGGCGGCGACCAGGTATTTGCCGGTGGGGCGGTGGGCGGTGACGAGGACGTTGGTGGTTTGGCCAGGGGCGACGAGGATGGTCTCGATGTGGAACGGCTTTACGTAGGTGGCGTCCACTTCCACGACCGTGAGTTTGTGGCTGGCGATTTTGAAGAAGAGCTCGTCATTGAGGGCAGCGTTGATGATCCGGAGCATGTAAGTCTTGCCAGGCCTCACCGCCAAGTTGAACCCTATATAATATATATATATATATGAATACGCAGAGTTCGATTGTCAAAAGCAATTATATATGGTCCACTAGCTGCATGTTTCCATGCATATATATATATATATATATATATATATATATTAATGATTGATTGTATACAGGCAGCATATTTATACCCTGAGAGGGGCAGTTGAGTGCGGCTCCGGGATGGCCGTTGATTGTGTGAGCATCCGAGACGTTTGGTGCCAACCCAGATTTCATCGCTTCATTGATCACAGCTTCCGTGTCTGATTTCCACCATTCACCTATACCAAAAGTGCAACAACACGCACCATTCCTGATTCCTCATAGTACTATACACCAAAATTTCTAAAATAAATTTATAACTCTTGCCTGGTCACGGCCGGTGGTATAACCAACCTGACTACTGATGACCGACTGACACCCACATATATAGTCAAACCTTTTTCCTTATTATTATTATTATTGTTATTATTGTTTCTGTGTTTCTTGGTGTTTTAAATTATGTTGTTATTGCCATGCAGGTTCGTCTCTCCCATCCAATTGCAATTGGCAATTTGGCATTGGGTTGTGTGGGGGCGTTGGGCGTACCTAGGATGAGAACCTGTTCCTTGTCGGGCTTGGGAAAGGGGTACGGAACGCCGAGTTTAGGCAAGACGACGAGGGCACCGTACACGGTGGCACGGAGCCAGAGGATGTGCGCGTGCCAGAAAAGCGTACCCCTTTGGTCCGTGATGCTAAAGTTGTACACGTAGGCTTGGCCCGGTTGGATTGGGCATTGCGTTATGAATGCCGGCCCATCCGCCCAGCCCGTCCTCAGCTGCCGGATCCCATGCCTGCACCACCGCCATATTTCCAACCCGATCAACGCCATTATTATTATTATTATTACCAAAATACAATAAATAAATAAATAAATAAACAGCACAAAACTAACTCACTTCTCATTTTAAATCATATTGGGATGCAAAAACAAAACAAAACACATGATGCTTCAAAACTGACCAGTGGATGCTCAGGTTATAACGGGCATGGTTGACGACCTTAACGAGCACAGTATCGCCCTCCCTTGCATAGACAGTGGGCCCAGGGAAAAGACCGTTGACCGTTACTATGGGCTTCGTCGAGCACAGCCTCGTGACGTTCTTCGTCACCACCTGCAAATAAACAACCCCCCACGTCCAACAATTTTACAGATATTGTGAACCAAGCAAAACAAAAAAAAACGACGTCATTCGCTAAGAGCTCTTGCATTTGCAGAAGTAATCAAAGAAGAGCTCTCAATCACAAAGGATGCCAACAACAGACACGCCGGCCTCTATATGAATTATATGTATAGGCAGCGAAGTTGATATGTAATTAAAGACGCGTAATCAATCACTGAGGAATGAAACTAAGCTCAGAGCATCATCATATATAGTACGTACATTGAACTTGTAGCGGCGAACCATGCCTTCAGCCCATGGCGGGCACAGGGACGCCACCATCAACATTATCAGAAATCTAACCAATACCGCCATCTCCTTATGTATATTGATTCCCTCGCTCGCTTTAGTTTCCCTGCCCTTCTCTCTTACTTTGTCCTTGTTTCTCTGTTTTCTCACACTGCATGCTCCGGCCGCGGCTGAATCGATTTTGATTGTTCACATTCGTTGGACGAGTGCTTGAGATTTTGAGTGTCTCTGCACATTTGCATATATGCTTTTTAAATGGGGCCGCACAGGGGAACTCCGTTGCCATGTCGTTTTTAATAGTAGGTGGACGAGGAGGGATACTTAAAATCCAAGAACTATATGCACGCGTATAAACAAATAAAACAAAATGCATGTATAATTTTATTTTGTTTTAGAAAAGAAAAATAAATCGAATTATTCGGGGGTTGGGAAATCTAGAATGTATTCGTATCGGTCATTCAATTCTCGCGATTCATTTAGTTTCAAGTAATTAACACGAGTAAACAAAATTCCATTATTGTTCTATATATATAAAAACATTTCAAGCTATAGTTTTCTCTATAATATATATATATATATATATATATTTTACATACTAAATTTTAGCTTCCCTATATTATACGGTAGGGGGTGCTGGGTTTGGTCGCCCATCCGAATATTTAGTTTTATATATGTTGGCGTCATATATATGTCTTTGCAACAAATCCCAGCTAATAACTTGACCACAGATAGTCGGATGACATAGGTATTCCAACCAACTTAGGTCAAAACAGGCGAACAATTGCCCGCCCCTGGGCGCGGCCAATACCAAATGCGCTGTCATTCTTTTATCTCTTAAAACGTGTTTGAATTAATTGCCCTATAACGAAGTAAATGAAAATAATAATAATAAAAGTTTAGTTGAAGATGACTTTTGACCAATATATTCTTAACTTTCGTAGATATATTCTTTTATCTCCAAAGTGTTTCTCAACTTAAACGGATAAGGCTTAAAAGTGGTTGGAATTTTGGTTTATTTTGGCATATAATTTTTTTATTTATAAGAGCATCGGGTTAACTATATTATCGGTTATAGTTAAATATAAAAAAAACATATCTCAGGCTATATTGTAGGTAATAGTAATAAATTTAGATAAATTAAATTTTTAACTTTTAATTAAAATGTCATATCAGTATTTATTTCTTAATTTTTTAAAAAATTAAAATTTATACCCGCTCAACTATGCACAACTCAAGCTCAAGTTTATCAATACTTTATAAGTTTGACTCGTTATTATTTAAGCTTGGCTCAGTTACTATACAAGTTCGACTCGATACGGCTCAATTACTATACAAGCTTGGTTCGGTTCAAATCTTTTATAAATTTATTCAGCATATACCTTTAAATAAGTGAAACACTCGACAACTTGCTTGATACTCGCTCGATTAAGCTCGACTCGAGCTGAGTTTGGCATTGTACAAGCTCGACTCAGCTTGGCTTAGTTATTGTGCAAGTTTGACTCAAACTCGGTTAAGTGCACTTGGCTCAGCTCATTTATATAGGCCTATCTGCGTCTCCCCCTCCCTTTGTGTCACCTCCTCCTCATATCGACCCTCCCCTGTGTCGCCCTCCTCCCTCTGCATTACCCCACTCCCTATGTCGCCCCTCCCTCTGTGTTGCTTCTCACATAACAGAAACTGCACGCTCATCACCTCCCTTATCCACGAGGGCCATTCTGGACGACTATGAGGAAAGGAAAATGCTTTCTGGAATAATTACGGATTTTGAAAGAATATAAAGAAGGGTAAATTGGGAAAAAAAATATAGTTTAGCAAAAAAAGACCACTATTGGAGTAGTATTAGCTAAATTAAAGTTATAATAAGTTATATTTGACTTTAGCTAAGATCTATTAGAGATGCTCTAATGTTGTTATTTTTGTTGTTATTGTTTGTTTTTTTTTTTTAAATAATGCAATTATTATACAAATTAAATTATAAAATTATACTTGCCTCAAGGATTGTTTAATATAAATACTTCAATTAGAAGCATACATGAATTCATTAATAGAGTTCGATAAAATATCATGATTTATGAACCCTAGTTCTTAATTGTTCGGTTGATGGGGAGATAAACACAATAAGTGTCATGCAATTTAGGGACAAAACTCTTTATATATAGTTTGTTATCTCTAATTTGGTGTCTCATTAAATTAGATATACCAGTCTAGTGTTTACTCATTAATTCTATGACAATTATACTCTTAACTTTTAAACTTTAAATCCAAATTAGATCACATTAATTTAAACTTAAATAAAAAGATATGATAACATGTTTAATATATTTATATGTGTGGCTCCACGTGATGAAATATATTCCTCAATCTACTAGCATGCCACACATATAACTATAAAAATAAGTTTGACCTTATGAGCGCTCCAAAATTTTACTATCATAATTTTAGGGTGTATTCGAATAATCTCATTCATTGATTATGTTGTTATAGGATCAAAGTGGTTTTCACCACATTTAACATGACTAAACCCATTAATTTTCACGTAAAATACCATAACCAAATAACATATATCAATCATGGATGTGTAGCACGTGAATTACATGCAATGTGATCTATATATATCTATTTCCAACTAGTCCTACTTTATTCCTTAGTGAGATTGAAACTTAACACAATATGATAGAGTTGAATGAACCGAATACTTTATTTTTTATCAGAAAATTTATAAATACATAAATGCATAAGCATGTCCAAAATCAAATATAAAATGATAAAATATAAAAAAAAAATATAAACTCTCACTACAATGCAATATCTTCATACAAAATGACAGCTATATGAGTATATATTCATGAAAGACCTTGGGTGACAATTACTTTATAAGCAAATCCGTTATCATGGAGTTTTCCTCAATGTGTTATATATATATATATATATATATATATATATATATATATATATATATATATATTCATTCTACAGTCTTCTCTTCACAACTTGGAACTTAGTTTCAACACACTTTGACCTAGATGAACTCTTGTTATAGGAATATAACACTTCTAACTTATTGTCACAACATAATTTGTGTGATCTTTCAACACCCTCCAAAATATGCAATCTAGTGACAAAAGTCTACAACCATATCCCATGTTTTTATGCCTCATTTGGCATCCATCATAATTGAAGTTAGAATACCATGTAATCTCCAAAAGATATTATTTACTATATGTGAGTATGTATTTTTTTTATTTTTTGTAAATACCTTAAAACTCATTTGGCTATTTTTCAATGATTTATAACAAAGTTACTTAATTATCTAACATACCAATAACATACACAATATCTAGATGCATACACGTCTAAGCATACATTAGACTCCCTACAATAGTGCAAAGGGAATCTTTAACATTTCCTTAACTTCAAAATTATTTTTAAGACATTGATTAAGATTGAACTTGTTTCTCTTAGTGGCAGGGGTGTCACCTTGTTTGGTGTCTTGTATGTCAAACCTTTTAAGCAATTTATTGATATAAATCTTTTATGAAATCAAATAATACCTCAAGAGCAATCTCATTTGAGAGTTTATTGATATATCCTAACTTATTGATCTCGTTTGAGAGCTTATTAGATCTCCTATGCTCATTGAATCACTTTCTTGATGTATCCTGACTTATACATGTATATTATTATTTGAGAGTTTTTTCATTGCATCAAGATGTCCAAAAAAAAAACTTTTGAT
This sequence comes from Taxillus chinensis, assembly GCA_023512835.1. Taxonomy (NCBI): domain Eukaryota; kingdom Viridiplantae; phylum Streptophyta; class Magnoliopsida; order Santalales; family Loranthaceae; genus Taxillus; species Taxillus chinensis. Next base: position 54,559,285 of record CM042092.1, read on the forward strand.
CTGGTACTAAAATTCATTAGCTTAATATAATTCTAAAATATACTATACAATAAAATTTAATATGTGTTATTATATTTTCCTATTATAATTATTTGGTATATGAGAATATGATGTAATGAAATGATAAATACCCATTTTCCACATTCCCATGTTTGGGAAATGGAAACTCATAAAGATGATCGATTCTTATGAAAACCCTTATTTTTATTTTCCCCCAATAACTAGATATTAGACATGTCCCTCTCGTCTATATAAATTAAGTTTCAATATTGTCCTTAAAAATAAATCAACAATGAATATCATGAATGTTCATACCTGACTTAAACTTATATATATATATATATATATATATATATATATATATGTATGTATATGATAACGGAGATTAGATAATTATGTTCATCAACAATAGCTTGAATGTTTGTCCCATTTCTTACCTCTATTGTCGGCATTACCACAAACCAATTTTGAAGTTGTTAGTTCTATAACAAACCTAATGAGAAACCTTGTAAAAAGTACAACACCCTACTATGAACCCCAATGCTCACTGTTACCTTAAATATGAATGTACGATTGTATATATTATTATTATCCACCAAATTTTGTTGTTGTCCTGTCTACGTTGCCATCATTGCCTACATTCCTTTGGTCTTTTATCATCACTACAGAGATAAATCATTGTACCATAGGCCCTAGTTGTTGATACTCATTGTCATATATAACCCACCTTTCATTACCATCCCAAGAATCATTCTTGTCTTTGGCCTGGATTCTCTATCACTGGTGCCACAAATTGAAGTTATTTCCTTTATTATTGCTTTATACCATGTTGGGATTTAGATTTGATCAAAATAATCATTTGAATATTATCAAGATTAGCATCTAAATAGAGGAAGAATGTTAGGATTAAAGGATTCAATAAAGAATTAACATGCACAAATTAATGGTAGATTAAAATATATTGAAATGTTTAACCTGGAATAGTTATATAACTTTACAGAGTGATCTCTTTCAGTGAGCTAAATACTTGAACGGAAATTGTCTAAACAACAGAAAACGTTAATAGAGGACAATTGTGGAGTAAGACGGCATTATTTCTTTTGACAATGAATTTTTAAAGTTGAGCGGAGGACTTTAACATTGACCAGGAAGCCTTCATAATATATAAAAGACTTTAATGATTGATCAAGAGACTTCAACACGTAAGAACGTTTGATTAAGTAAAACAATGAAGTTTTAACTAAACAAAGGATCTTAAAGCCAACATGAAACTTTACGCTATGAGAGAACCTTTGAAGTAAACAAAAGTCCTTTACCATTGATGATCACACAGTTTTAATTAAATAAGAGGATCGAAGAGTATGGGAGAGGCTTATAAGGTCAAACAGAGGATGTAAAGTCATACAAGGACATTTAGAGCAAATAGAGAATGTTCACTAAGTCAAATGATGTTGTTTAAAGTTAAATAGAGGATCAAAGAATCCGATAATGAATTTCAACAAAAACCTTTAAAGTAAATAAAAATGTACACTAGTCAAGATGACATCCTTTTAGTTAAATAAGAGCCCTTTAAAGATAACATATGACTTAAGGCTCAACAAGTGATCTTTATAAAAACTTAATAGATTTTTTACAAGATAATAGAGGACTATACTCAAAGTTAGCTATCAATCTAGACACATTTAATCCGTACATAGTAAATTTGTTCATAGAGTTGTGATGTTAACCTAGATATAAAGACAATTTGAACATGTACAACTGAGAAAAGACTGATACCCATCCCAAAAGAACATATATAGATGTCAGATACTTCATATAGGAAATTCTGAATGTGTCATCATCAATTATGCCATACATATACTAATCTCAAAAATAGCGAAAACATTTATGAAAAAGATGAGCCATCAATAAGGAAATGATATCGAGATAATTGGCAACTATAATATTAATAAAAAGTGTTATCAATTACAAGTAACATTAATAAGTGGTATCAATTAAATTAATTAGATTGATCAAACAGGGAAGAACATAATGATATTCAATAGACTACCTTCTTAGACCATAAGCACACATGAAGTAGATTATACTAATATTTCCAAGGAATACTTTAATGACTATTAATCTTGAATAAATATGTTAATCAACTCAATAGGTAAAAGGAGATCATTTGTTAAAGAATCCAATATTTAGAGACAGTATTCCACGGAGATTAAAACAACAAAATGAGCTATGAGCTACAACTCTATAACTTATAAAGATTGGTTAAAACTCTTTATGATTTTAGATATTGTCCATGACCCTAGATATGACTTTTATTCTCAAGGTGAGTCTACAAGATCTCTGTACATTAGAAAAGATGCACTAAAGCATAGCTAGAGATCTTGAGGAAGACAAAGAGAGTTACTTCGCTATTTGAAAGCATTGAGCTTTTCTAAACTCTTGCTTGCAATTTCATTATTATTATTATTATTGCTTATATTAATTGTTGATAGGATTGAGAGTTTTTATATAATGGATTGGACAATTGTAGAAGTTTGGTCATGAGCTAGCAAAATAGCCGAGTTTTTAATGAACTCGCAAAACTAAATAAGTTCGTTGTAAACATGGTAATGGTTTAGTGGTACCTTTCACATGTTGTGAAAGATGAGTATAGCAAAGAAAGTAGTCCTTGAGCCCCTATGATTTTATGTATATGTTCTGCTTGTTTATATTTACATGTTTTCATATTGTAGTTTTAATTTTTATCAGAATATAAGTAACAGCTATAATATTAGCAACAAGTAGTATAAATAACAAGTAGCATTAATAACAAGTGGTATCAGCCAGATTAATTATATTGATCAAATGGGGAAGAATATAATGATATTCAATAGACAAACTTCTAGACCATAAACACTACTCATGAAGATCAAACTAATTTTTCTAAGCAATACTTTAACGGCTATTAATTTTTTTAAAAAATACAATAATTGAAAAATGAAAAATGAAAGCTACCGTTAAAGAATCTAATATTTAAACACAGCATTCCAAAGAGATAAAAACAACGAATTGAATTACAATTCTATAACTTGTACAAATGGATCAACATTCCTTATGAATTCAATAGTTGTCCCCAATTTTGTATATAACTTTCATATTCAAGAAGAGTTTACAAGATCTTTGCATATTAGAAGAGGCACACTAAACCATAAGGACAAAGAGAGTTGCGTCATTATTTACAAGTACTGAGCTTTTTAATTATTTTGATAAATATTTTTTTTAAAATCTCGTATTTTTAAATTAGTTGATTCCTTTTATCCAAACATATCATTAAGACAAAAACAACAAAATCACATTTGTATTATATATTATATAAATAAATAATAGTAAATGAAAAAAATATAAGTATTCCTCATATTAACTAATGAAGAATTATTGTTTAAAAGTAATGATGATGTGAGACATGAGAGTGCTTCGTTAAGTGAGTTTTGTTGTAACGGAAATGGAATAAGGCATAAACCACATATGAAAAGGGGATGGTAGGATGGAGTGAGTGGGTGGGTGGGTGGCAGTTACGTCCACAGGCCCAGTCGGAGAGGCAGCCTCTGGCTGGAGGGGCGTTGACGTTAGCCCAACAAATGCTACCAGGCTTACCCACTGTGCAGTTGAAGGATGCCTTTCATGGATTGGACCGGATCGGAGAAGAAGAAGAACAAGAAGAAGACGCTGCTCTGCCCCTGCCTGAACGCTGACGCTACCCCCCCTCCCCATTTCCTCTCTCTCTCTCTCTACCGTACGGGGACCGGACTTCGAAGGTAACAGCCCATCCACCCCCACTCATTCATTTCCCACGTTTCCTTTTTTACATACCCAAATCGTTTTTGGTTTTTTTTCTTACGTAATTAATTATCTTTTGTGGCAAAAAACCATTGGTATATATATATATATATATATATATATATATATATATATATATATAATGCTACGTATGGATGATAATTCTGCCCGGTCTATCCTGTCCAATCATTATTTGGGTCATTTTTATTCATTTTATTTCATCCTAAAAACACAACAAGAGAGGTATGAGCGTGTCAACTTGGTTTTTTCATGATTTTTAAATAATTTTAGTTTAAAATATTCGAGCCAACTAGAGATGATAATATTGACTCGTCTCACACTAACTCATCCCGACAAGCCATCGGGTCAGGCTCGAGTCTTGACTGATCCGCCTTGACTCAGTTTTTTAAAAGAAATATAACATAAAAAATATTGATCCATCCTTCTCCGATTTGACTCGACTTGCTCGAACTGCCCAAACCACTGAGTTGGGTCTGATTCAAGGCGAAACTCTACGTGGTTGGGTACAAGTCAAGCAGTATTTGGGCCCGACCCGACCCGTTGCCATCTCTAGAGCCGACCCATCCCAACCCATTGCCCTATTTGGTCCTACCCCCGTTCTGACTTAAACTCACCTGGGGCGATTTCGGGTCACTCACTATCCGGGTCGGATCAACCCTGTTGTTAACCCTAATGCTACATATAGCCAAAATTACGTAATCGGTAAATAACTATGACGATGTAACAGCATATCAAATTATCGAAGGAGGAAAAAATACTAATAAATCACATTCACACATTAACCACGGTTTTGCAACAATGTCGCGAGTTGATTACATATAGAGGAAGGATGTTCACACCCCTCAAATTGATTAACACATTCACTTTTGTGAAATATTTATACTATCCATTTGTGATTTGATTAAGTAGCTATTACAAAAAAGAAATAATAAAAAAATAGATCAGTTCATCCACCGGCTACGACGTACAGGCCCAATTGCAAAGCCAAATTAATGTAAAACAAAAACGATATCGTTTAGATTAATTAGAGTTGAACTAGAACCAAAGTAACGAATTGAAGTAACGAGCTCACATGGAATTTCAATACTTCTTTTCTTCGATTCGAGTTGAAATTTCAACTCGAACCGAAGTAAGGAATCCCAGAATTCCAACACTTGGAGATTTTTCTCCAGAAACACTTAAATCTTTTTTTATCATCTTCTACCTCCCTCCTGCAGTCTAGGGTTTTCACCATTAATCATCACATACACTCAAAATCGATCAAAGTTAACATTTTCTTATCATAAATTACATGTGTTAATTACAAAGGTTTTAATATAATTTTTTTATAATATTAAATCATTATTTACAAATTTATTGTTTAATGTGAACGTGTTAATCAATTTGAAGGTGTGAATATCCTTCCCCTTATATATATCATTTCTCATATATATTTTGATCTAGTATTCCTTGGAGATGTAGCGCATAGGAGGGTGGGCAGTGATGTGATTGTTGAAGGAGAAAGAGAGAGAAGGTATTTTAGGTTGTTAAATTAATTGTGGAGTAATTGATGATGTGTCTTTTTAGCTAAGAGCTAAGATTTTAGGTAAATTCACCTAAAATTATAGCTGAAGTTATATTCAGCTAATGTTATAACTGATCTATTGGAATAAATAATTAGCTAAGCTGCTAGAGTTGCTTTTAAATTCTAATAATGAGAGAAAATTAAAGTTTTGAGTCTATTCATTATTTTGCTTACCACTTTGAGCACTCACGGTGGGCTCAATAAAAGTTATAAAATAGCTAAACAGTAGCTAAAACTTTAAAAATGGTCAAGTAATGGACTCAACAGATCTACAATATATTTGGTCAGCAACTATTTGGTTGATCAAATTTGTTGAGTCATTTAAATTGACTATTTATTATTTCTAATTAAAATATTCAGTGCAAACACGCAAGCACTCATCACCATCTATCGCAACACCCCTGACTCCAGCTGCATTGTACTCTCCGGCGATGATCACATCACCCCCTACAGCACCCATCAATTATAGCTTCATCCACAACAACACTCAATGCACCTATGGGTTGCTTCCCTTTAAAGTGTAAGATGAAACCAAGGCTCTGTTCCTACATGACACTAAAGTTAGTGCATCAGACCCGCTTTACCCGTGTATGATGCCAACCATCAACTTTTAGCATTGTAGGGGGGCAGCATGGCGAGGGAGGGAGATCCAGGGGGAGGGGGCCGGTGCATTGGCTAAGGACAGAGATTCTGAGGGGAGGGTTGGTGGCGCGGCGTGGTAGGGAATATAGATCTAGGGGAAGGGGGCAACGACAAGGGAGAGAGATCCGGGGGGATGGGGGGAGGGGGGGATGGGGCAACGGCGAGGGAGAGAGAACGCAAATAATAAAATAGCAAAAATTTTAGTGAGCCCATTATTTTATGGTATAAAATAAAACTAGCTATAATTTATAAAAGGTAAAATTTAGGTAAATTATAGCGAAAATCTGTTGAGATCATCGTGAGTGCTCTTACAGTTGGTTGTTGTTAGTGTTGTTGTAAAACAAGTAAATATCCCTTTAATTTTTTAAAAACCAGGAAAATTGGTAAACTTCTTAAAAGCTTCAGAAATATGGACTTGCTTTATTGTAAATAGTTTGAAAAGCTAGTTAAAGGAATAAATAGCAGTGAAGTTGAGACTAGGCAATGACATAACCCACCACTATTATGACTATGTGACGTGTGTCTAGGCTTGTCATTTTAATACATTAGAGTGTATAATTTATTTGTTTTTGACTATTCTTGGTGTACTTTCTAATATCATGAAATCCAAATTTGATTCCCATAGCTACATTACTTTATTATTGAAATAAGACGCCAAGAAGAGTTTTAATATAGCCACACAAAAGGGATATAACTATACTTTCATAATGACAATAATCAATCGTGGGTCAAGTAGAATAAATATAACCATATCTATATGATAAACTGTTTACAAAGTCCACAAACCCATGTTCGAGAAATCAAAAGTAAATCAAGTAACATATATTCAACATAAGTCCAATAACTACAAATGGATTATATAAGTCCAAGGTCAATCTGTCAACTAGTGTTCCTCCACCCTTCTTTCAATACTTGCAAAGGAAACAACAATGTAGGTTTGAGCTTAATAGCTCAATAGATGGCCATCAGTCCACATTCCTCTCCATGGTTAACCCTATCAAGTTCTATATGCAAGGTGTATAAGTGCAAGTGTAGTAATCTACCACATTCACAATTAGTAATTAACTTTCATAAACATAAGTATGTTAATAATTGATTCATAGTCTGTCACACAACAGCATCATAGTTCATAACAATTCACACATGCACTTTACCATGCTCGTTGTGCTTTACCGCACTAGTTCCTTTGACCAAACCATTAGTACTTTACCATACTATTGTCCTTTATTGGGTCATTGTCTTTTACCAAACCTCATCATAGCTATATAGTGCACTATATCCAGAACATGCCAAGTAACAGAAAATCAGTTAACATATGTTCATAACTTTAATGCCATTAACACGCGTACAGGCTCAATATATCAAACTAGGGAGTCTCATATGGGTCCTACTTCATCACAAACAACACCAAATGTAATTAAAACAACCAATGTTAAGCAAAAACAACACTATCTATGGCAGGGCGCCACAAGCCACTACTTGTGCCTATGGTGGCCAATATGAGCCTGCTCGTGGTGGTTGCTTGTCGTGGGGGTGCCAAGAGCACCAACATGGGCTTCCACACTCTCCCATTAACAATCCTTGCTGTTCAATGCCTCTAACCCATGCTCCATACCTTAACAAGGTCAACACGCTCAAGCTCACTTTTCTCTAACTCTATCTCAGTTACATGCAAGACTTGTTTATTCTAAGTTTGATTATGCTCCACCCTAGATCGAAGGTGTTTTTGGGTATTCCAAGCCATCATGTATACCACTAACCATATAGGTGATGTTTGAGTTAATAACTCTATTGAGAACTCTACATCTCGCCTTAGTGGTAAGCTTCCTAGTTCCTCTGGAAAAACATTTGGAAACTGGTCCATATTAAGGGCAACACTCCTTTGCCCTCTCTCTTTTCATCAATTAAGGTTAAATTGTCTAATTGTTGTGTCACCTCATGCCATCCATGTCTCATTGGTTCTAATTTGCATGTCTCTACTGTCCATTACCCTCACAAATGTACCTTTAGTACCCTTGGGTGTGCGGAAAGTCACCTGATGCTTACAACAATATATCTTAATCTCTACACTTGCTAACCAATCCATGCCCATGAATACATCATAATGCACTGGCCCTTTAAAACCAAATCCCACTGGAGGGTCACACCTCCAAGCAAAAGTGAATAGTCTCGAATAACATGGTTTAAGGTTATTTATCCATCTACTAGTGACTTAACAATCAATAGTTGAGCCACCTCCTTACAATCTAACTCTAGTTCATTAACAAATCTTTGTGAAATGAAAGAATGCATGATACCAATGACTATTAATACTACATATATAGTACGAGAAACAAGAATAGTACCTCTGACCAGAGATGACCCTAACTCGGTTTCCTCCATTGGAAATTCCCCATCCTTAGAATCCGGCATAGCATAGTTCCTTCCACACTAGACACCACTCTTTCTTGCTCTATGGGAGCTCCACCCACCAAGACTCACAATGCTTGATTCTCTCTCTGTGTTTGTTGCATTTTTGACCATGCTTGGGAGGTTTGAACCAACTATGCCAGGCTCTAATATGAATTTCCACCCCTCAGCCCTTGATTTCCAGATTATTGTGGTCCTGCCATACTAATTGACCTTTCCAATTGAAGGCCCTTTCCAAATGACCCACTTGGCCACACTTGTGGCACCATAAGTGTATCTTATCACATTTTTCCTTTTTGTGGCCAAGCATGCCACAAACCCATCAAGCCCTTGAGTAACCAATTGCTGAGGTACCACTGATACTCCTAAGTAAGCTAAAAATTTCAGTACAGGCCTCCAGTTCGCCTACCCTGAACCTTGTTCCTCTAGACATGTAGATTTTATGCATTATGTTTATGTATGTTTTATCTCCCATTTTGTATATCTTTTTTTGCTTGAGTGTGTTTTTTTGGTATTATTTTAGGATATATTTTGTTTGTGTAGTTTTGTGTGTTTTGCAACTTTTTCTAGGAAAAGGGAGCTAAGGAATTCAAAGCAAGAATAAACATGGTAGCCAAAGAGGTCAAGGAGCATGTATGAAGCACTTACATCATGCATGTATCTAGTGCACGTGACATGTCACGCCCCGGATTTCCAACCCGAGGAAACCGGCACGTGACTCCCCTTTTACCCACACGGAGGGCAAAGGGGTTAGGATACAAACCAAGAATATTACATTTTAAGCATCCACAACACATTCAAGAAAATAAAGTTCATCAAAACAATCCACAAACCAAACCAGTCTTTATTACAACAAAGTCCTCTTTTCAATCCATCCCCCCCGGGGATCGGGTTCCCATAAAAACAACATAAATGGTAGACAAGTAAAGTAAATATGGTCTTCCACCTTGGGGTCCCACCTAACGCCCGTATGTTCCGAAAGAAAACACAACATAGAGGGAGAGGTGAGCAACCCCCACGAGTAGGGATCATGTCTCCCCAACCCATCCCATGCTCTAGCGTGTACATGAGTGTGTAACGGTGTAGTGACAATAAAATGTAAACAAGTAGTATTCCACATTCACAAGGCACACACCCATCCATACAGGCTTAGCCACATAGGCTAACAAATCCACTGACCACTCGAGGCTTAGCCACACGGGCTAACATATCCACACCTCTCAGGCTTAGCCCACTGGCTAACATATCCATGACCTCTCGGGCTTAGCCACACAGGCTAACATATCCACTGACCTCTCAGGCTTCCTAGCCTTCCATACCCACCGGGTTCCACAAGCAAGCATACAAGGTCACAAGGCATTAAACCAAACACGTAGCATACACACTTTCAAGGCATAATACCAAACACTTAGTTCGCCTGACCCATGGCATAAAATCAAACACATACTAGGCATATTCACAGACATATCCACACGGCATTTTATCGAACACTTTATATGCACACCATCCAACACTAGAATACACCAAAAGCGCCATTAAGGCCAACATCCATATAGGAGATCACACCTATATGGATTACATATGTATAAAAAACCCAAACCATATAATAACCCATAATCCCCCCCAAAAAACCCCCCGGCCAGAGGAGGATTTAGGAAGAAAGAACCCTACCTCAAGTAAAATGCAACAACACAGAATGTCCCGATCCCACGTCGAACGCCGTCCACCCACGAACAGCACCGACCACCCACGCAAGACGCCCGGCAAGAATCTGCCTCTCCCCCCCCCCCCCCCCACGGCTGGTGGAGCAATAAACCCTAACCCCAAAACAGAGAGGCTTCTCCTCCTTATATAGACAACACAACATCAAAACGACGTAGTTTTGATTAAGTGAATCCCAGGATCAAAACGACGTAGTTTTGATCACACAAGTTAGCACCTTTCCGCACCCATATAGGCCAAAATACTCGGAATTTCAACATGGTCCTTTGGAGAAAGATCATTAGAATGTCAAAACCAAGGGAACCATGCAAAAAAAATATGGTACCCCCGCATCCGCACGTGAATTCCCCAATTCACGTGCAACTCCAAATGCACTCCAAATGCGCTCAAACTTCACCCCTATCCTCCTTGCATCATGTAAAGACAACCACACTTGCACGTGAATTGGACCCATATCACGTGCACCTCACATACACGTCGGTTTGGCCTGAAACTTCTGTGGTAGATAGAGGACATCATTCTAAGCATCTTTCCTTTTGCACGTGAATTCATTGGAGTCCATTTACTAGGTCAAAATCTAGAAAAACTAGAAAAACTCTACTCAGAAGGCAAAACTGTGACTAACTCAAGGTATGGGTCCTTACATGACAAGGGTGGATACGTGCATGATTATTCATGAAGCCAATGATATTTCAAGCAACTTTGGTTCTTGCTCAAGTGGCAAAAACACATGCACGTGTCCATTACTGGTGTATTTCCTGACACGTGCTCAAGAGGAATTGAAGGAAATAATATTTGAAGCAGCTTTTGTTCTTGAATGTGTCCAAAAATAAATGATTATCATTGATAAATTCATGGACATGTGTACCCCTATTCTGCTCCAAAACGGTACTGTTTAGCTTAAGTACAAACTTGTGATTTTTAATCAATGTTAGAAAGGGGATTTCACTTGATATAATTGCATTAGGTTAATTGAGTGAAGAGATATAAAGCTAAAGGGAGGCAGACGGCTGGAGGAGGCTAGCACACCCTAAAGAAAAGGGGGGCACTGGTAGAGGAACTCTAGATGTGTTTTTGGCCTAGGGAAGGAGAGAGGATCCTCCATAGCTCACCTGTAATGCCATATCAGAGAGGAGGAGCATTAAACAACCATTCATTCGGAATCAGGGATTGTGACAGTCCTAGTTTGTGTGGGTGATACTAGTCGAGTGAAGATAAAGATGGTCGAATGAAGCTCACCCGACCACTTTGATAAATTTATTTTGGACTCCTTTCATCTTGAATCAATAAATTGTTTTCTGGTCGGGTGAAATTTGGAACTGATCGGATGAAGCTTTATTCACCCGACCTCGTCATTTTCTGTCAGATTTGCACTGATTCTGAGCCAAGAAGCCCTGTTTTCAAGTCTGCAGCACAACATTCCACGTCCAACATTTTTAATGAGACAGTTGCATCATTTGCAATGACTTACACCTATAAGGCTATGATTAAACTCAGCTAAGAGGATGCAATTTCGTTTTTACAGTTGGCCTAATTGTTAGAGGCTATTTAAGGTGAGATTTTAGAAGAGAAATGGGTTGAAAAAATTAGAGAAAAATACCCAAAATTCATAATTACCTTTAGAGAGCTAAATTCGGTGAGTTTTTGGAGGATTAGAGCATTAGTCGTATTCTAGAACACCACTAGCCGGGAGGAAGACATCAAATGAGTCAAATCCACATTCAAGCAGTCACAATTATCTTCATTTCCCTTCAATCATGTATTCTTTCTCTGTTATGTTTTGTATACCTAGTATGTTAGCTTAAAATCCCTTGATTGGGGTTAGGATGGAATTTGATGTAATGGATTAACTAGAATATTCTACAAATTCTTGTTCTCTGTTTATCTATTTATTGAAATTCTTGATTATATGTATGAAATGATATAGGCCATGTTGTTATGTAATTTAGGTAATTATATGATGAATTTAAAGATGAAATAAAATTACCAGAAATTCAAGATAATCAAACTAGAAATTGCATAATATGTGAAAATCAGTGTAAGACCTAGGTTACCAAATCAAGAGTAGGTGTGATGGGTCACCTGCTTACATGTTAGGGTGTACACAGAGCAATTGTGTTTGAAAGAAACTAGCTCATGAATTAGTGATTGGATAATAAATGGAAAATAGACATGAACATGAATTCAGTAGTATATGTTATTTAAAAACAAATGCATCAAATGAAGTCCTAACACTAATATATTCTCCATAAACCATAAACTATAAACTCCAAATTAAGCTGTTAAATTACCATAATTTTTTAGAACTGTATTTGTGATTTTAATTATGTAATTCTCTTTTAAATATATATATATATAAAAGAGAAAATAATAAAACCACAACAATCAATTTGAACCATATGAGATAAAATAGGATTTCCATTCAATCGCCTTCCCTAGGGTTCGATAATTGGACTTAATTGTCCATTGTATTACTTATACGATTTTGTATACTTGCAAATCAACAAGTTTCTGACGTTGTTTCCAAGGAAGGCACCGATAAGATTGAAATTCTAGATTATATCAGAATTTTATCTTTTACTGTTATTTGTGCTATCTCTGCATTTTATATATTGTGTTATTTTGGTAGACGGTTTGTTAGCCTACGTAGCATCAGGTGAATAAACAGTTCATCTGAAGAAGAATTTTTACCTTTTGATCCAGAACCATAACGCACCTTGAGAGCTCGCCTTCGTAAGCTAAGAGGAGCATTTGAGCCAAGGGTAGTCACTCAGAATAATCCATAGACACCAGAAACATCATAATTTATTGGATTGGGAGAGTTATTTCAGGAAGAAGAAGCACATAGATAATAGACTACTAGACTAGATATGAACCAGAGAGAGGAGGTGTTATCACCGGATTTCATCAGGGAGAAAAACCCACTTTTGGGATGCGATTCCCCCAGACCTTTATCCAAATTAGTGATGAAAAACACGGAGTCGCCACCAATCATTTTTGGTGTGCGATTGGTCACCTAAAATGAAATTAATTTATGCCACTAGGGATGAACTCGGGAGTTTGTTACATGTGGGAAAGAATTAGCACTCCCCACGACGCCCTTTCCGTACCTATCTTAAAAGTTTAGAGCTTTCTAACTTATGTTAACCATTTCCTAAAGATAATGTCAAAAATAACCTAAAAGTCTACTCTTTTTATTTATCTAAATTATTTGTTAGAGATAAAATTTACTTTACCTTAAGTTTCTAAAGGAAATCCTAAAAATTTTGATCTTTACCTCCTCCCCTTTTTTATTTCTAATTCTTTGTTAGAGTTAAGAGTTAAATCCAAGTTTTTTAAGGATCTAAAGGAAATCCTAAGATTCAAATTATGATTTTATTTATAAGTCTTTTATAGATGTTGAAAGTTTAAGTCTACTTTACTTAAGCTAAAAGAATCTTATCTTTGTTTATTTGCAAATGAAAGTCAAATTGTTTTCTAAAATACTAAAAGCAAACCCAAATGAGCAAGAAATAGCCTAGAAGAAGAGTAAAAGGGTTGTTTAAAAATTTAACCATTTTTTGAAAGACAACATTTTTTTGTTTGTTTGTTTTTGTTTTTGTTTTGTTTTTTGAAAACATATTTTATTTATTTTTTTCTTTGAAAAGAACATTTTTGAAAAGTTGGAAAACATTTTTTTTAAAACTCCATTCATTTTTTATTTTATTTTATTTTATTTTTTGAAAAGCTAGAAAATGTTTTTTTGTTTTTTTAGAAAACACATTTTTAATTAAGAAAGGTTTTCTTGTTTTATTTTTGAGAAATAACAACAGTTAAAAATAAATAAATAAACACAAAGATACAGTGTGTCTGTGTGTGATAATGTCATCCACAAATAGAGAACAAACATACTCTTTTTTTCTCTCTGTTCTTTTTTTCCCTATATCCACGACGAATAGAGTAAGAAAATAAGGTTTGTGACCTGATTCAGAGTATCGTTTTGAATATCAATTATCATTTGAGCGTCATTAGCGGTCTGAACATAATTTTGACTATAACTTATTTGTTTAACCTCGGATTTGAGTGCGATTGAAAGCGTCGATCCTCAAATTTGATTCTCTATCACCTATGACTGAATTTTTGGCGTTTGAAAGCCTTTTAGAGAAGCCATCGAAATACACCTTTTGAATCAACGGTCACATCTCTTTATTATCTATACAAATTGAATAACAAATAAAAAAGAAGTTTAAAGCAGAAAATGAATGTGTATGTCCAACCCGGACAAAATAGGGTCCAACAAGAGGCACACATACCTGTTAGGGATTATGTCTTTCCTGATGCCAGACATATCAAGAATCCTATACAAGAACTAGAAATCAGAGCAAGCTTTGCTTTCCCACCACAAGTGATATACTTGGTGGTGCAGAAAAGCTTTGGTGGACTCCCAACTGAAGATCCTTATCAGCACTTGTCCAAGTTGAATCAAATATGCAGAACTATAAGGAGACAAAGGGTGCTTGAAGAAGCCATCAAGTTGGAATTATTCCCATGGTCTCTTAGGGATAATGCTTTATCATGGTTCACCTCGTTACCTGATCAGCATTTTGCCAACTAGGATAACTATGCACAAGAATTCCTGGCTTAATATTTTCCTTTCAGGAAAATCTCCAAATTAAGACATAACATTACTACATTTTCTCAATTTTCGGGAGAGACCATTGGAGAAGCATGAGAGATATATAAGGGATTGCAGAGGAAGTGTCCAAATCATGGACTACATAACTAGTTGCTGATAGAGATATTCTTTGGAGCATTGAACCAAGAAGAACTGACCCTGCTCAATGATGATATAGGAGGATCTTTAATTAAAAAGAGACCAGCTGATGCAGTAGCCATCATAGAAGACATAGCCAAGAGCTACTCTCAATGGCCTAGCAGAAGATGTAACATAAGAAAACCTGCAGGGATGCATGAGCTTGATGAAACAACCCGCCTAAATGTAAAAATTGAAGTCCTTACCAAACAAGTGGAGAATTTGACAACAAAGCCCATGACTAAAGTCCACATAACCTAACAAGAGTGTGGGGGAGAACATGCACCTTCAAACTACCCATTGAGCACCTATGAAGAGGGTACACTGAATTTTTCAAATGACGTTGTAGAACAGGCCAATTATGTGGGCAATCAAAATAAGCAGGTCTACAACCCTACTCCAACACTTACAACCTAGGATAGAGAGATCATCCAAATTTCAGATATGGGCAGCAAGGTCAGAACAATAATAATGATTAGCAGAGACTAGCCTAATATCAAATAGCTCAGTACCAAAACAATAATCAGCAGTATAACAAACTTGCTCAATTTTAATACAAAAATACAGACTTCAGACCATCTGACAGTGGACAGTAGGAGCAGAAAGCCAGTTAGGAGCTGCGATAGAGAAACTAGCCAATGCAACAAATGAAAAAATTTAGGAAATCTCTACCAAGATGGATGAGTGGCGTGATCGAGCGGAAAATCAGAATAAATGATTAGAAACTCAGATCACCCAGATTATTTATGCTCTCACTCAAAGAACCCCTGGAGAGCTATCTGGCAAACATGAAACAAATCCTTGAGAATACTACAAGGCTGTAACATTGAGAAATGGAAGAGAACTACAAGAAAAGTCTCCACATGAGAAGAAAACTGCAGAACCATCAAAGTCGGAAGAAGTCACAGCATAGTAAAAGGGTCAAGCAAAGGACCAGCAGCAAGGGAATAAGGAACTTAAAACGTACATTCCACCTTTTCCACTCCCTCATAGGCTTATTAAACAGAAGAAGGATGATCAATATAGAAAATTTATTGAGATATTTAACCAATTGAATGTGACTATCCCATTTGTTGAGGCATTAGCTTAGATGACATCTTACACCAAATTTTTGAAGGATTTAATAACCAACAAAAAGATATTGGAAGAACATGCAATAGTGGCCCTCACTGAAGGTTGCAGTGCCATTATTCAAAGGAAGCTACCACCTAAGCTTGGGGACCCAGGTAGTTTTTCAATTCCCTGCACAATTGGCTTATTGTCCTTTGATAATGCATTGTGATTTGGGTGCTAGCGTGAGCTTGATTCCATTCTTCGTGTGTATGATACTTGGACTAAGAGATATGCAGCTAACCTCTATCACTTTGCAATTGGTTGATAAGTCAATAAAGTATCCAGTAGGCATATTGGAGAATGCCCCCTCACAAAATTTAAAATTTGATCATTCTAATTGATCTGATTGCATTGGACATGGATGAGGCATGTGTTATGTCATTAATTCTGGGGAGACCATTCTTAGCTACAACAGGGGAACTAATTAATGTCAAAGGGGAAAAATTAACTCTCAAAATAAAGGATGAGAAGATTGAATTCAATATGTTCAAGAGCTTGAAGCATGCCCAACAAACAGAGGAGAGCTACAAGATTGATGTAATCAATCCAGTGGTGAGTGAGCAGACATTGCAGTTTTAGTATCCTTTAACTATGTGTCTTGCAGTGGTTGCTTCAACAAAGGATGAGATTGAAGAATTGGCTACAAAAGCTAAGGCTCTAGAAGCAACACCTATAGTGCCTTTTACTAGAAAAAGACATCAATTTGAAGAATTAGGACCCAAAAAATCCATTACTCCCACCTTTTAGTTGAGCAAACACTGAAGTTAGAGCTAAAGACATTGCCAGCTCACTTAAAATATGCATATTTGGGTGCAAGGACAGACTTACTAGTGATAGTAGTAGTTGAACTGGAAGGGAAACAACTTGAACAGCTATTGAATTTTTAAAGCATCATAAGGCAGCAATTGGATGGACCATTGCTGACATAAAAGGTCTCAGTCCATCAGTCTACATGCATAGAATTTTTATGGAGGATAAAGAGAAAACAACTATTAAGTACCAGCAGAGGTTAAATCCAAATATGAAGGAAGTTGTTTGAGCTGAAGTGATGAAGCTTTTAGATGTAGGGATCATTTATCCCATTTCTAATAGTCAATGGGTTAGTCCAGTGTAGTTTGTTCTGAAGAAAGGGGGTACGGCAGTAATAACAAATGAAAATAATGAGCTTATTTATACCCGGACAGTCACTAGATGGAGAATCTAAATAATAATACTAGGGAAAACCATTTTCCACTACCCCACATAGATTAGACGTTGGAAAGACTGGCTAGTCACACCTACTACTGTTTCTTAAATGGATATTCAGGATACAATTAGATTCCAATAACGCCAAAGGATCAGGAGAAGACCACATTTACATGTGTTTATGGCACATTTGCTTATAGAAGAATGTCATTTAGATTGTGTAATGCTCCAGCAACATTCCAGTGTTGTATGATGACCCTGTTTTCTGAATTTGTGGAGAAAACAATAGAAATATTCATGGATGATTTCTCTATGTTTGGGCCATCCTATGAAGACTACCTCCAGAATTTAGCAGTCATCATACAGCATTGTAAGAAAACTAATCTAATTCTCAACTAGGAAAAATGCCACTTCATGGTACAAGAAGGAATTGTGCTCGGTTATAAGATCTCTAAGGAAGGTATTGAGGTGGACAGGGCAAACATAGCAATGATAGAGAATCTACCTCCACCTACTACTGCTAAAGGTGAGAGGAGTCTTCTAGGACATACTAGGTTTTACCATCGATTTATCAGAGATTTCTCTAAAATATCCAAACCTTTGTGTTGATTGCTAATTAACATTAAGAAGTTCATATTTTTAGAAGATTACAAGGAAGCTTTTTCACAACTCAAGAGGGCATTAATTACTGCTCCAATAATCACAACACCTAATTGGACTATTCCCTTTGAATTAATGTGTAATGCTAATGACACAGCTGTAGGAGCAGTACTAGTATAGAAAAAGGACAAAAGGCTACATGTAATAGGCTATGCGAGTAAGCTATTTAACAATGCTCAATTGAATTATGCCACAACAGAAAAAGACCTGCTGGCTATAGTCTACACTTGATAAATTCAGAAGTTACCTATTGAATTCTCACATTGTTGTATATACAGATCATGTAGTAATCAAGTATCTTATGTCTAAAAAAGATTCAAAGCCTAGACTAATCTGATAGGTATTACTCTTGTAAGAGTTTGATTTACAATCAAGGACAAGGAAAGAACTCAGAATGTATCTATCCAGGATGAAGAATCCTAATGCTCAAGAGTGGGTGTGATGCTAGCTCTAGGTTAAGCAATCTAATATTTAATAGGTCACCTACTTACATGTTAGGGTGTACACAGAGCTATTGTACTTGAAAGGAACTAGCTCATGAATTAGTGATTGGATAATAAATGAAAAACAAACATTAACATGAATTCAACATAATATGTTATTTAAAACCAAATGCATCAAATGAAGTCCTAACTCTAATTTATTCTCCATAAACCAGAAACTCCAAATTAAGCTGTTAAATTACCATTAATTTTTTAGGACTGTATTTGTGATTTTAGTTATGTAATTCTCTTTTAAATATATAAAAAAGAAAATAATAAAACCACAACAATCAGTTTGAACCATCTTAGATAAAGTAGGATTTTTATTCAATTACCTTTCCTAGGGTTCGATAACCAGACTTAATTATCCATTATATTACTTGTGCGATTTTGTATACTTGCAAATCAACAACAAATGGTCAACTCCAACACATCCATCCTAGTTCTTAAGGTTGGTTGCAGATCTTGCATAAAATCTTGGGCCTTTTTGGCTTCCACCTGCCATGACTTAAGAGCAAACCTACCTAGTTCGGTGAAATCCTTCATATATTTAGCTATTGTCTTGCTCCCTTGCTTGAGAGTATAATACTCCCTCATCTATCCACACCTATGTCCTTGACTAGACCATTAATACTTTACTGTACTATTACTCTTTACTAGCTCGTTGTCATTTACTGGACCACATCACAGCCATATAGTGCAATATATAACTAGAACATGCAAAACAATAGGAAATCAATCAACATCGGTTCATGGCCATCATGCCTTTAATTTGTGTACAAACTCAATATATTAAACTAGGGAGTCCCATGTGGGTCTCACATTATTGCAAACAACACTATAAGGAATTGAAACAACCAATGTTGGGCAAAAACAACCCTACCCATGGTGGGTTGTGCCATGGGCATGCCACATGCCATTACCCATGCCTGTGGTGGCCACTCTGAGCTTGCCCGTGGTAGGGGTGTCATGAGCACTCCTACAAGCCCTAGTACGGGCTTCCACACTCCCCCGTCGACAACCTTTGTTGTTCAACACCTCTTACCCATGCTCTAACACGGTCAACATGCTTAAGTCTACTTTTCTCTAACCTTATCTCAATTACATGCAAAACTTGTTTGTGCTAAGTTCAGTTTATGCCCCACCCTAGATCTAGTTTTTCCTAGAGAAAGCTAAACCCTAAGAGAGACATAGAATAATAGAACCAGCTTCCTTAATTATGTAGAAACTAGTTTCACTTGTTGGAATACCCAAAAACACCTTAAAGCCTAAAGTTTTAAACACTTTAAAGTTTAAAACACCTTAAACACCTCAGGACAACTTGGACTCTCTAATACGAGTAAATTCACCAACCAACACCCGTAGGATGACCTCCCTAATTATAGAGTCCACGTCCCTTTCTCCAAGAGTCGTAATCCCACTAAAATACTATTTTCTTGTCTAGCAAGTAACCCCCTTTACACTAAGTTTTCTAATTCCATAAAAGATCTACTTTTAAATCATGAAAAATATCAAATGGCCCTTAATTAAGTAAATCCTAATTTTCCTTTAATTATTAATATTATTGAATCCCAAAACAGCTTAATAAACTAATTAACCCCTTCATTCACCACTAGATATTACTATAATATCCTTGGTGTAATGAGCCGTGTTTGGGGTTCCGGTAGTTAACCATGTGATGGAGTGCACATCGAGGGATGTGAATATCAGTACGATAACGTATGCGTCGAATAGAGAGTTTAGATTGTGAATGGGCCCGATTTGGAGTCGGAGCCCCGAAAGGGTAATTTTGGGATTTTTGTGGTGTGGTCGGGTGACTTTGTATTTCTGGTATTATTTAGAAAAACAAATCTCAGTACAGGGATGTACTCGTCAAACTGAGCATTTTGACAGTAACTAGGCTCGATTTGGAGTCAGGACCCTATGACGGTAATTTTGATATTTTAATGAATTAAATGTGGGAGAGTATAAATAGGGCAGTGAAGAACCCAAATCCCTAATTGTGATACGTGCTTGCCTTTCTAGAGAGAGAAACGATAGAGGAGAGAGAAAAAGAAGGGGGAAAGCAAAATTGATAATCCGAAGCTCAAATCGACCATAGTCGAGGTAGGGATTCATTCTTCTCACTTCTATGTTGTTGATTTTGCTTGCTGGAGTAGTTAAACCATGAGAATTAACCCCAAATTCGTGGAATTTGGATGAACCCTAAGTTTTGGGAAAAAAACAATTTTGGGTATTTGCGTGCATAATATGTGTTTTGAGTGGTAAGACATGATTAAAACCTAATATATAGTATTGGGTATGAGTTTTATGAGATTTCGGAAGGTCTGGAGGTTTTTAAGTTGAATCTAAATGAGAAACAAGTAAAAAACGATGATAAACAGTAACTGTCACGAATTGGGCAGAGAACAGTCGATGAGATTGACAGGAAATTGGAAAGTTCAAATGTGCTTTCGAAGTTTTGAAGGTAGGTTCGAGGTAGTGTAATTTTGAGTGTCAAATGTGCAGTTTTCGAGTATCGTTTCAAAGGTTCGAAGGTGCTTCAAAGGGAGTTTCGAAGGTAGTTCGAGTATAGGTTCAAGGGTCGAAAGCAGTTCGAAAAGAGATTCAAAAATACATATTCGAAATACAGTGAAGGTAGATTCGAAAATATAGTTTCACAGCAGATTCGAAATATAGTTTCACTAGACTGAACCATTTACATTGTAAACCTTTATACCTCTTCACATTTACTTAAGTTACAATGTAAATAAGGAAATACCCCCCATTTGAATTCAAAGAAAAATACTAGAAAATCAAATTCTCACTCCTGCAAAATATGAAAAATGAGATTTAGTGTAAAATCCTAGAAAATTTTAGTTTTGGTCCGAGGTGACCATTTGCGCACCTAGGTTAGACCTCTCAGAAAAATCCCTAAAAATCAGATTATATTAGTTATGGTATGAGGAGCCAATGCCGGGACTTTTTATTTCAAGAAAATAGCTTCTATGAAAATCCTCTCTCTTGGTCAAGACATGAGGATAGAGTTATGAACTCAAGTGGTCATGTGGGCCTGTGAGGTTACCTTGGTAAGCTTGGGAGGTTATTATTGAGGGCCTGGGCGGTGAGATTTGTTTAGAGCCTAAGAGGCTACTGTGCCTGAGAGCCAATCTTGTGCCTGAGAGGTAATGTTGTGCCCGAGGGGCAGTACTGTGCCTGAGAGGCCATACTATGCCTGAGAGACCATACTATGCCTGAGAGATAATGTACCTGAGAGGTAATATAATAATGTACCTGAGAGGTAATATAGTAATGTACCTGAGAGGTAATATAGTAATGTATCTAAGATGCAATATACTTGAGAGGTAATATAAAATATTGTGCCTGGGAGGCAATGTTGTGCCTGAGGGGCAATATTATGCTTGAGAGGTCATACTGTGTATGAGAGGTAAGACTGAGCCTAGTGAGGCTGTGTGACGAAACTATTGTGGCTAGTTTGATGCTATGGTTTGGGTCATAATGGCTAAGGTGTCGAAGGGGCGGTGAGGGTGGTCGACATTGTGAGAGCCTCATGGTATGTTGACGGTTATGGTTATGGTTAGCTCATATACATACGTGTATTATGTGGGACCTTTGGGTCTGTTGTGATATGTTATGCTCACTTGTATACTTGTGTGTGAAATCTATATGACACGTGGGACTCTTAAGTCCATGTGAGATGTCAATTGTGCCTGGTGGTATATTCGGTGGTTGAGTTTGAGTGAGTTGAGCTCGGTACGTGGATGTGATAGGTGGCTAAGGCCCCCCTTGGTTTGTGATGTACCCTGTTGGGTGAGGTTAAGGCCTGATGAGCTTGTTGAGTTGATATGATCTTGTGAAGGATCATGGAGGCTGTGCCCTGAGGTGATGTGGATCCTGTTTAGGATTGTGGTGAATATGTTGGGTCCTTGTGTGGATGGGAAAGGCTATCCTGCTGGTGTGATTTGTTGATAATTCTATTTTGGATTGTGGAGAAACAAACTGAGTCCTAATAAAGAGAGGATGTCCTGGTGTAATGTTGTATTGATGGTATGTTTTGAGGCTTCTAATGACAAGTGGAAGAGACCCCTGAGATGTTATACCGGTGTCAGAGTCTATTTGTCCTCAGGAAGGTGTTCCATGATATCAAAAGTCCTCTCAACCTGAGGTGGTTGAGCGGCGTGTCCCGCAGAGTGGTAGTATTAGATTGGAATACCTATCCCTTGCCACTCAATGATGGCACCAGTATGTTGTGAGAGTTGTCTGGAGAGTTAGAGGTTAAAAACAAGGAATCTGCTCCTTGATTTTGGTTTGCTTCAGGCTATGTCCTAACGTTTGCTATCTGTATGGTTATGTTTTGAGCATGTATTGAGTGGATGGTGTAGAGTGATAGGATCCCTACTAAGTTATGGTTGCTCACCCCTGTGGAGAACTTGAGTGTGCTTGCTTGTTTTGTTGAATTGGAATGTAACCCCGTGAGGGAAAGAACATGTATGTATGTGTGTTGTATTGTGATTTGAACTGAGATTTCTGTATATGTGTGATATGGTTTTAGGGACGGCACCCGTGCTAAGGCCCCTTTCTCGGTGTTCTCACTAATCCCTTGTCCCTTTGGGTGCGGGCATGAGAATTCACTACCCGATTTCTGCGAGCCGAAAAGCTTGGGCGTGACACTTGGATCATTCTGACTCCAAATAGTGGTCAATTATAATCAAAATGATCATGTTCACGTCAATAACTAATCTCCTAATTTATCTTGAATATGAGTTATTACAACTTAGGATAAAAAGTTTTATCCAATTATGCAAGCTATACAGATTTGGGAGCATTACTGGGCGGGTAAAAAATTTATTCTTTATTTTGATTATATGGCTTTGAAGCACCTTAGTGGATAGACGAGAATTAGCAAGGATATGTATTTCAGGTGGATTCAATTTTTTTTTAAATTCTCATTCATATTTATACATAAATTTGGAGTTTAGAATAAGGTCATTGATGCATTGAGCGGGAGAGTCAATTTGTTGGTGACTTTGTATGCAGAAAATGTCGGATTTGATGATCTAAAAGGAAGATATAAACTATCCTATAGAATTTTGCTCAAGATATAAATTTTAGTGTTATTTTGTATCTAATATCAAGAGATATTATGTTTGTTGGTGTTTGATTACATTACAACCACATCCATATAGAGATTTACAAGCTAATACAAATTCGAGAAACATTATATAATTTTATATATATATATATATGTGTGTGTGTGTGTGTGTGTTCTTGGTGTGTGGGTGTAACAATTTTGATGGTATAAATTCAAGGTATAAAAAATGTTGTAGGAAGTTATTGAGGGGCCAAATTTATTGCGAACCCCAGGCCCAGCCCATCATCAGTCAACCTAGTTTTGTAATTTTCTTAAAAAAGAAAAAACAAAAAGAGAAGAAGAAGCGAGAAGCACCAAAAAGAAAAATAAAAAAATAAAAAAAATTCTAAAAAGCCTTATACAATTGCGTCTTCCTTTCCTTGTTGTAAAAGTCCTTTGAAGGAAGAAGAACCACAAGGAGATCCACAATGGTTCGCAAGCGATTCCAGGAGGCCAAAACAGGTACTGCGCTAAAATTAGCAGCCCAATCTCTTCAAGCGGTTCACGCATCAGATCTATTCTCCTGCCTTACAACTGTTCGACGAAATGTCTGAGTCACATGCTGACCATTTTCCTCTTTCCCTTTCCCGGTTGATTTTTGGTTGCAGGGCTTGAATGGCTCAAATCAGTGGACCCGGACAAGTACCTGAGTAAAGTGGGGCTGGGCAGAAAGGACCACGAGTTCTGGAAGAAGGCATCGAAGGCTCTGTTGAGCACTTACGCGCTGTTTGGCGCGGGGTGGCTGTATAATGAGACGTCGCCATTTGGGTGGTGGTCGATGAATCTGCGCCCAAAGGAGGAGAGGGAAATGGCGCACCTCTACGAACGCGTGCCGTACCCGTACCCGGGCGACGAGGAGGCCATGAAGGAGTTCATAGCCAAGGGAGGCGCGATAGGCACCAGCATTGGACCCAAGGGCACTGTGGTCGCGGAGAAGGACATGGTGCCCGCTTTCCAGAAGGAGCTGCAGGATAGGAAGTTCGAGCAGGAAGCTCAAAAGCTGTGGACCAGGATGCGGAGCGAGGTCATTTCGGAGCTTCAGGAGAAAGGCTTCGACGTAGACGAAGATTGAATCTCGATTTAGTGCCTGTATGTGAATTTCAACTAGTCCTTGCATACATATATATATATATATATATGCATATGCTTGCTTATTTCTTGCCCTCTTATGTGGAGCGAGGTTGAACGAAGTATCAGTTGAAGCTTCTTGGCTATATTTGCGTACATTTTGAGAAGTGAAACTCATATGTTGACACCAGTTTGAATGATCCTTCATCCTTCACTAGACTATTTACTCGGTTCAGCTCTTTCTTTTACTCATTTGTTCCGTTCTGATATCAGATTGATTACTATGCTTTAGCTTGTATGACGACCGGCATATTTGTATCTCCGGTAAAGGTTGAGCTTCTCCGATGTGTTCTGTGCAGAGTTTTGTCCGTGACCCTATCATATCCATTATAGGGATATGAAATACAATTTATTAAGATTCCGCAATTTCATTAGGTCATACGCGTCACCATTCTGCAGTCTCTTCGGATCAAATGCGGTGCTATTTTTATCAATAACAAATTTCTTTTCCCCAGCTGATGGATTTTGTGAGCCAAATCAACCTTGGAGAATTATTTATTGAATGCTGGAAGTGAGTGATTGGAATTGAAAGCTCGATTCCCTCATGTCAAAAAGTCGTCTTCTTCTTGGATATTCTAATTTTTTTCTATTTTTTTCCCAAGTCTGAAGCCCAAAATAGAGGTATAAATATTCTTCTTCTTCTTCAAGTATAAATATAAGTTGGCATCATATTTCCTACAGTAGAGAGCACAGAAGAGATCCCACTAAAGCATGAATACAAATCATGCGTCAAATATAAATGCCTGATGCATTAAAACTCTAAAATCATGGAAACAACAGACCATCATATGATAAGGTACCAATGGCCAGAGCTGTTGATTTTAGCATTTATATGCTCTCATTGCTTCTATATTTTAGCATTTCTGTAACTCAAAACTGATTATCCCTGCAAATCAGTACAGTAAATTACTAGCAAAATAACTAAATAACATAAAATCTATGTAGGAAAAAAGGATCTCCGACCCAACAGCTGCCCAAAGTTCAACCCTCAAAAAAAAAAAAAAAAAAAAACAGCCAAGGTCACTCGCAATTTTATTTTGTTTTATATTTAAAACTAATTCACATTTACGCTCAAACCGTTCAGAACCCTACAGAAAAACAAGGCTTCTTCAGACCTAAACTCAAATTTAAATTTGGTTCTGATTATTGACTTACTTGAAATGAAATTTCACAACACCCCCATTTTTGAGTTGCTTTTCATGAGACCCTGATCGCAGAGGCACAACTATAAGTGCTGTACTGAGGACGATGGAAGACACTGGTTGATGGCATTCGAGGGAGAACCTTCCACAACAACAGACATGGCGAGACCACATTTTGACGTTGGTGGTGCCACCGAGATCAAGATCTAATTGGGCATGGCACGGGTAAGTGATCGTGTTTGGCACCTGCGAAATGTATCTTTTGAGTGTATAAATTCTCTCCTGGATATGGATATGAAAATCACGTGAACTGCATACCAAATAATCATCTTTTGCTTCCATCTGGCAATTACACTGGGACAAACTCACGATCACATTTCCTAAGAGCTCAAAAAATTATCAAAATTTTCATTTGCTTCTGATAATAACATTACAAGGTCCACAAATTTTGCAGAAAGTTCAAGTTTCACTTAGTTGAAACACCAAGACTTGTGAAGGAAATAGACAAGCTTACCCTGCCAGCATCTTTGAAGTTTGAACAGGAATGGATAATCACTTCTTAAATTATTTCATATTTCGCATATCAGGATTCAGAATCTACATTCCAATCTCATTGCCAGCAATAGCAACAGACTGATTTAAAAAATATCCATCAAGAAATTATTCAAGTAGAACAATAATAACAAATGAGAAACAATTACATGTTCTATCATCTAAAGAACAATGTTGAGACATCTAAAATAAGTCTTTACAATATGTGCCCCACGGATGAAAGAACTGGTGCACCTGTACTTAACTACTGGCGCAAGGTACTCCTTGCTATAGAACGGGAGCCATTTAGCCTGCCGTTATGAGATACACTTCTATAGATCCTCAATGGCGTAAGATAAAATCTTAATAATCCACCTTCATGGCTGCTGGGAGAATGCCTGGAAACCTGATTTCTATCCAACACAGAATCTCTTCTTTTCTTTCCAGTAACCCCATGACTCTGGGCACCAACACTATCATTCCTACCGTGGAATGAACTAACAGTATTGCAGGGGCGACAAACACAGCTCTTACTGCGCATAAGCATCCCATTACATGCCCCTCCTTGTCTGCTGTATTCCTCTTCAAAATTTCCTGAAGATTCCACTCTTGAGTCATCAACCTCATTTCCTGTACAATACAAATCCCCATCTCGATGTTTCCCCTTCCTTTGCCTGCGTGCCAAACCCCAAATGTTCCATGGCTTTCTTCGCCCATCGCAATTCCTCAACTCCTTTTCATTGCCTCCATCATTTGCAACAGAAGATGAAGAATCCTTATCCTTGCAAGTAGATTCTGAACAATCATCCTGTGCAGAATTTGAGCTAGAATTTCCTACATATGCACCCACATTCAGAAACTTTGTTTCATGAATCATCCCAGGGGAAGCCCTGGCAATCGAGAGAGACTCAACATAACCAGCCTCGACTACAGGCATTTCCATGTTGGAATTCATCTGCCCTTTAACCAGTACATGATTATCTAACCCTCTCGCTGACCTCCCAATCAAATGTCCATCCCACGAAGCCCGCCTCTCATCGAATGAATACCGGCGATCATCCAAAGACAGTCTAGCGGCATCAACTGAGAACCTGGGCTCAGTATAGCAAGATCTCCGCCCAAACCTACAATCCCCAGCCTCCGATTGCGTGTCCCTCGACGGCCTTCCCCTTGGTTTTCCCACTTGCGTAATGGCCGAATCACCACTCTTATGGCGCTTCTTTATCTTCTGCCTTCGCTTCCACTTGCACAATTTCTTGCTAAACTCGGACGCCACCACGCGGAAACTCCCAGCAATATTCTTCAGATCCCTCACCGAGTAATACGGATTCATGGTCTGCAATTCAAGATCTATGTGCTCTTTCATGGTTTTTGTCTCCCCCTCTTCTCCCATCTTTTCAACCGCTTCCGCAATCTCGTTGGTAGAAGCATTTGCATCACAACCCCTAATTTCCTCCACGCTCTCATGCTCTTCCCCGGATTCAAACACCGTACCTGCAACCCCCGGGAAAAACCCTATATTCTCGGTCCCGACCCTAACCTCTCCATTCGTCCCACTTCTTTCGTCGTCGAGGTTGAAAAGGTACGATAGGGTATGCCGGGACCTAACCCTAACATCGCAAGATCTCCGGCGAGGCTCCAACGAGCTCTCGCACTCCCCGACAGACAGGGACTTGCACCGTCGTAGCCCCGGCGGAAGCGAGGCTTCTGCGACTGCGGTTCCTCCTC
The DNA here is from genome assembly GCA_023512835.1 of Taxillus chinensis. Classification (NCBI taxonomy): domain Eukaryota; kingdom Viridiplantae; phylum Streptophyta; class Magnoliopsida; order Santalales; family Loranthaceae; genus Taxillus; species Taxillus chinensis. The sequence goes on from CM042092.1 coordinate 54,587,351, forward strand.
CTCCGCCGCCGCCGGCTCCGGGGGTATGGCGGGCAGAGGCTGCGGGATCGAATCCGGCGAGGCGCTCGCGCAAGCAGGCGGCGCAAATTCCGGTGATCGGCTCGGCAGGGTGGCGGCTGCAGGCTGCGACGCGGAGGCGCTGGGGCTGTTGTTGCTGGGGCTCGAGAGTCATGATGACCAGAGTCCGGCACAGCTGCTCCCTGGGCACATTCTAGAAGCAAGCGGAGCTCAAAAAGCAAAAGTGCTTGTTCATAGACGTTGAAGAGAAGAGATATTGATATTTATTTATTTATTTATTTTATTTTTCTTCTTCTTCTTCCTCTCCTCTGCCGTGCGGCTGCTGTCGTGTCGTCTGATCCTGGTAATTGAAGAGCCTACAACTACAAATGAATAAGCCCTCGTGCTTCCCACTGGCAACTGGTCAGTGGTCACTGGTCGCTGCAGTGAATGGTTTCTATTTTATTTTAATTTAAAAAAATCAATATGTAAAATTATAGAAGCCTGTCGAGTGTCAACCACAGATCTGGCAACGCCTCAAAACAATAAAAGAAAAAAAAACAAAGAAAACCTACAGATCTTCCAAAGTCAATGATTTGACTTTTTAGGAATATTAATCCACGTTGGGCCTTGGATTCTTTCCGGCTTTCTTGTCCTTATGTCAAATCACCTATTTTTCCCCACTTTTGTTTTAGTTGGTTACAAATTTAACTTATATTTTCCCCCCACACATTTGTTTTAGTTGTATATATATATACAATTCACCTCCCTTACATTTTTCTGCACGAAAGTAAAAAGAAAAATCTGATATTAGTTATAGTGAATCATTTTTAAATTTATATTTATAGGATAAATTTGATTATCTTTGGTCATTTTTAGAAATAAAATTAGTTAAAAAAATTATAAGTTCAAATGAATTTAAAATTATTTATGATCATTATTTAAAAAAATAATATCATTCTATCAAATATCCTCGTAGTTTGGCTCGTATTGTAATAACCCGTGTTTCGGATTCTGGAAGATAGTTATGTGATCCGATGACTTTGTATTCGATGTATTATTTAGAAAAACAAATATTAGTATAGTGATATATTCGTCAAATAGAGTATTTTGACAGCAATTAAACTCGATTTGGAGTCGGGACCCTTTGAGGGTAATTATAATATTTTAATAAATTAAATGTGGAGAGTATAAAAAAGGCAGTGAAGAACTCAAATCGCTAATTGTTATACGTGCTTGCCTTTCTAGAGAGAGAAATAAAGGAGAGGAGAGAGAAAGAAATGGGAGAAAGCGAAATTGACAATCCAGAGCTCAAATCAACTGTAATTGAGGTAGGGATTCATTCTTCTCACTCATATGTCATTGATTTTACTTGCTAGAGTAGCTAAAACAGAAGAATTAACCTTAAATTCATGGAATTTGATGTATGAACTCTAAATTGGGAAAACCTAATTTTGTGTGTTAACCTTCGAACTAAGGATGTTTTAGTATCCTAATATGGCTAGGATGAGTTAGAAGTTCACTTTTAGGATGAATTGGTGCCTAAAAATGAAGATTTAAGTGGTATAACTGAGTTTCGAGATGAAACCAGGATAAACAAGTCGTTGGAATGCGTTGGGAGAGCTGCTCGACACTGCTCGAGGCTTGAGGGTCGAGCTAGCCTCGAGCAGGGAGCTTCAAGCAGACTATGAGCATCAAGTAGAGCCTCGAGCAAAGCAACGAGTAGGATGCCTCAAGCAATTGGGCAATACAGTTCTGGTGCAGTTGTCAGTGTTGGGGACTAACTATTTACATTGTAAAGCATTATGTATCTTTACATTTAAGTATTACTTAAGTTACAGTGTAAATAAGGAAATATTTCCTATTTGGATTTAAAAAAAATACTAGAAAATTATATTCTCACTCCTTCAAAATGTGAAAAAATGGAAATTAACACTGAATCCCGGAAAAAATCCAGTTTTAGTTCGAGGTGATTGTTTGTGAAGTGGGGTTAGACCTCCCAAAAAAATTCCCAAAAATTAGATTATCTTAATTATAATATGGGGAACCATTGCCGCAATTTTTTATTTCAAAAAAACACTTTTTATAAAAATTCTCTCTCTTGGTCAAAACATAAGGATAAATTTATGGAGACGGGTCTCTGTGACAGAGAGAGTGTTGTGAAACCCTAGTAGTCACGTGGTTCTGTGGGGCAACCTTGATAAGACTGAGAGGCTACTATTGAGGGCCTGAGAGGCGAGATTTATTTAGAGCCTGAAAGGAAATACTGTACATAAGAGGCTATTGTGCTTGAACGGTAATACTGTGCCTACGAGGCAATATTGTGCCTCGAGGGGCAACACGGTACTTGTGTGGCAAATGTTTGGGATGCCTAAGAGGCTTGCTTTACATTTTACTACACGAATACACAATTGAGTTGGTGTGATGTATATGTAGTATTACACGAGCACATACCTACACTAGTTTATGAGTTGGGATGGATTGGGAAGACATGATCCCTATTGTGTTGTGGTTGCTCGACCCTCCTATTGTGTTTGTTTTTGTTTGTTTCAGGTGCTTACAAGATCTAGGGGGTTCACCAGAGGTGAACATCCCGCGTGTATTTGTTTGTTTTGTTGGATTGTAAAATTATGATGTAAAACATGTATGTATGTGTGGTTGTACTATGGATTGAAATGAAATTTTTGTATATGTGTGATATAGTTTAGGGACAACATCCATGCTAAAGTCCCTTTCTCGGTGTTATTACTAACTCCTTGTCCTTGCAGGTGCGGGCATGAGGATTCACTAACCGGTTTCTACGGGTTGAAAATGCGAGGCGTGACACATATAAATAATGTTTGTTTGATTAAGCTCTTGCTTTTATTAAAAAATAAAAATTCATGCAATATAAAATAAAAAATGAAAAGAATTTTAACTTATGTTACAGAAAAATGTTAATACATACAAAAAAGTTGCCAAATAATTATTTCTTAATTAAATATAAGTATTTAAGGAAAAAAGATTTTGTCTTATTATGTCATTGCATTTAGTCTAAAAAGAAGTGAATAGACCAGATTATAGCATTTAAATCAATTCACATAGCTTCTTATAAATCTGTTGGTAGAATATTTAAAGTATAGTGCGAAAACAAACAAAAATAGAGATTGAGTTAAAATATGAATTATATTAACTAAGTGTTTTATGAATATAGAGTCGTAATTTGTGGAATAACAATAAAAATCTATTCTATGATTTGAATAGACCATAAAACAAGAAAATGAATGAATGTAATATATTCTTTGTTTTCCAAGCTCATGCTATAATGCTTATTAACATTTAAAAACTTTTAAAACCTTAATTACAAGAGTTATATGGTATTCTATTTATAGATATGCAATGTGAAACAAAAAAGAAATTCTTAAACTACTATCGCATCTACTTTATCATCTTCATATGGTAAAAGAATCTTCAGATTAAAAGGAAACTACATATTTGCAATTCTTTTCAAATCTTCATAACTAAATTTCCTTTAATCTTTAATGCATAACTCACCACGTCATTATAATGTATTTACGAGTGTCAACAGCCAAAATATTTCCATATTAATGTTTGAGAAACCCAACATCATCTTGAATAGTTTCAGAATACAGAGCTTCATAACAAACTCCCATCGTAGGTATAAACAACCTTTGATTTAAGCCCTGCTTTGATTTAGAACCTTGTGATTGTAATTCGAAGCTTTGTTGTCTCGATTTGAAACCTAGTCTCAATTCAAAATCTTGCTATCTCAATTCAAAATATCCTTGTCTCCTTCGAAACATTCAACTTTGATTTAAGATGACTACGTCTTTTGGATCCATTTGAATGCTTATATATCTTAGTTCGATTCAATTCGATTTGGAACTTTCGTATTTTGCTTTGAATCAAATAGCTTTGCATTGAAACCTTGCTCTGCTTCGAATTAACACCTATTGACCCAAATCTTCGAAGATGTTTTGTTGGGACAACCACAACATAGGCATCTAAGGCCATTTCGAGAACACCAAGGAAATTTTGCGGCAGTAAAAGTATTTTTTATTTTATTTTTATTTTATTTTTATAATTTGTACTTATTAAAGTTGAATGTTGAGTGCTAATTTAAATTCAAAATCAATTCAAAACTTTAATATCTTGATACAATTCAAATATTCAACACTTAGCAAGTTTTGATTGACGAATACTATTTCTATAAACTGAACACATTCTAAACAAGTAATTAAGATTTGAATTTATTTAAGCCTCCACTAACAAGTCAGTAGTTTCTCTGTTTAATTTAATCAAATTATAGACACAAGATCCAACATCACTCAAATATTGATTTTTAACTATTTAAGATTAATAGATCTAGAGAAGAAGTATAAATGCTACTTGCTTTTTCTGTCCTTTTATTCAAAATATTCACTACCTTAATTTCTCACATTTGCTTCCTTCACACGACTCTAAGCTTGAGATATGATGTATAATTTCATTTTATTTGCCCTCAAATATTCTTGTTTTGATTTGTTTTATTTGTTTCTCTCTTTTTGACTACAAAAATACTAATTTCATCACCTAATTATTGAGCACAATTACGGCCTAAATATTTCGCATTTGCTTCCACAACATGAATCCAAATTTCAATTGCTTGCCTATTTTATCTTATTTGTGTTTCCCAATGATTGGCAAGCACAACTGTAAGTGCATAATATAGTGTTATATAATATAAGGCTTTTTTTTAGAACACTAGAGTGGAACTTGCAAATATTGGTATCTTATTGGTGACAAGTATTGAAATTATGCTTGTCTTTATCTAGAAAATCAATAATATTTTGTTGTTATAGCAAAATAACAACGACTAATTTAAAAAGAAACAAAAAAGAAAGATAGAATTGATTAAATAGAGAATTTCTATGAATCCAATTTCACTTAGTCCTTCATGTTGTAATTAATCGATTAATTGAATTTACATCTCTTTGTAAGCAAACCATACTATCCAATAACTCTTTCAATAGATAATTGGATATAATGATATTTCAAAAGTCACTTCTTATAATTGTTAAAAACAATATGAGCTTGTAAATTAAAAGTTAAATTTTCTAATCTCTGTATTCACTCATACTAAATTATCCAAGATCTATTTTACAATGTCCTCTTCTAATAGCAAATAATAAATTTAAATAATTTAATTAGTGATCAATTAATTAAAAGCATTAAACATAAAATAATTCCAACGCATATGAAATAACTCATTCAAACTAATAAAGAAAAACATACATAGTTTAAAATCAAATTACATTGTTTTCCACAGATAGACAAAATAATATTAAATCTAGAGCATGGTGCCCTGCACCCAAAAACCCTCTCGTGTGAATATTTCTCCCGCCCACAAATAGTGTATCTTTTCTAGCTGATACCCCCCTATCGGAAAATATTTTCAAACTTAATTATGTATGCACCTTGCTTGCACCAATGTACTTATTGAATCTTGCATCCACAAAATTGTGTTGCTCTATATCCAGGCGATGCCACAAAAGAAAAGCTTCTATGTTTGAAGCATCATTTTTCCCATGAAATGCATCACTTCAAGTCTTTACGTATTCTTCATGTGCTTTTACATTTATGGATTTCTTTCATTGTTGCTTAATAACTCTATTACCTTTTCCAATAAATAAATAACAAGATGTCGTATTTTATCTTATTATATTTACTTACAACTATGCAACTACTTTCTGTGGTTTGCTTCACTTTAACTTTAGTCAATGTTCATGGGCAAAACGAGTGGATGAAAAATGCATTCAAATTATTTTCCAAGCTTTTGTTTTTATTGCTAACAACTTCTATTGTGAGTACATTAATTTATTAAACATTTAAATTGGATTACTCGTTAATGAGTAATTTAGTGATATAGTTGCTGAAATAGTTTAGTCATGTGCAAGTGAATGACATGTGTTTGGGGAGATTGAGGAATCAGCCTTGAAATGGGGTAGGTGTGATAGAGAATATGACATCTTGTGTTTGACCAAAGACTCTTGACTCTTTCGCTTGCAAAATTTGAGGGTGTAAGTGTGTAAAGACCCGTACCTGAATGAGTTTTAAGCTAGTCCTGAATAGAGTGAGGAATATCTTGTTGGCTGTGTGACCTTAGCATGACCGTTTTGGATTGTTATTAATATTATTTTAATATTTTGAGTTGATTGATATGTGTCATTATTAATATAATTATTTTATTTTGGGTTCACTATTATTATGACGTTAATATTACTAATATTATTGTTTAAATATTTGAGTTGTGACTATAATAATTAGTAATATAATTGGAAATATCTATTTGAGTTTATTGTTATTATTGATGCAAGTATTTTAATATTGAGACCTTATTATTATTATTATTATTATTATTATTATTATTATTATTATTATTATTATTATTATTATTATTATTATTATTATTATTATTAAATTTGATAATTAAATGGTAGTATAAAAAGGAGACCTAGGGTAAAAACCCTAGGGGATTATGCGTGCGCAGAGCTTGATAGGGAATAGGGGTTGAAGTTGTCACGTTCCATCGATCCTTCGAGACTATATCCAAGTAGGTGATTTTTGATTATTTATTATCCTATTGTATGAACACAGATTGTTAGAATCGATATGTGTTTAAATCTTTATAGGTCTAAATTGACATATACATATGTATTTATATATAATTATTTTGATATACTTGACGAATCTAGCATCTTGTTCGTGGTAGCGTCGGCTTCAAGGGTGTCGTAGTCATGCCATTGGAAGGGAGGCGTCAAAGGGCGTCGACTTCAGGTGGCGTCGTGGCCGTGCCGTCGGGAGGCGTTAAGGGCGGCGGTTCAAGGCGTTGTGGTCGTGCTATTGAGACCACGCGTGTCCGGCGCAGAGGTGTTGGAAGAGAGGGGACGGTGGCTTCAGCGCCGTCCCCATGGAATCGACCTCGCGCGCTCTGCATAGAGCAGAGGAAGCAGGCGGCGGCATCTGTGCTGCCGTCGCGTAACCAGCGCGCCTGCGCGCTGGCATGGAGAAAAAGGGGGGCAACACATCTGATGCCCCCACCCCCGCATTTCCACCAACCCTAGCAGGTTGGTTTTGGATAAATATAAATATATTTATATATTTATGTATGTGTGTGTGAAGAATAAATAAATAAATGAATAAATATGTTAGTTATATATATAAAATGTATATATATATATATATTAATATCATTAGAGTTTCGATATTATTAATTTAATAATATAGATTCTGTTGGGTTTAATCATATAAACATTGTTTGGGCTTATTAGTATACTTTAATAACATAAATATTGTTTGTAATTCAATATTGGTAATTTGGCATTAAAATGTTACATGTAGCTTAATACCATTTAATTGACGTTTAAAGTGTTGGATGTTTGATGATGATTTAAATATGTATATATATATATGTATATATATATATATATATGTGGTTAGTGTTGGATTGGTGAATTAAATATTTTATAAGGCTGTTGTATTAAATTTTGACTGGTGGAATATTCCGTTTATTTATTATATGTGTGGAATTGGTGGGGAAGTTTGTTGGGTTAGCTGTGGGTCCCATATAGGGTTAGCAAGAGGCCGCAGGTCCCCTATGTGGCTGGTAACTTAGGTCCCATATGTGGCAGGTTATCATTTGGGACACCACAAGTCCCACATATGGCTTTCTATTAGTAGTTGAGATTCTTGGAGTTGGTAGCGAGAATCTTGTGGATGAACTGTAATGTGTGTGACGTTATATTTTGTGATTCATTGTAAGCTTCTGTGATAGAATAGGACACTAAATTAGCACAAGCATACATTGATCATGTAGACTTAGGATTTCATGTTATTGGGTGGTGCGAAGATGGAGATCACCTACTGGCATTTATGCTCAATCCTACTTTATTTCTTTTTTTACAAGTTATAGGGAGTAGCTGTTGGAGCCATAGCGGAGCAGGTCGTAACATCTTTGTGTAGGATATTCTATTGACTCTTTATTACTTTATTATTTTATTTTCCGGACATGGGTCCGTGGCAGTTGTATAAACCCGATTGGTTAACTTTGTTATGCTTTATTATGGATCTTAATTGATTTTAGTAATGTTAACTGCACTACTATACGTGTTTCCTTGCTTGAATATTTTATTGAATCATTGGTAAGTACCACTCTACCCCTGTTGTGGAGTTGTATAGGATTGGGTTGGTCACCAATCCCCTCGACCCCTATCGTAGGCGTGGGGAAGTCACGTTCCTAGTTTTGTTGTTTACAAAATTTGGGGCATGACAAGTTGGTATCAGAGCATAGTCTAGTGGACTTAGGTTCGTGAGGGGTGGTTAATAGACTCTTAGTAGATTGGAAGACTATAAGGAGGGCGCCTAATGAACGCAATCCTTATATGTGTTCTGGGTTGACTAAGGGTTCATTAGATCATCCTAGGAAGCATTTGGGTTGGGTGCATACATGCTGCATAATTGAGTGTGCATATCTAGGCACTAGAAATGATTTGTTAATGCTACTCTGATAATGTGATTGTATTGATTGTATTATTGGATATATATTGTGGTTTGTATTCCTTGGTGACTGATTCTGCTTGACTGAAAATGCTATTATGCTGGTTTAAACCTTGGAAGTTTAAGTGAATAATGATCTATTCTGATGTGTAGAATAAGAGGCTTAGAAACCTCATTATTTGTGTGGCAGACTTGGTTCTGCCTATTGGTTTAAATAATTCGGTTGTGTGACTACTGTACTAGTTAATAGTTTTTCTTGGTATGTGTTGGTGCAGAATGACACGCAAGACTAGGGCTCAAGGTCCAGTAGAGGAGCTATCTATTCAATCTAAATCTCAAGGATAACAGAGTTCTCCAGTACCTGCCTTAGGTTCGGAGATCGCTGCTCAGATTGGGGCTTAGATATTGAGCCAAATATAGGGTGCCATGCAGGGCACTATGAGGGATGTGGCTAGGGTGGTAATGCAGGAGGAACTGAGGAAGCAGCAACAGTCTCAGAACCAACAAGAGGAGATCTTAGAGGAGAGTCAGCCACAGGTCATGGCAGTACCGCCCACAGTACCGATTGACTGGGTGAGTTGATTCCGTAAGTAGGGACCGATGAAATTTGAGGCAAATACGAGACCCGATGAGGCTGAAGAATGGGTGAAGTGGACAAAAGACATATTCGAGCTGATCTAGGTGCCCACAAAGGCTAAGGTCCGCTTAGCCACACATTTCCTGGTAGGTGAGGCCCGCACGTGGTGGGAGGCTGTAAAGCAAGTTCACAGGAGCCAGATGGCATGGGAGGAGTTCGTGGAGCTCTTCTACGCAGAGTATTTCCCTCGCTATGTGCAGAAGATGAGGCGACAGGAGTACTATACACTAGAGCAAGGCAGTCGGACTGTGACGGAGTATGTCATTGCTTTCACTGAGCTAGGGAGATTTGCCCCAGATTCATGGAAGGTTGAAGCTTATAAGACTCAAGATTTCATTGATGGGCTGAGACCGTCACTCAGGAGGGGACCCTATGTACATAGGTCCACAAACACAATAACCATTACAAAAAAACATCTCACACAAACACAATATCAGTACAACAAATCAACACAACGTGTTCTTAATATAAAAAGCATACATACACCTCAGCTATCACAAATCATATCACACTATAATCCTCAAGTGATCCTTAGGGTTCCCCCCTAAAGGTTACGAGCTCAAATTCCCATTAGCAAACCAAAGAAAGCAAAACAAGCTGCTAAAAGAGTGCAGATTCTGTCCCAACTTTGAAAAATCATAACTAATTCTACAGACCTATGATTTGTGTATGATACTTACTGTTTCAAAGGGTTTTTAACTGGCTATCCAAATAAAATATAAAAAAAATTGCAAGTAGCAATGCTCGCCACGTGTAGAGCTATTTTTCCAGTTTTGGTTCCAACTTCGAAATATTATAACTATTTCCACAGAACTCTGATTGGCCTATAAAATATACCATTTTGTAGATATTTCAACCCTCTATGCATTAAAAATATAATAAAAATAAAATAAGGTAAAACAATTTGCACGTGATGACACATCACGTGTATCGCCACGTACAGCGCTACGTGCACCACCACGTGCATCACCACGTGCAGTGCTACGTGCACTGCCATGTGCACACCTTGCACGTCCCCTTGCCTTGTACCCCGTTTTTTCTATGTGCATGTAGATACGTGCACCCCAAACGCGCCATTCCATGTAGTCGTTCAATTTGTTGACCTACTTGTATACGAGCGATGTGTCGCTTACTTCTTATGATAAACTATGATCGATTTCGCAAACCTTAACTTAATCCTTAAGCCTAAAGGTAGGGTTTCTAAGCCTCAAGAAATTCTACCAATCAAGTTCTCTTACACAGATAACGAGTTACTAAGCCATAACACAATTATTCTGATTAATTTTACAGCTTTAAATCCTATCTCAGTTATATGCAATCTTGTTCATTCTAAGTTTTATTCTTAATCAAACCAACCATATTTTTCATTCAATCTCTATAAAGATAAGGAAAGGTAAAATCACCTACCTCGAATATTTTAGAGGTCGGACTAATTTGTCGGAACTTAGAAATGCCCTAAAGCTTCAACCTTTCTTCTCTCTCCTTCTTTGCCTACTAGAACGGCTAGAGCTCTACAAGACAAAGAAACAACAACTAAACCCCTAGGATGACCTCCTCCTTTTATAGAGTTTCTTCCCACATATTACAAGACTTCTAATAGCTTTCAAACTCTAATTTCGTGCCCATCAAGTAACTTCCTTAAATCTAGTTTTCGTTTTCTATTAAAATTCTTATTTTAAGTCCTTAAAATACGAAAACACCCTTAATTAAGGTAAATCCCGAGTTTTCATTTAATAGAAACTTATTAAATCCCCAAGTTATAAGAATGACTAATATACCCCTTAAATCGCCACTAGATATTATCAAAATATCTCTGCCTCGCAATTACCAAAATGACATCCTCAAACCATATATAAGTTATCTCTTAGTCTATTCTAGGTGCGGGATATTACAAGTGTGTTCCACAGTAGTGTTCCGTAACTACACTGGACTGGACCACTGGACTATTTACATTGTAACCATTAAGTCTCTCCATATTTAAGTTATAATGTAAATAGCGAAATACCCTCCTTTCGGATTTAAAGAAAAATACTAGAAAATTAAATTTTCACTCCTTCAAAATGTGAAAATTGGGATTTAGTGCAAAATCTCAAAAAAATCTAATTTTTCATAGAGGTGACTTTTTGAAAAGTGGGGTTAAACATCTTATAAAAATTTCCAAAAATCAGATTATCTTAGTTATGATATGGAGACCCAATGCTGGGACTTTCGATTGCAAGAAAACAACTGCTATGAGTATCTTTTTCCTTGGTCAAAGCATAAGGATCGATTTGTGAAGACTGGCCTCAATTATAAAGGGAGTGTTGTGAACCTTACTGCCATACTGGTGTTAGTATGTTGGTTTGAGGAATTGGGGCTTAGACTCCATGACTTGTTTGTCTTCTCACCGTGAGGTATAGGTGATACTAGCTATGTGATTGACGTGACAGGCTAAGGCCTGGGTTGAGCCATTGAGCTCGTGGTGCTAGGGCTGAGTACCCTAAGCTGAGATCCTATTGAGGATTGTGTTGAGCCGTTGAGCTCGTGCAGTTAAGGCTTAGTGCCCTAAGCTGGGATACTGTTGAGGATCGTGGACAAGCTGTCCTGTGTGGGCAGGATGGATCCTGATGTTTGTTTGTAGGCTGAGTCCTGATGATTGTGCACACTATACAGTGCACGAGTACACAGAGCATATAGTATAGACTTGTATGTTTGCATGATATGGAGTATTAGGGTTACCTACTGAGCTTGTTGCTCACCCTTAGTTGTTATTTCCCCTTTTCAAGTGTGACCCGAGATAAGTGGAGGACTTTCTTCCAAGAGGACGTGCCCACTACTCTGATATATGATACAATACTATATTCTGTATTGTTTTGTGTGATATCTCGGACAAAGATCCATGGATAGTTGTATTACACACTGTTTATCATATGATGTTTGTATAACTTTTTGACATATTGTATGTGTATTGATGTATCAGAAAGTACAAGATTACCCTTGATATATGACTGTACATGGTTGCATATTTGAGATAGCACTCGTGGTGTAGTCTCTATTGGTGCTAGTCACCTACCCCTTGACCTTTCGAGTGCGGGCAAGGGGAAGTCATGTTCCTGGTTCCGGGTAACCTGGAATTCGGGGGCATGATAACTTGGTATCAGAGCATGGTCTAGCGGACCTAGATTAGTGAGGGGTAGTTAATTGATTCCCTGTGACTTAGAAAATTGTAGGGAGGGTGCCTAATCAATGCAGTCCCTACATGTATTCTAGGTTATGTTAGTGTCAGTTAGATCATTCTAGGAGCATATGTGGGAATGGATGCATCTTTAGTGGTATGATTGTGTGCATATAGGGCACTAGATTGTCTTTGTGTGTGATATGATTTCATTTGGAGCCTAAATGGCACGTGGCCGTGAGAGCCAGGACTTGATTTTGTGTCCCCTGAGGGGGTGACACGATGCTATATGCATGGTTGTGGACCTACAGGTCATGTGGTGAGAACCTACGGGTTGGTTTGTGCCTTTAATGGTTGTTTGTGCTAGCAGAGCTAGTGTTGATCGTTTGTTGTTTGTTGTTGTGGCCATTATGATGGCACCACTGACGAGAGTTGTTTAAGGCTAGGGCCCAGTAGAGGAGCCCACGATAGAGTCGGGGCAGCAGAGTTTGCCGGCTCCCGTTATGGGACCTGACTTGGCTCAAGTGTTACTTTAGTTACAAGAGGCCATGCAGGGTATGCAAGGCTCGATAAGAGAGATGACTAGGGAGGTGGATAAGCTGAAGAGGCAGCAGTAGTCTTAGCAACCATCGCAGCCTCAGTAGTAAGAAGCGAGGGTAGTGCAAGATATGCACCAACAGGAGGTCGTGACAGAGCCAGCGTGATGAGGGGTGGACTAGGCTACACAATTTTTGAAACACGCACCCAGGACTTTTGAGGATGGTTCATGGCTAGAGGCAGCCGAGGACTAGATTAGGTGGACATAGGACATCTTTGAGATGATTGGAGCGCCAGATGAGGAGCAGGTACGAGTGGCGACACACTATCTATTGGGTATCCCACGTAGGTGGTGGGAGTCCACTAGAGCTGTCCATGGCAATCAGATGAGCTGGAGAGAGTTTGTGGATCGTTTCTTTGGGGAGTATTTTCCCAGCTTGTTGCAGTATACCCGACGGTGAGAGTAATATGAGCTTGTGCAGGGTAGCAAGACTGTGGGTAAGTATGTGCAAGCCTTCACAGATTTAGGGCTGTTTGCTCTTGAGACTTAGGAAAAGGAAGCCTGTAAGACGTAGGACTTTATTCAGGGCTTGAGGCCATTTTTGAAAGATAAGTTGGAGGTGATGCAGTTGACCAACTATAGGGAGGCGGTCAACAAGGCACTTATTATTGAGCGAGGTTAGGATCAGACGAGAGCCTAAAGACCGGGAGGTTTGGCAGGTCCGAGCAAGACGAGGCGGAGTGGGGAGAGTAGTGCCGCTTAGCCTTAGAGGAGGCAGGTGTAGAGGGTTTCCAGCCAGGCGGTGGGACCCCATGAGAGTTTATCCAGCTGAAGGTTAGGTACTTGTTGGAGTTGTGGTTTGACTGGATATTTGTCGATAGACTAACCGAGGAAAAATATGACATGTTACCGATGCGGGAAGGTGGGGCATGGAGCTAGGGAATGTTTTACTCGTAGCTCGACCATCAGTGTAGGTTCTCGCCCGAGAGAGTATGCACGAAGGAGTGGGGCTCCATCTCAGAGGTCAGTGCCACAGAGCACGCAGACGCGACCTGTGGTGCAACAGTCTCAAAGGGAGGTGCAGGGTCAGGTTGATCAGCGGGGCAAGGCCCCAATGGGCCAGGCTAGTGGCAGTGTACCTCGAGGGAGGACTTTTGCCCTTACCACTAGAGAGGCAGAGATTCCATTAATGGACGAGGCAGGACCAGGACCTTCAATGGTGAGAGGTACCATCATCATTTCTCATACTATCTGTTTAGTTTTGATTGATACTAGTGCTACCCATTCTTTTATTTCATATGCTACGGTGGTTGGATTAGAGTTAGACTAGGAGACAGTTTGTTAGTCTCTGATGGTTGCTTCACCTTTGGGTGGAATTGTGATACTTGAAAGTATATGTCATGCTTGTCAGGTAACACTTGGGGGTGTTAACCTGTTATATGATTTGTATATCATGGAGTTAGATGATTTTGATGTTATCCTGGGTATGGATTGGTTGGTTTCCGTGGAGGCCAAGATTGATTGTTTTCGATGGCGTATGACGTTTCTCACGCTAGAGGGCACGCGGGGTGTCTTTGTGGGTGAGTGGACTGAGAAGGCATGCAAGTTAGGACCTTTGAGGCATGGGTGGGGTGATGTGACCCACCAGTTAGCCAGCTTGACGTTAGTTGACAGGAGGAGAGAGGGGAAGGCTGTTTTGCCACTCATTGTAGATTGGTTCCCGGATGTGTCTCCTGAGGACTTAGTTAGTTTGCCACCCATAAGGGAGGTAGAGTTTTTGATTAAGTTGTTGCCGGGGGCAGCATCTATTAGGTATGCAGTCTATCGGATGGTGCCGACAAAGCTTAGAGAGCTCAAGAGGCAAATAGATGATCTTCTGGCACGAGACTTTATCAGGTGGAGTAGCTCACCATGGGGCGCTCCAGTATTGTTCGCCAAGAAGGCGGATGGTTCACTTCGGCTGTGTATAGACTACCGGAAGCTGAACCAGGTGACTGTGAAGAATAGGTGTCCATTGCCGAGGATTGATGATCTGTTCGATCAATTTTGAGGTGCGAAATAGTTTTTCAAGATACACTTGAGATCTGGATACCATGAGTTGAGGGCTAGGGAGGTAGATATCCCTAAGACCGCGTTCAGGTGTCGTTATGGGCATTATGAGTGGTTCGTGATGCCATTTGGGCTCACGAATGCTCCAGTAGTGTTTATGGGATTGATGAACTAGGTGTTTGCTCCCTATTTAGACATATTCGTTGTGGTGTTCATCGACAATATTTTGGTCTATTTCGCGACCAAGAGGGAGCATGAGGAGCATTTGCAGGTTATGTTGCAGACCTTGCGAGAGCACCAGCTGTACGCGAAGTTCACAAAATGTGACTTCTGGTTACAACAGGTGAACTTCTTGGGGCATGTGGTATCTTCGGGGGGTATCACAGTGGATCCTGAGAAGATCGAGGCAGTTATGTCGTGGAAGAGGCCCACGAATGTGTTTGAGATTCGTAGCTTCCTTGGTTTGGCAGGCTACTATCGGAGGTTTGTGGAGGATTTTTCCAGGTAAGCAGCTCCTATGACGCACCTAACTAGGAAGGGAGTTCCTTTTGTTTGGTTTGATGCATCTGAGAGTGCTTTTAAAGAGTTGAAGGCACGATTGACCTCAGCACCTATCCTGATTCTTTCACAGGAGGGTGTGCCTTTCGAGGTGTATTGTGATGCCTTTAGGGTAGGGCTAGGTTGTGTGTTGATCCAGGAATGGTAGGTGGTTGCTTATTGGTTTAGGCAGTTGAGACCACATGAGCAGAACTATCCCACGCACGATTTTGAGTTAGCTGCAGTGATCTTTGCCCTAAAAAGCTAGCAGCATTATCTCCTTAGGGAGAATTTTGTGATATATACAGACCACAAAAGCTTGCAGTATATCTTTTCTCAAAGAGACCTGAACCTTAGGCAGAGGCAATGGGTGGAGTACCTGCAACAATTTCAGTTTGATATGTTGTATGCCCCTGGCAAGGGTAATATGGTGGCAGATGCTCTGAGTATGAAAAGCAGGGCCATGGTTGCCCATTGTGTCATTAAGGAATGGGAAATGATGGACCAATTGGCAACAATAAGGTTGCAGATGGTGACCAGTGATGGGCGAGGGATGCTCAGTGTTGTTGTGGCAGTTCCAGAGTTGCAGCACAGGATTATAGAGGATCAGCTAGGGGACATTGACTGTGAGGTCATCAGGGACAAGATTCAGACTGGGCAGGCATCTTCCGATTGGACTGAGGATGCAGAGCATGTACTGCGGTATAGAGGTAGATTGATAGTTCCCACTTCTCTTCAGAAGGAGGTTCTTCAGGAATTTCACCAGTCACGGTTAGTTGTACATCCTGGTGGGACCAAGATGTACCATGCTGTGAGGAGGCAGTATTGGTGGCCAGGCCTGAAGAAGGCCGTTGCTGATTTTGTGAGGAGGTATTTGACTTATTAGCAGGTCAAGGCCGAGCATCTAAGATCAGCTTGTGAGTTGCAGTCATTGCCAGTGCCAGAGCAAAAATGGGACCACGTAACCATGGATTTTGTCATTGGACTTCCTCGTTCTAGGGGTCACGACACTATATGGGTTATTGTGGAACGATTGACCAAACCCAGTGAGAACTTTGGGACAAAGGTATCTTGATGTTATTGTGCAGTTGCATGGAGTCCCATTATCTATTGTATTTGATCGGGATGCTAGGTTTATCTCTCAGTTTTGGAGACAGTTGTAGCGAGGTTTGGGTACTAGGGTGAACCTAAGTACAGCTTTTCATCCATGACGGACGATCGATCGGAGCGGACGAGTCAGACACTTGAGGACATGTTGCATGCCTGTGTCCTAGATTTTGGAGGTTGTTGGAGACTCACCTTCCTTTGGTGGAGTTCTCTTATATAGGCGGCCTTGTAGATCACCTTTGTATTGGGCACAGATGGGAGAGACAGGGGTTCTCGGTCCCGATATGGTTCGAGAGACCACGGAGATTGTGCAGCTGATTCGATAACATATGTTGACAATGCAGAGTAGGCAAAAGTCCTACGCGGATCAGAGGCGTTGACCTTTGCAGTTTGAGGTGGGTGATCATGTATTTTTGTGGGTCTCGCCACATCGAGGGCATCGGAGGTTTGGGCGCTGATCCAAACTCTCCCCTCATTTTGTAGGGCCCTTTGAAATTGTTGCCACTGTGGGTGCAGTGGCTTATCGGTTAGCTTTGCCACCGGAGTTGGCGTGAGTACATGATGTATTCCATGTGTCTCAGTTGAGATGATATCACCTAGATCCCTCTCATGTGTTGGATTATCACAAAATAGACTTGGCTGATGATAGTGCTGTTGTTGAAATGCTGGCATAGATTTTGGACAGGCGGGAGCAAGTCTTGAGGGGCAAGACAATCCCACTAGTCCGGGTATTATGGCGACACCGAGACATGGAGGAGCAGACTTAGGAGAAAGAGAGCCAGATGCAGGGATGTGAAGGCCTTCCCTGAGGTATGAGTTATGTTTTATGTATTTGTTTTGCATATATGTCTTTGAGATATGGTTTAGCTTGTTGGTTTATGAGTCTTTTTGGATTATTGTGAATTGCATTGCACCTATGTTGTTAGTGATCATGTTGATGATCATGTTTTGTGTCTTGTTGTTGTGCGGCGCTTGAACTTGAATTTTGACATGTCCTTTGGGCAAGTATTTTATTTTCGAGGACGAAAAGTCCTAAGGTAGAGAGGATGTAAAGACTCGTATTTGAGTAGTCTTGAGAGATAGTCATTCTATGAGAATGCCACTATCTAGACGGTAGTGTAGCCGTCGATGTGAGCATTTTGACAGTACTTGGGCCCGACTTCGAGTCGGTGTCCCGAGTAGCCCGATTGTTGACTTTCTCAGGGTTTATTGGTTGACTTTACGTTTGAGCAACCATTCGAGTGTGATAATATCTGAATAGTATTGTGCTTGTCATTTTGAGCGTTTTAACAGTAATTTAACTCAATTTGGAGTTCGTGACCTTAGAGGTCAATTATTGACAAGGTCAATAATTGGCATAAATATAAATAGAATGAAAAGAAAGAGCTTTCACTTTATGTTATCACGTTGGTGCGTTTAAGAGAGAGAGAGAGAGAGAGAGAGAGAGAGAGCTTGAAAGCTTGAAGCCTTGGCGATTTGGGTGATTTGGGTTCATGGAACTCAAAGAATCACTCCAGGTAGGTGTCCTTGACCTTCTTACCTCTTTCATGTCTTAGATATGCACGAATTTGTCATGATTTATGAAATTGAGCATGAACCCTAGGTTTTGGGGGAAATCAAATTTTGGGTTAGATCTAATGGTTTAGCATAAGATCTGTGGTTAAGAACTGAATTATATCAGTTTGGATATGTGTTTCTGTAATCTGGGGTTGTTTAATTGTGTATTTCATGAGGGTTGAGAAGTCAACCATGGAAATCTGGATTTAGATCTAGATGGATATAATCTGAAATTATATGTGTGTATTTTCGCTGTTACCGTGCGATTTAGAGGCATTCAGGACGCGTTTTGAGGTAGATATTGTAGTCTGTTGTGTAAAACGTGTGTTTGTGAGCGTCTGGGGGTTGCTGGGTTGATTACAGATGAAGAACAGGCAAAAACGACGATGAACAGTACCCTAGATGAACTTCTGGGTCGAAAGGTCAAAGACTAGAAGATTCGGGTCGAAAATTCGGAGTCGTATGGTCAAAGATCCATAGTCGAAAGTCGAAGGTCGAAGGTCAGAGCTTTGAGTCTTTGAGGCTGCAATTCAGCAGCTTCGTAGTCAGCAGCTTCGAAGTCCACAGCATCACTCCGCAGTAATTCTTCCGCAGCTTCGCTCCGCAGCAGTGTGTTTCGCGGCAGTGTTTTATAACGGTGTTCTAGAATCGCCTTGGAATGGATCATTTACATTGTAACCATTAAGTCTCAAGTATTACTATACTCAAGTTACAATGTAAATAGCAAAATATCCCCTTTCATATTTAAAGAAAAATACTAAAAAATTAAATTCCCACTCCTTCAAAATGTGAAAATTGGGATTTAGTGCAAAATCTTAGAAAAATCCAATTTTTCGTAAAGATGACTTTTTGAAAAGTGGGTTAGACATCTTAGAAAAATCCCCAAAAATCAGATTATCCTAGTTATGATATGGAGACCTAATGCCAGGACTTTTGATTACAAGAAAACAACTGCTATGAGTATCTTCTTCCTTGGTCAAGGCATGAGGATCGATTTATGAAGACTGGTCTCAATTATAAAGGGAGTGTTGTGAACCTTAATGTCATACTGGTGTTGGTACGTTGGTTTGAGGAATTGGGGCTTGGACTCCATGACTTGTTTGTCTTCTCGCCGTGAGGTATAGGTGATACTATGTGGTTAACGTGATAGGCTAAGGCCTGGGTTGAGCCATTGAGCTCGTGGAGCTAGGACTGAGTACCCTGAGCTGAGATCCTGTTGAGCCATTGAGCTCGTGAGCCGTTAAGCTCGTGGAGCTAAGGCTGAGTGCCCTGAGCTGGGATCCTGTTGAGCATCGTGGACAAGCTGTCCTGTGTGGGCAGGCTGGATCTTGATGTTTGTTTGCAGGCTGAGTCCTGATGATTGTGCACACTACACAGTGCACGAGTACACAGAGCATATAGTATAGACTTGTATGTTTGCATGATGTGGAGTATTAGGGTCACCTACTGAGCTTGTCGCTCACCCCTACTTGGTATTTCCCATTTTCAGGTGTGACCAGAGATTAGTGGAGGACTTTCTTCTAGGAGGATGTGCCCACTACTCTAATATATGATACATTACTGTATTCTGTATTGTTTTGTGTGATATCCCAGACAAGAGTTCGTGGATAGTTGTGTTACTCATTGTTTATCATATGATGTTTGTATGATTGTTTGACATATTGTATGCATGTTGATGTATGAGAAAGTATATGATTACCCTTGATATATGACTGTACAGGGTTGCATATTTGAGACAGCACCCATGGTGTAGTCTCTATTAGTGCTAGTCACCTACCCCTTGACCTTTCGGGTGCGGGCAAGAGGAAGTCATATTCCTAGTTTCGGGTACCCGGGAATTCGGGAGCGTGACAAGTCTGAGGACTTTACAAGTCCCACATCGGCTAGGGAGGAGAACAAAGCATGCCTCTTAAGAGGGTGTCACGCCCTGGATTTCCAACCCGAGGAAATCGGTTTGTGACTCCCCTTTACTCACGCGGTGGATAAGGGGTTAGAATAAATAATAACACAGGACATCACATCTTTATCATTCAAACCACAATAAAAGTCCAAGTCCATAGGACAAACCACATCACTGGATCAATTTAAAAACCTTTTACATTGTTTTTCCCATTGCGGTTATATAAATTCTTTTAAAATAACAATAAGAAAATAAAACAGCAGACAAAGGAAGTCTTCCACCTTGGTGTTTCACCTAATGCCCGTAGGTTCCTAAAAACAAGCAAGACACAGCATGAGGGGTAAGCAACACAGCTCAGTAGGGATCAAGTCTCCCCAACCCATCCCATGCTCCTAGCATCTACATGAGGACGTGCACGAGTGGAGTGTCGTGGTAATAATAAATAAACAGGTTAAAAACAGCATTTAAAACACAACCATAGCCATAGCCATAGGCACACAGGCTTCCACAATCACAGGCACACAGGCTACCACAACCACAGCCACACAGGCTCCACAATCTCATATAGCACATATAATCACAACACAATATTACGCATTCACAACATAAATAAAACACAAGTAATCAACATCACACAAACCATAGTTGTCATATCCACATATTATATTCTCAAACATAATTCCCCCCAAAACCCCAAGGTTTCCCCACAAGGCCCTACTGCGGGACTAACCCTAACGAACACGACCACTGAACGAATAGCGCAGACACCCCAACGACCTCCAAGGTCCACTGCCACGAGAACGAACCCGAAATCCCCAGACCCCGGACTCAGTGACATATTCAAACATAATTTGCCATTGAAGGCCAACATTCATATAGGATATCACACCTATATAAATTTACATATATATAAACATGTGTAATTTACAAATCACCTACCACAAGAGCTGAGAACAGAATAGGTTTAGGTTTAGACACTGTCCACCCTCGCAAATCACCACAGCAACGATCAGGAGAAGGTTCTCTCTCTCTCTCTCTCTCTCTCTCTCTCTCTCTCTCTCTCTCTCTCTCTCTCTCTCTCTGCGGCGGCTGACGGAATGAACCCTAAACCTAAAAACAAGAGATCTCAACCCCCTTATATAGACACCTCACTTATCAAAACGACATAGTTTTTATAAATGAAACATGTGCATCAAAACAACGTAGTTTTGATAAGTAAAACATGTTTCAACCTTCCCACTTCCACACAGGACAAAATACACATAATTTGAACACGGCCCTTTGGGAAAAGATTATCAGCATAACAAAACGAAGGTGACGGTGCAAAACACATGGCTACACGTGACAAAGGCCATTGTCACGTGCAACCTCCAAATGGCCTAGGATTTTGCCACTAGCTTTAGAACTTGGTCTGGAAGGCTCTCATGCAAAAACATCACTGCACGTGACAAAGGCCATTGTCACGTGCAGCCTCTAAATGCTCCCTCTTGAGCTTATCTCTTGCCTCATGCTTGCTCATCTATATACAAAGTATTCTAGCCAATGTGTATGAGAAGAAATCTCCCAAAAGCCTAACAATTGCTGTCATCACTGGTTTTCGTCCGGGCCCTTTTGGGGTGGGCTCAAACTAAACCAATGGTGAGAAATTTAAAGTCGCCACCAACTGTTTTTGGGGTACAGTTAGATACCCTCTACATTGAGTAGTTTAAAGTGTGGTCTGCATTATCAGAGAAGGGTTCGGGAATTGGTTACGTGTAGGGAAGGATTAGCACCCCTACAACGCTCTTTCGGTATCTAATTTAGGAGGAGGTTTATTTATTTTTACTGTTTTCATTGGGGTGAGGCACTTTTCCTAAAAAATTTCTATGTTTTTATTTAGCTAAGTTATGGTTAAAATTGATTTACCCTAAATTTCTAAAGGAAATCCTTTTTTTTTTGTTATGATTATGAAAGGGCACACTTATCCATTTTTGGTTATTTCCTTTTAACTAAACCTTTTGGTTATTTTCATTTTTTTTATTTTTGGTATTAAAAAACGTACTTGATAAATCTAAGAGAACATTCTTTATCATCATCCTTTTATTTATTTATTTATGTTATCCTTCAATAATAATAATAATAGCTTTTTCTTAAAAAATGTTTTTTTGTTTGTTTGCTTGTTTTTTTATTTTTGTATATTTTTTTGTATTAAAAAAACATACCCAAAATATTTTTGTAATACTTTTCCTTTTTGTTTAATTTTGTTTTGTTTTGTTTTGTTTTTTTTTTTTTTTGGAAAACATACCTAAAACATCAAAAAAAATGTATACTATATTATATTTACATGAATTAAAAAAAACGTGTTTTACATCTTTGGTTTTTTTTGTTTTTAGTTTTTTAGTTTTTTTTTTTTTGAAAAAACTAACCTAATAACACCAAAAAAATATCTATATTACTATATTCTATTTATGTGAATTTAAAAAACATTTTTTACATCTTTTGTTTTTTTGTTTTTGTTTTGTTTTTTGTTTTTTTGAAAAACTAACATAATAACACAAAAAATATTTATATCACTATATTTTATTTATGTGAATTAAAAAAATATTTTTACATCTTTTACTTTTTTTTTTGTTTTTTTTTTTGGAAAACTAACATAATAACACTAAAAATATTTATATCACTATATTCTATTTTATGTGAATTTAAAAAATATTTTTATATCTTTTTCTTTTTTTTATATTGGAAAACATACCTAATAACAAGAAAAATATATTCATATCACTATATTATAAAAAAATGATTTTTTACACCCTTTATTTTTTGGAAAATATGCCTAATAAAACTATATATTTTTTACATTGATTTGAGTTAAAAAATATTTTTTTATATTTTTTACCACAACAATAAAAACATGCAACATAGCAAAGAAATAAAAATAACTAAACTCAAAAATTAAACTATTGTGTGGTGTGTGTACCGGAATACTAAATACAATCTCTTCTCTTTTTTTTTGGTCTCTCCTTTTTTTTTGTTTTTGTTTTACTTTTCACGCATTACAATTACAATTACATAATATACCACAAAATAAAGAAAAAAGCAGAAAAAAAACGATACAACCAACTAGCCAATTAAGAAAAGCATAAGAAAAGGAACCTCAACAAAAAAAAAAATGACATGATAATAAGAAAAATATGAAACCAACTTTGGTGACCGTCGATCCCGGTAGCAGCACTATGCCCGAGCTCTCCTATCTCCGCTGGCAACCTCTCAAGCGAGCAAATAAATCGTGCACCGGAAATTAGTTGGAAACTGCAGATTGCAGCACAAAAAAAACGTTGGGAGAGAGATGTATTGGAGATTTGGAGATGTTATTTTTTTTTTTGGCTTTTTGAATTGAATGCTATTTTTGGGGGGGATTATGGGTAAAGTCGTAGGTAATATGGAAAAGGAATGGAGAGAGGGTTTTTTTTGTGTGGAAGAGAGAGACGTAAGAGAGAGTGTGTGGTTATTTTTGTTTTTTTGGGAATTGATGGGTGATTGGAGAGAGTGGGAGAGAGAAAGGGTGATTGAAAAAAAAGAGTGAGTGCGTGAAGGCTTTTTTTTTTGGGTTATGGGGAGGAGAGCTTGTAGGAGAGAGAGAGAGATGTGAGGATTTGCTTTTTGCTCTGTTTTTTTTTTTGGAATGGAAGGGATCCGTGGAGTGATTGGGGGGAGAGAGTGGAGAAATTTTGGAGAAAAATGCTGTCAGAGAGAGAGAGAACATAAGAGTGTAAGTGATGCCTTTTTGGGTATTAGGCTTTTATGGGAAATTGGGAAGAGAGAGAGTGTAAGAAATGATTAATGTTTTTTTCTTTTTTTTTTTGGAATGGATGAGTGGTCCGTGAGAGAGAAAGAGAGAGTTGATTAATATTGTTTTTTTTATTTATTGTGATGGGTAGTCCGTGAGAGAGAGAGAGAGAGTTGATTAGTATTGTTTTTAGTTTTATTTATTGTGATGAGTAGTCCGAGAGAGAGAGGGAGTTGTTTTTTAGGTATTAAAGGGAATTTAATGAGGAGAGAGAGGGGTAAGAGAGATAGATTAGTTTTTTTATTTATTTATCTTTTTTATTTTGGGTTTTTAGGTAAGAACGTGAGTGTGTGTCATGGTTAGTGTATGGGTTGACTAGATGTATAGATTAAGGACAAGTAACGTGGCCAACATTTGCTGGCCACTTTTTTTTTTGTGCCCGTGAACAGTACACGAGTACTGTTCAAGCATGTGTGTGTGTGTGTGTTTTTTTTTAAGAATCTGTCAGAATTTTCCTTAAAACAAAATAAAAAATAAGTTTTAAAACAAAACAAAATTAAACAAAATAATAATAATTTTTTTTAAACTACTGCCGGTGAAAAGCGCCCCCTTATATTATTTTTGAAACCGGCAAATCGTCAACGGATATCGTTTTATGAACAGTTTTTGATTTTATTAAAATTCTTTTTGTTGTTGTTTTTTTTTAAATATAGGCAATATATATATCAAAATTCTCAAAATGACAAGAGGATCATGATAGTGAGATTCGTGACCTGATTTGGAATCTTTGTCTTGAAAGTCAATTATCGTTTGACCGCTGTTAGCTATCCGAACGCTGTTTTGACCATAACTTTGTCATTTGACCTTAGAATTGAGCGTGGTTGAAGGCGTTGATCTTCAAATTTGATTTTCTATCATCTATGATTGTCTCTTTCCCACCCTTTGTCTTAATAGTTATGCCTCTTTATTTTTCTATACAAAGTCAATGACAGATATGGAATAATAAAGCTGAAAATGAATATATATGTCCAACCCAGACAAAATGGGGTCCAACAGCTGCCCCTCTTTGTGCATTGTTTGTATATAAACAGTGTACAAAGATAAAAGGAAATCATTTTGGACGGGTTGGAGCACTTACCTGACTTACCTGATGCTGGAGTACAAGGAGTATAGGATGTTGTGGGTTTGTCTCCAAGAATGAAAAGGGGCTTCTCAGGCCCGTGGGTGTTGCACAATTTTGCTGAGGCATCTAAAGCCTAACAGGAATAGAAAAGGCATCTCAGGCTTAACAGGAATTGGAAAGGCATCTCAGGCCTAACAGGTATGGAAAAGGCATCTCGGGCCTAATAGGAATTGAAAAGGCATTTCAGGCCTAACAAGTATGGAAAAGGCATCTCAGACCTAATAGGAATTGAAACGGTATCTCAGGACTGGAAATTGAAAGCCTACAACAACGATAAGCTTGAGCTGAAAATTGAAAGCCTATAGCAACGATAGACTTAAGCTGAAAATGGAAAGCCCATAACAACGATGGGCTTGAACAGAAAAATAAAAGCCCACAACAACGATAGGCTTGAACTGAAAATGGAAAGCGCACAACAACGATAGACTTGAACTGGAAATTGAAAATCTCACAACAACGATAGGCTTGAATTGGAAATTGAAAAGCCCACAGCAATGATAGGCTTGAACTAGAGATTGAAAGCCCCATAGCAATGATAGGCTTGAACTGGAAATTGAAAGCCTACAGCAACGTAATAGGCTTGAACTGGAAATTGAAAACCTCACAGCAATGATAGGCTGGAATTGGAAACATCGCTTGGTATTTGAAGGAGATGCTTTGGGGGATTGGTGAACTTGGGAAGCCACCCAATTTAGGCTCCCTCTATGAGTTCACTCAAGGAGATCACTCTACGAGGTGACCCAAAAAGGAGGAGAAGTGTGCTCGAGTGTCGAAAGGGTGATTCAGGGAAATGGCAAATAAAGATTTATAGAGTTGAGCAAAGAAAGGGTGCTTTTAGGGATTAATGCGAAGCTTGCTGAGGATGAGTTCTTAGGATCTTCAGAGGCGATAACAATCCTGAAATTGAAGAAAATGCTACACGCATGCAGACAATGCACAGAATGCAATATAATGTATGCAGAGATGCATAGTTAGATGTTTCAATGCTAAGTGTTTTGCCGGGGCTAGGGATTTATCTCAATGTTAGTGGAGTGTTCAGGTGATATCTAACTTGTTGGGGAACTCTTTTTCCTCTTTGACTGGGGAGACCTTTTCATCTTGCTGGGGAACTCCCTTTTTGTGGATGGGGGGCTTGTTTGACTTAGCCCCGCTGTGTTGAGGAGCTTGACTTGGGCATAGGACCGGAGATACTTGGTACTCTGTGTAGATATTGGTACTCTGTGTTAAGGTGTTTGACTTATTTGAGGACTTGACCCTACACATAAGGCAATGCCAAAGGAGCCTACTGGGAATTTATAAATTCTAATTAACTGTATGAAATGAAGCTGATGAACATGGTTGGGGGACAAAAAGAATTTTGATGGTTTAATTCCAAAAACATATTTATATCAAAGAAAGTGCCACTTGTTATAATCCGATAAAAAGAATTACAAGTCTTTAAAAGCATAATGTACAAATTTGATTCGAGTGTGCCTCAGGTTTGACCAAGTCTTCCACTGCTTGTAGCTGCTACTTCTAGATGATGTTGTTTCCCCCATTTGCAAAGGACTCTATTTTATGTAGTCCCAATCATTCTAGATTCTGACTAATTTCACCCTTCAGGATTTGTTGTTGGCTTTGTATTTTACCCTTGGTACCCTTTCGGGTTTTCACCAAGTCCGCTTTTGCTTTCTTTTTTGTCTTTTACTGGAGCTTTGTATTTTACCTTGATGCCCTTTCAGGTTTTCACCAAGTCCGCTCATGACCATCATGTTGTGTTCCTCCCATGTCAAGTAAGTCCCAATTTGGACAAGAGAGTTAAGCATAAAACTTTTTGACAGCATCGCTATTCACTGGGTTAGGGAGCTCATCTCCACCCATTTTGGCAAGGATCAATGCGCCTCCTGAGAATGCCTTTTTTACAACATATGAGCCTTCATAATTGGGAGTCCACTTGTCTCTGTGGTCGTGCTACATTGGAAAAATTTTCTTGAGGACGAGATCACCCTCTTGAAAGCTTCGGGGCTTCACCTTTTTATTGTAGTTGTTCATCATTCTCTGTTGATACAACTGTCCTCTGCAAACTGCTGTCAATCGTTTGCCTTCAATTAAATTCAATTGCTCATAACGGCTTCGCGCCCATTCTGCTTCTTCGAGTTGAGTATCCTGGAGTACTCAGAGGGAGGGTATCTCCACTTCGACTGGTAGAACTGCTTCCATGCCATAGACCAAAGAAAACGGAGTTGCCCCAGTTGATGTACGCACTGAGGTGCGATAAGCATGCAAAGCATATGGTAGCTTCCCGTGCCAATCTTTGTACATTTCAGTCATTTTTCTGATAATGTTCTTGATGTTTTTATTGGCTGCTTTGACTGCTCCGTTCATTTTGGGGCGATAAGGAGTCGAGTTACGGTGTTGAATTTTGTATGTTTCACACAACTTACCCATCATCCGACTGTTCAAATTGGCAGCATTGTCCGTTATGATCTGCTCAGGAAGCCTATATCGACATATGATGTTGTTCCGCAAAAATCGAAGTACCACAGCTTTTGTGACATTAGCATATGATGCTGCTTCTACCCACTTGGTGAAGTAATCAATGGCCACCAGGATAAAACGATGACCATTGGATGCTTTCGGAGATATTGGTTCAATAACGTCGATGCCCCAAAGTGAGAACGACCATGAGGAAACCATCACATGCAGTTTGGATGGAGGTACTTGGATCTTAACGCCATAAATTTGACACTTGAGGCATTTGCGCACATATTCAATGCAATCTTTTTCCATGGTGACCCAATAATAACCCATTCGCATGATTTGTCTTGTTAATGCATGTCCATTTGCATGTGAACCGCATTCCCCTTCGTGCACTTCTTTCGTTATTTGTGTCGATTCTTCTTTTGCCACACACCGCAATAATACCATGTCATGGTTCCTCTTATACAGAGTCAAGCCATCGAGATAATAGTTAGGTGCTGACTTTCGGATATTTCTTTTATCAGACTCCGAAGCCTCTGCTGGATATTCTTGTTTAAGCAAATACTGTCTGATGTCATTGTACCAGGGCTTTTCTTCAGTGTTTTCTTCAATGGCCATACAATGTGCAGGAGTATCTTGTATGCGGATATCAAAAGACTGAACTTCCAACTTTGTGTCTAGCCGAAGGAGGGAGGCTAGAGTTGCCAGCGCGTCAGGAATCTGATTATATTCCCTGGACATATGCTCGAACATAATATCTTCGAACTGCTCAGCCAATGTCGCAATATGCTTCCGATATGGGATTAATTTGTGGTTCTGAGTCTCCCATTCTCCCCTTACTTGGAATATGACAAGCGCAGAATCCCCAAACACGTAATTTTTTTATTCCTTTGCTATCCGCTTCTTGAAGTCCCATTACATAAGCCTCATATTCTGCTACATTGTTGGTACAAGAGAAGGTTAACTTGGCTGCCATCGGGAAATGTTCACCTTTTGGAGATATTAGAATAGTTCCGATGTCGTGCCCCAAGAAACTAGAGGCTCCATCAAACCACATAGTCCATATATCTGATACTTCGATGGTAAGGATGTTGATATGCTCATCTGGAAAACCTATAGTCATAGGCTCATAGTCTTCTAGTGCTTTGTCTGCCAAGTAATCAGCTATTGCATTTCCTTTTATGGCTTTTTGAGGCACGTAAATGATATCATACTCTGACAAGATCAACTGCCATTTGGCGATTCTTCCAGAAATAGATGGTTTTTCTAAGAGATATTTGAGCGGATCGTGCCTTGAAATCAGCCATGTAGTATGATAAAGAGTGTATTGCCTCAATCTTCTTGTTATCCAGACAAGAGCACAACATGTCTTTTCCAATGGGGTGTAGTTCTCTTCATTTATGGTGAACTTTTTGCTTAGGTAATAAATGGCCTGCTCTTTCTTGCCTGTAGAATCATGTTGCCCTAAAACACAACCCATTGATGAGTCTTGAACAGCCAAATATAAGATCAAGGGTCTATCTGGCACTGGTGGGACCAAAACAGGTTAGACAGGTATTGCTTGATTATGTCAAAAGCTTCTTGACACTTGTCATTCCAAATTTCTGGGTTATCTTTCCATAAAGTCTTGAAGATGGGTTCACATGTGGCTGTCAATTGGGAAATAAATCGAGCAATGTAATTCAGTCGCCCGAGGAATCCTCTAACCTCCTTGATGGTTCGTGGTGGGGGCATCTCTTGGATAGCTCGAACTTTATCTGGATCGATCTCCACTCCTTTTTGGCTCACGATGAAGCCTAACAGTTTTCCCAACATGGCTCCGAAAGTGCATTTTTCGGGATTCAATTTGAGTTGATATTTTCGTAGCCTATTAAAGAGCTTACGGAGTACTTCAATGTGATCTTCAGTGCTTCACGATTTGGCTATCATGTCATCCACATATACTTCGACTTCTTTATGCATCATATTGTGGAATAGGGTCACCATGGCTCGTTGATAGGTTGCTCCTGTGTTCTTCAGACCAAACAGCATCACATTATACTAGAATGTGCCCCAAAGTGTCGTGAACGTGGTCCTCTCCTTATGTTCAGGGGCCATACGAATTTGATTATAGCCCGAGAAGCCGTCCATGAACGAGAATAGAGCATGCTTTGCTGTGTTATCCACTAGGGTATCAATATGACGAAGTGGGAAGTTATCCTTTGGACTGGCCTAGTTCAAATCTCTATAATCGACACACATGCAGACCTTGCCTCGTGTCTTCGGTACCGGTACAGCATTGGCCACGCATTCGGGATAGTGGGAGACACTTAGGAAACCTACGTCCCATTGCTTTCTGACCTCTTCCATAATCTTCAGTAGCATCTCCGGTCTCATTCTTCTCAATTTCTGCTGAACTGGCTTGCATTCCAGCTTCAATGGTATGTGATACCGCACTATATCTGTGTCTAATCCCGGCATGTCTTGATATGACCATGCAAACACATCTATGTAGCTTCTTAATAGGTCGATTAACTATTCTTTGATGTCTGCGGCTATCAACGACGCTACTCTCAATTCCTTTGGTTCAGTTTTTGTCCCTAAATTCACCGTTTCTACTCGATCTTCACTTGGAATGGACAAATGATCGTCCCTTCCCAATAATATGATGATCTCTCCAGGCAGATCGGGTGTTTCTTCTGTCTCAGTCTCCTCTGTCTCAAGCACTGGCTACTCCCAGTCTGGACTTTGGTCAAACCTTTGGCATCTCGTTTCTCCTTCGCATATCATATTTTCATTGACATCATAACACCTGTTTAGAAGAGAATAACAAGTTGGTAACTAAATATGATATGCATATGTTATGAAATGGATGCAGTGTTTTGATGAAAGATTCAAAAAACACATCTTATTGAATTGTTTTAGGAAAACACAAATTGTTCACAATTTCAAAGTACATTTATTTAGAATATATCAAATCCCAGTGACCCCTTAAGCATTACATTATGAAGAGGTCCAAGCTGGTCCAATTGTCCAACGGTTGATTGGGAACCCCCTGAAACACCAAAACCATTTCATTCGGTGCATGTTCGTTCGTGCCTAGTGTGGCCACCGTCTTTGCTTGGCTTTTATGGATGAATCCTCCACTGTGGAAAGTAACATATAAAGGGGGGGGAGCTCCTTTTTTCTTCTGGAACTGGCTTTCTCTGTAACCTTGCTATTCTGATCTCTTTCTTTTTGGCTACTTCCCTCTGTCGGTCAGCTCTCGTAGGTATGTAGCCCAACCCAAACTTCTCGTTATTTCCTTTGATGGCTAGCGGCTTCCAGATTCCTTGAGATATCATGCCTAGTCCTTGCCCTAGCTTATACCCTTGCTTGATCATAGAGGTCGCAACCATTTTCGATTCCTTTGAGAGATGATAGCTTGGTACATAAGTGATGTTTACCACCTCAAAGGATCGATAGGAACATTCCGGTACATCCTCATTGTTTTCAATATATGGGACTGATGCAGGTTTGGTAACGAGGAAACTTGTTTCTCCAGAGACGCAAATGAGCTGGTCTCCAATCACAAATTTCATTTTTTGATGAAGACTAGAGGGCACTGCTCCCACCATGTGGATCAGGGTCTTCCCAACAAACAGCTATAATATGGTGCAATGTCCAGCACCTGGAATTCCACCGTAAAAGTAGTTGGCCCAATCATGAGTGGAATATCCAGAGTTCCCACCACGTCACGCTTTCCTCCATTGAATGCTCGTACCTTCATCGTACAGGGATGCATATAGGATGCATCGATTGGAAGTTGTTGCAGTATATGCAAGGGCATAATGTTCAAGGCAGAGCCGTTGTCAATGAGTACTCAAGCTATGGTATGCTCCTTACATTTGACCGTGATGTGCAAAGCTTTTATATGTCCCTTCCCTTCCTAGGGTAGCTCGTCATCCCCAAAGCTGATGACGTTGTTTACGACGAGGTTACCGGCGATTCCATCCACATTCGCCACTGAGATGGTTGGAGGAACATAGGCTTGGCTCAGAACTTTCATTAGTGCTTCCCGGTGAGGTTGGGAATCCATCATTAAGGAGAGTAGGGAGATACGAGCCGGTTGTCGACTTAGCTGATCCACAACATTATACTCGCTTCATGAGTTTTAGAAATTCTGCTGTCTCTTCTTCAGTGACTGGTGCTCCTTTCTTCATTGCCTCTAGCGTTGGCTCAATGTTTGGTTCCAAATCTTTTTCCTTCTTTGCTTTATCCACCATCTCAAGGGCATAAGCTTGACCACTCCTAGTTTTCTTCTCTGCTGCGGTTGCTCCCTGGACTATTTCACAACTGTAGTTCCATGGGACTGCCTTATCAGTCTTATAAGGGAAAGGAGCAGGAATACCTATGGTGAAAGGTGTAATTCCATGAGGTAGTTGCGAAATTTCGGTTCTCTTCTCTTTGTCTGCCATGGGATTTGAGACGTGAATAAGGAGAGGTCTAATGCCATGTGGCAATAATGGGGGTCCTGGAGTCTTCACATTCACGACCAGGGGTGTTGGCACCCAAGGCGATTTGTATGAATTGTCTCCTTGGATCATGTGGATTTGATTGTCCATCTCTCCTCTTGAGAATTCGATCATCCTCTGGTCCATGATCTTTTGTACCATGCTGGCAAACTCACCACATTGTTCGATGTCATGTCCCCGTGATGTCTTGTGATAGGGGCATTGTTTCTCCACATCTGTCCCTTTCACTGCCTTTGATGTGTCTTTGGCAAGTATATATCCATGTTCCTGTAGTTGGTTAAACGAATATCTCTTCTCCATTTATATTTGTAAAACCTTCTCTAGCCGTCCTTCAGTTGTGATATTGGCCACGTTATGGGAATGTTCTGGGGAGCAGATCATCGTTCACATTTGGCGTCCCAGTGAGTGCAGAAAAATCTAGCCACTATACATCCTTCAATGCTTGAACTTTCCTTTTAAAGGTTATACAATTTTCGATATCATTTCCAGCTCCGGCAGCATGATATTCATATCTAGCATCCGGCTTATACCAAGCCGGGGGAGGAGACCTTATTTCTCCCAAGGGTGTAGGGAGTACCAACCTTGCTTCTAAAAGCTTGGGGTATAATTCAGCATATGTCATTGGAATCGGGTCAAACTCTTGTCGTGGTCGACGAGGAGCCTGATTCGCTCCTGTATGCTAGGTATTCACATCTAGCATCCGGCTTATACCAAGCCGGGGGAGGAGACCTTATTTCTCCCAAGGGTGTAGAGAGTACCAACCTTGCTTCTAAAAGCTCGGGGTATAATTCAGCATATGTCATTGGAATCGGGTCAAACTCTTGTCGTGGTCGACGAGGAGCCTGATTCGCTCCTGCATGCTAGGTCTAGGCCCTTGGTTGCCCCTATCCTTGGAATGAGGCCCTTGGTCCTTCTTGAATTGCTGCCCTTGGTTGCTCTAGGTATGGCGCTTGTTGGATCAAACCCAGAATTTGGATAATGCTGATAAAGCCTTATGTAATTTGATCTGAGATCTTTTGTGTTTATTTGATCATTGCAGAAGGTATGTCACTAATCCAAAGATGCACTCGTGAGAGCAAAGCTAAGGACAGGATACATAATCCTGATCCGGACAAGAGTTAGTGTCGTCAAACACTTGGTAAATAACCAAGTAACAAATACATACGGAATAAGGAACAATCCTACGGACTAAGAACTTAAAGGATAAGTGCGAAGTAAGGAAAATAAGTGCGGAGTAAGGAAAATAGATGCGGAGTAAAGAAACCAGATGCGGAGTAAAGAAACCAGATGCGGAGTAAGGAATCCGAACTTATGACTCGCCCGGAGTAAGGAACTTACATACGGAGTAAGGAACTTACATACGGAGTAAGGAACTTACATACGGAGTAAGGAACTTACATGCGGAGTAAGGAACTTACATACGGAGTAAGGAACTTACACACGGAGTAAGGAACTTACATACGGAGTAAGGAACTTACATGCGGAGTAAGGAACTTACACACGGAGTAAGGAACTTACATGCGGAGTAAGGAACCTACATGCGGAGTAAGGAACTTACATGCGGAGTAAGGAAGCGCTGACACGGACTAAGGATTCCAGTATTGAATAGATACGGAGTAAGCAACCACTGACACGGAGTAAGGTTCCGAGCTTCATTAACTACGGAGTAAGGAAAATTACACCGGACCAAGAAGACACTGCTCCAACAAAACCGCATTTAAAGTTATCAGCTCGTGCTGTCCCGATGTAAGACGAATGCATTTAGATCAAGAAGAATCTTACACGTGGATCATCCGGATATGTGGACACAACCTTAATTGTATCTCGGAACTCACAAAGACACTTATACTCTTCAAATCCAAGATCTTGAGCTCCACAATCCGCAGCAGTTAAGGCAGACAAATTACCGAGGGATAGTTAGTGCGGAACGCATTCCGGAACTTCAAGTTCCAAGGTTGTCTTTTAGGAATGTTTTGTATAAATATTCATACTTATACTTCATGTAAAGGGAGCTTAAGTGAAAACAAAAAACAGGATAGGAACTTGGCTAGCGTGTGAGTTCATTGTTGTAAACAGAGTGTAAGAGAGTGTTTGCTTCTATTTTGTTGTAATCACCTTGTGATAATAAAACAAAATACTTCCACTATCCTGGTTATCTTCCGCAGTGATTCTATCACTTAAACTAGATAAGTCTTTGTGTCTTGAGAGAAAAGAAAGAGTTTGAATAAGAGCCTATTCACCCCCCCCCCTTTAGGCTCCAAGGGACCATCAAGTGGTATCGAGCAAGTTCTACTTCGTTCTAAGTAGAGATTCCACTCTTTCAATCTCGAAATGGCCGAAGAAAGCGGTATGCTATTCAACACTCGCCTTAACTCCGGAGGTGCACAGGAGCCCATCCCGAATCGAAGCAGCAGTGAAAATGTCGACCCACCACAACCTGCTGCTCGCCGCCGCTTCTCAACCACGGAGTTCTGGGTTTACTCTAACGAAACCGCCCAAATTCACACCTGAGCTTTTCTCCCGGTGGAAAGCTCGCATGAAGATGTTTATGGTTTGCCATGATCATCTTATGTGGCCATGTCTTCATCAGGAGATTCCAATTCCGATGACTATCGGAGAACATGGTGTAAGGAGGCCAAAGAGCGATCTTGAACTTACCAACGATGAAAGAGCCTGGCGGTGCGCTAGTGAAAAGGCTCGGCTTATGTTACATCGTCTTTGGATTCCGAGGCTTTCCACGGACGTCCAGGGCCGCACGACAAAAAAAGCTGTTTGGGACAAACCGACAATCCTCTATGAGGGGAGTCGGTCCCCGGATGCAGAATGTGATCCGTACTCTCGGACGGAACTTTGAGAGTTTTAATCATAAACCGGGCGAATCACTTGAAAGCATCTATCGGAGATTCGGCAAGATCATACTTGAACCGAAGACTGTCAATGAGCATTACTCTCAATCCCGGATCAATGACAAGTTCTTTCGCTCCTTGCCGGATCGCTACTACTCCAAACAACTCCGGATGCAATCGGACAAAAAGCGCGTATGTTCCCCTTGAAGAACTATATGGAGAGCTGCGGACTCACGAAGTCGGGTTTAAGTACTCGACGAGAGATGAGAAAATAGCTCGGAAAGAAAAGGGGGTAGCTCTCAAAGCTACGGAATGTCTAAACATACCGAGGAATGATGATACGGACGTATCCGACAATTTCGATTCCGATGAGGAGGAAGAGATAGCCCTTCTTGTCAAATCCTTTGAGCGATTCCTACGGAAAAGCAGAAAAGGGATCAGAAGACGCTCATCATCATCATTCCAACGGAAGGAGCGACAGGAGTCCAGTTCCCAGGAATGTTTCAACTGTGGGAAAATTGGTCACTGGGCCAAGGAATGCAGGTCCAAAGCAAAGGTGGCCGAGAAAAGTGACAAGGTAAATCCTCGCCGCTCCACCTCAGATAACAGCAAGAGCAAGAGAAAGGCGCTCGTGACAAAATACATGAGTGGATCGGAAGAAGAGGAGGAATCCTCGGATGATGAGCCAACCATTAAGCCGAACGTCTGCCTCATGGCAAATGCCGAGGTACCCTCTATCTCGAGCTCCCTGAGTAAATTAGAATCTCTTACTATTGCATGTGATCATGAAAAGAATGAGAGACTAATAATTACTCAAATGTACAAAGATATGGAAAGTCGAATAAACGTCTCGAATTTACTATTAATAGACTCGAAAAGGACGTCGCCGACTTCAGAGGAAAGGAAGCTTGGTATCATGATCTAAGAGCTGAAAATCATTTGTTAAATACCAATCTTTCAGGCCTAAAAGTTATAGTGAAAAGACTCGAAAATGAACCGGAACAGAAAAGGAAATAAATCGTAAGTGGCTAAAATCCGGGGAAATAGCCTCTACCTTTAGGACCGACCCTGACGACATTCGAGTCAAACCTGGCCTAGGTTCTGAACCATCAACCTCCATAGCTCAAGCTACCGAGTGTCCTCCGGATTTCACTCCTAAACTAACCAACTTATATCCTGTCAGGACATTTAAACCGTTGGATGGTTTCATTTCAGGTGGCACCATAGTATATGATCGTGGAACGAGGTCGTTATCGCACTTCCCGAAGCAAGAAGACCCGTAACTAAAGATTGAAGGGAAGGCGCTGCTGCAGTTAAAGCCAAAACTGTAGCACCCAAAAGGAAAGACAAGGCTAAGGCCGACGCATTTAGGGCCAAGAGCGCGTCACCCAAACGTAATGGATTAGGCCACAGGGAACGGTAGAAAAACCGTAAAATCTAAGAGACCTGTATCCCCTGTTTGTACTTCACATTATAGTGTCTGTTCCATCCGTAGGGAAATGGGTCATTATCACTATGAATGTTGGAGTCTATCCGATAGCTGGCTTTGTAATCAATTTCAATCAAATAAAGATCAGTTTAATAAAAGGGGTTCTTCGAGCAAAACAAGATCTAAATCTAAAAGGAGTGTCTCTCCCAAGAAAACCTAAACAAAAGAAGCAGCCGAAACTAACAAGTTAATGTCAACGTGGAAAGCTAAGAGTCCTAACAAAATTAAATCCGTAAATGTTGACAATCCCGTCTGCTCACTCTAACCGCCCGAAACAAGTTTGGGCACCAAAAGTGTAAACCGTTGTCTTTCAGGAGCATCTCCTGGAATGAATTGCCGGATCACTTGAAGTTAAAGATCAATCAAAGCAAGTGGATCCTTGATAGTGGATGCTCCTGGACATATGACGGGTGACCAGACTCTGCTTGTAGAAGTTAATGATAAACAAGGTCCATCCGTTTCATATGGCGACAACAACAAAGGTAAGACCATCGGGTATGGCACTTTAACTAACGGCCGTGTATCAATCACTAAAGTTGCACTAGTCGAAGGTTTAAAGCATAATTTGCTAAGTGTCATAAACTATGTGACAAAGGATTTACTGTTTCCTTTTTTGTCCAACACTGTACGAAGAGAAAACTTATCCTGGAGATGTTAAGTTATCCGGATCAAGAGATGGGGACATATATTCAAGGTGGTCTTAAGAAATAATTCTTCGACCGTATGCTTCCTCACGAAAGCAACAGATGAAGATAGTTGGTTATGGCACAAGCGATGCGCACATTTAAATTTTAAGACTTTGTCTAAATTGGCGTCACTTGATCTTGTCACCGGTCTACCCAAACTCAAGTTCTCCAGAGACACTCTCGTCGAGAATGCCAACTTGGTAAACAGACCAAACATAGCTTTAAGAGCAAATCGTTAACTCAATAACTGCTCCTCTGCAACTTCTTCATATGGACCTATGTGGTCCTATATCTGTTTCATCACTAGCCGGTGCGAGATATACTCTTGTGGTTATCGATGATTACACTAGATACACATGGGTGATGTTCCTGAAATCAAAGGATCAAACTTTTGAACATCTTGTAGATCTCTTCAACTGGATAAGCAACTCACAAGGATCGAGCATTAAATGCATCAGGAGTGATCATGGTATGAATTTGACTTTTCGAAATGAGATCATATTGTTCGGAACAGGGCATACAAGATGACTTCTCTGCTCCCGGAACCCCACAACAAAATGGGGTAGTCGAGCGCAAGAATCGAACTTTAGTTGAAGCTGGTAGATCCATGTTAGCAGGGGCAATGCTTCCTCTCTGGCCTATGGGTCAAGCCGTGTCCATCGCCTGCTATGTTCGGAACGGAACTCTAATAAATAAATCTACCATGAAAACACCCTATGAGATGTGGAGAGGACGAAAACCTTCAATTTCACATTTCGAGCCTTTGGGTGTACTTGCTATATCTTGATAAATGGCAAAGAGACCGGAATAAATTTGAACCAAAAATCGATGATGGGATTTTTGTCGGGTACTCACTTCATAGCAAGGCTTATCGGGTCTTCAATAGAAAACTTTTTAAAGTTGAAGAATCTATCCATGTAACCTTTGATGAAACTAATCTTGTTTGGTCAAAAGTCGGTCCTTCAAATTCCACTATGCAGGTCATGGACAGCAACGTCGATTACTCGAAGTTTATGAATATTCCTGCTACACATCCTGACCGGTATCCTGACCAACCACGTGGCATCAGCGAAACACAACGAAATTCTATGGATGATGCTACGGATGACTCGACTCCGGACTACCATTTAGCTCCTGGACAAACTCCTACGGATACACAAAATTCCAGGAGCACTTTCAAGTCCGTCCGGACTAGTTAACACTGGAAGAAATAGTGTTGAAGAACCAACTAGTTCATCCGTACCTCTAAATACGAAAACATCTACTCCGGACGAAGCTCAACCAAGTCGATACAACTGATCCACCCAATCTGGAAGAGCTTCAAATTGTTCAAGATCAACCAACACACGCACGGAATTATAGATGGACCCGAAACCATCCCTCGATCAAGTGATTGGTGATCCTACTGTTGGTGTAAGAACAAGAGCAGCCACCTCAAACATGAGTCTTTACTCATGCTTTCTATCTCAAATAGAACCAAAGGTGGTAGATGAAGCTCTTCAAGATTCAAACTGGATAGAGGCCATGCAAGAAGAGCTGAATCAATTTAAGAGAAATAATGTGTGGACCTTAGTACCAAGGCCTAAGTCTCGGCAAGTCATTGGCGTTAAATGGGTGTTCCGGAACAAGCTTGATACGGATGGAATAGTAATCCGGAACAAAGCCAGCTGGTAGCCAAAGGATATCGTCAAGAAGAAGGAATAGATTATGATGAAACCTTTGCTCCGGTCGCAAGACTTGAGGCAATCCGAATGTTTCGGTGTATGCTTCATATGAAAACTTCATAGTTTATCAAATGGACGTCAAGAGCGCATTCCTGAATGGAGACCTTCAAGAGGAGGTGTATGTTGAACAACCTCCCGGCTTCATTGAACCTAAGGCAGGACATCTTGTCTACAAACTTCAAAAAGCTCTATATGGTTTGAAGCAAGCTCCAAGAGCCTGGTACGACACCGTCGTCGAATTCCTACTTGCTCATAACTTCCAAAAAGGGAAGATAGACACCACCCTATTTCTACGACAAGAGAAAGGACACACTCG
Organism: Taxillus chinensis; assembly: GCA_023512835.1. Taxonomy (NCBI): domain Eukaryota; kingdom Viridiplantae; phylum Streptophyta; class Magnoliopsida; order Santalales; family Loranthaceae; genus Taxillus; species Taxillus chinensis. Next base: position 54,626,325 of record CM042092.1, read on the forward strand.
ATCGTACAAATATACGTGGACGATATCATTTTCGGATCCACGAATCCGAAGCTTTGTGAAGAGTTTGCTAAGTTGATGACAGGCAAGTTTGAAATGAGCATGATGGGAGAACCGTCCTACTTCCTTGGAATTGAAGTCAAACAATTAAAGGAAGGAATCTTTATCAATCAGGCTAAGTACACTCGCGATCTTATTAAGAAGTTTGGTATGGAAGGTTCATCTCCCGTCAAAACTCCAATGCCTGTCGGTGCCAAGTTAGATCCGGATGTGGACGGCATATCGGTAAATGTGATCGACTACGAGAGGGATGATCGGATCCTTGCTTTATCTTATAGCAAGTCGCCCGGACATTATGTTTGCAACTTGCATTTGTGCTCGATATCAGGCAAATCCCAAGGAGTCACATATGCTTCATGTAAAACGGATATTAAGGTATCTCAAAGGGACGATGAATTTGGGCCTCTTGGTACCCAAAGGAGTCCAACTTCACCTTATCCGGGTACTCGATGCCGACTTCACTGGATGTCGCATCGACAGGAAAAGCACAAGCGGTACGTGTCGGTTTCTTGGAAATAAATTGATCTCATGGTTCAAGAAGCGAATTCGTATCAACTTCTACCGCTGAGGCGGAATATATAGTCGCTGAAGTTGCCGCGCAGACTACTTTGGATGCAAAGTCAACTTACTAACTACGGATTCACCATGTCCTCTATTCCACTTTACTTGTGACAACACTAGTGCAATTGCCATCAGCAACAATCCTGTCATGCATCCTAAGACGAAGCACATTGAGGTCCGATATCACTTCATACGCGATCATGTTCTCAAAAACCATATTTCACTGGAACATGTTGCCACTGAAGATCAATTAGCAGACATATTTACAAAGCCCCTACCTGATGCGAGGTTTTCTGAACTACTCTTCCGACTAGGTATGCTCGACTTCTCTGCATAGTTTCTCATTTGAATTACACAACAAGATATTTACTCACAGACCATGCATTATTTGTTTACTGAAAGTAGTAGAAACTCACTGACTGTATTGCTGATCATACTTACTGTTCAACGGTTTCATGCTTCTGATATTAATCTCAACCTCATTTTGGGAGGATGCTTGCGTTTCCCGACTAAAGTTGTTTAAAGCTAACATAATTACAGATTATATGATTTACCTCAGTCCGATTCATGATCTTCACATCCATTAATCACCACATAACCAAAGCATGTTCATTTAGATTACTCTATTAACGTGCATAGTTGAAGAAGTGAAATGGGCTAGCTTGGAATGCCTGGTGGATGAATACACAAACGCATTCTGATCAGCTTCGAAGTATAGCTTTCTAATAAGATAAACAAGTCTTGAACTACAAATTGGAACGGTCAACCGAGAGGATTGCACAATCTACGGGGGAGAAAATGCTTTATATTTTATTCGACAATACCCCCCGTATATGTCTCATGACCTTTTGCCCCGATTGTCTATCTGAGGGGGAGCTTTTCATTGAGAGGATTAAATGATCTACGGGGGAGCAGCAATGAACCCCTAATATGTCTCGGATTCTCCCTCCTCTACGTTGTTACTTCGTGGATCGATGGACATCTTGTTTTAAATCGGAAAAGTGGCATGTGTGGATGTATTTTCTTTCTTCAACCATGCATTTTAATCGACTAATCATCTGCATTCTTTTGACATGTGCTCACCTTATCATTTCACACTCATGAATCCTAATGAAGCCAAATCATATGATCTTTAATTAATCTTAGCTACGCTGTTCGGCAAGACGGTTTCGCTTATGTTGACCTATATGAACTGTGTATTGCTATCTGACATATGCCCTGACTCAGTAATATTGATCACTTTCACATTGCGTACGTCTACTACATTCCTTGCCATGCATGAGTTCAGTTTCTTATTAGTTCGGATTATGTTGCTTTTCACTGATTATCTTCTCTACTCCGTACTAATCCTTGCCTGTTCAGCTTTTGTATTTTCCGTATATCTTTATTTAGCTACAGGTTCAGATTTTCTTTGCAACCATATTGATAAATCCAGTCCATAGTCTCGGATTTGAAGTGTTGTGGTACTTCTCTTCTCTTCGACTTATTGATCGCAAAGGAATCTACTCTACATCCTCACCAAACTCGTTTATGACGGACAAGGTCTATTGTTCATCCGGATACTCTTTCACGACTATTATTAACTCCGGATGAGTGTCGGCTCTTTCCTCCGGACTCCTGACTTTGTTCAATTGTGACAATCCACGTATACTCATATGTTGCATGCTTTTGAGGAGGAATAATGATGATTCATTAAATGCCTATCTCGGGTTGCACATACACTTCTCCTGGATGGCAACCAGTCGTAATCTCTACTTGGTCATGCGGTCTCCACGACATCGTTTTATTCGGAGACGCCTCGATATCCAGACAAATGACATCGGCATGTCGCGCGGGTCCCCACCTCACTCCCACATTCCTAGACCCGCCGACATTTGCGGACTCGGTCTTATATGTTCGATCATTCCTGCGAAGCACGAGTATTGCTCATTTCAAATCCCTAACCCTCTCGTTGCTCCTTCTACTGTCAAGACCTCACCTTTCCTCTTTCCCTTCCCATCAAATCTGCAATGGCACCCAGAATCTTTCTTTCCGGCGTTACTCCTGGCCATCTTGTTGATTGGAATGCTGTTTCTGATCCTCCGGATTGGTTTCTCCAGCTTCGCCCTCTTCTTGAAGCCTCGCACATACTCAACCTGGTCTCCAATCCCATCGATCTTCTTATCGATGACATACTTGAGTATTACCAACGGATTCGCTGCACCAAAGATTCCATAACCTCTTATGTCCGCGGTGAATCCATCGTTATCACTCCGGCTGTTCTTCGCGCCGCTCTTCATCTTCCTCTTGGTGAACCACAACGTCCGGATGCCGAACCGATGGCGGCTTCTATGGGGTGCACGATCAAAGGAAAGGAATACAAGGTGAAATCCTTCCAGGGTCGCTATCGATGTATGGCGACTATTCTAAGTCGATGCCTGCGGCTCGCACATCCGCCCTGGACTCGGTTCCGTACGATCTTCTACCTGGCCATGTACGGCGTCTTTGAAGGTCTTCCAATGGATTGGGGGATGTTCTTATTTCGTTTGCTACAAAATGGTCCCAAAAACCATTCCTTCGGGCGCATCCTCAGCATTGTCTTCCGGCATCTTCGTCCGGACCATTTCGCCCAAGCTGATGGTGTCTCGTTTCCCTCGGCTCTTTACCTTCGTCACCTTACGCCGGACGGGAACATGACCGCTCGCCGACCCAATGTAGCTCTCCGCGTTCTCCCCGCCCCGAACAACAAGGCGGCTACGTTGGTGACCCCTCCGACGCCCAAGCCCACGAGGTCGGTTCGCACACCGATCCTCTCGGATTCGGTCCGTTGTTGCGCCCTCCCACTCACGAGCCTCCCGGCCAAGCGTCCGTGCTGAACCGTCCGAGGTTGCGGGGCCCTCTCGGCCCAGGTGCGTCTAAAGCCGTTTCCTCCGCCCCCTCTGCCGCCGATGTCCCCACTCCCTCTCCTTCCGCTATAGCCGCTGCGGTTGATACCGCCGTTGCCGTCACCACCGCCGATGTCCCGGCCGCTTCTCCAGGAAGCCCCCTTGCCTCCTCTACCTCAACCCCGAGATTACCTTGACCATCTCTCTGCCGTCACCTTAACGGACCTCTGGCTCCGTTTCAGCCTAGCCCACACCTCTTCCATTCCTGACACCGATCTCCGGGTGTTTTACACCCGTAATACCCAATCCCCGGAGACTATGATCATCCGGAATCGGACCACGGCTTTCTTACGCCGGCCGCCATTCCCGATGTGTCGTTCCCTACACCCTCCGGCCCAGCCCCCGCTACCCGAAGTCCCTCTACTACTAAGGCTGGACCCTCTTCTCCTGCCGCCGCGATTCCCGTGGTTGACTTGTCTGGTCAAAGCGGGTCTCTTGCTCCGGATGCCTCCAATGCTCCGGATGCCTCCGAAGCTCCGGATGCCTCGATGCTCCGGATGCTCCTCGTCTTCGCTACTCCTGCGGACTCCTCCGCCCACCGCACTCCTGCTCCTGTTCATGCGGGGGAGTCCTCCAAAGCTCCAGAGTTAGCACTTGGGCGTGCCTCTTTTGGCACGGTCCACTCCGATCTTGTGCTTTCCGCTCACTGGACCGCCATGCCCATGCTCAAAGCGCCCAAATTTCTGCCATCGTCGCCAAAGTTGATGCCCTCGGCGCCCAACTCCTCTCCGCCCTCACCGACTCCTCTACTTCCATTGAGCAGAAAATGGATCTTGTCGCCACCTCCGTTCATTCACCGTCTACTTCCTTCGCGGATCCGGCGCATACGATGGCTTGTCCTCCCGTTGCTTCCCGGCGATCCGCCAAACCGGGGGAGAAAGTGTCATCCGATCCGTCTACTCCTTTTGCCCCACAACCATCTTCCCGGACTAAGAAGCGGCCCCGCCACTTCGGTGCTTCAGGGAGTTCAAATTCCCAAACGAAGCCGCTTCTCTCAACCAAGCTCCTCTATCGCACCTCGAGCTCCTCCTCCATCCTCCTCATCCGCACCGATACCTTCCTCCCATCCTATGCGGAGTTTGACCCGTCCGATGCGGATGGAAGCTTGCGCAAGGCAATGAAAGCCTATCTTTGCGTCTTGCCGAGAGAAGATGTCTTTCGAAATGTATCCTTTCTCTCCGGCCGACATTCGGACTCTTTGTTCGGAGAAAGGACTCTTTACTACGAAGACATTGACAACTTCTCGAGGGTCGCTAAGATGGAGATGAGGTCGTTTCCATCTCTTTACGAAGATGGGCACTTGTTTGAAGTTCGCCATGTTGGAATGAGGGCTATCTTCCCAGGTGTGGAGTTAATTCGGACTTACATTGACGGAAGCGCCGAGGATAGCAAGCCATGGAAAACTCTCTCAACCATCCTCATTCCGTACCGGATCATGTCGCCACACTTCATGATGGTTGTCTTCATGATTCGGTCCAAGCAAGATGATTCTCATCGATTCCCATCAGGTTGTGGAGCACTTCGTTAGGAAGAATCAATGGGAACCTCTGTGTCTCGGACTAACCAAGCCGTGAAGAAAGCCGGATTATATGAAGAGTTGGGTATCACACCCCTGCGTTCGATCGAGAAACTCAAGGCGACATCCTGGGGCAAGAAGCAAGTGCCACAACGACGGATGGAGATAGCCTGGAGCCTTTGTTTGTCATTTCATCAAATCGTTCTTAATCGTGGACAAACATTGGAGCCAACACTCTACCTTTACGATGCAGCAGACAATGGAGCTAAGAGAGAAGGCAGCAACTATGATCTTCAAGTATAGTAAGCCTTATGTACCTTAGTGAAAAATCAGTATTAAGGCTGATTTGTATTTAGTTGCTTGATTAATGAAATTGGTTGTGTTGTGTATTATCGTATGATATTCTTTTGCATCGCTTACCGGATCAGATTACAAAGGGTTTGGGCATATCCATAATTGGGGGAGATTGTTGGATCAAACCCGAATTTGGATAATGCCGATAAAGCCTTATGTAATTTGATCTCGAGAACTTTTGTGTTTATTTGATCATTGCGAAGGTATGTCACTAATCCAAAGATGCACTCGTGAGAGCAAAGCTAAGGACAGGATACATAATCCTGATCCGGACAAGAGTTAGTGTCGTCAAACACTTGGTAAATAACCAAGTAACAAATACATACGGAATAAGGAACAATCCTACGGACTAAGAACTTAAAGGATAAGTGCGGAGTAAGGAAAATAAGTGCGGAGTAAGGAAAATAGATACGGAGTAAAGAAACCAGATGCGGAGTAAAGAAACCAGATGCGGAGTAAGGAATCCGAACTTATGACTCGCCCGGAGTAAGGAACTTACATACGGAGTAAGGAACTTACACACGGAGTAAGGAACTTACATACGGAGTAAGGAACTTACATGCGGAGTAAGGAACTTACATACGGAGTAAGGAACTTACACACGGAGTAAGGAACTTACATACGGAGTAAGGAACTTACATGCGGAGTAAGGAACTTACACACAGAGTAAGGAACTTACATGCGGAGTAAGGAACCTACATGCGGAGTAAGGAACTTACATGCGGAGTAAGGAAGCGCTGATACGGACTAAGGATTCCAGTATTGAATAGATACGGAGTAAGCAACCACTGACACGGAGTAAGGTTCCGAGCTTCATTAACTACGGAGTAAGGAAAATTACACCGGACCAAGAAGACACTGCTCCAACAAAACCGCATTTAAAGTTATCGGCTCGGCTGTCCCGATGTAAGACGAATGCATTTAGATCAAGAAGAATCTTACACGTGGATCATCCGGATATGTGGACACAACCTTAATTGTATCTCGGAACTCACAAAGACACTTATACTCTTCAAATCCAAGATCTTGAGCTCCACAATCCGCAGCAGTCAAGGCAGACAGATTACCGAGGGATAGTTAGTGCGGAACGCATTCCGGAACTTCAAGTTCCAAGGTTGTCTCTTAGGAATGTTTTGTATAAATATTCATACTTATACTTCATGTAAAGGGAGCTTAAGTGAAAACAAAAACAGGATAGGAACTTGGCTAGCGTGTGAGTTCATTGTTGTAAACAGAGTGTAAGAGAGTGTTTGCTTCTATTTTGTTGTAATCACCTTGTGATAATAAAACAAAATACTTCCACTATCTGGTTATCTTCCGCAGTGATTCTATCACTTAAACTAGATAAGTCTTTGTGTCTTGAGAGAAAAGAAAGAGTTTGAATAAGAGCCTATTCACCCCCCCCCCCCCTTTAGGCTCCAAGGGACCATCAGCGCTCTTGGTTGAAACGGGTTAGGTGCCATTGGATATGGAAATGGAAACCCTCCTTGCGGCAAGTATGGCGTGAATTGGGGGGTTGGCACAGGGGCAGCATAGGCAGCTACTGGTGATCCTCTATAGTACCCTGGCGCTTGTTAGAATATCGGTTGTACTGTTAGGCTTGACGGATATACCAGATTGGTCTCGCCTTCCTTCTTTTTTCCTGCCAGTGGTTGGAACTTTTTCGATGTCTCTGCGACATCACCTTTTAGCTATCCTCCTTTAATTCCACTCTCGACTCGTTCACCCGATGCGACCAAGTCGGCGAAGCTATTAGAGATGTTACCGATCAGCTTCTCGTAGTAGACCCCTTTTAGCGTATTGATAAAAAGAATAGTGAGTTCTCTTTCTGTGAGGAGAGGTTGGACCTCTACGGCAGTCTCTCTCCATCTCCTGGCATAGTCCTTAAAAGTTTCCTCAGCCCCCTTTTCTAAGGACTGTAGGGTCAATCAGTCCGATGCGAGCTCCGTGATATGTTTGTATTATGCCAAAAAGGATGTGGCTAACTCCTTCCAAGTCTTGATACGGTTGCCATTCAGTTGAAAATACCAGCGAAGGGATGCCCCAGTTAGGCTTTCCTGGAAACAATGCATGAGGAGCTTGTCTTCACCGGCATAAGCAGCCATCTTTTGACAATACATGGCTAGATGCGTCTTTGGACACTGAGTCCCGTTAAACTTCTCAAACTCTGGCATTTTGAACTTTGGTGGTAGCACCACTCCAACGACTAAGCATAAGTCTTGTGGGCTGGTCATGCCATAGCTGTCGATGCCTTTTACGGCTTTCAATCTTTCCTCCAGTCGTCTTACAACGGGAGACTCCATGTTTTCTTTAGGAGCTGGGGATCCCATCGCTTCCATTGCATGTCCCGATGCTGGCATAGTGAAGTGAGTTTGATTTAGAGTTAGGGGTTGTGCCATAGTAGGGTGATATGTGGGTATCTAGCTTGGAGCTAGGTTTGGCGGCAGACCAGCCTCCTATCCCTACTCTGGATGGTGATTTGTGGTTCCTCTTGTTGGGGTTCTTTCTCTTTCTCCAGTCAGTTTTGCCAGCATGTCCATAACTAAGGTCATTTGCCCCTGTAGGGCTTGGATACTGCCATTTAGTTCTTGTTGTGACTGTTCCAACCCAGTGAACCTATTTTCCGCTTCTTCAGCCATCGACTATGGTTGTGCTACCTGATTGCGTCTGGATCTAAGGTTATAAGAGTGCGCAATTCTGGATAAAGGCTGCTACCAACCTGGGTAGAAGAGAATTTTTATTTGATTTTAAATTTTTATATGCATGTATGCATGAATGAATATGCAAATGGTTAGATAAACAAACAACTTTATTGCAAACATTTTCAAACAAACACACAGTACAATGCAGAAATGCCATGTAGTAGCATAAGATGAGAGCTATTGCTACATGATCTTGAAACAAACTTCCAGTCATCTCCTAAGGAGCACGGCGCCTCCTTCTCTGGGGTGGTCGCTCACCTACCTCTTCCCTTTGCTTCATTATGGTCTCGATCTATTTTTCCCTCAGCTGCAGCCTTTGAAGAGCTCCTTCTAGAGATGCTTCTAGCCTTCGGTTCTGCTACCTTAGAATCTGATTCTCCTGGAGGATAGCTCTCATGTCAGTAGTTAACTGTGGCTTGTGTTGTACCCTCCAAGATATGTATGCGGGGTAAATGCTAGGTTTTGGACTGTTGGGTTGGATCTTGTGTGGGGTGGACCATGCCTCATACATCTTTTGGCCTTTTTCTGTAAGCAGAGTTCTATTGTAAGTGAAGTCACAATCTTCCATGCCAAATAGCACAGGGATAATCTGATGATGCCCGACTTGTCTTCCTCCCTGCAGTGGCGCATAAGCAGTTCCTCCCCAAGGACCTAAGAGTAGAACCCAATTGTAGTCCCTGCAGCTATATGTCATGGAGACCACCGGCATCCAAGGAGCAGTCCAGGTAATGTCATCTTCTGTGAGGTTCTCTAATTTCTTTTTCCAGTCTTCAAAGGCCTTAGGTAAGCTCCACTTGATGAGCAGAATATCCAGTAGTGTCGTGGGTGGCACCTGGTACACAACAGAAAAACGAGGAACACTACAAGGGAAATGACCTTGCAGCCAGGTGCATAGGACAGGCAGGCACCCCATGAACTGTCCCGAGCCCTTACTCCTCAGATAAGTAAGAGATCGAATGGTTTCAGCTAGTATAGCAGGAGCAGGGTCACATCCTGTAAGTACTTGCTGAATTAAATCCACAATTGCTCCATCAATGTGGGCCGGAATCCTTGGGAAGATAATTAGCCCGTATATGGCTAGTGTAAGCAGCTTGTGCATCCCTGCTTGTGTTGCGGTTTGTATCATTTCTTTGATTGTTGCCCATGGAAGATATTCTCGCCCACCATAGGTTATAGCCATTGGTGAGTCCCAAACTAGCTTTCCTATTATCTCAGCAAAGGCCCTTCGATATGATTTTCTAGGATCCGGTAAATAAATCTTCCTTTTGTTTTCCACCACTGGGATATCCAGTAATCTTTTGTATTCTTCTATGGTAGGAACAAGATCTACACCATTGAAGTCGAAGCATCGCCGTCGAGGTTCCCAGAAATATATTGCTGCCCCAAGCATATCCTTGTCAGCGAGTAGCTCAGTCACATTGAGCAAATCTCCAAACTACTGTATATAGATGCTTTTCCTTTCGTCTGACCATGGCCTCCATATCGTTTGTACCTCCTTAGTGTAGTCCAATTGATCTTCTATGATAACCTGTCCTGCCTTGTGGGCTTCTCCTGGTGGAAAATCTCCAAGGCGAAGTTGGATATCCCTAGATGCTTGGGCCACCACTGCAACAGCCTCCTTATCCTGAAGGGCCTTTTAGGAGATGACTGAAAGTTGTCATGCCTATATGAATGTTGTGTTATGCATGATGACAAGTTAGGATGACAGGTAAATATATATCAGGGCAAATAGACAGGATAAAGAATAAACCAATAGTAAGGCAAATAATATGTGCGATAGATGGCTTAAGGACTACCCTACAAAACAAAGATTAGCATGGCATAGAATGAGCAAACAACATGTGGGTCAATGCCCCTGATGGGCGTCTATTGCTAAACCTATCTTATTCGTTAGTTCCCAAACTTCCTCTGTAGAGGGCTCCGTAAACCATGGGGTTTATTGGAGGGGGGCCTTAAAAGGACGAGCCTTAAAAGAACCTCAAGTTTGAGTGAGGAGTTCGAGGCCCCTTTGCGGATAATGATCAACGCGCAGGAGACCGTACTAAACCTCGCTAACCTAGATTGTGATAAACCCGGGTATAGGGTTATGCATGAATGCAACAAGTAGGGAAAGCAGAAAATCACAACTATCATAGCAGTTAAAGCGTATAAATCAATTAACAGTTATGTAAAACATAAGTATACACAAATAAGTGAGTAAAAACAAAAATAACCTCCTGTTCCTAGTGTAAGACCTAATTCTCTAAAGTTTTGAACAATGTCCCCAGCAGAGTCGCCAGCTGTCATCACTAGTTTTCGTCCGGGCCCTTTTGGGGTGGGCTCAAACTAAACTAATGGTGAGAAATTTAGAGTCGCCACCAATTGTTTTTGGGGTACAGTTGGATACCCTCTACTTTGAGTAGTTTAAAGTGTGGTCTGCGTTATCAGAGAAGGGTTCGGGAGTTGGTTACGTGTAGGGAAGGATTGGCACCCCTACAGCGCCCTTGGGGTGAGGCACTTTTCCTAAAAAATTTCTATGTTTTTATTTAGCTAAGTTCTTTGTCAAAGTTATAGTTAAAATTGATTTACCCTAAATTTCTAAAGGAAATCTTTTTTTTTTTTTTGTTGTGGTTATGAAAAGGCACACTTATCCATTTTTGATTATTTCCTTTTAACTAAACCTTTTGGTTATTTTCATTTATTTTTTTTATTTCTGGTATTAAAAAACGTACTTGATAAATCTAAGAAAACATTCTTTATCATCATCCTTTTATTTATTTATCTATGTTATCCTTCAATAATAATAATAATAATAGCTTTTTCTTAAAAAAAATGTTTTTTTGTTTGTTTGTTTGTTTTTTTTATTTTTGTATATTTTTTTGCATTAAAAAAACATACCCAAAATATTTTTGTAATACTCTTGTTTAATTTTGTTTTGTTTTGTTTTGTTTTTTTTTTTTGGAAAACATACCTAAAACATCAAAAAAAATCTATACTATATTATATTTACATGAATTAAAGAAAACATGTTTTACATCTTTGATTTTTTTTTTTGTTTTTAGTTTTTTAGTTTTTTTGTTTTTTGAAAAAACTAACCTAATAACACCAAAAAAATATCTATATCACTATATTCTATTTATGTGAATTAAAAAAACATTTTTTACATCTTTTGTTTTTTTGTTTTTGTTTTTTTGTTTTTTTGGAAAACTAACATAATAACACAAAAAATATTTATATCACTATATTCTATTTATGTGAATTAAAAAATTTACATCTTTTACTTTTTTTTGTTTTTGTTTTTTTTTTTTTTGGAAAACTAACATAATAACACTAAAAAATATTTATATCACTATATTCTATTTTATGTGAATTAAAAAAACATTTTTACATCTTTTGCTTTTTTTATATTGGAAAACATACCTAATAACAAGAAAAATATATTCATATCACTATATTATAAAAAAATAATTTTTTACACCCTTTGTTTTTTGGAAAATATGCCTAATAAAACTATATATTTTTTGCATTGATTTGAGTTAAAAAAAACATTTTTTTATATTTTTTACCACAACAATAAAAACATGCAACATAGCAAAGAAATAAAAATAACTAAACTCAAAAATTAAACTATTGTGTGGTGTGTGTACCGAAATACTAAATACAATCTCTTCTCTCTTTTTTTGGTCTCTCCTTTTTTTGTTTTTTTTTACTTTTCACGCATTACAATTACAATTACATAATATACCACAAAATAAAGAACAAGCAGAAAAAAAACAATACAACCAACTAGCCAATTAAGAAAAGCATAAGAAAAGGAACCTCAAAAAAAAATGACATGATAATAAGAAAAATATGAAACCAACTTTGGTGACCGTCGATCCCGGTAGCAGCACTATGCCCGAGCTCTCCTATCTCCGCCGGCAACCTCTCAAGCGAGCAAATAAATCGTGCACCGGAAATTAGTTGGAAACTGCAGACTGCAGCACAAAAAAACGTTGGGAGAGAGATGTATTGGAGATTTGGAGATGTTATTATTATTTTTTTTTTGGATTTTTGAATTGAATGCTATTTTTTGGGGGGATTATGGGTAAAGCCGTAGGTGAGATGGAAAAGGAATGGAGAGAGGGTTTTTTTTGTGTGGAAGAGAGAGACGTAAGAGAGAGTGTGTGGTTATTTTTGTTTTTTTGGGAATTGATGGGTGATTGGAGAGAGTGGGAGAGAGAGAGAGGGTGATTGGAGAGAGAGTGGGTGATTGAAAAAAAAGAGTGAGTGCGTGAAGGCTTTTTTTTGGGTTATGGGGAGGAGAGCTCGTAGGAGAGAGAGAGAGATGTGAGGATTTGCTTTTTGCTTCTTCTTTTTTTGGGAATGGAAGGGATCCATGTAGTGATTGGGGGGAGAGAGTGGAGAAATTTTGAAGAAAAATGCTGTTAGAGAGAGAGAGAGTGTAAGAAATGATTAATGTTTTTTTTTTTTTTTTGGAATGGATGAGTGGTCCGTGAGAGAGAGGGAGAGAGTTGATTAATATTATTATTTTTATTTATTGTGATGGGTAGTCCGTGAGAGAGAGAGAGAGAGTTGATTAGTATTGCTTTTTAGTTTTATTTATTATGATGGGTAGTCCGTGAGAGAGAGAGGGAGTTGTCTTGTAAAGACTCGTACTTGGGTGAGGTTGGAAGTTAGGCCCGGATAGTTTGAATATTTATTCGGCAGCGTGACCTCAACACGAGCATCGAGTTATAATTATTGTTTTTTAATATGACGATTTTAATATGTTAAGTTTATTATTGGATATTAAACCTATTAATTTAATTATTTAAATTATTTAAGTAGGTGAGTATTTATGATAATAAATGTAATGATTATTATTATTATTATTACAATTGTTGCGTTGATTATTGTTAAGGGATTATAGTGTTAGTATTTTAAATATTAGACTTTATTTTTATTAATATAATTATTTGGGATAAATTCTTATAATGAGGTATTATTATTATTATTATGTATTTGTTAGTATAAATAGGGGAACTAGGGAAATAAACCCTACGTTCCGTTTATTGTGCACAGAGCCTGATAGGGAGAGCAGTGGGTTTGAAGCCGCCGGGTGCAATCTGTCATTCGATCCTTCGAGATTAATCTCAGGTAGGTGACTCTATCCTTCGTTATTCTATGTCACAATCACTGACAGAGATAGCATAGACATATACCAGATCATTTTTATTATGATTAAACTTACCAACTGCTGGTCTCGGTCACCTATCTCAGACCGCAAGAGGAGAACGTAGCGGGAGGAGGAGGAGTCCTTCATCCGTGCAGCGATGACGTCTTCCGCGGGTCAAGGCGGGCATCAAGACGCAAGGGAAGGGCGTGCGTGATCTGCTCCTTGGCGTGCTGCAGGGGGAACGCAGTCCCCCACCCTTTCTTTTTGACCTATTATTAACCTAATTATTATTAATCAAAAGAAAAAAAACCAGGCCATAGGGCCTGGTCTTGCGTTCGCGCAGAGGCACAGCGCAGTGGCGCGCTGTTCCATGGTGCTGCAGGGAGAGCGCTCAGCGTTGACCCGTATTATTATTATTATTATTATTATTATTATTATTATTATTATTATTATTATTATTATTATTATTATTATTATTATGATTATTATTATAAAACAAAACAGGCCGCCTTATTACTAGGGCCGAGGGCGTCTTGCGCCTTGGAAAAAAAAGAGGGCGGCGGTCGCTTGCTTGTCCCCCACAATTCCTTGACTCAACGCCAGCCCTAGCAGTTGGGTAGTGTCGGGGACAGTCTTGTTCTTCATAGTATTGTGATTTTATTATACTTTATTTCCTTATTAATTAGTTTAGTGCGCTATCTTATAACTATTAAATTCGTAATATAAATATTACTTGGACTTAATATTGATAGCTCATAATTTAATTATTAGTTGGGCTTATTTTAGTTAGTTAAATTAAATGAATGTTTCGGGCTTGTTATTATTTATTATTTTCAATATTATTTGGGATTTGAATTGATTCTCTTAATTAAATGATCACGTGGGATGTTTCATTATCAGTTTAGTGATTTAACTATCATTTGTGATATGTTCTTATTGGAATTATTACTTGTTAGTAGCATGTGAAATTGGTGGTGGAATTGGTTGGGTTACCCATGGGTCCCACATAGGGCTGGCAAGAGGCCGCAGGTCCCCTATGTGGCAGGCAACCCAGGTCCCATATGTGGCTTGTTGTCATTAGAGACACCACAGGTCCCACATATGGCTACCAAGAGGTGACTGAGATACTTGGAATTAATGGAAAGGGCCCCCGTAAATGGATGTATTATCGGCGTGTACCTTTATGGCTGTATTGTGATGTGATGCCTTATTTGTGGTTTGATTTAGTTTAACTATGATGGAATATAACACTACACTAGCACGAACATGCACAGATCATATAGACCTAGGGATTACTGTGATAGGACAATGGAGTTGGAGATCACCTATTGGGCATACGTGCTCACCCCACTTTATTTTTATTTTCCTACAGGTTATAGGGAGTAGCTGTTGGAGCCACAACGGAGCTGGGCAGGACCTCTTTATGTAGGATATTCCGTAGACTTTATTAATTTGTTTATTTCCTTTCCGGACTCGGGTCCGTGACAGTTGTATTAACTGGGGTAGCCGGAACTTGTTATTTCATGTTTATGGTTGTTGACTGAGTTCAGCAATATTGTTTGGCACTGGTTTAATTGTTGGTTGATTGCATGTTGTGTTTGGGTCATTGGTAAGTACAACGCTACCCCTGTTGTAGTATTGTATAGGTGAAGTCTCCAACCCCTTGACCCCTGGAGGGGGGCCTGAGGGGCGTCGCGTCCCTAATTCCGTGGCTTTCGGAATTTGAGGGCGTGACATGTCTTTTAGGTATTAAAGGGAATTTAATGAGGAGAGAGAGGGGTAAGAGAGATAGATTAGTTTTTTTATTTATTTATCATTTTTATTTTGGGTTTTTAGGTAAGAACATGAGTGTGTGTCATGGTTGGTGTATGGGTTGACTAGATGTATAGATTAAGGACAAGTAACGTGGCCAGCAATGCTGGCCACGTTTTTTTATTATTATTATTATTTTGCCTGTGAACAGTACACGAGTACTGTTCAAGCATGTGTGTGTGTGTGTGTTTTTTTTAAAGAATCTGTCAGAATTTTCCTTCAAACAAAATAAAAAATAAGTTTTAAAACAAAACAAAATTAAACAAAATATTATTTTTTTTAAACTAATGCCGGTGAAAAGCGCCCCCTTTATTATTTTTGAAAACTGGCAAACTGTCAACGGATATTGTTTATGAACAGTTTCTGATTTTTTTTTAAATTCTTTTTGTTGTTTTTTGTTTTGTTTAAATATAGGTAATATATATATATCAAAATTCTAAAAATGACAAGAGGATCATAATAGTGAGATTCGTGACCTGATTTGAAATGCTGTCTTGAAAGTCAATTATCGTTTGACCGTTGTTAGCTGTCTGAACGCTGTTTTGACCATAACTTTATCATTTGACCTTAGAATTGAGCGTGGTTGAAGGCATTGATTTTCAAATTTGATTTTCTATCATCTGTAATTGTCTCTTTCCCACCCTTTGTCTTAATGGTTATGCCTCTTTATTGTTCTATACAAAGTCAATGACAGATATGGAATAATAAAGCTAAAAATGAATATATATGTCCAACCCGGACAAAATGGGGTCCAACAATTGCCACTCAAAAGGCATAACTATGACTAACTCATCACATCCCAAAACATGGGTCATTACAGAGGGTGTGGAGACCTCTCCTGACACAAGGCCTTTTGGAGTGCCTGTGTGGCACTGCCAAGAACAAAACCAGGGATTGGGCTTGGGCCCTGAACTGGATAATATTGTGCTACGGGAGACTTAGGCTGTTACAGATGGTATCAAAGCTGGGAACCGGGTTGGTGTGCCATAGTCTCTCGGGGATATGGGCCTCCTAAGGGGGGTAGATTGTAAAGTTTGAGGACTTTGCAAGTCCCACATCGGCAGGGGAGGAGAACGAAGCGTGCCTCTTAAGAGGGCATGAAGACCTTTCCTGGCACGAAGCCTTTTGGAGTGCCTGTGTGCCACTGCCAAGAACAAAATCGGGAATTGGGCTTGGGCCCTGAACCAGACAATATCGTGCTACGGGAGACTTGGGCTGTTACATGTTTGTTGGCCCTATATCCACCAAGGCTCTTGTTTCGCGACTACCTGATTTAACAATCACGTACATTCTCCTTCCTTCTTGACTTGGGTAATTTTACCCTCGCCTTAACTCCATTCAAGAGTTGCAAGGAACCAAGACGTGGATCACTTGCTTCTTTTTCATCTTCTTCCTTAATCATCGTCATTAGCTTCGACCTCTTCGGACACTCGAACGCCTTATGAAGTCCTTCGCAAAGGAAGCAAGAGAATTTTGGTCTCTCCCCACCCTTGGAACTATTTGGATTAGTTTTATACTGAGAGTCCTTAGATGAGCTAGAGGTTCTCTCCTTCCATCGATTTGGACTATCTCCCCCACGTCAATCCTTGCCGAACTTTCGGTTATTCTTCAGTGATGAAGTTGAGGTAGCCCTCTCTGTCTATTTCCATTCTAACTTATACTCAGTGAGAGATTCGGCCTCTGCCATAGCCGAAGCAAGGTCTTGTACATTTCATTGTTTTAACTCAAGCTTCGCCCATGTCTACAATCCATCCATAAAGGCAAATAGGGAATCTTTTGTGGACATGTAAAGACCTATATTTGGGTAGTTTTGAGAGATAGCCATTCTATGGGAATGCAACTATCTGGACGGTAGTGTAGTCGTCGATGTGAGCATTTTGACTGTACTTGGGCCCGATTCCGAGTCGGGGCCTCATTTGACCCGATTGTTGACTTTTTGGGAGTTATTGGTTGACTTTGTGTTTGAGCAGTCAATTGGGTTGGAAAATATCTGGATAGTGATGTGCTCGTCATTTCGAGCGTTTTGACTGTACTTGGGCTCAATTTGGAGTTCGTGACCTCGGGAGGTTAATTAATATTTTTGGGATTTATTAATGAAAGAAAATACATAAATATAAATAGGGGGAAAGAGAGCTTCCACGTTACGTTTCAGCGTTTCTGCGTCTGCGTTGGAGAGCTTAGAGAGAGAAAGAGAGAAGGAAGCTTCGAACCTTCGATTTGGGGCGTTTTGAGCTCGTTCAAACATCAAGAATCATTCCAGGTAGGTGTTCCATTGATTCTTCACCCTTTTCTTGCTGTTTTATTGGATTAACATGTAAGAATTTGATGAAATCATGCAAATTCGTGATGAACCCTAGAAATTGGGGAAAATGGAAATTGAGCATAAAACCTAGATGATTTAGGTTGTTTGGTAGCCTAATATGGCTAAATGATGTTAGAAACCCTTAATAGGGATGAATTGTTGCATAAAAAAGGAGATTTAACAAGTATAATTGGGTTTGGGATGAATTGGGGAAGAACACAGTCGGCAATTTGCGACTGGGGAACTGCTCGAGGCTAGCTTCGAGCAGCCTCGAGCAAGTATCTCGAGCAGTCTCGAGCAGAGGCTTCGAGCAAGGAGCGTCGAGCAGAATGTAGCCTCGAGCAGAGTGTCGAGCAGCGTCGAGCAGGAGCCTCGAGCATGATGCTCGAGCCTAGAGCGTCGAGCAGCATCGAGCAGAGCGTCGAGCAAGGTGTCTCGAGCAGGCAGTTTTGAGCAATTGGACAAGACGGTTCCAGGTGGATCGGATGGACCATTTACATTGTAACCATTATGAAGTATTATACTTAAGTTACAATGTAAATAACGAAATACCCTCCATTTGGATTCAAACAAAAATACTAGAAAAATTAATTCCCACTCCTCCAAAATGTGAAAATTTGGATTTAGTGTAAAATCTCGGAAAAACCCAAAAGTTCGTAGTGGTGACTTTTTGGAAAGTGAGGTTAGACATCTCAGAAAAATCTCCAAAAATCAGATTATCATAGTTATGATATGGACACCCAATACCAGGACTTTTTATTGCAAGAAAATAGATGTTATGGGTATCTCCTTCCTTAGTCAAGGAATGAGGATCGACTTGTGAAGACTGGCTATAGTTCTAAAGGGATTGTTGTACACCTTAAGACCATATTGGTGTTGGTATGATTGGTTTGTGGATTTGGGACTTAGGTTCCATGGCTTGTTGGGTTCTGACCGTGAAGCACAGATGATGCTATGTGGTTGACGAGGCAGGCATATGCGCCGATGGCAGACCTGTGTGGCACTGTGGCCGGGCATATTACGTTGTGGCCGTGGCAGGCATATGCGTCGATGGCAGGCCTGTGTGGCACTGTGTCTGGCATATAGCGCTGTGGAAGGGCTGAGTGCCCTGAGCTGAAATCCCATTGAGGATTGTGTTGAGCTATTGAGCTCGTGGAGCTTGGGCTAAGTGCCCTAAGCTGGGATCCTGTTGAGGATCGTGGACAAGCTGTTCTGTGTGTGGGCAGGCTAGGCCCCGATGTTTGTTTGTAGGCTGAGTCCTGATGTTTGTGCACACTACACAGTGCACGAGTACATAGAGCATGTAGTATAGACGTATATGTTTGCATGATGTGGAGTGTTGGGGTCACCTACTGAGCTTGTCGCTCACCCCTACTTGCTGTTTACCTTTTTCAGGTGTGACCCGGGACTAGTGAAGGACTTTCTTCCAAGAGGACGTGCCCACTACTCTGATGTATGATACAGTGTTGTATTCTGTATTGTTTGTATTATATCCCGGACATGGGTCAGTGAGTGTAATCAAACCCTTGGTAAGTAACCAAGTCCCTCATACATACGGAGTAAGGAAGTACTGATGCGGAATAAGGACCCGAGTCTTTATTCGCATGGAGTAAGGAAATCAGATGTGGAGTAAGGAATCCGGACCACTCACTCATGCGGAGTAAGGATGTGCTAGTACGGAGTAAGCCATCCGATCCTTTAAACTCGCACGGAGTAAGAAACTCGTACGGAGTAAGGAACTTACATGCGGAGTAAGGAAGCGCTGATATGGAATAAGCACTCCGACCTTCTCATTCACACGGAGTAAGGAAGCGCTGACACGGATTAAGGATTCCAGTACCAAATAGATACGGAATAAGCAACCACTGACACGGAGTAAGGTTCCGAGCTTCATTAGCAACGGAGTAAGGAAAATTACACCGGACCAAGAAGATGCTACTTTAACTTACCGTATTTAAAGTTATCAGCTCGTGGTGTCCCGATGTAAGACAAACTCGTTGAGAACATGAAGAATCTTACACGTGGATCACCCGGATATGTGGGCACAACTTTAATTATACTTGGGAACTCATAAAGGCACTTATACTCTTCAAACCCAAGATCTTGATCTCCACAAACCACAGCTGTCAAGGCAGAGAGATTACCGAGGAATAGTTAGTGCTGAACGCATTCCGAAACTATAAGTTCCAAGGTTTCATACTTGTACATTTGAAAAGGTGTGCGAGCGAGCCTGAATCAACCCTGTGTATGCACAAGAGTTCAAAGACATAATATAGGCTAGTGTGTGAATCCTTTTATAAACAGAGTGTAAAAGAGTCTTGCTTCTATTTTGTTGTATTTATCTTTTGATAACAAAACAAAATACTTCCTGATGGTCCCTTGGAGCCTAAAGGGGGGGGGTGAATAGGCTCTTATCAAAACTCTTTTCTTTCTCTTAAGACACAAACACTTATCTAGTTAAGTGATAGAATCACTGCGGAAGATAACCAGATAGTGGAAGTATTTTGTTTTATTATCACAAGATAAATACAACAAAATAGAAGCAGGACTCTCTTACACTCTGTTTACAAATGAACTCACACACTAGCCAAATTCTATCTCTTAAGATGAAAACACTTGTGCATACACAAAATTAGTCTTTTCTTAACTAATGCACATTACGCTTTCACCCTCTCTTTATCAATGTACAAGTATGAATATTTATACAAAACATTCCTAAGAGACAACCTTGGAACTTGTAGTTCCGGAATGCGTTCAGCACTAACTATCCCTCAGTAATTTCTCTGCCTTGACTGCTGCGGTTTGTGGAGCTCAAGATCTTGGGTTTAAAGAGTATAAGTGCGTTTGTGAGTTCCCAGATACAATTAAGGTTGTGTCCACAAATCCGGATGATCCACGTGTAAGATTCTTCAGGTTCTCAATAAATTTGTCTTACATCGGGACGCCACGAGCTGATAACTTTAAATGCAGTTGAGTTGAAGCAGTATCTTCTTGGTCCGGTGTAATTTTCCTTACTCCGTAGCTAATGAAGCTCGGAATCTTACTCCATGTCAGTGATTGCTTACTCCGTATCTATTTGGTACTGGAATTCTTAGTCCGTGTCAGCGCTTCCTTACTCCGCGTATAAGTTCCTTACTCCGTATGTAAATTCCTTACCCCGTATGTAAGTTCCTTACTCCGTATGTAAATTCCTTACTCCGTATGTAAGTTCCTTACTCCGTATGTATTGGTGACTTGGTTATTTACCAAGTGTTTGACGACACTCACTCTTATCCGGATCAGGATTATGTATCCTGTCCTTAGCTTTGCTCTCACGAGTGTATTTCCGGACTAGTAACATATCTTCTGCAACGATCAAATAAACACAAGAGATCTCAGATCAAATTACATAAGGCTTTATCAGCATTATCCAAATTCTGGGTTTGATCCAACAATCTCCCCCAATTGTGGATATGCCCAAACCCTTTGTAATCTGATCTGGTAAGCAGTGCAAAAAGATAACATACAGAATATACATCACAACCAATTTCATTTAATAGCAACTAAGTATAATTCAGCCTTAATACAAGATTTTCGCTAAGGAACATAAGGCTTACTATACTTAAAGATCATAGTTGCTGCTTTCTCTCTAA
Source organism: Taxillus chinensis (assembly GCA_023512835.1). Classification (NCBI taxonomy): domain Eukaryota; kingdom Viridiplantae; phylum Streptophyta; class Magnoliopsida; order Santalales; family Loranthaceae; genus Taxillus; species Taxillus chinensis. The sequence continues at coordinate 54,647,322 of CM042092.1, forward strand.
GCTCCATTGTCTGCTTCATCGTAAAGGTGGTGTGTTGGCTCCAATATTTTTCCACAGTTAAGAATGACTTGATGAAGTGACAGACAAAGGCTGCGCAGCTATCTCCATCCGGCTGTTGTGGCACTTGCTTCTTGCCCCGGAATATCGCCTTGAGTTTCTCAGTCGGACGCAGGGGTGTGATGCCCAACTCTTCATATAATCCAGCTTTCTTCACAGCTTCAGTCAGCCTGAGACACAGAGGTTCCCATTGATTCTTTTTAACGAAGTGCTCCACAATCGATGAGAATCAATGAGAATCATTTGCTTGGACTGAATCATGAAGACAGCCATCATGAAGTGTGGCGACATGATCCGGTACGGAATGAGGATAGTTGAGAGAGTTTTCCATGGCTTGCTATCCTCAGCAGTTCCGTCGATAAAGGACTGAATTAGATCCACACTGGGAAAATAGCCTTCATTCCAACACGGCAGAACGTCAAACAAGTGCCCATCCTTGTAGAGAGATGGAAACAGCCTCATCTCCATTTTAGCAGCTCTCGAGAAGTTGTCAATGTCTTCTGTAGTAAAGAGTCCTTTCTCTGAACAAAGAGTCTGAATGTCGGCCGGGGAGAAAGGGTACATTTCAGAAAGACATCTTCTCTCAGCAGAAGACACAGCATAGGATTTCATTGCCTTGCGCAAGCTTCCATCCGCATCAGAAGGGTCAAACTCCGCATATGATGGGAGGAATGTATCAGCTGCGGATGAGGAGGATGGAGGAGGAGCTGGAGCTGCAATAGAGGAGCTTGGTTGAGAGAAGCGGCTTCATTTGGGAATTTGAACTCCCTGAAGCACTGAAGTGGCAGGCCGCTTCTCAGTCCGAGTAGATGGTTGTGGGGCAGAAGGAGTAAACGGATCAGATGACACTTTCTCCCCCGGTTTGGCAGATCGCCGAGAAGCAACAGGAGGATGAGCCATCGTGTGCGCCAGATCCGCGAAGGAGGTAGACAATGAATGGACGGATGTGGCGACAAGATCCATTTTCTGCTCCATGGAAGTGGAGGAGTCAGTGAGAGCGGAGAGGAGTTGGGCGCCGAGGGCATCAACTTTGGCAGCGATGGCGGAAATTTGGGCGCTTTGAGCTTGGGCGTGTCGGTCCAGCTGGGCGGAAAGCACAGCGTCGGAGTGGACCGTGCCAAAAAAGGCACGCCCAAGGACCAACTCCGGAGCTTTGGAGGACTCCCCCGCATGAACAGGAGCAGGAGTGCGTTGGGCAGAGGAATCCGCAGGAGTATCAGCAGCAGCAGGAGCATTAGAGGCATTCGGAGCAATGGAGGCATCCGGAGCATTGGAGGCATCCGGAGCAATGGACCCGCTTTGACCAGATAAGTCAACCATGGGAATCGCGGCAGCAGGAGAAGAGGGTCCAGCCTTAGCAGTGGAAGGACTCCGTGCAGCGGGGACTGGGCCGGAGGGTGTAGGGAACGGCACATCAGGAATGGCGGCCGGCGTAAGAAAGCCTTGGTCCAAGTTCCAAATGATCATGGTCTCCGAGGATTGGGTATTGCGTGTGTAAAACACCCGGAGATCGGTGTCAGGAATGGAGGAGGTGTGGGCTAGGCTGAAACAGAGCCAAAGGTCCGTTAAGGTGTCGGTGGTGAGATGGGCAAGATAATCTCGGGGTTGAGGTAAGGGAGGCAAAGGGGCTTCCGGAGAAGAGGCCGGGACATCAGCAGTGGCGACAGCAACAGCGGTATCAACCGCGGCAGCAATAGCGGAGGTGGAGGGAGTGGGGACATCGACAGCGAGAGGGGCCGAGGAAACGACTTTAGAAGCACCTGCGCCGAGATGGCCCCGCAACCTCGGACGGTTCGGCACGGACGCTTGGCTAGGAGGCCCGAGAATGAGAGGGTGCTGCAACGGACCGAATCCGGGAGGATCGGGGTGCAGAACTGACGTCAGGGGCTTGGCTGTCGGAGGGGTCACCAACAGAACTGCCTTGTTGTTCCGAGGCAGGAAGTATGCGGAGAGCTGTAGATGGTCGGCGGGCGGTCATGTTCCCATCCGGCGTAAGATAACGAAGGTAATAAGCCGGAGGGAATGGAACAACATCATATCTAGCGAAATGGTCCGGATTAAGATGCCGGAAGACAATGCTGAGGATGCGCCCGAAGGAATGGTTCTTGGAACCATTCTGCAGTAACCGAAACAAGAACATCCCCCAATCCATCGGAAGACCTTCAAAAACGCCATACGGGGCCAGGAGAAGGTCGTACGGAACGGAGTCGAGGGCTGATGTGCGAGCCAGTAAGCATCGACTCAAGATGGTCGTCATACATCGATAGCGACCTTGGAAGGATTTCACCTTGTATTCCTTGCCTTTTTGTGTGCAACCCATAGAAGCCGCCATTGGATCGGCATCTGGGCGTTGTGGTTCACCAAGAGGTAGGTGGAGAGCAGCGCGGAGAACAGTCGGAGTGATGATGATGGATTCACCGCGGACATAAGAGGTTATGGAATCGGTGGTGCAGCGAATCCGTTGGTAATACTCAAGAACGTCGTCGATAAGAAGATCGACGGGATTGGAGATCAGGTTGAGTATATGCGAGGCTTCAAGGAGAGGGCGAAGCTGAAAAAACCAATCCGGAGGATTAGAAACAGCATTCCAATCAACCAGATGGCCAGGATTAACGCCGGAAAGAGAGATTCTGGGTGCCATTGCAAAGGAAATTTGAAGGACAAGAGGAAAGGTGAGGTCTTGGTGATGGAAGGAGCAACGAGAGGTTTAGGGATTTGAAATGAGCAATACTCGTGCTTCGCAGGAATGATCATAACATATAACACCGAGTCCGCAAATGTCAGCGGGCCTAGGAATGTGCGAGTGAGATAGGGACCCGCTTGACAGGCTGATGTCATGAGTCTGGATATCGATGCGCCTCCGAATGAAACGATGTCGTGGAGACCGCATGACTAAGTAAGTGTGTTGGATCAAACCCAGAATTTGGATAATGCTGATAAAGCCTTATGTAATTTGATCTGAGATCTTTTGTGTTTATTTGATCATTGCAGAAGATATGTCACTAATCCAAAGATGCACTCGTGAGAGCAAAGCTAAGGACAGGATACATAATCCTGATCCGGACAAGAGTTAGTGTCGTCAAACACTTGGTAAATAACCAAGTAACAAATACATACGGGATAAGGAACAATCCTACGGACTAAGAACTTAAAGGATAAGTGCGGAGTAAGGAAAATAAGTGCGGAGTAAGGAAAATAGATGCGGAGTAAAGAAACCAGATGCGGAGTAAGGAATCCGGACTTATTACTCGCCCGGAGTAAGGAACTTACATGCGGAGTAAGGAACTTACATGCGGAGTAAGGAACTTACATGCGGAGTAAGGAACTTACATGCGGAGTAAGGAACTTACATGCGGAGTAAGGAAGCCACGACACGGACTAAGGATTCCAGTACTGAATAGATACGGAGTAAGCAACCACTGACACGGAGTAAGGTTCCGAGCTTTCATTAACTACGGAGTAAGGAAAATTACACCGGACCAAGAAGACACTGCTCCAACAAAACCGCATTTAAAGTTATCAGCTCGTGCTGTCCCGATGTAAGACGAATGCATTTAGAACAAGAAGAATCTTACACGTGGATCATCCGGATATGTGGACACAACCTTAATTGTATCTCGGAACTCACAAAGACACTTATACTCTTCAAATCCAAGATCTTGAGCTCCACAATCCGCAGCAGTCAAGGCGGACGATTACACGAGGGATAGTTAGTGCGGAACGCATTCCGGAACTTCAAGTTCCAAGGTTGTCTCTTAGGAATGTTTTGTATAAATATTCATACTTATACTTCATGTAAAGGTGTGCTTAGGAGGGCAAAAATAGAAAAGGAACTTGGCTAGTGTGTGATTTCATTGTTGTAAACAGAGTGTAAGAGAGTGTTTGCTTCTATTTTGTTGTAATCACCTTGTGATAATAAAACAAAATACTTCCACTATCTGGTTATCTTCCGCAGTGATTCTATCACTTAAACTAGATAAGTCTTTGTGTCTTGAGAGAAAAGAAAGAGTTCGAATAAGAGCCTATTCACCCCCCCCCCCCCCTTTAGGCTCCAAGGGACCATCAAGTGGTATCGAGCAAGTTCTACTTCGTTCTAAGTAGAGATCCCACTCTTTCAATCTCGAAATGGCCGAAGAAAGCAGGATGCTATTCAACACTCGCCTTAACTCCGGAGGTGCACAGGAGCCCATCCCGAATCGAAGCGAAAGTGAAAATGTCGACCCACCACAACCTGCTGCTGCGCCGCTTCTCAACCACGGAGTTCGGGTTTACTCTAACGAAACCGCCCAAATTCACACCTGAGCTTTTCTCCCAGTGGAAAGCTCGCATGAAGATGTTTATGGTTTGCCATGATCATCTTATGTGGCCATGTCTTCATCAGGAGATTCCAATTCCGATGACTATCGGAGAACATGGAGTAAGGAGGCCAAAGACCGATCTTGAACTTACCAACGATGAAAGAGCCTGGCGGTGCGCTAGTGAAAAGGCTCGGCTTATGTTACATCGTCTTTGGATTCCGAGGCTTTCACGGACGTCCAGGGCTGCACGACACAAAAGTCGTTTGGGACAAACCGACAATCCTCTATGAGGGGAGTCGGTCCCGGATGCAGAATGTGATCTGTACTCTCGAGCTAACTTTGAGAGTTTTAATCATAAACCGGGCGAATCACTTGAAAGCATCTATCGGAGATTCGGCAAGCTCATACTTGAACTGAAGACTGTCAATGAGCATTACTCTCAATCCCAGATCAATGACAAGTTCTTTCGCTCCTTGCCGGATCGCTACTACTCCAAACAACTCCAGATGCAATCAGACAAAAACTGGCAGTATGTTCCCCTTGAAGAACTATATGGAGAGCTGCGGACTCACGATGGGAGAACTGTCCTACTTCCTTGGAATTGAAGTCAAACAATTAAAGGAAGGAATCTTTATCAATCAGGCTAAGTACACTCGCGATCTTATTAAGAAGTTTGGTATGGAAGGTTCATCTCCCGTCAAAACTCCAATGCCTGTCAGTGCCAAGTTAGATCCGGATGTGGACGGCATATCAGTAAATGTGACTGACTACAGAGGGATGATCGGATCCTTGCTTTATCTCACAGCAAGTCGCCCAGACATTATGTTTGCAACTTGCATTTGTGCACGATATCAGGCAAATCCCAAGGAGTCACATATGCTTCATGTAAAACGGATATTAAGGTATCTCAAAGGGACGATGAATTTGGGCCTCCTGGTACCCAAAGGAGTCCAACTTCACCTTATCCGGGTACTCGATGCCGACTTCATTGGATGTCGCATCGACAGAAAAGCACAAGCAAGACGTGTCGGTTTCTTGGAAATAGATTGATCTCATGGTTCGAAGAAGCGAATTCCGTATCAACCTCTACCGCCGAGGCGGAATATATAGTCTGCTGGAAGTTGCTGCGCACGCCTACTTTGGATGCAAAGTCAACTTACCGACTACGGATTCACCATGTCCTCTATTCCACTTTACCGTGACAACACTAGTGCAATTGCCATCAGCAACAATCCTGTCATGCATCCTAAGACGAAGCACATTGAGGTCAGGTATCACTTCATACGCGATCATGTTCTCAAAAACCATATTTCACCGGAACATTTTGCCACCGAAGATCAATTAGCAGACATATTTACAAAGCCTCTACCTGATGCGAGGTTTTCGAACTACTCTTCCGATTAGGTATGCTCGACTTCTCTGCATAGTTTCTCATTTGAGTTACCCAACAAGATATTTACTCACGGACCATGCATTGTATGTTTACCGAAAGTAGTAGAAACTCTCTGCCTGTATTGCCGATCATACTTACTGTTCAACGGTTTCATGCTTCGATATTAATCTCAACCTCATTATGGGAGGATGCTTGCGTTTCCCGACTGAAGTCGTTTAAAGCTAACATAATTACAGTTTATATGATTTACCTCGATCGGATTCATGATCTTCACATCCATTAATCACCACATGACCAAAGCATGTTCATTTAGATTACTCTATTAACGTGCATAGTTGAAGAAGTGAAATGGGCTAGCTTGGAATGCCTGGTGGATGAATACACAAACGCATTCTGATCGGCTTCAAGTATAGTTTTCTAATACAGATAGACAGTGCTGAACTACAAATTGGAATGGTCAACCGAGAGGATTGCACAATCTACGGGGAGAAAATGCTTTATATTTTATTCAAGTAATACCCCCGTATATGTCTCATGACCTTTTTCCTTGACTGTCTATCTGAGGGGGAGCTTTTCATTGAGAGGATTAAATGATCTATGGGGGAGCAGCAATGAACCCCTAATATGTCTCGGATTCTCCCTCCTCTACGCCGTTACTTCCGGATCCGATGGACATGCTTGTTTTAAATCGGAAAAGTGGCATGTGTGGATGTATTTTCTTTCTTCAACCATGCATTTTAATCGACTAATCATCTGCATTCTTTTGACATGTGTTCACCTTATCATTTCACACTTATGAATCCTAATGAAGCCAAATCATATGATCTTTAATTAATCTTAGCTACGCTGTTCAGCAAGACGGTTTTACTATGTTGACCTATATGAACCTGTGTATTGCTATCTGACATATGCCCTGACTCAGTAATATTGATCACTTTCACATTGCGTACGTCTATTACATTCCTTGCCATGCATGAGTTCTGTTTCTTATTAGTTCGGATTATGTTGTTTTTCACTGATTACGTTATCTTCTCCAATCCGTACTAATCCTTGCCTGTTAAGCTTTTGTATTTTCTGTATATCTTTATTTAGCTACAGGTTCAGATTTTCTTTGCAACCATATTGATAAATCCAGTCCATAGTCTCGGATTTGAAGTGTTGTGGTACTTCTCTTCTCTTCGACTTATTGACTGCAAAGGGATCTACTCTACATTCTCATCAAACTCTGTTTATGACGGACGAGGTCTATTATTCATCCGGATACTCTTTCACGAATATTATTAACTCCGGATGAGTGTCGGCTCTTTCCTCCGGACTCCTGACTTTGTTCAATTGTGACAATCCACGTATACTCTTATGTCGCATGCTTTTGAGGAGGAATAATGATGATTCATTAAATGCCTATCTCGGGTTGCACACACACTTCTCCTGGATGGCAACCAAGTTGTAATCTCTACTTGGTCATGCGGTCTCCACGACATCGTTTTATTCGGAGCCGCCTCGATATCCAGACAAATGACATCGGCATGTCGCAGAGTCCCCACCTCACTCCCACATTCCTAGACCCGCTGACATTTGCGGACTCGGTCTTATATGTTCTGATCATTCCTGCGAAGCACGAGTATTGCTCATTTCAAATCCCTAACCCTCTCGTTGCTCCTTCTACTGTCCAGACCTCACCTTTCCTCTTTTCCTTCCCATCAAATCTGCAATGGCACCCAGAATCTTTCTTTCCGGCGTCAATCCTGGCCATCTCGTTGATTGGAATGCTGTCTTTGATCCTCCGGATTGGTTTCACCAGCTTCGCCCTCTTCTTGAAGCCTCGCACATACTCAACCTGGTCTCCAATCCCATCGATCTTTTTATCGATGACATTCTTGAGTATTACCAACGGATTCGCTGCACCACCGATTCCATAACCTCTCATGTCCGCGGTGAATCCATCATCATCACTCCGGCTGTTCTCCGCGCCGCTCTTCACCTTCCTCTTGGTGAACCACAACGTCCGGATGCCGAACCGATGGCGGCTTCTATGGGGTGCACGACCAAAGGGAAGGAATACAAGGTGAAATCCTTCCAGGGTCGCTATCGATGTATGGCGACTATTCTAAGTCGATGCCTGCCTGGCTCGCACATCCGCCCTGGACTCAGTTCCGTACGATCTTCTACTGGCCATGTACGGCGTCTTTGAAGGTCTTCCAATGGATTGGGGGATGTTCTTATTTCGTTTGCTACAAAATGGTCTCAAAAACCATTCCTTCGGGCGCATCCTCAGCATGGTCTTCCGGCATCTTCGTCCGGACCATTTCGCCCAAGTTGATGGTGTCTCGTTTCCCTCGGCTCTTTACCTTCGTCATCTTACGCCGGACGGGAGCATGACCGCTCGCCGACCCAATGTAGCACTTCGCGTTCTCCCTGCCCCCGAACAACAAGGCGGCCTAGTTGGTGACCCCTCCGACAGCCCAAGCCCACGAGGTCGCTTCGCACACCGATCCTCCCGGATTCGGTCCGTTGCTGCGCCCTCCCACTCACGGGCCTCCCAGCCAAGCGTCCGTGCTGAACCGTCCGAGGTTGCGGGGCCCTCTCAGCGCAGTGCGTCTAAAGCTGTTTCCTCAGCCCCCTCTGCTGCTGATGTCCCCACTCCCTCCACATCCGCTATAGCTGCTGCTGCGGTTGATACCGCCGTTGCCGTCGCCACCGCCGATGTCCCGGCCGCTTCTCCGGAAGCCCCCTTGCCTCCTCTACCTCAACCCCGAGATTACCTTGACCATCTCTCCGCCGTCACCTTAACGAAGCTCGGCTCCGTTTCAGCCTAGCCCACACCTCTTCCATTCCCGACACCGATCTCCTGGGTGTTTTACACCCGCAATACCCAATCCCCGGAGACTATGATCATCCGGAACTGGACCACGGCTTTCTTACGCCGGTTGCCATTCCCGATGTGTCGTTCCCTACACCCTCGGCCCGGTCCCTGCTACCCGAAGTCCCTCTACCGCTAAGGCTGGACCCTCTTCTCCGGCCGCCGCGATTCCCGTGGTTGACTTGTCCGGTCAAAGCGGGTCTCTTGCTCCGGATGCCTCCAATGCTCCGGATGCCTCCGACGCTCCGGATGCCTCCGATGCTCCGGATGCTCCTGCTGCTGCTCGCTACTCCTGCGGACTCCTCTGCCCACCGCACTCTCGCTCCCTGTTCTCGCGGGGGAATCCTCCAAAGCTCCAGAGTTAGCACTTGGGCGTGCCTCTTTTGGCACGGTCCACTCGATGCCGTGCTTTCCGCTCACTGGACCGCCATGCCCACGCTCAAAGCGCCCAAATCTCCACCATCGCCGCCAAAGTTGATGCCCTCGGCGCCCAACTACTCTCCGCCCTCACCGACTCCTCCACTTCCATTGAGCGAGAAAATGGATCTTGTCGCCACCTCCGTTCATTCACTATCTACTTCCTTCGCGGATCTGGCGCATACGATGGCTCGTCCTCCCGTTGCTTCCCGGCGATCCGCCAAACCGGGGGAGAAAGTGTCATCCGATCCGTCTACTCCTTTCGCCCCCACAACCATCTTCCCGGACCGAGAAGCGGCTTGCCACTTCGGTGCTTCAGGGAGTTCAAATTCCCAAACGAAGCCGCTTCTCTCAACCAAGCTCCTCTACCGCACCTCGAGCTCCTCCTCCATCCTCCTCATCCGCAGCTGATACCTTCCTCCCATCCTATGCGGAGTTTGACCCGTCCGATGCGGATGGAAGCTTGCGCAAGGCAATGAAAGCCTATCTGCGTCTTCGCTCGAGAGAAGATGTCTTTTCTGAAATGTATCCTTTCTCTCCGGCCGACATTCGGACTCTTTGTTCGGAGAAAGGACTCTTTACTACGAAGACATTGACAACTTCTCGAGGGTCGCTAAGATGGAGATGAGGCCGTTTCCATCTCTTTACGAAGATGGGCACTTGTTTGAAGTTCTGCCATGTTGGAATGAGGGCTATCTTCCCAGGTGTGGAGTTAATTCAGACTTACATTGACGGAACCGCCGAGGATAGCAAGCCATGGAAAACTCTCTCAACCATCCTCATTCCGTACCGGATCATGTCGCCACACTTCATGATGGTCTGTCTTCATGATTCGGTCCAAGCAGATGATTCTCATTGATTCTCATCAGGTTGTGGAGCACTTCGTTAGGAAGAATCAATGGGAACCTCTGTGTCTCGACTAACCGAAGCCGTGAAGAAAGCCGGATTATATGAAGAGTTGGGTATCACACCCCTGCGTTCGACTGAGAAACTCAAGGCGACATTCCGGGGCAAGAAGCAAGTGCCACAACAGCCGGATGGAGATAGCTGCGGAGCCTTTGTTTGTCATTTCATCAAATCGTTCTTAATCGTGGACAAACATTGGAGCCAACACTCCACCTTTACGATGCAAAGAGACAATGGAGCTAAGAGAGAAGGCAAAGAACTATGATCTTCAAGTATAGTAAGCCTTATGTACCTTAGTGAAAAATCTGTATTAAGGCTGATTTGTATTTAGTTGCTGATTAATGAAATTGGTTGTGTTGCGTATTCCGTATGATATTCTTTTGCATCGCTTACCAGGATCAGATTACAAAGGGTTTGGGCATATCCATAATTGGGGGAGATTGTTGGATCAAACCCAGAATTTGGATAATGCTGATAAAGCCTTATGTAATTTGATCTGAGATCTTTTGTGTTTATTTGATCATTGCAGAAGGTATGTCACTAATCCAAAGATGCACTCGTGAGAGCAAAGCTAAGGACAGGATACATAATCCCGATCCTGGACAAGAGTTAGTGTCGTCAAACACTTGGTAAATAACCAAGTAACAAATACATACGGAATAAGGAACAATCCTACGGACTAAGAACTTAAAGGATAAGTGCGGAGTAAGAAAAATAAGTGCGGAGTAAGGAAAATAAGTGCGGAGTAAGGAAAATAGATGCGGAGTAAAGAAACCAGATGCGGAGTAAGGAATCCGGACTTATTACTCGCCCGGAGTAAGGAACTTACATATGGAGTAAGGAACTTACATGCGGAGTAAGGAACTTACATACGGAGTAAGGAACTTACATGCGGAGTAAGGAACTTACATGCGGAGTAAGGAACTTACATGCGGAGTAAGGAAGCACGACACGGACTAAGGATTCCAAGATCGAATAGATACGGAGTAAGCAACCACTGACACGGAGTAAGGTTCCGAGCTTTCATTAACTACGGAGTAAGGAAAATTACACCGGAACAAGAAGACACTGCTCCAACAAAACCGCATTTAAAGTTATCAGCTCGTGCTGTCCCGATGTAAGACGAATGCATTTAGAACAAGAAGAATCTTACACGTGGATCATCCGGATATGTGGATACAACCTTAATTGTATCTCGGAACTCACAAAGACACTTATACTCTTCAAATCCAAGATCTTGAGCTCCACAATCCGCAGCAGTCAAGGCAGACAGATTACCGAGGGATAGTTAGTGCGGAACGCATTCCGGAACTTCAAGTTCCAAGGTTGTCTCTTAGGAATGTTTTGTATAAATATTCATACTTATACTTCATGTAAAGGTGTGCTTAGGAGGGCAAAAATAGAAAAGGAACTTGGCTAGTGTGTGAGTTCATTGTTGTAAACAGAGTGTAAGAGAGTGTTTGCTTCTATTTTGTTGTAATCACCTTGTGATAATAAAACAAAATACTTCCACTATCTGGTTATCTTCCGCAGTGATTCTATCATTTAAACTAGATAAGTCTTTGTGTCTTGAGAGAAAAGAAAGAGTTCGAATAAGAGCCTATTCACCGCCCCCCCCCTTTAGGCTCCAAGGGACCATCAAAGTGTAACAGCTGGTTGCCATCCAGAGACGTGTATGTGCATCCCGAGATTTGCATTGAATGAATCATCATGATTCCTCCTCAAAAGCACGCGACATATAGAAAGACTTGGATCGTCGCGATTAGACTGTGTCAGGAGTTCGGAGGAATGAACCGACAATCATCCGGAGTAAATAATAGTCGAGGAAGAGTATCCGGATGAAAAGTAGACTGTATCCGTAGTATACAAAGTTCGGCGAGAGAGTGAAGTAGATTCCTTTGCAGTCAATAAGTCGAAGAGAAGAGAAGTACCATAACACTTCAAATCCAAGACTATGGACTAGATTGATCGATACGGTTGCAAAGAGAATCTGAACCTATAGCTAAACGAAGAAATGAACTGAAAATACAAAAGCTTAATAAGCAAGGATTAGTACGGATTAGGAAAAATAATCAGTGAAAAACAACATAATCCGAACTAATGAGAAACAGAACTTATGCATTACTAAGCATGCGAGAGACATATACATACGTGAAAATGATCAATATTACTGAATCAGGGCATATGTCAGATAACAATACACAAGTTCATATAGGTCAACATAGTGAGACCGTCTTGCTGAACAACGTAGCTAAGATTAATTAAAGATCATATGATTTGGCCAATTTAGGATTCATGAGTGAAAAATGTGGAAGCGAACACATGTCAAAAGTAAGCAGGTGATTAGCCAATTAAAATGCATGGTTGAAGAAAGAAAATACATTCAAGCATGTCACTTTTCTGATTTAAACAGCATGTCCAGTCAGATCCGGAAGTAAAAGTTTAGAGGAGGGAGTATCCGAGACATATTAGGAGTTCATTATTGCTCCCCCGTAGATCATTTAATCCTCTCAATGAAAAACTCCCCCTCAAATAGACAGCCAGGAAAGAGGTCATGAGACATATACAGGGGGTATTACTGAAGAATATATAAAGCATTTTCTCCCCCATAGATTGTGCAATCCTCTCGATTGACATTTCCGTTTTGTAGAATTCAGCACTGTCTATCTTATGAGAAAACTATACTTCAGAAGCTGACCAGACTGTGATTGATTATTCATCCACCAGGCATTCCAAGCTAACCCATTTCATTTCTTCAACTATACGTGTTAATAGAGTAATCTAAATGAACATGCTATTGTCATGTGGTGATTAGTGGAAGTTAAGATCATGAAATCCGAAAGAGGTAAATCATATAAACTTTAATCATGTTAGTTTAAACGACTTCAGTCGGGAAATGCAAGCATCCTCCCATATATGAAGTTGATATTAATATCAGAAGCATGAGGCCTTAAACCAGTAAGTATGATCGGCATTAAAGTCAGTATGTATCTTCTACTTACAATAAAAGCACAATGCATGTTCTGATAGTAAATATACTGTTAGGTAAATTAAATGTGGAACTATGCAGAAAAGTCAAGCATACCTAAACGGAAGAGTAGTTCAGAGAATCTTGCATCAGGTAGGGGCTTTGTAAAAATGCCGGCCAGTTGATTTTCAGTAGCAACGTGTTTCAGTGAGATGTGACTTTTAAGAACATGATCACATATGAAGTGATACCGGACTTCAATGTGCTTTGTCTTAGGATGCATGACAGGATTGTTGCTGATAGCAATAGCGCTAGTGTTGTCGCAGTATAGTGGAATAGATGACATGTTGAAACCGTAGTCAGTAAGTTGACTTTGCATCCAAAGTAGCTGTGCGCAGCAACTTCCGGCAGCTATATATTCCGCCTCAGCAGTAGAGGTTGATACGGAATTCTGCTTCTTACTGAACCATGAGATCAATCTATTTCCTAGAAACTGACACGTACCGCTTGTGCTTTTCCTGTCGATGTGACATCCAGCGAAGTCGGCATCAGAGTATCCTGATAAGGTGAAGTTGGACTCCTTTGGGTACCAGAGTCCCAAATTCATCGTTCCCTTGAGATACCTTAATATCCGTTTTACATGAAGCATATGTCACTCCTTGGGATTCGCCTGATATCGTGCACAGATGCAAGTTGCAAACATAATGTCTGGGCGACTTGCTGTAAGATACAGCAAGGATCCGATCATCCCTCTGTAGTCAGTCACATTTACGGATATGCCATCAGCATCCGGATCTAACTTGGCACTGACAGGCATGGGAGTTTTGACGGGAGATGAACCTTCCATACCAAACTTCTTAATAAGATCGCGAGTGTACTTAGCCTGATTAATGAAGATTACTTCCTTTAATTGTTTAACTTCTATTCCAAGGAAGTAGGACAGTTCTCCCATCATGCTCATTTCAAACTTGCCTGTCATCAACTTAGCAAACTCTTCACAAAGCTTCGGATTCGTTGATCCGAAAATGATATCATCCACGTATATTTGTACGATCAGAGTGTGTCCTTTCTCTTTTCGTAGAAATAGGGTGGTGTCTATCTTCCCTTTTTGGAAGTTATGAGCAAGTAGGAATTTCGACACCGTGTCGTACCAGGCTCTTGGAGCTTGCTTCAAACCATATAGAGCTTTTCGAAGTTTGTAGACAAGATGTCCTTGCCTTAAGTTCAATGAAGCCGGGAGGTTGTTCAACATACACCTCCTCTTGAAGGTCTCCATTCAGGAATGCGCTCTTAACGTCCATTTGATAAACTATGAAGTTTTCATATGAAGCATACGCTAGAAACATTCGGATTGCCTCAAGTCTTGCTACCGGAGCAAAGGTTTCATCATAATCTATTCCTTCTTCTTGACGATATCCTTTGGCTACCGGCTGGCTTTGTTCCAGATTACTATTCCATCCGTATCAAGCTTGTTCCGGAACACCCATTTAACGCCAATGACTTGCCGAGACTTAGGCCTTGGTACTAGGGTCCACACATTATTTCTCTTAAATTGATTCAACTCGTCTTGCATGGCTTCTATCCAATTTGAATCCTGAAGAGCTTCATCTACCACCTTTGGTTCTATTAGAGATAGAAAACACGAGTGAAGACTCATGTTGGAGGTGGCTGCTCTTGTTCTTACACCAACAGTAGGATCACCAATCACTTGATCTGAGGGATGGTTTCAAGTCCATCTGTAATTCTGTGCATGTGATGGATGATCTTGAACAATTTGAAGCTCTTCCAGATTAGGTGGTTCAAGTTGTATCCGCTGGTTGAGCTTCGCCCGGACTAGTTGTTTCCGTATTAGAAGGTACGGTTGAACTAGAAGGTTCTTCAACACTGTTTCTTTCGGTGTTAACCTGGTCCAGACGGACTTGAAGGTGCTCCGGAATTTTGGGTATCCGTAGGAGTATGTCCTGGAGCTAAATGGTAGTCCGGAGTCCGAGTCATCGTAGCATCATCCATATAATTTCTTTGTGTCTTGCTGATGCCACGTGATTGGTCAGGATGTGTAACAGGAACATTCATAAACTTCGAATAATCGACGTTGCTGTCCATGACCTGCACATTAGAACTTGAAGAACCGACTTTTGACCAATCAAGATTAGCTTCATCAAAAGTCACATGGATAGATTCTTCAACTTTAAAAAGTTTTCTATTGAAGACCCGATAAGCCTTGCTATGTAGTGAGTACCCGACAAAAATCCCATCATCGATTTTGGTTCAAATTTATTCCGGGTCTCTTTGCCATTTATCAAGTATATAGCAAGTACACCCAAAAGCTCGAAATGTGAAATTGAAGGTTTTCGTCCTCTCCACATCTCATAGGGTGCTTTCATGGTAGATTTATTTATTAGAGTTCTGTTTCGAACATAGCAGGCGGTGGACACGCTTGACCCATAGGCGAGAGGAAGCGTTGCCCCTGCTAACATGGATCTACCAGCTTCAACTAAAGTACGATTCTTGTGCTCAGCTACCCCATTTTGTTGTGGGGTTCTGGGAGCAGAGAAGTCATGCTGTATGCCCTGTTTAGAACAATATGATCTCATTTCTGAAAAATCAAATTCTGTACCATGATCACTCCTGATGCATTTAATGCTCAGTCCTTGTGAGTTGCTTATCCAGTTGAAGAGATCTACTAGATGCTCAAAAGTTTGATCCTTTGATTTCAGGAACATCACCCATGTGTATCTGGTGAAATCATCGATAACCACAAGGGTATATCTCCCCTGACTAGTGATGAAACAGATATAGGACCACAGAGGTCCATATAAAGAAGTTGTAGAGGAGCAGTTATTGAGTTAATTGATTTGCTCTTAAAGCTGTGTTTGGTCTGTTTGCCAAGTTGGCATTCTCGACAGAGAGTGTCTCTGGAGAACTTGAGTTTAGGTAGACCAGTGACAAGATCAAGTGACGCTAACTTAGACAAAGTCTTAAAGTTTAAATGAACGCATCGCTTGTGCCATAACCAACTATCTTCATCTGAAGCTTTAGTGAGGAAGCATACAGGGTCAGAAGAATTATTTCTTAAGACCACTGAGTATATGTCCCCATCTCTTGATCCGGATAACTTAATATCTCCGGATAAGTTTTCTCTTCAGACAGGAGTTGGACATAAAGGAAACAGTAAATCCTTTGTCACATAGATTACTGACACTTAGCAAATTATGCTTCAAACCCTCGACTAGTGCAACTTTAGTGATTGATACACAGCCGTTTGTTAAAGTGCCATACCCGACAGTCTTACCTTTGCTGTTGTCACCATATGAAACGGATGGACCTCGTTTTTCATTAACTTCTACGAGCAGAGTCTGATCACCCGTCATATGTCCGGAGCATCCACTATCGAGGATCCACTTGCTTTGATTGATCTTTAACTTCAAGTGATCCGGCAATGCATTCCAGAGATGCTCCTGAAAGACAACAGTTTACACTTTTGGTGCCCAAACTTGTTTCGGGCGGTTAGAAAATGCAGCAGTATTGTCAACAGTTCCGGATTTGATTTTGCTAAGACTTTTAGCTTTCCAAGTTGACATTAACTTGTTAGTTTCAACTGCTTCTTTTATTTGGGTTTTCTTGGGAGAGACACTCCTTTTAGATTTAGATTTTGTTTTGCTCGAAGAACCCCTTTTATAAAACTGAACTTTATTGGATTGAAATTGATTACAAAGCCAGTTATCAGATAGACTCCAACATTCATAGTGATAATGACCCATTTCTCTACAGATGGAACAGACACTATAATGTGAAGTACAAACAGGGGATACAGGTCTCTTAGATTTTACAGACTTTCTACTCTATTCCCTGTGGCCTAATCCATTTCGTTTGGGTGACGCGCTCTTGGCCCTAGATGCGTCAGCCTTAGCCTTTCCTTTCTTTTTGGGTGCTACAGTTTTGGCTTTAACTGCAGCACCTTCCCTTCATCATTAGTTACGGGTGCTACTACTTCGGAACTGCAAGAATGACCTCAACTCCACAGTCATAAACTATGGTGCCACCTGAAATGAAACCATCTAACGGTTTAGATGTACTAACAGGATATAAGTTGGTTAGTTTTGGAGTGAAATCTGGAGGACACTCATTAGCTTGAGTATTGGAGTTTGGTGATTCGGAGCCTAGGCCAGGTTTGACTCGAATGTTATCTGGATCAGTCCTAAATGTAGAGGCTATTTCCCCGGATTTAAGCCACTTACGATTTATTTCCCTTTCCTGTTTAAGTTCGTTTTCGAGTCTTTTTACTATAACTTTTAGGCCAGAGAGATTGGTATTTAACAGATGATTTTCAGCTCTTAGATCGTGATACCAAGCTTCTTTTCCCCTGAAGTCAGCGATGTCCTTTTCTAGTCTAGTAATAGTAAATTCAAGACGTTTGTTCTGACTTTTCATATCTTTGTACATTTGAGTAATTATTAGTCTCTCATTCTTTTCATGATCGCATGTAGTAGTAAGAGATTCTAACTTACTCATGAGCTCGAGATAGAAGATACCTCGATTTGCCATGAGGCAGACGTTTGGCTTAGGAGTTGGCTCATCATCCGAGGATTCCTCCTCTTCTTCCGAGCCATTGACGTACTTTGTCACGAACGCCTTCCTCTTGTTCTTGCTGTTGTCTGAGGTGGAACGTCGGGGCGTAACCTTGTCACTTTTCTCTGCCGTCTTAGATTTAGATCTGCATTCCTTGGCCCAGGTGACCGGTTTTCCCACGGTTAAAGCATTCTTGGGAGCTTGACTCCGATCGTTCCTTCCTTCGGATGATGAGGAGCCTCTTCGAATCCTTTTCTACTTTTCCGAAGGAATCGTTCGAAGGATTTGACAAGAAGAGCTATTTCCTCTTCAACGTCCGAGTCGAATTTTCTCGACTCATCCGTATCATCCTCCAGATGATTACTGGTGCATTCTGTAGCTTTGAGAGCTACTCCCTTTTCTTTCCGAGCTATCTTCTCATCATGGGCAGAGTATTTGAATCGACCTTATGAGTCCGAAGCTCTCCGTAGATTTCCTCAAGGGCGGTGAATGGCCGTTTTGTCGGCTTGCATCCGGAGCCGCTTGGAGTAGTAGCGATCCGACAAGGATCGAAAGAACTTGTCATTGATTTGAGACTGAGTGTAGTGCTCATTGACAGTTTTTAGCTCTAGAATGAGCTTGCCGAATCTCCGATAGATGCTTTCCAGGGATTCGCCAGGTTTGTGATTGAAACTCTCAAAATTCTATCTAAGAGCACATATCACATTTTGCATTTGGGACTGACTCCCCTCATAGAGGATTGTCAGTTTATCCCAAACAGCTTTTGCTGACGTGCAGCCCTGGACGTCCGTGAAAGCCTCGGAATCCAAAGACGATGTAACATAAGCTAGAGCCTTTTCACTAGCGCACTGCCAGGCTCTTTCATCGTTGGTAAGTTCGGCATCCGTCTTTGGCCTCCTAACTCCATGTTCTCCGATAGTCATCGGAATTGGGATCTCCTGATGAAGACATGGCCACATGAGATGATCATGGCATACCATAAACATCTTCATGCGAGCTTTCCACTGGGAGAAAAGTTCAGGTGTGAATTTGGGCGATTTCGTCAGAGTAAAACCAGAACTCCGTGGTTGAGAGGCGGCGGCAGCAACAAGTTGAGGTGGGTCGACGTTTTCACTGCTGCTTCGATTTGGAATAGGCTCTTGTGCACCTCCGGAGTTAAGGCGAGTGTTGAAAAGCATACTGCTTTCTTCGGCCATTGTTTAGAGTAAAAGAGTGGGATCTCTACTTTTGAACAAATAGACGGCTCTGATACCACTTGTTGGACCTCGGCTAGGGCACTCACTATCGCAATATTGTCCGCTTTGGCACTCACGCACCCACCCATGGGCCGCAGCCCGCACGGATTTGTTTCTAACGGGCCGCGACCCATTAAAATGCGTTGTAACAAGGTGCACATGAGCCTCCTCATTAGGACAACCTCAATGTTCGCCCTAACCGATGTGGGATTGATCTATGGGACATTAGAGACCCAACAGTCTCCCCCCCCAATCCCACCATCGGTCTAGAGGACCCGGCTCTGATACCACTTGTTGGAACGGAGTAAGGTTCCGAGCTTCATTAGCAACGGAGTAAGGAAAATTACACCGGATCAAGAAGATGCTACTTCAACTTACCGTATTTAAAGTTATCAGCTCGTGGTGTCCCGATGTAAGACAAACTCGTTGAGAACCTGAAGAATCTTACACGTGGATCACCCGGACATGTGGGCACAACTTTAATTATACTTGGGAACTCACAAAGGCACTTATACTCTTCAAACCCAAGATCTTGATCTCCACAAACCACAGCTGTCAAGGCAGAGAGATTACCGAGGAATAGTTAGTGCTGAACGCATTCCGAAACTATAAGTTCCAAGGTTTCATACTTGTACATTTGAAAAGGTGTGCGAGCGAGCCTGAATCAACCCTGTGTATGCACAAGAGTTCAAAGACATAATATAGGCTAGTGTGTGAATCCTTTTATAAACAGAGCGTAAAAGAGTCTTGCTTCTATTTTGTTGTATTTATCTTTTGATAATAAAACAAAATACTTCCACTATCTGGTTATCTTCCGCAGTGATTCTATCACTTAACTAGATACCCCCCCCCCCCCCCCCCCCCCCCCATCTAGGCTCCAAGGGACCATCACCTATGATTGTCAAACTTGTTCCTGCGCTCGACATTGTGCCGCTTCAAAATGGATAGTTTCTTGGCTGACGAGCTCGAACAAGGTTTGACACCTCTTGTTCGATCACTGCTTTGATACCACTTATCACAGGGGCAAGATTTATCCTCGATACACCACCCATGCGGCACTTAGTTTCCCTTGTATCACTACAAGAAAAACAGCAACAGACGACACTTTTAAAGTGTCATCTTAGGTAAAAGATGAAACTTTTAAAGTGTCGTCTTAGGTAAAAAATAACACTTTTACCCGTCATTAAAACATTTTTGAAAAATAACAACACTTTTAAAAGTGTCCTTATAAAGTGTTTTTGATGTCCATTAGGTATATCTCCATCCACTAGGTTCATCCTGTCTTTAATTGGATCGACTCCTTTGATCCTGGATCTTCAGCCGAATTGTCTCCTTCGATCCTAGAACTTATAAGCAATCACACACACAATAGAAAAGACACATGCGGAAGCTCTTTTAGAATATAATCTCTTGTATTGATGTAAGGAAAGCTTTATAGTATTGAAACTATGCTATAGAGCCTTGCTTTACATATAGATATTAGAACTATTTCGTCTTTGTCACCAGAAGACATACAAAGTGATCCAACATACACGATGGCCTAACTCTGCCTCTCACACATCAGAAAACATCTAATCTATTACAAGATTCTTGATGACGTGTCTATGCCCTATCTGGCACCAAGAAACATCCTGTATGATAGTATACAAGTCCCCACACAATAAGTGCGGTACAAAATTCTCCAAGTGTGACACCGGGGAGTGGGGAAAGCTAGATGTTGGTGGCCAAAAGCCTAGAGCAGAGCCGCTGCGCTAAGGATTTTCTTCCAGGAGGACGTGCCCACTACTCTGAAATATGATATAGTACTGTATTCTGTATTGATTTTATGTTATATCCATACATGGATCCATAAACAATTATATTTGCACATTATTTATGATGTGATGTATGTATGACTATTTCACATATTGTATACATGATAATGTATGGGAAGTATAGGATTACCCTTAATATATGACTATAGAGATTTGCATGATTGAGACATCACTTGCAGTGTAGTTTCTATTAGTGCTTGTCCCCAATCATTTGATCCTTCTGATGCTGGTAAGGGGAAGTCACGTTCTTAGTTCTGGATTCCTTGGAATTTAGGGGCATGACATGATCAAATAGATTGTTCTTCCTAAGTGCACATATTCAAGTAATATATGAATTAAATTTAACACCCAAATATCGTTCCCATAGGGAAACATGGATGTGTTAGGTTAAACAAAAGGTAATGTTTATACCTTTTTCTTCATGGTTTATAATACTGATTTTTGTTTTGGTTGCTAAATAAATAATTAAAAACAAAATTTCTAGATTTTAAAACAAAAAGAATAAATGTAGAGAAATGTTTTCAATATATACTTTAATCAGATTAAGGACTCTTAGGGATTGATTTCACCATCTAAGTGTGGTGATTGGCTCTTGCATTTTGTTTAAGTTTTACTTATTAAGCCCATGTTAGTTATCATTTAACCTATTCCATTTGGTCCATACAAATGGGTTTACAAAGACTCTTGAATCTATTTTGTCCATGTAATTCAAAAGGAGGATAAAAGTGATGTATACCAATCAGATTATCACAGGCTTATGTCCACTCTAAGATAATCTCTAATTTATCTAATTTCCACCCTAGAATAAGGTATTAATAAATCAATTCATGCATACAACTGATTCCAATTCAATCCAAATAAATTAAACATGAAAATAATTTTCATTCCACAATCAAAATTCAATCACATCACAATGCACAAAAGGGCCACATCATCCCCATAGAAAGAAAGGTTTCATCCCATAATCATTATGAAAAATACAAAAATATAAGAATCATTCATACTCAAATAATTATGATGAAAGGAAGATAAACAAGATTGTGCCCTTAATCATAAAAAAACCTTCAAAATCTTCAATTTCCTAGTCCAGATTGTAATCTTCCAGCCTATGCTCTCTCAAAACGTATCTCTCTAACGTTTCTATCTCTCCTGTAGTCACACGTATCCTCTTCAAGTATATGCATGGATTGGGCCTCTCTTTGCCTCTAGAGCCCAAAGTAGCTTCACCTCCTCCTTAAGCCCAACAACTCTTGGACTTGTCTTTTGCTTTTTGAAGAAAGTGAATTGGGTCACATGTGCTTCTTTTACCTATTACATAACTACAAAACACACAAAAGCACTAAATACCAACAAAATACTAACTTATTCTAAACTATATTAATATTAGAAAAATTACATCAAACATGTGTAATTGATTCACATTAAGGGAATGAATATATATATATATATATATATATATATATATATATATATATATATAAAAGATACGCTCATCGGTTTTTATAATTGACTCATCATGGTTTTTATAATTTACCTTTAGGTGACTTATAAAAAGAACAAGAAAAGTAAATAATATCCTGATCAAAGAAACCATTATATATAAAAGATAGATAATTTAAAAGAGAGTTGTGTGAGTATAATTAAGATTTTATAATATATTTATAAAGAAGAATAAATGAAGTGGTATTTGACCTTTAGGGAGAGCCGTTAGAGATATAACCATTGGAGAGATCATTTTGAGGTGGCCATTGGGTGATATATATACAAAGTGTATTAAAAATTATTATATATATATTTAAAATAAACATATTTTGTAGTTATCTAAATATTGAATGTATTAATTAATATATATCCGTAATGAAACTTTAAAATTACAAATCTCATGTTTCTTGATTAATAAAATTTTCCCATGAGAAGCTAACAAATAAACAAAATAATAATTAATATACTTAAAACATAATTCCTTTTTACCTTTAGAGAGATTGGAATTTAGATCTTGATGTGACGAGCATTCGTGTTCATAAAGTGTTGTCAAAGATATACTACATACAGGACAAATAAATTCATTTGTATATGAAAAAGAGCAATATAGAAAGAGATGCATACTGAAGAGGAAAAGGCAATATTTCAAAGTGTCGTGTTATATATATAAATGGAGGAAGGGGGTCGAATGTATATGCATTTGAGAGCATTGACATCCAACCTAAAACATCATTTTTCTTAAAATAAAGGGAATTTAAAAAAAACCTCTAAAACATGCTTATATTGGAATCCATAAAATATAATTTGAAAATAGAAAATAAATAATATTTTAATATATTTAAGAATTCATTATTCATTTGATAAAAAAAAATTTCCTGCATCTTAAAATATTTTTAACACAAGTGAATTTTCGAATGGTTGAGAAAAGAAAAAAAAGTATTACAGAAATAAAATAAGAATAATATTTTAATAGAATAAAAAAACTTAGAAGATTTTTTTTAATATGTCAAATTTAAGATAAAATTTTAGAAAGTATTAGAATTTGAATTTTTTTTTAAAGAATCTAATATAGGATAAGTGGATGGATATTGTTTTTCATAACAATAATTAATTAATTAACATATAGATAATAGAGTTGTAATGATGGGCATGTTTGCATGTTAGCGAAATTTTAAGATGAGGCTCCTTTACATATTAAAACTTACTAATTAACTAACATATTACAGTAGAAAACTGTTTTTAAAGCCCTTTAAATTTAAAGGTTTCAGACTCTCAAGCGATAACTTCATCCACAAAAAAATATGTGCATATTTTATATGAATGGTCATAGTTTATGGACATAAATGGGTAAACTATATTCTCTTTTCTTTTTCCCATCATCCAGGCCCAATTTAATTTACAAACTAACATTTATTAATACAAAGATAAGAGTTCGATCACATTTTTTTTAGATATTAATTAATTATTTTTAAAAATTACTAAAAGAATAATATTTTTAAACCAAATATTTCGTAATCAGACATGAAATCCGACGAATCTTGCACAATATAATCTATGATTTCAGTCAGAAATCCAATTGTGAAACAAATATATCAGTGTTGTTACTAAAATCATTATGGGCATCGGTCATAATAATTACAAGGAACTAGAGACCGTTAATTAAATAAAAATAATTAATCACGAAAGGACATTTAAAAAATAATTAATTATTAATCTGCATATTTTATTTGCAGCAATTATTGGCTTTTGATTCGTCATGTGACTAATGTCCCGTGTTTTTTGCTACCGTTCCGGTCCCCATCGTCACGGAGGCAGACGCCAACCCTCTGTCCCGTACTACCCCTCTCTCATCTCCTTGCTGATGCCATGTACATAGAGTAAAGGGTCGAAATTCGGAGAATCGAAGGTTCCGTACTACGAATAATTTAGGGAAGGTAAGAGGAGAAGGGAATGGAACAGAGGAGGAAAATCAATTTCTGGATTAATTTCATCATACCTTTATTCAATTGAAATTAGTGTCTATATAGGCTATATTGACTTACAAGAAGATAAATATAATTTGTTATAATAATATCTAATACTTATTCAAATATTCAAAATGCATTATTCCTACCCATAAAGATAATCATAAACTTACAAAAATAATCCTGCACACATCATTCCCTCCCACTCAAAACATCCTTGTCCTCAAGGATAGAATTATCTTCATAGCAGAATGGTGCCCCCAAGCAAAATGGGTGGAGGTGCGGCCGGAGGCCGATCCTTAGCGATGTAAATTGGTACTAGTGAAGGTACATGTGCCCCAGCGCTACAATGATGGTGCATGACAATTAGGTTGATCAGGCTGTTGCAGGGGATGACTGAGACTGGGTGCTGGCGGCCTGATGTGATAATCTTTTTTTGAGTAGTCGCAGCGATGGTTGGAAGGCTTGAATAAGCTTGATAGTGTGCGTCTTGGGAGATGACGCCAATGGTGAGAGAGAGCATGGTGTGCGTGCTCCTCCGATTATCGCAGATAGCGGAACACAGATCAGCGTTCTAATGATCGGGGCTAGAAAGCGGAAAAATTATCATTGGAGGCTTCAGCGGTGCAATCACCGGTTGTGGGAAAGAATCTACGATGGGAAAACAGGGTTCATGACTGGCAATGGTATAGGAATTATGGGAATTTTCTCCAGAGGCACCAGAACTGACATTCATATGCAGTTCGGTGAGAATAGCTTGTAAGGTAACATGAATTTTGTCGATTTTGGATTCGTGGGGATAATGTTTTTTGAATATTTGAATAAGTATTAGATATTATTATAATAAATTATATTTATCTTCTTGTGGGTCAATATAGCTTATATAGCTAGGCATTAATTCTAATGGAATGGAGATATGAGAAATTAATGCAAATATCTTCCTACTGTCCTCTGGTTTCTTCGTTCTTCTTCCCCTCTAAAATTATCCCTATCATTTGGTATCAAAGCCGATTTCATGGAAGCCGAATTTCGTAATGATGTTTATAAAATATTGGCCTGTCACGAATCTAAAATCGACAAAATTCATGTTACCTTACAAGCTATTCTCACCGAACTGCATATGAATGTCAGTCCTGGTGCCTCTGGAGAAAATTCCCATAATTCCTATACCATTGCCAGTCATGAACCCCGTTTTCCCATCGTAGATTCTTTCCCACAACCGGTGATTGCACCGCTGAAGCCTCCAATGATAATTTTGCCGCTTTCCAACCCCAATCATCAGAACATTGATCCGTGTTCTGCTATCTGCGATAATCGGAGGAGCACGCACACCATGCTCTCTCTCACCATTGGCGTCATCTCCCAAGATGCACACTATCAAGCTTGTTCAAGCCTTCCAACCATTGCTGCGACTACCCAAAAAAAGATTATCACATCAGGCCGCCAGCACCCAGCCTCAGTCATCCCCTGCAATAGCTTGATCAACCCAATTGTCATGCACCATCGTTGTAGCGTTGGGGCACATGTACCTTCACTAGTACCAATTTACATCACTAAGGATCGGCCTCCAGCCGCACCTCCACCCATTTTGCTCGGCGGCACCATTCTGCTATGAAGATAATTCTATCCTTGAGGACAAGGATGTTTTGAGTGGGAGGGAATGATGTGTGCATAATTATTTTTATAAGTTTATGATTATCTTTATAAGTGGGGATAATGCTTTTTGAATATTTGAATAAGTATTAGATATTATTATAATAAATTATATTTATCTTATTGTGGGTCAATATAGCCTATATAGCTAGGCATTAATTCTAATGGAATGGAGATATGAGAAATTAATGCAAATATTTTCCTACTTTCCTCTGGTTTCTTCGTTCTTCTTCCCCTCTAAAATTATCCCTATCATTCGGATACTTGAGTCAGAGCATCGAGGGTGGATCTCCGAGCGGGATTCTTCAAGGGAGGTTCTCCGAAGCAGACCTTCGGGTTAGTGTCTTCAGGTCTTCGAGGGAGGTTCTCCGAGACAGACCTTCAGGTTAGTGTCTTCAGGTCTTCGAGGGAGGTTCTCCGAGGCAAACCTTCGGGTCAGTGTCTTCGGGTCTTCGAGGGAGGTTCTCTGAGGCAGACCTCCGAGTCAGTGTCTTCGGGTCTTCGAGGTGGACCTTCGGGTTAGTGGCTTCGGGTCTTCAAGGGAGGTTCTTCGAGATAGACCTTCGGGTCAGTGAATTTGAGTCTTCGAGGGAGGTTCTTCGAGTTAGACCTTCGGGTCAGTAGCTTCGGGTCTTCGAGGGTGGTTCTTTGAAGTGGATCTTCAAGTCCGAACTTTAGGGTTAGTCTTTCATGTGATTACTTCGTGGCTTGTGATGTAACTTGTTGTGTTGTAATTTATTGTTTATTGTGTTTAATGCTTTGATTGTGGCAACCTATGTGGCGGTGCATGTGGTGGTGAATGAGGTAGCCCGTGTGGTGGTGTATGAGATAGCTTGTGTGACGGTGTATGAGATAGCCTGTGTGGCGGCAGTAGTTCATGCAACTGTTTTCTAATTATGTACTGATTGTGTATTGTGATCACGACACAATAAATGCATACTCATCATGTATGTACTAGAAACATGAGATGGATTGAAGAGACGAAATTCCTAATGAGCTATGGTTGCTCACCCTTCCTACGGTGATTCTTTCTTTTCGGGTGAGACCTACAAGCAGGACATCAAGGTTGACGGGAGTATTTTCTTATTGGTTGTATTTTTATTTTATGTTACTTTATGACACTGATTAATCCAATGTGAAAAACGATGTTAAAAATATTTGGTATTATTAATAAAGGTGTTTAACACAACATTTTAATTTTATTTGCAGCAATAATAATTATTGGTTTTTGATTCGTCATGTGACTATGTCCCGTGTTTTTTGCTACCGTTCCAGTCCCCATCGTCACGGAGGCAGACGCCAACACTCTGTCCCGTACTACCCCTCTCTCATCTCCTTCCCGATGCCATGTACATGCACCGCATTCGAATCTAGACGCCCCTATATAGCTAATAGCTTGAGTCCATAATCATTTCGAATCTCTTCGTCACCTTTATATTTTTTTTTTCATCCAATTTGTTCATTGATTTTACAATTACCGACCCTCTCTCTCTCTCTCTCTCTCTCTGCTTCTTGTTCTCACATCTTGTATACATACATACATACATATATATATATATATATATGTATGTATGTATATATCGATCCTCAGTCCTCGTCTCTTACGCTGAAGCAGAACTGTGTTTCAAGTATCAATCTGGGTGATTGCTATAGTAGAGAAAATGGGGGCAGGTTTGAAATCCCACAGCAGTGAAGCAGGCGGTTGCGAGAGAGTTCCGGCGGCAGCGCATCCGGCGGCCAAAGAACAGAACGAGGTTGCTTCTAACATCAACTACCACGCGCGGTTCGGTCCGCATTTTTCCCCGACCAAGTTTGAGCCAGAGCAGGCTTATTACGCCACCGCAGAGAGCGTTCGCGACCATCTCATACAAGTAACTAGTACCTGAACACTTCATTTGTCACTTGCTTGTTGCTTTTTGATCAGTTTTGGATTTGAATATAGGTGAAACCTGCTACACTCAATTGCTACTTAAAAAAAGTGGTACCCTCAATGCTTAAAAATGGATTTAATCTTAAATTAATTAATAGTGCTTTTGTTGATCGCTTTGGTCTGCAGCAATGGAACCAAACATACCAGCATTTCCACAATGTTAATCCAAAGCAGACGTACTACTTATCCATGGAGTATCTTCAGGGACGTTCCCTAACAAACGCAATTGGGAACCTGGGTATTCAAACTTCGTATGGTGAAGCACTTAATAAATTGGGACATGAACTCGAAAACATTGTTGAGCAGGTTGTCTTGTCTCTCAAACCCTAATGCACTTTCCAATTTGTGCGTCTGTTACTCTGTTTGTCTTTCTACATGTAAACACTGGTGGAAAATTTTGTGTTGTTCTGTTATATCCTGGTATTGAATTTTGCAACTTGTGTGCATAATGGCTAAAAAGTTCTTTCCATTTGGTAAGTCATTGATGGCCCGACTACCTTGTACCACCCGTCAGGTGATCCCATTTTATGATTTGAAACCTCGTTGTCCGTTCCTTGTCGATGACTATTGAGAATGTATGTTTAGGAGAAAGACGCAGCCTTAGGGAATGGCGGGCTTGGTAGGCTTGCTTCATGTTTTCTGGATTCCATGGCGACGTTAAATATGCCTGCTTGGGGCTACGGTCTGAGGTACCGATACGGGCTGTTCAAGCAGTTAATCACTAAGGATGGCCAGGAAGAAGTTGCTGAAGATTGGCTTGAGGTCTGGCATCACTTGGGTTATTTATTATTTATTTTTTCATAAGTGATATTGCTTATTTAGATCCTACTGATATTGCTTATGTGAGAATTGCGCAGAAATTTAGTCCTTGGGAAGTTGTGAGACATGATGTAGTATTCCCTGTACCTTTTTTTGGTCACGTCCAGATCAATGAGGACGGAACGTTAGTGCTCCTCCTTCTCCTCCTCCTCTCTCTCTCCTCTCTCTCTCTCTGCATGTGAAATGTTCCTCCCCCTCCCAACCACATCCAGAAGCAAAGCTAGCCATCATAATGGCCTTAACTTGGCCATGGATGCATCAATTTTGTTGCAAGTTTGAGGCATCCCATTTTTCTTTAACTCTATTTGTATATAAGTTGGAGTGTAAGTTAGTTTATGGATTCTTTTATGAGATTTCTATTGTCTTGCAGCCGAAAATGGGTTGGAGGAGAGGTGATGCAAGCTCTAGCATATGATGTCCCAATTCCAGGATACAAAACCAAGAACACTATTAGTCTTCGTCTCTGGGAAGCAAAGGCCAGTTCTGCGGATTTTAACCTTTTCCAGTTCAATGATGGACAGCATGAATTTGCTGCACAACTTCATTCTAGGGCTCAGCAGGTTAGCTGCTCCTTAGCTCACAAACAAGGATATTACAGATATCAGCTTATTAATTTGAACACGAATATTGCTACTGGGTCTCTCTCCTCGGGATTATCCCATATAGAGATATCTATGACAAACAGTGTATCTTATATTCAAAACTTCTAGATGATAACCCCCCCCCCCCCCCCCCCGAATCGAAAAATTTTCCAACTTAATTATGTATGCACCAATGTACTTATTGAATCTTGCATCCACAGATCTGTGCTGTTCTATATCCGGGCGATGCCACAGAAGAAGGAAAGCTTCTACGTTTGAAGCAGCAATTTTTTCTATGCAGTGCATCACTTCAGGTCTTTAAGCCTTCTTTATTTGCTTTTACATTAATGGATTTCTTTCATTGTTGCTTGAATCTCTTACGTCTCTCAATAAATAAATAACAAGATGTTGTAGTTGTATCTTTGTCTTATGATGTTTACTTGCAACTATGCAGCTTCATGGGCCAAGCCAGTGAATGAAAAATGCATTCAAATTATTTTCCTAGCTTTTGTTTTTATTGATTACAACTTCTATTGTGAGTACAGTAATTAATTAAACATTTAAATTGGATTACTCTATATACTTTTCTGTGTTAATGAGTAATTTAGTGATATAGCTGCTGAAGGAATTCAGTCTTGTGCAAGAGTCACAAGTTGAGCTGATCTCAGCTGCAAAGTCACTCCTATTTGTGGAACTAGTTTTGTTTAAGCCCATCATCCTCGTATTGAACACCTCAAGCATTTTTTGTGTGGTGCTGTCTTAACTACTCCAGAGTCTTAGGGTTATTCATAAGGATAAAAGATCCTTTATTGACATACTATTATAGTATTATTGCTTATGCTATTCTAATAATTATACCTGCATGTGATTTATGGCCAATCTCAGGACATCATTTTCAGATTCAAGGAGAGGAAAGGTGGGAAGGAACCATTGCAGTGGTCAGAACTTCCAAGCAAGGTTGCAATACAATTGAATGATACACATCCTACCCTTGCGATTCCTGAACTGATGCGATTGCTGATGGATGTTGAAGGACTTGGATGGGATGAAGCTTGGGAAATTACAACAAAGTGCAGTGTTCATTAAATACTAAATCTTGTCCTCATTTAATTATTTTTTGTCTTTTTAGAATATATATCTATGACTAGTTCTAATAGCTAAGAAATGTTTAACTTAATCCAGGACAATTGCTTATACAAATCACACAGTCCTTCCAGAAGCACTTGAGAAATGGTCCCAAGGTGTAATGCGGAAGCTTCTTCCACGCCATATGGAGATCATAGAAGAAATTGACAAGCGGGTCTGAATGCCCACCTGGGTTATTTACTCTCATGCATGCATGCTGAATTTCATACATTTTTTTAATCAAGAATCTTAAATTTCTTATAGTTTATTGCAATGGTACGTTCAACAAGAACTGACCTGGAAAGTAAGCTTCCTAGCATGTGCATCTTGGATAACAATCCCCAGAAGCCAGTTGTACGGATGGCAAATTTGTGTGTGGTTTCTGCACACACGGTAAGACTGCTAATACTATATTTTTAGTAACTTATGTAAGACCTTTCTACAAACTCTTCCCAAATCATTATGGTGCCCTCATATGGTCATAAGAATGTCAAATAGATGGTCACAAATAACTCATACCCAGTTTTTTTTTCTAATGCTTGTTTTTGTTACGACCATGATGATCAAATAATCATGAGAATAATGGGAAAGGCCTGACTGCATCTACATACTCATTTTGATGGTTACAGAAGATTTTATATAAAATATTTGATCAATTTGTGTCAATTAATATTTCATTTTTTTAAATAAATACTAACATTTGTATCAATGGTTTTATGGATGAGTTGGGTTATTGCAGATCATAGGCACAGCCAATGCGCCTCTAGTCAAAAATCCTTGTGTAGGAGACTAGTGTGCAGTTTGGTGCGCTTTTTTAGTGTGCTTTTTTTGGCTTATTTAATTGAAGCTACAGATTTATTTATTTTTTCTAACTTTTTGGAATCAAAAAATATTTTGATATTTTGAGTTGGAAAAAAATTAAAACATAAAATAAATCAGCTTTAATTTCAATAATATTAGCAATTATACCTGTTAAAATACTTGTTTTTCTATTATCAATAAATAGTTAAATATATATGATGTATATGTAAAAAGTTATATAGTAAGCACTTTATTTTGTTAAAGCGCATGCTTTTGCATTACACTTCGCGCTTAATCCTTAGGTCTTTTGCTGCTTGGACATACCTGTACTTTTAACAGCTATACTTCAGATCTAACTGTGATTTGCTACTGTTTACATGTTTCTGCTTTGTGTCCCTTAATGTGGTTCTTTCTTTACCCATAATCTTCTTGTGCGTCATTGATATTTTTAAATGAAACGAAGTTTTAGTACTTTTTTGCCATCCATACATAGGTGAACGGTGTTGCCCAGTTGCACAGCGACATTTTGAGGGCTGAGTTATTTGCAGACTATGTCAGTATATGGCCTGCAAAGTTCCAGAATAAAACCAATGGCATTACACCTCGCAGGTGGCTCCGGTTTTGCAATCCTGAGCTCAGTACCATAATTTCAAAATGGTTAAAAACTGATCAATGGGTTACTAATCTTGACTTACTGTCAGATATTCAGAAGGTTTGCTGTAGAGACATGTGGAGTGTGTATTAGAATTTTATTTACTTCAATTGCATTAATCCTGTTCTTACTACTGACTTTTTTGCCAATAGTTTGCAGACAATGCAGACTTTCAAACTGAATGGGAATCAGCCAAGATGGCCAACAAGAAGCGTTTGGCACAATATATTCTGCAAGTGACAGGTGTAAGCATCAACCCAAATAGCCTCTATGACATACAAGTCAAGCGCATTCATGAGTATAAGAGACAACTGCTGAATATTCTGGGCGCAATCTATAGGTACAAGAAGTTGAAGGTGTGAAACTTGTCCTCAATATCTCAAAATTTGTTTTCAAATCATCTATCTACTTCAACAGAAGCTTCTTCTCTTCTTCTGATGGCATTTTTTATGGCAGTTTCAAAACTAAAACCACTTTTGAAATTGGTCTATTACAGGAGATGAATCCTGAAGGGCGTAGGAAAACTACTCCACGAACCATTATGATAGGAGGGAAAGCATTTGCAACATACACAAATGCTAAAAGAATAGTTCGACTGGTAAATGATGTTGGTGCTGTTGTTAATGCTGATCCTGAGGTCAATGATTATTTGAAGGTAATATTCTAGTTGTATTTCATAAATCATGATGGCGGACGCCTCGGAAATGTGCATGCTTGTGCGTGTTATACATGAATGTGAAATGAAGAAGCCTGTGCTTTGTTGGTTGTGAAAAGTCTAAGTAGGAGGCAGAGGCGTATATTGTAGTTCTTTTCCCGTGTTATACATGAATGTGAAATGTAGAAGCCTGTGTTTTGTTGTTTGTGAAAAAAGAGTCTCAGTAGGAGGCAGAAACATATATTGTTGTTCTTTTCCTGTGTGCCCACTTACTCTTTGAGTTCTGCATTTGTTGGTCCTCATTTTACTTTCTAATTACACCATTCATCAACAAAAAGAAAATGGGGTACATAAATTATTTCAATGTGTACTCCTCAGATAGAACTGACCTATTCGAAATTGTCAAACTTTCAGGTTGTTTTTGTTCCAAACTACAATGTATCTGTTGCGGAAATTCTTATTCCAGGGAGTGAGCTTTCACAGCATATCAGCACAGCAGGCATGGAGGCAAGTGGCACGAGCAACATGAAATTTGCACTCAATGGTTGTCTCATAATTGGAACACTTGATGGTGCTAATGTGGAAATTAGGGAGGAAATTGGAGAGGAAAATTTCTTCCTATTTGGCGCTACAGCAGATGACGTTCCTAGGCTGCGGAAGGAAAGAGAGAATGGGCTGGTAATAAGTTTACATTACTAATATGCATAGAGTAAATTATGGTTTGCGCAACAATTTTTGTCATAAAAAATTATGACATCGGATCCTATATTTTTCGCATTTCCAGCTATGAAATGTTATGATACTTCACAGTTCGCACATAACCGCAAAAGCTTTATCTGAATGGCATGATCCCTTTTGGATTTTAAATAGAAGCTTTTGCCAACTCCTTGATCTATTCCAGACCCTCTTATCACATGTTTCCTTTTAACTTTCATCCTCCCATGATGAGGCGCTGGTCCCCTATTTTGGATTTGCTCCACATACTTGTCCAATCTATTGCTGTTATTCCATGTGTTCCTGACATAATGATCTTGCTGCTGAAACAGTTTAAGCCAGACCCGCGTTTTGAAGAGGCAAAGCAATACATACGAGGAGGAGTCTTTGGAAGGTATGATTATAATCCACTCCTCGAGTCTCTGGAGGGAAACTCTGGTTATGGTCGTGGTGATTATTTTCTTGTTGGCCATGACTTCCCAAGTTACATGGACGCTCAGGCTAGAGTAGATGAAGCTTACAAGTATGACCTTCCTTCCCTTTGTTTAACCTTCTGTTTATTTTATCCAGTCTATTTATTTGAATTTTCAAATATAGTCCACATTCTCTAACTTTCATCAGCAGAGTCTATATGATATTTTGGACTGCTGAAAGCTTGGCCTAAGTGTTCAGGCCACTCTCCAGCCTTCATTTTATTGTGGACTCTGTAGAGGATGATGATAGCGAAAACCTTGGAAAATAGTTATAAACTGTCAAGCCAAGCCAGGATCCTTTAAGCAAGTTGGAATGGTTATACATCCCCAAAAAGTAGCATGTTTAAGTACGGCATGAAGTTGAGCTTTACAGATCATGCTAATCGTGGAGCCTTTATGTTGATAGTCTAGACTATTAGTCTCTGATAACAAATGATGCATATGTTAAATTACTTAAAATTAAGGGGTTGAATGGTGCTTACCAACAAAAACGCGGCTGTGATGACTGGTTTTATTTCTTCTTGGCTGCAGGGACCGCAAAAGATGGATAAAGATGTCTATATCAAGTACAGCTGGGAGTGGAAAATTTAGCAGCGACAGGACCATTGCCCAATACGCGGAGGAGATATGGAACATTAAGCGGTGCGACGTGCCATAAGTCCGTGCTGTACACGTATGTAGTTTGTCCGAAAACATTCATGAATAAGTCAATGGCTTGCAATAAGTTACTACTAATAATTATCAGCTGTTGCATATTGACGCTTCATGTAGCCATTGAAAACAAGTTTGCCACCATCTTTGATGCTACATCACCGTAATTTTTTTTTTTTATGCCCGTGATTTTAAATAAGGAAAACTCTTGAGAGCATATGCCCCGTCGAATAAAATAATCCTATGTTAAAGGGGGGAAAATACGCTTGCAACGTCTCATTCTCCACCAATCACCTCTCACACTCGATCCCGATGCTGCCATTGATATCGTGTTCAAGGGACACAAAGGGGGAGCCTGTTTCGAGGGAAGGATAGAGCGGTGATGGAAAAGTTTGTTAGAAAGATCGAGCAAATGCTAGGTGTCTGCATAACCTTTTCTTACTATTTGGGTTCTTGGTGGCTGCATATCCCTTTATCCTTCCAAAGAGGCATGAGCGTTGAACAATATTTGAGGTCTTTGCTTAAGATATCTTGCTTAATGCTATAAATCGAACATCGAGCAAACAATTAGAGAAATGTGCATAGGGGTGCTACTCGGAGCAGAGTTTACTTATTATATCTCTCCCGGTATTCTGTCTTATAGCGAAGTTGACGAGAGAAAATTTCATTCGTTCACTCTCCGCTACTTATCTCTATTAATCTATTTTAAAATAAACTTATATTTTAAAGGTCCTATGAAATAGTTGATAGAAGTAATTTCAAAATCAGTTTATTATGGCTTTCTGTCCCCGCTTAGGTGAGGGGTTAAATTTTAAAATCATATTCCGTCTGTGTAGACGAGAGCATGATATCTTATTTAAAGAATTATCAAAATTGTTTAATGTTATAATAATAAATACCGTTCAAAAATATCAAAAATCATAAATAATAATTATAAAATAATTAGTTAGTAATATTTCAAACATTATAAAATTATAATTAAAAATAATTATAATTAGATTGGACTAGGTGAGGGGGGAGAAAATTATTCCACTATTTATTATTGCTTTTTGTTTTCGCCTGAGCGGGATATCAAATTTAAAAATTACATTCCGCTTTTGCCGAAACAGGATAATTCGTCTCACATAACGAGAGTGGGACAAAATAATAGGTGTGAGTATCCATTCCCAACCCTAGTTTTGGAACACCAGCTAGTCAACATTGTTGGTCAATCCTATGGGTGTGTATCTCGATACTATTATAATCCCGCTCTATCCACCCAAACCTATCCACTAGGTGTGAATACAAATTATTCAAATAAGTGGGTCGGTTAAAAATTTTATTTTATGATGGATTGGGTTGGTTGGCGGGTGAGAATGTTCAAATTCGCTACTAACCTGACCCATCGCATTTCATTATAAAAATAGAATAAATCTTATTATCTATCTATTAAACATTAATTCATTATCATCTCTCCCATTGTGAGAAGTGAGAGTTATGCAACGTGACGCCTATGATTATGAGTTTGTAATGTTGCGATCTATAAATCTCATATCTTTTTTCATTTGTAATTATTAATACTTAATGAATAAAATAATATATTTTTAATTATAATTATTTTATATTTTATATGTTAATTTTTTTATGTATGTCATTTAATTAAATACTAATAAATAATGATTGGTACCCGCTCAACCTGTTATAGTCGCCGGTTAATACCCACTAAAAATTTAATAAATCTACTGATTATTAAAGTTGACAGAAAGAATTAATTACTCATTAACAACAGGTTAATTAATAATTTACACCCGACCCGTACCTAATCATTCCGGCCGTTCAGTTGTTGGGGGAGGAGATTTGCTTGGATTTTAAAGGATGGCTTTCGAAGGAGATTTGGCATATGCTACATTAGCTTAGTGCACAATGTAGTCCGCAGGATGACTACATATAGAACTAAGGGTGCTACCCGTCATGACGGGAGTAGGGTCTACCTATTACCGTACCCCGCCCCCGCCTAGGCGGGTAATAAAGTTTTAAAACCGTATCCCTCCCCATGTGTAGGCAGGGCGGGGTACCCCGTCCTATGGCAGGGTAAGTGGGGGAGGCTTCATCCGCCCGCACCCCACTATCGGCTTTTATTAATTTCTCTCTTAAGATAATTTTACCTTTTAGAGGCTCCACGAAGCAGTTGATAGGAATAATTCAGATCTTATCGGGGGCGAAATCAACCTATTACCGCCTCCTATTCTCGCTTAGGCAATAGATTAAATTTTAAAATTGTATCACGTTCCATATATAGGCGTGACAAGATATAGCGTTCTTTAATGTATTTGCGAATGAGATTCGATTTACCCGCATCTTGTTATCGCTTTTTATTGGATCTGTTCATATCAATAATTTTGACTTAAATGAAATTTCTATATCATTTTTAACCAAAAAATTATTAAAAATAATTTAATTTTACAATAATAAATATCATTTTAAAATATCAAAAATCATAAATAATATTTAAGATATTATAAAATTATAAATATTATTAAAATTAGGCAGGGCAGGGGCGGGACAGATACCCCGTTACCTATTACCGCTCCCCGTCCCTGCCTGGGGCGGGATGTCAAGTTTAAAAACCGCACCCCGCTCTTGCCAAGGCGGGGTAACCCGCCCCGCATAGCGAGAGCGGAGCAGATAGCGGGAGCGGGTATCCGTTGCCCACCCCTCTATAGAACTCTTCAAATAAAGGATAGAGATTTTATAGAGTCAATTGTTTTTTAAAACATGCACCATATGCAATGATACGATGATAACATATGAGACATTTTTAATAAAAAAATTGGTTAACTTCAATGCTCCTTATTTACATGATACACGACCATACAAAATTAATTCATAAAGAAAAAATCTTTTTGCATGTAAATTATATAAAAAATTCAGAAACACCATTAAATTAGTATAAATAAAAAAATTAATAAAATAATAATATTAATCGGTAATAAAGATACGATATGTGTACCTAACATTATTCTATTAGAAATTTTCATGCTTATTAGAGCGTAATATTTAAAAATAATTTTATGATTTTAATTGCATAAAGCAACTACTTACTTAAATTTGATAATTTTTTAAATTTATATTCAATTTGCAAAAAAAGTTTTAAAATATAATTTTTAAAAATATAAAAAAATATTTTTGAAAAATATTCAAGTATTCTTTTTATAAACGTTGAAATAGTTTTTAAATAAAATTTTTTAAAATATCTTCTTGCCTTGACTAAATCCTT
Organism: Taxillus chinensis; assembly: GCA_023512835.1. Lineage (NCBI taxonomy): Eukaryota > Viridiplantae > Streptophyta > Magnoliopsida > Santalales > Loranthaceae > Taxillus > Taxillus chinensis. The sequence goes on from CM042092.1 coordinate 54,684,595, forward strand.
TTTTTCCTTTCTTAATTTTCAACGTTTTTTATAGTAACCTTTATTAATAGGCCCTATTAGAGCATCTCAAATACAGATCAGTTAAATTTGATAGCTAAATTTAAATATAGCTAATTTAAATATAACTTGCTACAGTTTCAATTTACCTATGATTACTCTAGTAGTATTTCATTTATTTATTGCTAAACCATTCTGTTCACAAAAATACCTCTTAATTTCCAAATTCCAAAAGGGAGATCGGGGACGAACACACGCACCCAAAGCAAAACAAACCGCCGGGATAGGGGACGCTGGCAGGGAAGAGGGGGCGAGCCGGAAGGGGGATCGGGGATGCCGCCGGGATCGAGGACGCGTGGCGGGATCGGGGACGCCACCGCGCCATTGGAGGACGAAGGCGGCAAGGGTGAAAGGGAGGAGGGTGAGGAGGAGGAGCTTGGTGGCGAAGGCCTGTTGGTGGGTGGAGGAGGACGGTGGCTGGGGGCGGAGGGAGGCGTAAAGGCCGGCCATGAGGGAGAGCAGAAGGGGGGGGGGGAGAGAGAGAGAGAGAGAGAGAGAGAGAGAGAGAGAGAGAGAGAGAGAGAGAGACGCAGAAAAGGGAGGGGGGACACGACGACACAGGAAGGGGGCGACGCAGACGCAAGGGCGGGTGGGAGGGCGACGCGTAACCTAGGCTGCCAAGGGTATTTTAAGAGATAGAGCTAAATGCTGATGTGGCATCTCAGTTAAAAGCTAAAACTTTAACTATTGCTGAACTATTAGAGCACATTTTGTTAAAAATTAGTTAAATTTAGCTATAGCTTTTGCTATAACTAAGCCTATTGGAGTTGCTCTTTATACAATCAATTATTTAAAAAAATCAAATACATATTTTTTAACAGAAGACCATTTGATAAGTTATAATTTTTGTATTTTATTTTCCATATTTTTATTAGAATTTATATTAAATTCTAATTTTTTTAAAAATAAAAATAAATTTTTAAGAAAAACTATTTTATTAGATAAAAATAAAATATTTAGATCTTTTAATAAATTTAAATTTAAAAATAGTTGAAAATAAATTTTCAAAATAAGGAAATATATTTTAAAATATATATTTTTTTAAAAAATAAGCCTTCACTTTTTTTTAAAATAAAAATATTTCAAAGATCTTACAAAATTAATTTTAAATTTTAAAAACAAGAAATATTTATGAAAGCCACTAAACCCAGACCGATTTATTTTTAAAAACAATCAATTTCACCCTACAAATCTAACCGAAGACAAGTCTAATTTTATCATACCCTAAATATATAAATTTTAAATTATATATATATATATATATAGATATATATATATAGGACTGATAAAAAGAAAAGGAGTGCAATAGCTTAAAGAGTGCAAAATAAATACCAACCGTTGGATCTTATTTAATTAAATCTGATGGCTCTAATTAAAAGACCCTAATTTCATAATATTAAACCTATTTTCTCCCTTCTCGTCGCCAGCCGCCACGATTCAACACCCGCAGACACCAGCGATAGCCTCTCCTTCCCGTCGCCTCTCCTTCTTGCAGACATCATCACCCGCAGCGCTGGAAGAGACCCCCTTATCGTCGCCCCTCCTTCCCCTGCCGTCGCCCCTCCTTCCCCTGCCATCGTCTCTTCTTTCCGTCTCGAATCGCAGATCCTTCAACACCAATCACCAACGCGATTCATTGCCTCTCCTTTCTATCGCAAATCAAAGGTTCTTCAAATAATTTTTCATCACTTAATTGATTTAGTTAAATTTTGATTTTTAGTGTATCTTGCTGTTCTCTTTTTGGAATGGTGAAGTGTGGGTCGATGGAGGAGCATGCTAGGTTTGATCACTCTCCTTTTCCCAGTACTCTTCGTCTTTCCCTCTGTATAGCTTGGGACAACCACCGAGAACTGTGCCCCGCTGCCTCCACCAACTGTTTGATTTTTAGTGTATCTTGTTGTTCTCTTTTTGGAATGGTGAAGTGTGGGTCGATGGAGGAGCATGCTGGGTTTGAATTTAATTAGAGCTAGAATTTAATTAGGGCTGGAATAATAGGGTATTGATTGACTGGGAGGTTTCTCCATTGATTTGCAAATGAGTTTTAATTAGGGCTGGAATAATCGATGATATCATGGTTATCATCTATTTACGGTGACTTTTTCGATTTGCAGTGGAGCAGATTTAGGGATACTTTTTCTGTCGTTTTCATTAACATCTATATCTCTCTCCTGCTGGGTTTGAATTTAATTAGGACGGGAATAATAGGGTATTGATTGACTGGGAGGTTTCTCCATTGATTTGCAAATGGGTTTTAATTAGGGCTGAAATAATCGACGTGAGTTTGTATTGGTTTAGATTCCTTTGCAATAGCCCTATTGAACACAATGCTAATGTCAGTGATATTTAATTAACAAAAAATAGAGTAATTGCACAATGAGATACCTTAATTGCATAGGCAAATGCATGCTATGGATGAAATCTTTATTTGAGGTGCCTCATATCCCTAATTTCAGTTCCAGCTGCCAAGTAAAATGGGTTCCTTAAAAAATAACAATTAAAAAAAATTCATTCTATGCACATGAAAAAAAAGTCACAAATTTTATAATCTTGTTATAATTTTATTGATAAGTCATATTGTTGAATTATTGATTATTGAGTAGTCATATTATTTCTAATTGTAAATGTGATTATTTATGAGTTTAATTATTTGAATGAATATATTTGTTTATGCTAGATTATTGCAATTGGTTGGTTGATTATTTATGGATACTCTATCATCTACTCAAATGGAACTCGATGAATGTTTTACTCCAAACCGAAATAATACATTATTGAATGAAAGTATCACTCCCAAAATTGGAATGTGTTTCAAAGCACTTGAAGATGGTGAAGATTTTTATAAGCAATATGCAAAAAGAGAAGGGTTCACAGTGCAAAAATACAGCTCTGTATGCATAAAGGGAACGAAAGAGAATAACTATCAAGTATTTGTATGCTCAAAACAAGGACAACCAAAAGAAAAGAAATATGAAATGTCTGATAGGAAGCAAAGGAAAAGAGCTTCAGTGAAAGAAGATTGTCCAGCAAAATTTAGCTTACAAAGACAAAATGATGGCCAGTGGGTTGTGACTAAATTTGAAGAATTGCATAGTCATTTATGTGTAACCCCAAAAAAGAGACAATTTTTAAGTAACAATAGAGAAGTTAAAGATATGCATAGAAACTTGATGGGGTCATTTCAGGAGGCAAATATGCGTACTTCACAACTAATGTCAGTTTTTGAAATAGAACATGGCGACTACAGTAACATTGGATGTACTGAAAGAGATATTAGAAATGCATTGCAAAAAGAAAAAGATGAAATGAGATTTCATGATGCTCAACTCATGATTGAGTATTTTGAAGACAAGAAGAAATTAAATCCAGCATTTTTTTACGAGTACTTGGTTGATGATGATAATAAGTTGACACATGTATTTTGGGTTGATGGACTTGCAAGAAAGGCATTCCAACATTTTGGTAATGTATTAGTATTTGACACTACTTATAATACTAATCAGTACTCTATGGTTTTTGCACCATTCACGGGTATAAATCATTATAGGCAAACAATTAATTTTGGGGCAGGCTTCCTGAAAGATGAGACATCTTTTACTTGGATATTTCAATCATGGCATCGAGCCATCAGATTTAATTAAATAAGATCCAACGGTTGGTATTTATTTTGCACTCTTTAAGCTATTGCACTCCTTTTCTTTTTATCAGTCCTCTATATATATATATATATATATATATATATATATATATAACACCACCAACTTGAGATCAAACCCCACACGGATAATGGATCAAACCCAACCCAAGACAAACCAATTTTATCTTCAATATTTGTATGATATTAAACATGTTTAAGCCAATTTTTAATTTCGTATGAAAGAATTTTGGATGCGATTAGAATGAGGGTAGTAGTAGTAGTCATGGATCCCAACTCCTAGGCCCTAAAAAGGGCTGATATGTATGGCCCATTTAGTACCAACGAAAGACCAGTAGGCCAGATTAACTGCAAAGCCCCATTATCACACATACCACACCTCCAAATGTGTCAAGGAAATACTCAGTAAAACTACAACACTAACACTTAATAATACTAATTCAAGCTCCAAAGTGTGAACAACCCATCACCCTTAATAAACAAGGTTGATCATAGATAGAAGGTCAAACAACTGACTGGGGTAAATAATCCCCCACAGAAGAGGCCTTCAGTGAGAGGAAGATCTCGGAGTGACTGACCTTGAAAATGATCTGGAAGAAGCACTGATACTTCCGCTCCTAGAAGGGCTCCTGTACGAGTAATCCTCCCTCGAGTGCTTTCGTTTGTAGGAACCTGACCGAGGAGATGTTTTCTTGGGGGAAACACTTGGAGAATCGCCCCTCCTCCTTGGCCTGGGGGGAGAAACACTAGGAGTGATGCTGCGAGAGTAACTCCGCCTTGAGTTTCGTCTCACACTAGGGGAAATACTTCTTGAAAGAGATCGATAGCAGCGCCCTCTGTAGCCATCCGGTGAATGGTAGCGACCCCCATAACGATAACGACGGTCATCTGGCGAGTAATAGCGACCCCCATATCGACGATCATCTGCGATACGACGACCCCTGTGCGACGATCATCTGGCGAGTAACGACGACCCCTGTAGCAACGATCATCAGGTGAGTCATAGGGTGAGTAGGAGGACCTTTCACGCCTGCGAACCGGTGAGCAGTAGGGAGAGCGGGAACGCGAAGGGGTCCTGCGCCGACTGTAATACAGGGAGTATGACCCGTTTCGACTGCGGTGACGGCTGTAGTGCGGAGAGAAGGACCTGCTTCTCCCTCTCTCTGAGGAATAGCTACCAGAGCGGCTCCTTGCATAGGGAGAATAGGTAGGAGAACGACGTCGCCCTACAACAGCAGGAAGGAAGGGAGTGGGAGTTGAAATCTTCATCAGGGAAATTACAGAGGAAATAACCGGCTAATTAAAGTAACAATCTTACCCCGGGCTGTTCTTAGCCCCAGATACTTTCCAGGAGTGGGTGTTCGGCCCCTACGCCGCCTCGCCTAAATCAGAGGAAAAAAAACTCATCAGATGATATTACAATAGTAAGGAGGAGAGTTGCAAAAACAAAAAAACAAGAGACACTTTGTTGATGAAAATAAGTATATACCAGCAGATGAAATTTATCATAACAAAGAAACAAAAATTATGTAAGGTTAAATAGCTTGAACAAAAGAGAAATGCGGGGCATACAACCCTCTGGTTTAATTGTCTGATATTTGCTTGATGTATTTGATATTTGTTTAGTTGAGGTAACACTTTTGAAGTTTGGTGTCGAGCTGCTACACACAGCTAACCTGCTGGCAAAGAAACTTCAGGCGAAAAGCAACACGCGTTGCAAATTTAGCTCAAATAGAGGGAAAAATCATACACAATCCGACACACTCAGGAGATAAACAGCATTGAAGAGAAGCAAACTCAACCATCTGAACAACTAAAGAAATATAAGGAAAAAAAACAGGAAAGGCCCTGTTGTCTCGATCAATATACCTTTTCCACTGTAATGACTCGGCCTTCCAGAGCAGACCCGTCCAAATATTTAATGCAGCAGTTGGCTTCATCCACGTTCGACATCGTCACAAAACCAAACCCTCGGGAGTGTCTCGTCCATGGATCAACCACCAGGTGGACATCCACAACCTAAAATTATACATAAGAAGATGGAAAATACGGTGTGTCACAACTGAAAGGCCATAGGAACGCATGGGGCATACATACATTGCAGCAGGCAGCTGTTCTTCACACGTTAACCTCAGTAATTTTTTTGAAAGGTCTTATAAAAACTAAATGGCACAACACGAAGGAGAGGGAGCTGGGATAGATCATTCAAATAATGCATACCATTCCCTCACTTGAAAAATGCTTCTCGAGCTCCCGCTTAGTAATCCGTGGTGATAATCCGGTCACGTATAGATTGTTTCCAGGATTCTCTGCATCACTGGAATCTCGGTCCCTGCCAGCCATTCCAAATTACATTAATCACATCCATCTAACAAATGACAAAAAGGATTAAACAATTGACGTCTATGTACAAAATCGTGAAAAAATAAAGGTGCTTTTGGCAGGCGATTATTTACCATGATGGACTTCTTGACCTTGACAAAGACCTCGTTACAGACCTCCTGTAGTGCCTGTATGGAGACGGTGAGGGAGAGTACCTGCACAAATGGAAGGCAAGTAAAAAAAGGAAGCAAATTTTGCAACACATACCATTATTTGGAATGAACAAAAAAAACAATCAATATAATTGCACGCACCTTGATCTTCTGGAGTAAGACATTTAAATCTGAGACATCAGTCAAACATTTCAAAACATTAGCACGAGGAAGTTCAAACCAACTCTTCCAAAACCATAAAAAAACAAAAAAAACGAACACACACACACAAAAGGTATCAAAGATAACACAAAGGTTTCAATATTGCTTAAAAAACAAGTTCTTGTAGCTTAAAGCAGAATAACAATAAAAAAAGTACTCAAAATTAAAGCTATTTTGCGAAAACATTTTAGCTCGTTAAAAATAAGTGTTGAATTCACAGAACAACCAAATTGAGGCTTGGGGGAAAATGTCGGTCATAAAAAGGTTAAAATTACAAAATATAATATATGCATAACAACGATAATTTCACAATCTAGTGAATAAAATTGTCATTTTCTTGGTTAAAATAGTGATAGAAAACTAATTTTAGAACCCGAGTTTCTTTTTACCCTAAAAACCATGAATTTGGCTCTCAACTCATTTTCCATTATATATATGTATGCATCAATCTGACACTGTATTCCAATAGCCTCGAATTTAAATTCACTACATTAATTCTGTCTTAAAAATACCTAATTTGATTCAGGATAAAAATCAAACAATTATCACAAAAAAAAAAAGAATGTCAAACCATACAATCACCGTCAAATATCAAATTTGCATGAACATAAAACACAATTCATTAAACAAGTAGACAATAACAAGTAAATCTAAATCTTGGAAGCTAGATCTGTAGGCAAGACATACCGCAACGCCCCCTCGCAGGAGATAAAAGTTTCCTCACAAGAGATCGAAGTTGTTGAAGGCCAATTGGCAATCGGTAGATCAATTTCCAGCCACTACCGTGCGACACTTCTTCTTTAGGGTTAGTAAACGGGCGAGGGATTTCTAATTTTATACACAAATCTAAACAACTTTCAAGAAGGTTCTGGAGAAGCCGAGCCGATGCCAATATTATTTATTAAAAATATAATAAATCAAGCTTTTCTTCTTCTGTTTTTTTTCTCAGTTGTTTTGGGGTTCATTTCGTCATGGGCTTTATCATGGGCCAGAAGCTGCAGATCGGTCGGTCCAGCTTACTTTTTTTTCTTTTAAAATCAGATAAAAAAAGTCATTTGCAGGTAATATAGGCAATTTGTGTAAAAAATTATGAATAGAATTTAAAAAAAAATATTAATCCAACAATAATTCATATCTTTCTTGGTAGATATGTGTCACGCCCCCAAATTCTAAAAATAACAGAATTAGGAACGCGACTTCTCCACACCCACACTATAGGGGTCGAGGGGATTAGTGTTCAACCCAATCATGTACAACTCCACAACAGGGGTAGAATTGTACTTCTCAATGTATTCAATTCAAGGTTTATTAAAATGATACGACATTGCATTCAATTTCCACAATATCCAACACACAGAATAACTCACATATAAGTTTCACCAACAAGGTTCTACAACTGCCACGGACCCAAGTCCGGGAAATAAAATGATAAAATAAAATAAAAACAAATCGTCTACTAAATAAATTCTACACCAAGGATGTTCCGTCCTGCTTCACTATGGCTCCACCAGCTACTCCCTACAACCTGTAGGAAATAAAAAAATAAAGTAAGGTGAGCACGAATGCCCAGTAGGTAATCCCCATCTCCAGTACTTTATTACATGAATTCCTAAGTCTATATGATCAGTGTATGCTTGTGCTAGTGTAGTGTCACATTCTATCACAATTAAATTTCATTAAATCACAAATAAGACATCACATCACATTTCCATCATTAAAGGTTTACACCGGTTATTCATCCATCCACGGGATTCCCGCTACCAACACCAGGAATTCATATCACTACTAAACAGCCATATGTGAGACCTGTGGTGTCTCTGATAACCTGCCACATATGGGACCTGGGTTACCAGCCACATAGGAGACCTGCGGCCTCTTGTCAGCCCTATGTGGGACCTGTAGTTAACCCAACCAATCTCATCACAAAATCAACACCCATAATTAATAAACACCAATTTATCACATAATCCACACATATAATTAATAAATACCAATTTACCACATCCACACATAATTTACACCACCAATTCCAATCACCAAATCCACATGCATTAAACACTAACTCAGCAATCCCATAATTGGTATATATATATATATATATATATATATATATATATATATATATATATATATATATATATCATCAAATAACTAATATCAAGCCACAAATATCATTTTTTTAAATATCAAATTAATATTATCAAGCACAACTAAATTAAGTTTTTAATGTCGAATTAATGGAAACACACCATCGATAATATCTTTGATGCTAAATTATAAATATCAGCCCAATAATACTTACAATATTTACACTATAAGTTTCAAGCCTCCAACAATATTTTAGATGATAAATTAATAATATAAAGCTTCAAGTAATACTTCATATTATTAAACTATAATATCAAACCCAAGCACTATTTTCATTATTAAACTAACAATATCATAATTCTTGTTTGACCTTGCTATTGGAATGGTATCAATGAATATGTTATTTTTACTACTAAATCAAATTAAATTAAATTTATCTATATATCTTGATAATTATCAAAATACACATATATAATACCATGCACGACTTCATAATAATGTACGGATTTAATGCACGAATTTATTACCCACATATATTAACTATTGACACGCACGACTTAATTCTCATAATCAATTAAGCCCCCCTTTTTAAAAAAAAATCTGACACTAAAAAAAAATGGCCCTTTTCTTTCACTGCCACGAAACCACGCATGTAAAGATGCTTTTTTTTTTATTAAGAGAAAATTAAATAAAATAAAACAAAACCCTTGTGCTGCATTGGATCGAACGGATTGTGAAGGCAAGAACATATAGGCCGCCGCCCCCCATCATGGAGACGCTAACCGTGATCGTATTCGATAGCCTGGTGTCTTTATTCTTTGCCAATGGAAGAAACCAGGCTAACTGGCCTGGTACGGGTAGAAATTTATAATAACTAATTAGAATATGATAAAAGGGATAACATGTGCAGTAGCTCGTCCAAGGATTCGGAACCGGTCGAATCACGCCGCACTGCAACAATCTCCTAGCCGTATGTATATACACGTAAATGAATATATTTATATAAATATATACATATCCAAACGTTTATATATATTTATATATATATATATTCTAATAGTTTGAGTTCGTGCAATAGAATAATGAGGAATCAAGAATCACCTACTTCTTGCCTTCCGAAGGGATTAAACTCGCAGGAACGGTCTAGAATCGGCGAAGAACGATGAAGAACGCGAAGAACACTAAGAACTCTCCTCCGACGACTAGGGTTTCTCAAAATAGAGTCATAATGAATAATAAAACCCTCAAACCCTATTTTTAATTAAAATTCGTCCTCTTTTTTAATAATTTCCAAAAAGCCCTCATAAATTTTATTTTTCATTTATTAACCCTCAATTTAACTCCCAAAAATTACTAAATAACCCCTGAAGGCTTCTAGACCTCAAATTAGGCCTAAATATAGTTAAAACGATTGTATTAATGGCCACATTCTTAAAATGACTTTCTTAACATCAAATATAGATTATAAGTTATGCTAACACATATACGGATCCTTATAATATGGAAAAGTTGAAGGAGCATTTGTGCATCTAATGGCAACAATCGATTTACAATAGTTGATGTCATAGTAACCATTGATTTATTATTTTAAGAACTCCACAACACGAATCATGTTTCCCACAATGATGGAAACTCCATCTGAATCAACCAAGTCTGGTGACACTAGACTTCAGCGATGACTCCTAGTGGTGTAGTCGTCTCGTATATGGGTAGCATCTTTGTTTAATGATTGAGGTGCCACAATGAAATGAGGACAACAAACCCTTAATCAAATATCATGTAAAGATATGTGTTTTGGGTAACATTTTGAGATAACTATTATTTGAAAATGAAAATTTCTAAATAACAATATAGTCGTCAATACGAGTATTTTGACAGTAATTAAATTCGATTTGGAGTTTTGAGCCCCGAAAGTTTTTTTTTGTTGAGTTAAGTGAATTTTGTGGTAATTTTATAATGAAATTGATGATACTAGGATGTTTAGAATGATGAACCTAATTAGCCTTTGTAATTTCTGTGTGAAATAACTATTTAAATTGTGATGTATTGGGTGAACTGAGATTTGTGCGAGTTTGGGGTATGAACCTATAATTTGAATTTGAAGAAAAATTAAACCATATTTTTTAGAGAGAGATGTTGGATTTCTATAAAATAATAATTGAGTATATATTATTATTTAGATTTAATGTGATTCATTTATTTTGGTTGTTTATGGGATGGTAATTGTCATAGATTAGTAACTGTCATACTAATTTATTTTGGTAATAATCCATGAATCGATAACTGTCAATCTTTATCCCCATGTCCCGTAACCCCCACATTGTTATTACTACGCATTTTGAATTGGCTCCATGATGGCTGGAACAATATACAAAATTAAAATGTGTTTCTTTTTATCTAATACGATGGTTCACCAAGCCTACTCTCTTAAGGAATAACACCATCTAAAATTGAGTAGAAAGGCTTGGAAACTAGTTATTAGAATTAAAAAATCAACAAGAAGGAAGAGCATTTGAGTTCATTGAATCAATCACAACCACGGGAAAAGAAAGCTGATCAATTGCAGAAAATTAGAGGTAGTCGATTCAAATTTCAAATGACCAATTTGAATGACTAGCACCTGATTTAAAGAAATTGGAGGTGGTCGACTGAAGGTCAACTGAAATTTTAGATGACCAGTTTGATTGACCAAAATATGAATTGAAGAAATAGGAAGTGGTCAACTGAAATTTCAAACGACCAATTTGAATGAAGATGGTAGGGTTGTTAAGAACAAGGCAAGACTGGTATGCAAAGAATACTCTCAAATTGAGGGTATTGATATTGATGAAACATTTGCACCAGTGACAAGGTTAAAAACAATCAGGATGTTTCTTGCATTAGTAGCACATAATAAGTTCAAAGTCTATCAAATGGATGTGAAATCTGCATTTCTAAATGGATTGCTAAAAAGAAGAGGTCTACATTGAGCAACCAGATAGAGTTCAGATAGCTAATGATGAGACACATGTGTAGAAACTAAAGGAAGCCTTGTATGGCCTAAAGCAAGCTCCTAGAGCATGGTATAGCTGACTGGATGAATATTTAAAGAGAATGAATTTCAACAGAAGAACAATGGATCACAATCTCTATATTCTAAATTCAGACAGAGGTTAGCTAGCTACCATAGTCTATGTAGATGACATTATCTTCGAGGGTTAGGACTACAAATTAGATAGACTGTTGGAGGTATTTTTATATCTCAACACAAATAGGCCAATGAATTACTGAAGAAGTATGGTATGGAGAATAGCAAGTCTATTGGAACACCAATGTCTACAGGCTGTAAATTGCACAAAGATCAGAAAGGCACAAATGTAAATCAGAAGGAGTATGAAGGCATGATTGGAAGCCTCTTGTATATTACAGCGTCCCAACCTGATCTTGTGCAAGATGTGTGTCAGGCAAGTCAATTCCAAGTAGACCCCAAAGAATCTCACTTGCTGACAGTCAAACGGATCCTTAGATATCTACATGGTACATTGGAAATGGGATTGTGGTATCCCACTAAGGATTCAACTGAATTATAGGCATACACTGATGCAGACTGGGCTGGAAATATTGATGATAGACGATCAACCAGTGGCTGCAGTTTTTACTTTGGCTTTAAATGTGTTGCATGGTTGAGTCGTAAGATGAATAGTGTGGCCTGAAGCACAATCGAAGCTGAATATATAGTTGCACATCTGCATATACTCAAGTGGTATGGATGAATACTCAACTATCAGACTTAAGAGTCTACGTGGAGTTACTTGTTAATATATAGTGTGATAACCAGAGTGCTATCAACATTAGCAGGAATCTAGTCCAATACTCAAAGACCAAGCATATTGATTATCGGTATCACTATATCAAAGAACAAGTGGAAGAGGGAAATGTGCAACTGGTATATGTCCCCACTTAGGAACAGACTGCCGATATCCTCACCAAACTTCTATCCACCGAGCTGTTTGACAGACACAGATGTGAGTTATCTGTGCAACTTCCACCTTACACCTAAGGTGTTGATAGGGTTCTCCCCTCTTTCTTTGCAATTGGTTAGCAAATGGGGAGAAGAATGTTGTATACAAGGGGAGTATTGTGGGAGAATTTCAAGGGGAGAGAAAAGAATGCGTTTATTGTATAGGGGGAGTACTATGGTCGTTCACATATGTTGCCAACAATTTCAAAGGGGGATATTGTTGTTCCCACAGTACTTTTGGGTTATCATTGTTGTCAACAGTTGTATTTAGAAGCAGGCAGTAGCATGTCGTACTTGGTTGGATAATTTCGTAGAGTGATCTCTTAGAGTAAGCTCGTAGAGAGAGTCTAACTGTATACTTCTTTAATCTGTTCAAGGTCAAAGATTTGAAGATTTGAAGACCCACAAGGTCGAAGATTTGTAGACTCAAAGTTGTTGAGTCAAAGATCTTCATGCTTGAAGAACCGCAAACTTAAAGGTTCACTGGGTCACAGACTCATAAATCCGCAGGGTCGAAGATTTAAAGACCCAAAGTGCTGTCGGGTGAAGAGCAATGTCTTGGAGATTCGAAGACTCACAGACTCGAACACTCATTGGGTGAATAATGGCAGTGTCACAAAGTTGAAGCTTAAAGGATCGAAGATTTAGAGACCCATTGATGTGAACAGAAAAATAGACACATGAAACATGAAGTGGCCACCGAACTACCAAACAGGCGTTGGAGAAAGAGCACACAAAACTTGGCAAATCACGCACTGCCCAAGCAAGCACAGACCTAAGACCAGAAGACCAAGCCTCTAGGCCACCGTAGATATGGAATCAGGAAATGCAGGTGTGGAACACCACTAAAACTAGACTTGCAATCCCCATGGCCTCCTATATTTTGGTTGGGTAATTGAGTGTGTCAAACCAGATCAAATATGTCCACTCCATTTACCTGCAGGCGCTCGTTATTATGATTATTATTTTTTTCAAGCTATAATTATGGACCTGTGGATTGGTGAAAGAAATTTGTTTGATTTTTCACTTGGGTATCTATAGGGTTCAAATAATCCAATAAATTCTTTTACCTTTATTAATCAATATAATCATTAATTATTTTTAAAATAAAAATATTAATATAACTAATAATAGTATCAAAATAATATTTTTGAAAACAAATTAAAGTATTCCAAATATCATAACTAAAATTATTTATTTCTTCAATGTTAAAACCACAGAAATTGCACCATTAAAATAAAGTATCATAAAGGGCATACAATTTTATTAATCAAATTTAAGCATCAAAATTAACATATTAAAATTTATTATTAAAATATTAATATTTATTAGCTCACAACTTCAAAATTATGAAAAGAACTTTTTTGACCTAATACCAAACCCATCGGGACTGGCTAAAATTCACTAAAATATAAATATTTAGTTGAATTTTCTCATACCCGTCAAGTCAAATTCGACTACAATTCACTTGGGTTAGACACAAGTTGCAACCCTAATTATGACCTTTTTTAAACTTTTAAATCTTTAGATTGTGTTTACTTTATATAATTAGACCTAAAGCCATCTTGGTTAAGAATAAAAAATCGCTACCTCACTCGGAGTGGGAGGTACATGAAACCAACCAGCCATGTGTTATCGAGTGAACATATGTGAATTCTTTATAAAATTAACCATCAATACATATGATTTATATGACACTTTTGTGTTACTTCGGCTTTTGAGAAAAGAAATGGGACATCACCATGGGCAAAATCGCAAGTTGCTTGCTCAACTTCATAGACCGAGATTCTTTGGCTTTAAACCAGGTTGTGCTACAAAAATTAAAACTGTAATATTATAGTATTTAGACCGCGAAATTAGAAACCTTTGATCCGCAAGTTTTGGCCTCACTAAGTTATAGATAATTATTAAACCGTAACTTCAAACTTCTGAAAATTGAGTACAACTGCATATTATCAAAACCAACCACTTTAACATCAAACCAAAAGTTTATTTGTTTGACCGCAAGATCAATTAAACAACTTTACACTTTTTTAGTTAACATTTATGGTTGAACAAATTTATATTCTCTTGCAATGATGACTACACTTGTTCAGGTTTCACAAATTTAAAAATTAATATTTAATATAAGAAGCATAAATAATTTAATCGATTGTTTGAAATAAGAATTTTTTGACACCAAGCTCAAGACTTGTGTCTTTGGACAGAATGTGATCAACAGGCCTCATCTTGCAATCAGGTTTGCCTTTTTGCAATATAAAATTATTACTCGAGGCCTTCAAATTTGAAAGACCTCTAAAAACAATTTTCAGCAAGTAAAATACCTTTAAAAAATATAGCTGATTCTAACATTTATAAGAAATGGAATCTTAGGATTTCGCTTAGGACCACTCAAATTCCTTGGCAGTAGTTACTTCATTCCAGCAAAATATGACACAACAAATGCATACCCGAGACACACAAAACTACAATTCCAATCCATAAAGCTGTGCGGGACACCCAATAACAATTCTTCTAAAACTGCAAACAACAATCTTAAAATGAACATATATATTCTAAATAAAATGCCAAAAAAGACATCAAGGGTATCCAACAAATGACACAACAAATGCATACCCGAGACACACAAAACTACAATTCCAATCCATAAAGCTGTGTGGGACATCCAATAACAATTCTTCTAAAACTGCAAACAACAATCTTAAAATGAACATATATATTCTAAATAAAATGCCAAAAAAGACATCAAGGGTATCCAGGTCTTCTTTATAAATGGCTGCTAAATATATTGAAGGAATATTACTATTAGTTTTGCAACCTATCCCACGCCTATATACTGTATCTGGCTGCCCCAAGGGCAAAGCTCCAGCTCAAGATTAAATGTGATCCACCAAATTTTTTTTTCAGACAATGAAAAGCTTCAGAATATCAACAATGTGGGAGCAGGCGACTGCACATGTTAGAGCAGTCACCTGCTGGTTGAAAATAAAGAGGCAACTGCTCAGGAGCAGTCCCCTGCTACAACAAAGAATCACTTTTTTTATTATTGTTTTTATATAAGACTATGAATACAATAATTATTGACTATCTAATAAGTGACGTGTACCCTAGTAGGGTTAACACGTTTTCTTCCTCTCTCTACTGTCATTCTCCCTTATTCTCACCTCATTTACTCATTTTCAAAAATCAACTTCAATTAAGCTGTAATAAACTGAAAGCTTCATATGAATCCAAATCCACTTTTCCAGTTTTCCCTTGGAGAAATCTCATATCAAGAAATTTATCAATGGCCAAGGAGATCAGGCATAATGGAGACAAATCAATGGGACAGAAAGCATTATTTGATAAATGAGGTAATATATGTAATACTTGCTTGGAGGCCTTTAGGAGTATAGGTCCAACCACTTCAACTCTCCACATCTAGCATGCTATAGTTATTAAAGTCTATCGATGACACCCTCCATGTCCAAAAAAAACTACCAATGTGTTTCCCCAACCTCTAGTTTGTGAAGTTTTCCAGCCCGACTTGATTTTCATCAAATCAATTGAACCACAAACCAAGTGTTTTGGAGTGGACATTTTTACACACTGCCTAAAAATACCAGCAAGGTGACCCTTGTTTGTTCTATTGACTGTAACATTGTTTTCAACTTGTTACATATATACAAAAACATTCAAATAGTGACAAAATTTCAAGCAAGATTTTTAATGAAAAAAAAGTGGCCCTCAACAAATAATAAAATAGAATTTAAAGGAAAGTGAACAGAAAACAGTATAAAAAATTTAGCTGCACTATGGACGTACCAAACAGACAACTACTGTGCATGTTGAATTTATATTTGTTTAGCCAGAGTAAACAAAATTAAATTCAACAATAATTTCCCTAGTATTATGAATGAATACCTTTCAAATCATGTCAGCCAGAGTAAACAAAGCATCAGAAATTTAATACAAAATCACAAATATGAAAGGACAAGGATTGCACAGACAACAATGTTAAATCCATTTAGGAGATATTCAAATATCCTAGGAGTAGCTCGTACTCATGTTAATAATCTGAAGTAAATGCACGAGCAACACAGTTGATGAAACATTAAAATAATCCATGACGCACAAGCAAAGTCGAAATAGTCATGCAAATACAGGACCTAGCCATAGTAAACTAGCCCAACGTAGCACATAAAGTAACACAACACCAACAAAAGCTTTCTACTGCTGCGATGAGCTGGTGGGGGCAGAATGCTGGTACTGCTGACTAACTGGAGGAGGTGGTGGGGGTAGAGACATTCCAGAGCCATATGGCGGAGGATACTGCTGCTGAAAAGGCTGTGGTGGAGGTCGTGGTGGCATATACCCATATGGTGGATAAAATTGTTGGTGATATTGACCTGGTGGTGGTGGCGGCATAGATTGGTAAGCATATTGCTGTCCTGGCTGCTGTTTCTCTGGACCGGCCTTGCTTTCACTTGACCCTGTCAATCCCCCTTCTTGGGATGTAACAATGGCACCCATCCTCTGGGGATCCATTGAAGGATAAAATGTTCTCTCTTGTTGAGGTGGCGGTGGAATATTAAAGTAGTGCAGCTGGGGGGGGTTGATCTTGACTGTTGTGTGGCTGGCCTTGGTTCTGTTGTTGAGATATGACAGCCCTTGGCAACATCCCTCCATGGGCAAGTGCCTGCTGCCTTGCCTCATCAGATCCTTCTGAATCTGGTTTTGGTGCTTGAGGTCTACCCCACATCAGCTTCAACCTCAGACCTTTTATGACCAGTTTGTTTGAAAGCTCTTCAGCAGCCTTCTCTGCACCCTCTCTTGTTGTGTAGGTTACAAAAGCGCACGCTCTCAGAAGAACCATCCGTATAGACTCAATCTCACCATGGGCATAGAAGTTGTCCCGCAAATCCTGTTCTGTCACCGTTGTATTGAGCCCCCCCAACATAGAGTGTTCTAATGCTCTCATCATCAGGGGGTTCCAGTGATGGCATTTCCCCAGCCTTGTTAAGAAGCTTTTGTGCAACTGGATCATTCACTCTGAATCAGGGGAAAAAAACACAAATTAAAATCACAAACTTTCAGGATTTAGAGGTAAGTGCTCCTCTGAACAAGTGCATGCCTCTATGCAATCAGGAGAAGGTTGAGTGAAATAAAGAGAAAATCTAATGGCTAAGCATGAATTTTGAAGGAAAGTCGGGACAACCTATCACAGCTACTGGCTAAACAGATAATTCATGAGGCAAATAACGATCTAATGGCTCAATTCCCATCCCAAGTTAAATCAAGCTGATATTTGCACAAAAGAAAGATAGATCCATCATCATTGCCAAAGTACTACACAAAGCTAATCAGTAGTTAAGTATAACATTCTGTAAGTAAAATTTCCTAATAAGCTACTAGAAAGCTGTCCAGTGACATCATGTGGCATTATCTGGATTTCCCATCCTTCACAAAGGAATTTTCTACATGCCTGTAACTTGGCTTCGTATATATTTTGTTTTAGCATGGTTATTATATAACCACCAAAAATAGGGTATAAAAAGACCCCTCAATGCCACGCCAGCCAAAAAGAGCTAACCTATCTCTTATTACGGCTTTAAAAAGAGGGGGGGAAAAGGAACAAAAACCTTTTGAACAGATGGTGGACAGAAGGAAAATACTGCAAATATACCACAACATAGATAGCTCCTAACAAGAACATCAACCAAATATATTCACTCTTAGGTCATGTTTGGTACACGGGAATCAAATTGAAGGTAATAGAATCATTAAGGAAATGAGATTGCTGAGAGAATGAGAATCGGATTAAAAGATTGCAAACCTTTATTTGGTATGGGCATCAATGGATTGGAAAATATTCCTCTACCCTTGTTTGGTATATGGTATTTGAGAAAGGAAGGTAAAATTATAATCCAAAATCACTTTAAAGTCCTTTTCCATTTTTTAAAAATAAAAATGGAAGACAGCATATTGCCATCTCCTGCCTCTGACTCGCCGAATCATTGGGGTGTGGGATTGATGGGGCGGCGTCAAGTAGGAGAGAGAAGGGGTGGGGGGGCCAGATGGGAGGGAAGGGTGTGGAGCGGACGACGGGGGAAGGGATCTTTGGGGGGGGGGGGGGGGGGGGGTGGAGAAACAACAGGGGAGGGGACCAAACAAGGAGGGAAGTGATGGAGCTGGGGTGTGATGAACTCCAAACTATACAAGGAATTTGAGAGCTTTTTAGAAAGTTTGATGTAAATTTTGATACATCTATATAAGAAAATGAGTCTAAACTTCATATGTGACTAGAATCAATAGGCCCTTATATAGGGGCAAATGATTACCAAGGGAATTGATGATTCCATTCCTTTGGTCATGCCAAACATGAGAAAGGTATTTAATTCTTTTCCTTCACTTTCCCATGTACCAAACATGCTATTAATCTAATACCTAAGCCATTGAACCAAGTCAATTTCTAAATGGAATGAAAAAAAATACCCATAGTAACGATCTTTGATATTTTGCTGTGATAGCTCTCCAGTAACTGGCATCTCATGCCTATAAGGACACTCAGAGCCTCTTGTGCATTCACCCCTTACATAGAAACTGCAAACATGAGCCCGGTTTCTTTTGTAATAAGGCGTTGTCCTTTGAAGCTTCAAAATAGTGTCATTTGGACGGACCTTTCCATATGATGATTCATAATCCAAACCAGCTCTCGCCTGCATGATATCATAAATCACTCTGATTTAGAAACACAATGATCAAATGAGAGCCAAAAAGTTGGCTTAGAAGTAAAACTGAAAATAATACGATATAATGCAACCGAACTCCCAAAAAAATCACATGTCTTTTGAGAAAAGGACACCCTATTAATCCTTTCCCTTTCAAGCACTAAAAAGTTAATATGGTTAACATTGATGAAACACAAGAACTTGGCAAACAGGACAGAAACATAATCTGGGGGATATGTGACAACAAGAGGCTTTCATTGGGGACATATGTAAAGGTCAAATTAAGATGATGTTTGGGGGGGGGGGGGGGGGGGGATTTGAAACATAATGCTGGAATCAGAGATCAGACAACTCATGGAGAGGGTCAAAAATAACAAAAAAGAAACTCTATTGATTATAATGCCAAAAGAAAGTGGAATTCAATGAATGTCAAAATTGGGCTATCAACAGGCTGGAATGGGTAGCGCAGGATTCAAACCTGATAATATTTCGAGGTTTCAAGGACTTAGACCCATAGGCCAGACAGGCATACCGGTTGGGTCTGGAAATTGTATAGTTTTTTTAAAAAAATGCAGACAAGGTAGCAAATCTAATTAATCTTAAAAAACTTTATTAAACATATAATTCAATACATTATAAAGGGTTTCAGGTTCTTATCAGGTTGGTACTCTCAATACAGGACCTAAAACCATTTTGATAATTTTAATCGGGTATAGATCCAAGTGAGTCTGGGCACAAAATCAGGGAATAGACCTGGATAAATGGGCCAAGCCCTGACCCAACCCATTGGAAGGCATATTTCAAACACTTGCCAATCAGAGTAAAGTTGCAATTGATTATCAAGTTAGCTACATTTCATAAACAAAAAATCACATGATTTTATACATTGTTCCATCGCTAACTTCAGTGAGCAGGACACAAATGTAACTGGAACACACACCCACAACCTGTGCTCCCTCAAGGAGCGTCATATTAGACAATGATGTGAGCTCTTTGACCAAAAGACCATCTATTCTACAGGTATAATAAAGGCATGATGGATTATGCATCTCATGTTTTCTTTTTCTTTCCTACATAATAACACCATTTGAATCACTGCACATATGTTATGGTATCATAGCAAAAGAGGCCAATGAGGGGATAGATAAAGTGCACAGTGAGAAGTTGATTCGATGGTGTTTGCAGATTAACCATGCTTTACTTACTGTCTCATGATCTTGTACATTACCCAACAAACAGCAGCCCACAAGAGGTTGAAGTAGCTTTGTTAATAAAATCTAGAAACTTAAAAGTAATGTGTGAACATACCCGGCGATCGTGTTCCTCCGCGAAGTACTCTCTATTCACATCACTCTTTGGGATCGCATCGTTTGAGTTGATTGAAAGAGCAGTATCTCGAACCTGAACTGGGAGCCCGTATTCGAGGTCCAGAAGACATACCTGACAGACGTTTTTCAGCTTACTACATGTCTGGCAAACTTCCGTTTTTTTGAATCTAGCATCCCGACCAGGCCTCCACCTAAAAACTGTGAAGGGGCGCGTACAAATCTTGCACTCTTTATCATAATCCGCTTTTGTCTGCACTAATTGTTGTCACCGCAATAAGGAGAATGGCATAATATATTAATACGAATGGGATGGAGATGATAATAAAGCAGCAACTTTCAACAATTTGGGTAACTCGTTCGCAATTTTATTTTATTTATCTGTTAATCTGATCATCCAATTGGACTGTTCTTATAATTAATGATAGGGTCTTGACGGAAGCGACCCTTTGATTTTTACGAGTAGTACCAGAGATATATCGATTGCTCTCGTATCAAATAAATTGAACTCTAAGCCTATAGAATTGAGATTCAATTATACGGATTGTGGGGAGAGAGATTATTACCATGCGAACATACGGATTGTCTCCGAGACAGGACTCACAAATGATTGGAAAGTCTGATCGCTCCCACCCATCTGCCTCCAAATTTCTGAGCAATCTATGAGCCATTTGATTTCTCACCCGACAACCCTAATTACAAATTTGTGAAGCACGGACGCGCGAAATAGCCTTTTGCGTATCGGACACCCGCCAGGCTTGGGCACGCTAGAAACGAATTGGATTTTTCTTTTTCAAGTTCGACCCGTCCAAAGTGAACTTCGTCTTCTGCGGTCCTGGAGTCAGAACACGTCAGGGCTGGCTGCGGTACGGGGCTGGTGGAGGTGTGGCTGGAGGTGCGACGGTGACCACCGATCGCCTAAAAAAAACAAAAACAAAAAAAAAAAACCAGCGGAGCTCTATGCTTGCTTCATTTGGCGAGGAGGGAGAGATGGAGATCGGATCGGAACGCGTGAGAGGGTAATCTGTTGGAGGAATGGATCCGGCGGCAGAGAGGGCGAAAAAACAAAGGTCGGTCCAAGGCTTACCAAAATGGGGATCCGTGATAAGGAATGAAAACGGGACGGGCCAGATCGCAACGCCCAAACCCAATGAACATCTTAGTGCGTCGGGGTAGGGGGTGAAATCGATTGGGGTTTGGGTCACTATATTCCCGTTTGCTGTTTTATTTTTTAAAATATCATTATTTAAAAAAATTATGGGCTCTCGTAAATTTCTATCACTCAAAAATATTTAAAAAATTATTAGACTTACTTTTATAAAAAAATAATCATACTTTTAAAAATAATACATCCAAATCAAACAGGTACTAAATATTTTTAAATCAATTTAATGTGTTTTGATTTAGGTAAAATTAAATCAAACCTTAGACCAAATCAAATCAGGCCGAACTGATTTGATTTGTTTTGTTTGATTTGAACCGGCGATTTGAATTATTATCAGTTTGATTCGGTTTAGTTCATTATTTTTTTTAGTTCTTAAAATTAAAATGATATAAAAATAATAATAATAAATAGTGTGTAAGGATATCAATACGAATATATGTTAAATTTATAATTATAAGTCTCAAAATTTAA
This sequence comes from Taxillus chinensis, assembly GCA_023512835.1. NCBI lineage: Eukaryota > Viridiplantae > Streptophyta > Magnoliopsida > Santalales > Loranthaceae > Taxillus > Taxillus chinensis. The sequence continues at coordinate 54,706,759 of CM042092.1, forward strand.
TAATATAATTCACAAATATAATATATCAAGTATTAACAAACAATTTTAAATAAATAAATCCCAAAACATAAAATAAAATAAATAAGTAAATAATAATATTATTCAGTTCGGTTTGGTTTAAACTGCGGTTTTAAAATCTCAAACCAAACCAAACCAAACCAACATATTATTCGGTTTCAAATCAAACCAAACCGATTTTTGTTCGGTTTCAACGATTTGATAAATTGGTGGTTTCAGCGGATCGGTTTGTACCAGTTTCAGTGGTTAGGCAGTTTAAAGTTACACTCCTAGGGGTCATACGAGCTTGTAGTTTTTACAAATTTAAATTAATTTTTACATAAACACTGATTTTATTAATCACTCATTATATAATTAAAATAATATTGTATATTATATTTTTATTTAATAATAATTTTTTTATAATTTAATATAAACTAAAAGTAAAAGTTATATGAAATGCAAATGGAAGAGGTGAGTGAATTTTTTTATATATAATTTAATAATTATAGAGAGTAAACAGTAAAATATAGAGCTTCTCATGTTGAATGATTTTATAATTTTATAATTTTTTTTATAAATAAAATAATTTTTTTTATAAAAAATATGATATTAGTGCTTTTAAGTTTAAATCTTTTTTAAAAAAAATTGCGGGTTGAACAACAAACTTGTCCTATTAAATTTCAAAAAAAAAAAATATTAAATATTTAAAAAGGAAGAAAAAAACTTACATTCAACCTCATAATCTAGTGACATGTTAATAGAACTAAATGAGATTGATGTACTTGCTATAAAGATAGAGATGGAGAAGGACGACGTATATTCATTAGTTTATTTTATTTATAAAGTTAGTTTTGAACCTTCTGTAATATAGAAACAAATTTGTAATTGTGAAATACATAAAAAAAATTAGTTGTACAATTAAATGGGAGAATAATAGATACATGATTGTTTGGTTATACACATTAAAAGTGATACATTTTGTTGGAGTATGTGGCTCATATAGGGTGTATGAGAGATACTAGTAGAAGGTCGGGTAAGCGAGTGGAGCGCTGCAGAGTGAGGGAAGCGGAGCGACTGAACGGAACGGCGCGGAGCGAAGCTTGGCCGCCCACGGCGCTTCTTTTCCGGTGGGCCGGAGGCCCAGGGTGGTTGGGGGGGGGGGAGGAACCCCCCAGAAGATCTGGACTAGGGTACCTATATATATTGTTGTAAACCCTAGTGATGTATTTTGTAGTTGAGAATAATAAAACAAACGCCGTCTCTCTCACGTGGACGTCCTGAGTTTGGGAAACCACGTAAATTACGTGTTTTTGTGCAATTGCGTGCGTGCGTGTGTGTCGATCTTAGTTTTACACATTTGATATTGTGCAATGACATCAAGTTATGAAAAACTCACTAAATGATTTTATGAATTTTTTTAGTGCTGTTGTATTCAAAAGACTTGTAAACTATAAGAATTTTATAACATTTTATGTAATATTTTTTAATAATATGATATTTAAGTTTTATAATGAATGTGAACATCCAAAAAAAATTTAAATCCACTCTTAACTAACCCCAGTATCTCATTAGCAAAACTCATCTTCTCCTCACTTGTAGCGAAACCTTAATGGCCTTTGCTTATTCTTAAAATTGAATCCCTTCAACGAGTATAGGTGATTAAATTGTCAGAATTATCAACAAAGCATATATCGCGAACAATGATTGAAAGGGCCTGACATTATCCCTTTGGTTATCCGATACCACAAAGAAAGTATATGCATTCCCTTATTCTTTTCTCATGTGCTTATTATATAGATATAAGGAGAATAAAAAAGAATAAAGAACCGTTACATCAAATTACATGAATTACCGTTAAGGGATGGTGAAGAATTGGAAAGATGAAGGGTCGCGCAACACTATCAGGACCTCTTCCATCGTTGGCAGCCCATGTGCAACTTGGTCCCGGGGTAATCAAAAGGCAGAAGTCCCATTTAAAATCATGATTTTAAGAGAAATTGATTGAGTTGAATCCCCCAAAGAGCACTTTAGCGACAAATGACTCAAACGTGGAGAAAAGATGTCTTTCGCGTATTAGCTGTGTTCCGATGTGACTCCTGACAATGCGGCTTTATATTTTTTTTTCTCAGTAGTTTTTTTTCTTCTTCATCGGTAAAGTATTAATTAATTCTCAAACGATAAGTAACCTATAAGTCAAAAAAGGAAAAACATATAAAAAATTCATAAATTAATTTGAATTTGACTTGATACGAAAAAGGAGAAGTAAATGACCAGGAAAACATTTCTGGTCATTTCATAAGTTAAGGTCCCATGACGGCAGACGACGCAGACTCTTCCTCGTGACCTCTTTCTTGCCCGTCAACGCAGAAATGTAACGCTCACCTCTGGTCGACAATTTCCCTCCTCGGTCTTTGCAACCAAAAAAAAAAAAAAACAGACAAATATGTAAGCGTGAAACACCACCACACGGCCACCCTGCCCCCTGTCTCTCTCCCTCATTGTTTCCACTAGTCTTGCCGGTGGACACAGATTCGCAGGAGGCAATGACCAGGAAAACATTTCCAGCCGCCGGAGATGGATGCCGGTTCATCACGTCGCCCCTTCTATCTCCCCCACGCCCCTACTGACGGGTGGCACATCACCTGAACGAGAGGGTTTTAGGTGTCCCTATAGCTAAAACGGCCGGGTGCGGCGGGTCTGGCCCATGTATAATACACAGCCATTAGTGTGAAAGCTTGCTTTTGTATAGGACATAACAGAGCAATAGTTGTTTGGAAATTAGCGTAGAGTATTCAATGCGGGTTGGACTTATGGTTTTCTGCATGCAATAACCGCCGACTTTGCCCTCCATTGTTTCTCTCCTGTAAAGCCAGCATGCACTTTCTCTACAATTTAATTATTAACACAACAGAAACGTGTGTTATCTCTCATTCATTAATTATTTGTTCTTTGTTCTTTATATCTAGAGTATTCAATTAATAAAAGCTCCTTTTCAAGTAAGTGTTTTTTTCCTTATGTAATTACCTTCGAGTTGCCATTTTGGCAGCTCTGAATTTTTTTTGAAGCAATGTTTCCTTCTGATGATAAGGAATGGTATCCTCGAATGATGTGCGTGAGTTTCGAACAAGAAGAGAGGAAGAAAATTTAATAAAGCTTCTTTTCGATTGTTTTCCTGATGCGACCATGTTTTCAATTCTAATGGTTGTTCTTGTTATTCAATCTATTGCTCCCAGCAGGTTTGAAAGTTATCTTTATGATTACTTGAAGAAAAGGAACATGCATCAAACAGCAGAGATCTTCAAAAGAGAGACGACCAATGCGGTGGATGATCCTTCACATCCTCTTGGTATAATAGTAGTAGAAGAAAGCGTTTGGTTTCTGTGTTTTCCTCTTAATTATGTGATTAAACTTGAAACGTGTTTGTGTTTATAATCACATTCTCTATTTGCAATGTTTTAAAATAGATAGGCGGGAATTAGTCATCTCATGGAATCTGCTTAGGAGGCTTTCGAAAATAAATATTAGAAGCGTGTGTGTGCGGTTTTTTTTTTTTTTTAAAAAATTTTATAATTGCCATAGTGCTTTCTTACTGTCTTCTCAGCGATAGATGTTCCTGATGGCTTTCTACATGAATGGTGGTTGACATTCTATGACATATTCTGTTCACAGAATGACCAAACTTTCGAGGCTACTACCATGGCGGAAATGGTTTGATTGGTTCATTGGTTTCCCTAAGCACAATTTCTATATGTTTCTATTAGCGATGCTAGCTTTATTTGGATGACTAGGTTGAAAAATTTATGGCAGCTGGACAGCAAAGTGTTGGTACTTCGGGGGGGCGGCACAGAACAAGTGAGTTTACAACCATATTAAGAACCAGAAGAATCAAAACTGTGGTACTGAAAAGGAAAAAAAAGAAAACACAACCATGCATATTAAGTGATTTCCTTTTTTGGAGTTTGGTTGACTTAGCATTTTTTAAGAAATAATTTAACTTTTTTCTAAATTCTTTATATGCTTTGTTATGTAGGCTAAGGATAAATTAGCAACCAAGAACTTGGCTGCCCATACATTGAAATAGCTAATGACATCAATTTTATGAGATAACCGCTATCCATTCAAATGTATTAACGCCACACAACTTTGTAACATTAAATGACTGGAACTGAACAATTTAGTCTTCCATCTTATGCTTAGAAGTAAAAAAAGGAATCAGCCTTTAAGGAAATGATATTATTCATTTCATGCCTCATAGAGAGGATAAGTCTTCTACATGTCATCATTAATTTGTTGATTTTTTTTTTGGACTTCTTTTGATCTATTAATTTATCAGAAGGAGGATATATAACCTTTCTTCTCTTCTCATATAAGTCACATTCTGTCATCATTTTTCCTTATTTCAAACATTCTCAGGCTCTCAATGTTGTGAAACTTATTCTGTAGCAATTTGCTCAATGTGAAAGACAATAGCATACCTTATCTTATAAAGAACATAAACTTGGTTAGACCAAATGTTACAATGTATATGTATAGGAAGTTTTTATTATTCACCGCTGAACAGTTAGTTTATTTGTATATTAATGATGATAAATACGAAACTCAGTATATATGTTATCTATAGACCAAATAGCTGCATTGCATGTTACCTATCGGTTACATGATGGTGTATTATTTCAACTGGCTAAGTATTTAAATATATTTTCAGTTTCAGTTTCCGATGTTCATATCTGCAGGTTTGACCGCAGAAGGTGAAATTTTAACGTCTTCAATGAATTGGCCTCCTGCCGTGAGTGACATTATAAACTTCGCTTCGTTTAACTTTTTTGAGTTGTAAGCTTTCATATATTATCTTATTTAATATGATTACAGGGATATACGGAGATTCCACAACTTCTATCAATGTCTCAGTGTCAACGAGGTTTACCAAAATACATTTCAAGGACATCGTATCAGCAAGGGTTTCCAACACACACATCAGGGCCCATGTATTCTGCAGGCAACCTTTTCAGTTTAGGTCCTCAAGGAGGACGTTACTCAGCTCATTTGGGAATGGAGAATATGACACTTCATGAGGTAGCTATTTCACTGCCGCAAACATGCATGCAGAAGCATGCAAATATAGGTGAAATTTCCATTTTAGGGGAGTCCATCTAAATATATGTTTATTGTCATTTTAGGGTGCTGCAAAAATTCCAAAACTTTGTCCATCACCACAGCATCAACAATCGATACCACCATGCATACCATGGACTTCGTATCACACCACAACTCCTGATGTGGATAACTCCTTTCATACCAAGGTAATTAGTACTAGTATTTGTTATTTTGTTAGTGCACATCCACCCAAACCGTGCTTTTCATCTGGGAAATCACGCTTAATCGGCAAACGATTATCCAACCCTCGCTGTTCCTATGTATCAATCAATACACGTGGTATCTATGATACCCGGAAGAAAAGTACTCTAATTCAATTGACTTATAGGCTTTTAGGAAACACATGCAAGCTCAATTCTTTAATCTGTATTGTGGCAGGGACCTGCTTCAATACCTCCTGGAATTGAAAATTATGTATTAAACTCATTTTGGGAGTCAGAACAATATCAGACGGAGCTCAGAGAAAAATCATTCTCAGTTGAGGTAGCCAATACAAATAGTCTACTTTTTATTCAAATTGTTTTCTCTACGACTTCATTAATTTTGGTGTGGAAGTAAGATTAATTTTAGAGTTGTCCACGGTGCATGTACTAAAATTTCTGTATCCTCTCCCCGGGATCAGAGCTACGGAAGTGGTAGCTCAGCAAACTTGTCAGAGGATAAAAGCTGTAGAAAGGGAAGCTCATCCAACTCTCAATTTGGGATTGGGAGCCAACGCATACCAGTTGCTGCTTATTCCTGTCTAGACGCTTCAGAGCCGCACAATGCCAAGCCATCGTCCTCTGATTCTCATGATATTTATAGTGAGGCAAATGATTCACCCACAGACTCACAAAGGTGTTCCCTACCTCTAAAACATAGCTTCTATTAAAGGTGAACGCTTATTGGAATTTGAGCATACAATATATTTTCTGTTTGTTTCCCATTGTTTTGTGTTATGATAAAGCCTTGGCTACTTTTACATCCGAGAATATAATTGAAGTGATTTTACTTCTCGTTAGTCGTTACCTTTCGAGGAGGGGCTAAATTTCCTTCCAAGTTTGGATTAATAAATAAACGGATTTCCTATTTTTATGGGTTTACTCCTAATTCTTTCATTATAGTCTGAAGTTGTCAGCTGGTTATCTATTATTACTCTTTGTATGTAGTGCATTTATAAATAACCCCTCATTAAAAAAAAGACTAAACTCGTGGATGGCACTTAATTTAAAAACAATTACAACACTAGTTTTTATACGATAGATTTAATATAATGTGTAAGTTTGCATATACACATTATGAATTTGGTGCATCGAATAAAGCAAAGAATAAATATTATATTTTACTTTATGTTATCAAAGTTGCTTGTCATGCCATGGGATATAAAATAGAAAAATAGCCATTTATTTTTCAAATAAGGAACATATAAGGAAATCTCAAGCTAGTATTACCTAATCTCTTTACTTACTAAATAATATTATAGTATTAATCAATCATTATCAAATCTTATCATTTCTAATACCATTGCAAATATTTTAGTATCTTCTATATTTAGTGCATGGGATAAAAGAAATAATAGAATGGTTGGTGTGTAGGAAAGTAAAAAAAAAGAATTGAATTTCATTCTTTTCATGCGTTTAGTACAACAAGATAAAAAAGTAGGCATTACCTTAGAATCTCATACCCCCAAATAAGGGTAAGTCTATTCCTCTCACTAATAAGGTTTACAAAAGTTCTCTTATGCGAGGGAACCTATTTTATCTTTTTGCCTTCAACCTTTTTCTTTTGTTTGTACATGCTCTCTCTCCAACCCATGTTCTCTTATCTGTCTCCCCCAACCCTAGCGTTTTGCCACCCTACCTTACCTTAAAATTCTCTCCACTGCCGCCTCCCACGGTGTGCTCTCCCCTCACTAGTCGCTAGCCTTAGATGTAGACTCTCCTGCCTTTGCATCTCTATTTCCCTCACTCCCCCCTGCGTTAGATCTGCTATAGAACAAATGCATTGTGTTGAAAAAGACAAAAACAAAACAAAAGGAGATGAAGATATTTTGGTAATTTAGTTAAGTGATTACCTTTCATTCCTATATATTCCAAACGCAAGTAAGGCAATTTAAATTTTCATTCCATTTTTCATATTAATCTTATTCTCATAATGATTTCATTCCCCTTAATATGATTCCTGCGTACCAAACATGACATAAGAGTAAATATTATACTTCGATGATGTTATCAAGATTATGTAGTGAGATAGAAAATAAAATAACATACTAATTTGTTCTTCAAATAGGAAGTATGTAAAGAAATATCAAATTAAATCATTATATTTTTAATTTTTTTTATTTACTAAACAATACTATAGTATTAATTAGTCATTATGAAATCTCATTATTTTTAATACCATTGTAAATAGTTTATTATCCTATCCTTTCTCTATTGATGTTGTTGGGAATCATATGATTTGGTGAAGCTGCCAGGAATCTCTAAGTCTGGAGACTTATAGATCCGAAGGCACAAGGGTCGAAGAGTTGAAGTTTGAAGAAGGAAAAATTATCACTGCACATAAGGGCCAAAGAGTCGCAACTGAAAAGTGATAGAATAACGAGCGACTCAAAGACCCGAAGATTGTAGAAACTGAAAAGTCCCCAAAGATGCCTTAACAATTGACAGAACATAAATTAACACAGAAACTCGGAAACTTGAAGGGTCGAAGAGTTGAAGTCACACGTAGAGACTGTCAACTACCAAGCTCTAAGAGTCATAGACTCAGAAAGTCAAAGAGTTGAAGACAGTTAATGTGAAGAAATTGTCAACCCATAAATAATACCAAGACTCGTAGATTTAATAGGCAAAAAGTCGAAGCCATAGAGTCGAAGACTCAGAGAGATGGAGACTTAGTTTGCCATAACCTACTAATGACAGGCTGAGCATTAGACTCACAGAGTCAAAGATTCGCAGGGTCGAAGATTCACTATACACTCTCATCCATCTGAAGCTAATTGAGTGACTCGAAGAAATAGAGTCGAAGACTCGCAGCTAAGACAACAAGCACTGGCTAAAGACACTCTTCTCTTATGTCACTTGAAGAGTCATAGCAAAGGGTCATAGACTTAAAGAGTCGAAGACTCACTTAATAAAGAGCGAACCACATGACTTAAGCCAACCTACAATTTGTCATCCTTGGAGAATCAAAGATATAGAGTCGAAGATTCGTAGCTATTAATGGTCAGGTGCACTTTAAAAAACCACCAAGTGTCAAAGCAAAGAGTCGCAGAGTCCCAAAGTCGCAGAGCCGAAGACCATATCATAGGGTGAATTACTCATAACCTGAAATATGCTAAGCAAGAAAACTCAAAGATAATTAGAGTTGAAGACTCATAGAATCTAACGTTGTTGATGCTAGAAACATCATTGTACATCAACGTAGGCTCGACCCAAATCTTCAAGCCAACCACACCTTTGAGGCAAACTCACAAAACAACATTCATACTTAGCGATATCATTAGCTAGGGTTTGTGTAGTTTGTCCGCGCTGTCTTGAACAGTCACGCGTATTTATTGTTGCATTAATGATTACCAACTACCATCAGTAGATGGACGGTGAAGATTGTTCGCATTAGTATGATCATGCACATGCAGCACGGGCAATAATGTAGAGACCTGTAGTTAGGTTGATATCGGGAGATAGTCGTTATTTCGTAGTGCAGACACCATTTTGGTATTGGGCTGTAGTTAGGCCCAATTTGGAGTTTGGGCCCCGGAAGGATTTTGGTTATGTTAAAGAATTACCATGAAAGTATAAATAGAGGAGAAATAGAAAGAGATAGAAAATAGGTCATTTGCGTTCAATTGGAGGGAGCATGAAGAGTTGAGAGAGCGTGAAGAGAGAGAGAGAGAGAGAGAGAGAGAGAGAGAGAGAGAGAGAGAAAGTGGAACAACTTGGATTTGGAGCTTGGAGCTTAGCTTTTAGGTTGATTCCTTTGTGAATCTATACCTGGTAGGTGTTCCTAACCTTCTGTTTCGTTTATGTTCTTGAGCCTGTGTGATTTGGGTATAAATCGTGAGTTTTAACATGAACCCCAGGTTTTGGGAAAATCTAATTCTGGAATTGGATGTGGTGAATTCAGCATGTAAAGTGTGAATATGATATGAGATATAGTACTGTGATTGTGTATCTGACGTTTGGGGGATTTATACTTGTGTATTTCATGGGGGTTGAGAAGTCAACCATGGGGAACCTATATCTAAATCCATCTAAATCTATCTAAATCTAGATTGGAATTTATATCTGGTTATATATGTATATGTATGTATTTGTGGCTGTTATGCGATTTAGAGGCGCTTATGACGCGTTATGTGGTATATAAATTGTAGTTTATTAAGTACGAAATGAGTTTGCATGTGTCTAGGAGTCGCTGGGTCGATTTCAGACGAAAAACAAGCTGGAACGACGATGACCAGTGCTGCTTGTGTGTTGGTACGTCTTGGAGCCAGAAAGGTTGAAGGTCAAAGGGTCGAAGGTCGAAGGTTAAAGGGTTAAAGGTTTGAGGGTCGAAGGTCGAGGGTTGAAGGTCTGAGGGTCGAGGTCGAAGGTTTGAGCTTCGAGGTAGCGATCTTAGAGGCTGCGACTACGAGGCTTCGGGGCAGTGATCTACGAGGCTTTGGGGTAGTGATCTTCGAGGCTGCAATTGTGAGTCTTCGAGGCCATGTTTTTAGAGATCTTCGAGGCGGATCTTCGAGGCCGTGTTTTTAGAGATCTTCGAGCAGATCTTCGAGGCCGTGTTTTCAGAGATCTTCGATGTAAAGACCGGTACTGTGAGCGGTGGAGTCGGGCCCCGAATAGAGGTTGGAATATCTATTTGGCGGTGTGACCTTCGCGTTAACCTTTCGAATTTTAATTATTATTATTATTATTTTAATATGGTGATTTTATTATTTTTTTTTGAGGTCATTATTTGAATATTATTATGATTATTAATATAATTTACGTATTTAATTATTATTGATGAAATTATCACGTTTATTTTTTTTTTATTAAAATTATGGGAACTTTAATGGAAATATTTTAGTATTTACACCATATTATCATTATTAGTAGAAATTCTATTATTATTATTATTTAACCTGATAATAGGAGAGTATAAAAGTGAACCTAGGGTGAAACCCTAGGCACGTTGTATGTCCGCATAGAGCCTGGTGAGGGAGAAGCACGGGGTTGGGAGAAATAGTGATTCATTGATCATCCAAGCTATACCCAGGTAGGTGATCTTTGATTTTCGTTATGCTATTGTACGTATTCAATTTTACATTCGTACGTGAATGCATATCCATATATATATATATATATATATATATATATATATATATATATATCTTTGCACACCGATCTTTGATCCTCGATTCTCGTTTGCGTCCCAGTTGTTGATCCCTTGGACGAGCGTTTGTTCTTGTACTCGTTTATTTATTTCTTTATAAATTTTTGTTATTATATTTTATATAGTTATTATTATTCGTACCCTCCGCGCGATGCAAGAGCGAAGATGGGCGATTGAGCAATAAGAGGGCGGCGACCCATAGGACTCTGCTCCCATATTCCGATTCGACCGAAGCAACAAGAGTTGTTTCTTATTTATTTATTTATTTATTAGCTTTTCTTATAGTTACAAAACTAAACACCCCTTTACGTGATGAAGCTTTGAAGGTCAGATCTGAATGGCATCTTAATTAACTTCTTTCTTTTATTTATTTCATCCTAGTGCCAGGCGATGTGATGGGAAATTGACTTTAAGAAAAAAAAAAGATGTTGTTGTTTGTTGATGCCAGGCCACACGGCCTGGCCTTCCTTCCATGCGTCAAGTGCGCACTGGGCAGGTCGTGAGGCCCCGTCATGCCATCCTGTGGGAAACGGGGGTGCGGCGGAAGCCGTGCCGTCCCCGTGCGTACGCCAACCATAGCGTTACAGGGAATTAACATTAGTAAATTAAATATTTAATATATTTATATATATAAATTACTGGTGGTTTGTTATTACTAATTGGGTATAAAATATTAATTGTCGATTGGTACCATTAATTTGACGTTGAGAATGATATTTGTGGACTGATGTTAATCATTTGATGGATATATACGTAAAAAAAATAGTTATCATTGGTGGTATGTTATTGTCGGTGATATATATATATATATATATTTTAAATGTTGTATGACTGTTGTGTTGGATTTGACTGTTGGGATGTTCTATTTATTGATTATATGTGAAGTTGATGGTGGAGCTAGTTGGGATAACCGCGGGTCCCACATAGGGCCGGTAAGAGGCCGCAGGTCCCCTATGTGGCAGGTTAACCCAGGTCCCATATGTGGCGGGTTGTCGTTGGGATACCGAGGGTCCCACATATGGCGGTTTAGTAGTAGTGAAATTCCTGGGTATGGTGACGGGAATTTCATAGATGATTGTTTTACCGATGAGCCTTAAATGATGTGAAATGAGTTGTAATGGTTTATTTGTGATTGGTTGATATTTATTTGAGTTGGAGTGACACTACACCTGGCACATGCATTCACCGATCATACAGCCCTAGAAATGTGAACAAAAGGATAGTGGAGTCGGGGAATTACCACCGGGCACTTGTGCTCACCCTACTTTATTTTTATTTTTCCTACAGGTTATAGGGATTAGCCTGTTGGAGCCACAACGGAGCTAGGCGGGACCTCTTAATGTAGGATTCTCCTTTATGAATTTAACTATTTATTGGTTTGATTATTTGGTCATTTCCTTTCCGGACTTGGGTCCGTGATAATTGTACAAACTTGAATAAGCTGGACTTTAGTAATATTGTTTGCAGACATTAATTGATGACTTGTATGTTGCATTGGATTATTTGTAAGTACAATGCTACCCCATTTGTAGTGTTGTACAAGGACCGAATCAGCCACCAACCCCTCGACCCCTTGTAGGGGGTGTGGGGGAAGTCGCGTACCTAGTCCTGTGGGTTTCATGGTTTAGGGGCGTGACAAGTTGGTATCGAGCATGGTTTAGTGGACCTAGGTTAGTGAGGGGTGGTTGATAGACACTTAGTAACTTGGAAGACTATAGGGAGGGCGCCTGATCAACGCAGTCCTTATACGTGTTTTGGGTTGACCGAGGGTTCATCGGATCATCCTAGGAAGCATTTGGGTTGGGTGCATACATGCTTTGCGTATGGATGTGTGCATATCTAGGCACTAGAAATTATCTGCTAATCTTGCTTTAATGATGTGCTTGTATTGATTTTCCTGTTGGCTATCTGTGGTTTGTTTTTCTTGGGTGATTGATCGTACTTAAATTGACAATGTAATTGTGCTAATTGAAACCTAAGGAGTCTAAGTAAATAACCACATGATTTGGTAAATAGAATATGGGACTTAGAGACCTCATTTTTTTTGTGTGGCGGACTTGGTTCTGTCTATTGATTTAAATAATTTGGTTGTTTGACTAGTGCGCAGTAGTTAATAGATATTGTTGATCTGTGTTGGTGCAGAATGGCACCTAAGACTAGGGCTCAAGGTCCAGCAGAGGAACTATCCATTCAGTCCGAATCACAAGGAGAGCAGAGCTCTCCAGTACCTGCCTTGGGTTCAGACATTGCTGCTCAGATTGGGGCTCAAATATTGAGCCAAATCCAGGGTGCCATGCAGGGTACCATGAGGGAGGTGGCCAGAGAAGTGATGCAGAGAGAACCGAGGAAGCAAGAAGCAGCCTCAGGCATGAGGTCTTAGAGGAGAGCCAGCCACTAGTCACGGCAGTCCCGCTTGTAGTACCGATCGACTGGGTGAGTCGGTTCCTAAAGCGAAACCGACAAAGTTTGAGGCGAATACGAGACCCGATGAGGCCGAGGAATGGGTTAAATGGACAGAGGACATCTTCGAGCTGATCCAGGTGCCCGAGGAGGCTAAGGTCCGCTTAGCCACGCATTTCCTAGTAGGAGGGGCCCGTAGGTGGTGGGATCTGTGAAGCATGTTCACGAAAGCCCGATGGTATGGGAGGACTTCGTGGAGCTCTTCTACACGAGTACTTCCCTCGCTCTGGTGCGGAAGACGAGGCGACGGGAGTACTATACATCTGGAGCAGGGCAGTCGGACTGTGACAGAGTATGTCACTGCTTTCACAGAGCTAGGGAGATTTGCCCCAGAGTCATGGAGGGTTGAGGCCAATAAGACCCAGGATTTCATAGATGGGCCGAGACCATCACTCAGGAGGGGATTGAACATGATGGAGTTGACCACGTACGGTGACGCGGTCAACAAGGCACTCATTGGGGAGCGGGACTTAAATCGGATCAGGACTCGAAACCAGGGAGCTCATCGGGGCCTAGCCAAAAGAGGCCAAGAGAGGAGCGACCGAGGGACAGGGGGACAAGAGGCCGGTACCCAAATTCTCACATACGGGAAATTCTGGCAGCAGTTCTACCTCTCGGTTTTCAGGGACGTGTCGATCTTGTGGACTTCGGGGACACAAGGAGGTGGATTGTAGGCGGAAGAGTAACAACCCACTCAAGTGTTTTCGATGTGGGGGACTGGGACACAGGATAGGAGAGTGTCCTTCTGCCAGCTCAGCTAGTGTTGCGGGGCCACATCGGCCTCGTGACCAGGGCCAGAGGAGTGGAGCTCCATATCAGAGACCAGCTCAGTCAGGACAGTCAGTACCGGGACAACCTGCTACACAGTAGCCTCAGCGGGAAGTCCAGACTCAGAAGGGACAGAATGATCGAGCTACGGCGAGTCAGGCCAGTGGCAGTGTTCAGAAGGGGAGGAACTATGCTATTGCTGATAGAGAGGCAGAGGTTCCACCAGTTGACGAGGCGAGTCAGGGGCCAGCTGCGGTGAGAGGTACAATCTTGATTTCACGCACTATTTGTACTGTCTTGATTGACACTGGTGCTACACATTCTTTTATCGCACACTCCACTGTTGAGGGATTGGAGTTGGATTGTACCACCGTTGATCAGCCCCTTGTGGTTGATACACCCGTAGGGGGCCTGGTGGTGATTGATAGGGTCTGTTCGGAATGTGAGGTTACTCTGGAGATGTTGACCTCCGGTGTAATCTATTTGTGATGCACTTAGATGCTTTCGATGTAATTTTGGGTATGGACTGGTTGACCGTGTAGAGGCAGTGATTGAGTGTTATAGGCGACGAGTGACCTTCCTCACACCTAAGGGCACTCGAGGCACCTTCGTGGGTGAGTGGTCGAGATGATGCGTGCAAGTTGGGGCCATTGAGGCAAGGATGGGGTGATGTAACCCATCGGTTGGCCGGTTTGACACTTGTCGACACCTGGTGGGAGGGTAAGGCGGTGTTACCTAAGGTGGTGGATCGGTTTCCCGATGTTTTTCCCCAGGACTTAGTTGATTTACCACCAGAGAGAGAAGTGGACTTTTCGATAGAATTGCTACCAGGGACGACACCTATTAGATTGGCCAAGCTTACAGGATGGCACCGGTTGAGCTTCGAGAGCTCAAGAGGCAGATAGACGATCTTTTGGCGCGTGGTTTTATTAGACGGAGTAGTTCGCCTTGGAGTGCTCCGGTGTTGTTCGCCAAGAAGGCGGATGGTTCGCTTTGGTTGTGTATTGACTACCGACGGTTGAACCAGGTGACAGTAAAGAACAGATACCCCCTACCGAGGATCGATGATTTGTTTGATCAGTTCAGGGGTGCCTGTTGGTTTTCCAAGATCGACTTGAGGTCTGGATACCATCAGCTACGTGTGCGGGAGTCAGATATTCCGAAGACAGCTTTCAGTTGCAGGTATGGCCATTATGAGTGGCTAGTGATGCCCTTTGGGCTCACAAATGCCCCAGCGGTGTTCATGGGATTGATGAATCAGATCTTCGCACCCTATCTCGATCTGTTCGTGGTTGTTTTTATTGATGATATCCTGATCTATTCTCGGACAGGGAGCGAGCATGAGGAGCATTTACAAGTGGTGTTGCAGACGTTGAGGGATCATAGACTATATGCAAAATTCACGAAGTGTGACTTTTGGTTGCAGAGGGTGAAGTTCTTAGGGCACGTGGTATCATCGGAGGGTATCACGGTAGATCCTGGCAAGATTGAAGCAGTGATGTCTTGGAAGCGACCAACAAATGTTTTTGAGATCCGGAGTTTTCGGGGTTGGCGGGTTATTACAGGAGGTTTGTCAAGGACTTTTCCCGTTTAGCTGCACCGATGACTAACTTAACCCGAAAGGGGGTGCGGTTTGATTGGTCGGATGCTTGTGAGGAGGCTTTCGGTCAGCTGAAGGCCGGATTGACCTCGGCGCCTATCTTGGTCCTACCACAGGAGGGTGTACCCTATGAGGTCTATTGTGATGCCTCAAATGTTGGTCGGGTTGTGTACTCATGCAGGAAGGACGGGTAATTGCTTATGGTTCCCGTCGGTTGAGGACCCATGGGAAGAACTACCCTACGCATGATTTAGAGCTAGTCTTTGTGATCTTTGCATTAAAAGAGCTGGCAACATTATCTCCTTGGGGAGAAGTTTGTGGTTTACACCGACCACAAGAGCTTGCAAGACATATTTTCTCAGGGATTTGAATCTCCGACGAGGCGTTGGGTGGAGTATATGCGCAGTTCCAGTTTGATCTTCAGTATACACACTGGGGAAGGGGAATGTAGTAGCCGATGCCTTGAGCCGGAAGAACCAGGCCATGGTGGCTCTGTCTTTGTCAAGGAATGGGAGATGATGGGGCAACTAGCTGCTCTGGGGTTACAGCCAGTGCAGGGGGCAGTACAGGGTATGCTGAGTGTGGTTTTAGCAGTGCCTGAGTTGCGGCGTCAGGTTATTGAAGGTCAGTTGGGGGATCTTGAGTGTGAGGTCCTCCTGGGATCAGATTCGGACCGCAAGACTTCGACGCGATTGGACAGAGGATTCAGACCATGTGTTGCGCCATCGAGGTCGATTGATAGTTCCATCTTCTCTCCGGGGAGACAGTTCTACGGGAATTCCATCACTCCCGTTTGGCTGTTCACCCTGGAGGAACGAAGATGTACCATCTTTGTCTGACAGCGTTTTGGTGGTCGGGCCTTAAGAAAGCCATTGCGGAGTTTGTTCGACGGTGTTTGACATGCCAACAGGTCAAGGCTGAGCATTTGCGGTCTGCTGGTGAGTTGCAGTCACTACCTGTGCCGGAGTAGAAGTGGGATCATGTGACTATGGACTTCGTCACAGGGCTTCCTCGTTCCCGAGGCCATGATACTATTTGGGTTGTTGTGGACCGTTTGACGAAGTCTGCCCACTTTATTCCGATTCGTGAGACTGATTCAGTCCGGACCTTGGGACAGCGTTATGTCGACGTGGTGGTACGATTGCATGGTGTGCCATTGTCAATCGTCTCTCGATAGGGATGCTCGGTTCACTTCGCAGCTTCGGCGGCAGCTACAGCGTGCATTGGGCACCCGAGTTAATTTGAGTACGGCTTACCACCCACAGACAGATGGCCAGTCCGAGCGCACTATTCAGATTCTCGAGGATATGCTCCGTGCTTGTGTGTTGGATTTTGGTGGTAGTTGGGAGGCTCACCTTCCCTTGGTGGAGTTCTCCTACAACAACAGCTATCAGGCTACGATAGAGATGGCGCCATATGAGGCATTGTATGGGCGACCGTGTCGCTCCCCTCTGTGTTGGGCTCAAAGCGGGGAAGCAGTTGTTTTAGGTCCCGATATGGTCCAGGAGACTACGGACTTGGTTCAGGTGATCCGGCAACGGATGTTGACGGCCCAGAGTCGACAGAAATCATATGCTGACAGACGGCGACGACCACTTCAGTTCGTCGTAGGGGATCGCGTCTTCTTGCGAGTCTCGCCACGACGGGGACACAGGCGGTTTGGGCGAGGTTCCAAACTCTCGCCTCGATTTGTAGGTCCTTTTCCTATCACCTTGTTGTGGGACCAAGTGGCCTATCGATTAGAATTACCACCCGAGCTAGCTCGTGTTCATGACGTTTTCCACGTCTCCCGTTACGAAATATTACCCGGATCCCACACATGTGCTAGATTGGCGTGAGATAGAGTTAGCGAGATGATGGTTCCGTTGTCGAGGCACCGGTCCAGATTTTAGACCGTCGGGAGCAGGTCTTGCGCGGCAAGACGATTCCGTTGGTCCGCGTTTTGTGGCGCCACCGTAATATGCAGGAGCAGCACTGGGAGCGGGAGAGTCATATGCGTGCTCTTCACCCCCGAGCCGTTCGAGGACGAACAGTCCTAAGGTGGGGAGGATGTCAACATTTTTACCGTCCGTTGAGGTATTTAACCTTGATTGTTGCGTTTTTGCTTCGTAGATTGTTTTATTCTTGGACGTTGTTCGTTTAGCGTGCTAATTGGAATTAGGTTATGCGTAACCCTTTTAGATGACTTATCTTTTCGGGGACGAAAAGTCCTAAGGTGGGGAGGATGTAAAGACCGGTACTGTGAGCGGTGGAGTCGGGCCCCGAATAGAGGTTGGAATATCTATTTGGCGGTGTGACCTTCGCGTTAACCTTTCGAATTTTAATTATTATTATTATTATTTTAATATGGTGATTTTATTATTTTTTTTTGAGGTCATTATTTGAATATTATTATGATTATTAATATAATTTACGTATTTAATTATTATTGATGAAATTATCACGTTTATTTTTTTTTATTAAAATTATGGGAACTTTAATGGAAATATTTTAGTATTTACACCATATTATCATTATTAGTAGAAATTCTATTATTATTATTATTTAACCCGATAATAGGAGAGTATAAAAGTGAACCTAGGGTGAAACCCTAGGCACGTTGTATGTCTGCATAGAGCCTGGTGAGGGAGAAGCACAGGGTTGGGAGAAATAGTGATTCATTGATCATCCGAAGCTATACCCAGGTAGGTGATCTTTGATTTTCGTTATGCTATTGTACGTATTCAATTTTACATTCGTACGTGAATGCATATCCATATATATATATATATATATATATATATATATATATATATATATATATATCTTTGCACACCGATCTTTGATCCTCGATTCTCGTTTGCGTCCAGTTGTTGATCCCTTGGACGAGCGTTTGTTCTTGTACTCGTTTATTTATTTCTTTATAAATTTTTGTTATTATATTTTATATAGTTATTATTATTCCGTACCCTCCGCGCGACAAAGAAGAAGATGGGCGATTGAGCAATAAGAGGGCGGCGACCCATAGGACTCTGCTCCCATATTCCGATTCGACCGAAGCAACAAGAGTTGTTTCTTATTTATTTATTTATTTATTAGCTTTTCTTATAGTTACAAAACTAAACACCCCTTTACGTGATGAAGCTTTGAAGGCTCGTACGGAATGGCATCTTAATTAACTTCTTTCTTTTATTTATTTCATCCTAGTGCCAGGCGATGTGATGGGAAATTGACTTTAAGAAAAAAAAAAGATGTTGTTGTTTGTTGATGCCAGGCCACACGGCCTGGCCTTCCTTCCATGCGTCAAGTGCGCACTGGGCAGGGCCGTGAGGCCCTGTCATGCCATCCGTGGGAAACGGGGGTGCGGCGGAAGCCTCGTGCGTCCCTCGTGCGTACGCCAACCATAGCGTTAGCAGGGAATTAACATTAGTAAATTAAATATTTAATATATTTATATATATAAATTAC
The DNA here is from genome assembly GCA_023512835.1 of Taxillus chinensis. Taxonomy (NCBI): domain Eukaryota; kingdom Viridiplantae; phylum Streptophyta; class Magnoliopsida; order Santalales; family Loranthaceae; genus Taxillus; species Taxillus chinensis. The sequence goes on from CM042092.1 coordinate 54,725,540, forward strand.
CTGGTGGTTTGTTATTACTAATTGGGTATAAAATATTAATTGTCGATTGGTACCATTAATTTGACGTTGAGAATGATATTTGTGGACCGATGTTAATCATTTGATGGATATATACGTAAAAAAATAGTTATCATTGGTGGTATGTTATTGTCGGTGATATATATATATATATATATATTTTAAATGTTGTATGACTGTTGTGTTGGATTTGTTGGGATGTTCTATTTATTGATTATATGTGAAGTTGATGGTGGAGCTAGTTGGGATAACCGCGGGTCCCACATAGGGCTGGTAAGAGGCCACAGGTCCCCTATGTGGCAGGTTAACCCAGGTCCCATATGTGGCGGGTTGTCGTTGGGATACCGAGGGTCCCACATATGGCAGTTTAGTAGTAGCTGAAATTCCTGGGTATGGTGACGGGAATTTCATAGATGATTGTTTTACCGATGAGCCTTAAATGATGTGAAATGAGTTGTAATGGTTTATTTGTGATTGGTTGATATTTATTTGAGTTGGAGTGACACTACACCTGGCACATGCATTCACCGATCATACAGCCCTAGAAATGTGAACAAAAGGATAGTGGAGTCGGGGAATTACCTACCTGGGCACTTGTGCTCACCCTACTTTATTTTTATTTTTCCTACAAGTTATAGGGATTAGCCGTTGGAGCCACAACGGAGCTAGGCGGGACCTCTTAATGTAGGATTCTCCTTTTATGAATTTAACTATTTATTGGTTTGATTATTTGGTCATTTCCTTTCCGGACTTGGGTCCGTGATAATTGTACAAACTTGAATAGCTGGACTTTAGTAATATTGTTTGCAGACATTAATTGATGACTTGTATGTTGCATTGGATTATTTGTAAGTACAATGCTACCCCCGCCGTAGTGTTGTACAAGGACCGAATCAGCCACCAACCCCTCGACCCCTGTAGGGGGTGTGGGGAAGTCGCGTACCTAGTCCTGTGGGTTTCATGGTTTAGGGGCGTGACATTCGAGGCCGTTTTTCCAGAGATCTTCGAGGCAGATCTTCAAGACTGTGTTTCCAGAGATCTTCGAGGCAGAGCTTCGAGGCAGTGTTTCCAGTGATCTTCGAGGCAGTGTTCTGCAGGTCTTCGAGGCTGAGTTCTGCAAGTCTTCGAGGCTGGGCTCCCCGCCTTCGAGGCTAAGCTTCGAGATTCGAGGCTGTGTTTTTAAGAGAGCCTTCGGGGCTAGTCCGTTGAGTGATTCTTATGCCTCTTTAGAGGTAGGGAATTATGTTGTTTGCTTTGCATGAGATATTACGTCATATGCACATGGTTATGGGTCTAGGACCTTAAGGCTGCTGGAGGCCTTGACAGTATGGTTTTATTGATTTGATTTGGCTGGTCAACCGAGCTCCCATCTAGGGCTGGCTGTTAGCCGAGGTTCCCTATATGGCTGGTTGATAGCGGAAGGTCCCATGGGTGGCTACTTTTATGCTATGGTCCCACTATGGCGGGTAGGCTGTAAAAGCCTTGCCCTGTGCTGATCAGCTGTGTTGTAAAGTCTGTGTGACTTACTTGTGTAAACCCTGCATGTCTTGTCTATGTTCTGTGGATGATGTTGTGTGCGTGTTTAGGCTTTCATTGGTATGTCATAGAATACTGTGTGCATTATTGTATGCTTAGACATTCACTAGCACATGTATACATGGGGAGTGTATTGTAGGTCACCTACTGAGCCCTTGTGCTCACCCTACGTTGCTGTCTTGCTTTTCAGGTTCAGGCAGGAGGTAGCCTTGGGGTTTGTTGTCGACTAGATCAAGTAGACCTGACCATTTTTGATGTATGGGACTATGTCCATCCTGCTGATTTTGTATTATGACTGTGTTGCTTCCTGGACATGGGTCCGTGGATGTTGTACTATATCTTATGATATTATATAATATGATGTGATGATGTTTTCAATTAGTTGCATGATTTCGGGAGTACAAGAATACCCTTGTATGATTGTACACGTGCATTCGGGCAGCACTCGATGTGGGCCATTTTTGGGTACTACTGTCACCAACCCCTTGCCCACGTGTGCGAGTATGGGGTAGTCATGTACCCGGTTCTGGGCCTCCGGAGTTGGGGGCGCGACAAACAAGGTCTACAGAATCAGAGCAGATCAAACCATCATCTATACTTCTGTAAATCGAGTGGCGGGAAGTCAGATTGTCGGATGTGTCACGCCCCTAAATCCTGTAATCTATAGAACTAGGAATGCGACTTCCCCACGACCACACCAGGGGGGGGGGTCGAGGGGTTGGTGACTGATTCACCCCTGTATAGTACTACAACGGGGGTAGCATTGCACTCACAAATAATCCAATGCAACATATAAGCACTTAATAGATGTATCAATGCAAACAATATTACTAAAGCCAAACAACACCCGCACAGTATGAAGAGGTCCAGCCAATTGAGTTCATACAACTGTCACGGACCCAAGTCCGGAAAATAAAATAATAAAATGATAAACAAATCCATAGCAATAATCCTACACCCGAGAAGTCCCAACATGCTCCGCTATGGCTCCACCAGCTACTCCCTATAACCTGTAGGAAAATAATAGAAATATAGTAGGGTGAGCACGTACGCCCAGTAGATGATTCCCGCCCCTACTATCCTATTACATAAATTCCTAGGTCTGAATGATCAGTGTATGCTTGTGCCAGTGTAGTGTCACTTTCTATCACGATTTAAATTCTAGTAAGTCACAAATAAGACATCATATCTCACTTCAATTAATAAAAGTTCACGCCAGCAAACCGGCCATCCATGGAAATTCTCGCTACCAACTCCAAGAATTCCAGCTACTACTAGATAGCCATATGTGGGACCCATGGTATCCCTAACGACAACCAGCCACATATGGGACCTGGGTTACCAGCCACGTAGGGGACCTGCGGCCTCTTACCAACCCTAAGTGGGACCCGTGATTAACCCAACAAATTTTATCACAAAATCCATATACATAATTTAATTAACTCCAATCTTATCACAAGGTCGTACGCATAATTATTTAACTAAATTTCCAACATCATACTACAAACGATACTTATATCTATACACATCGAACTTACAACCAATCCATCAATTCTGTTCCTAATGTTAAATCAACAGTATCAAGCAGATTAATATATATTATTTACATATTTATATTTTTCTTGTGTCGAATTAATGGAAACACACACAGATATTATCTTAAATGTCAAATTTATAAATATCAGTCCAATGATACGTATAATGTTCACACTATAATTTTTAGCACAAACGATATATATATATTTAGCATACCAACCAACAATATCAAACACCATGATATATATATATATATATATATATATATATATATATATATATATATATATATATAAAAGCTATTAATACCCAGCCAAAACCTAACCCCACACTACCGCCCCTCAACACCATCTCGGCGAGGGTCACCCAAGCTGCCGCAGATCGCCGCCGTGCTCGTCGAGGGGTAGCGGGGTTCAACGTCAGGAAGACCATACGTGGATATGCACCATCACGCAGGGCAGCGCATAGGATGACGTAGCTTCATGAGCGACGCACATGAAACCAGTACTCATCTACGATTTGGTGGTCCACGCACAGGATATACAAGCCAAGCAAATTAAGAGACCAACCTTTATAATGATAAGACTAAATAAAGAAAAGGTGCATATAGGGACAATTCCAGGAAATCGTGAAGACATGAGGTGGGGCTGCCTGGTCTAATTATGTGTAACATAATAGTAATAATAAGACTAAATAGAAGAATACATACAAGGACAAATTCCGGAAGAAGACGATTCGTGAAGAGGGAAGATTATACCCAGACGAAGGGGGAGGAAATCAACCCATCGTACGCCGATACAATATTTATATATATCTTTTAATTCATGCGTATATGCCCTAACTATCTGCGTTTATGCAATACAACAGGGAAACTAGAATCACCTACCTAGATTCAAACTGGAGAGATGAAGAACACGAAAGCTTCAATTCACTGCTCTCCCCAACCAGATTCTGCGTGCGCACAACGAATGTAGGATTTTACCCTAGTTCCCCTCTATTTATACTACCTTAACAATAATAATAATAATAATAATAATAATAATAATAATAATAATAATAGTAATATCAATAATAATATTGCGTTAATAATTAATACTAGCAATATTAATAAGGTCTTTATATTTAATGCTTGGGTTAATAATAATCACATAATATTAATAACGATAATAATAAACCCAATAATTGCAATAACAATAACAATCGCAATATTAATTATTATAATAATACCCCAAATAATTAAATATTAATATTATCATTATTAAAAAACAGCACACATTAAAATAATTAAAATAATTATTTTAATAATCATAATAATATATAATAACAACTCCAGCCTATTTAAATCACTGAATAATAATAATGATCCAAATTGCTAATACATATTTTAAACTCTAACCGAGTCTAACTTCCGACCTGCCTCCGATACGGGTCCTTATAGGATGGACAGCTCAACGCACATGCACTGTAACCTTAAACTAATCCTTCACATGCATCAATAGTAATATATATCAAACTCTCACGGAAAGCGAGGAACACCAAACACAAGATAAAACATTCTGATATTTATTAAAGAAATAATTTTTTGAGAAAAAAACAAGAGTTTTAATGCTAGAGAGAGAAAGTATGAAAGGATTCTTCCAAGTGTTGTGCACTGTGACGAACTAAGAACAGAAACAATCCTGTAACGATTAATCATACTCTTTTCGTTCAAACTAGATCAATTACGCAATCCTGGTTGTATGTTAGGGGTGTTCATCGGTCAGGTTGGGTGGGTAAAACCGTCCGCCCAAACCGAATTGAAGTTATTGGTCAGGTTAAATGGGTTAAACAACCCGCCCAACTAATTATTTTATTTAAATTGAACCAACTGACGGTTTGATCGGTTCAACCCGACTAACCCGCCCAAAACGAAAAAAGCAAGTTTAAGAAAACTAACCGTATATTGTGATGCTCTGGAAAAGAAAAAAAGCATTAGTTAACTGCCCATGTTATTGTCTGTAAATTAATTGATGTGGCATGCACATGAGGCAGGTTGGAGGTACAGTAAAAAATAATAATACTTTGAACCCTTTAATTATTGTAAATAATAATAATTTTTTGCAGACTAGCAACACACGCATAAGTTCCCTCTCCCAGCCGCTGTCGTTTGCCTTGCATTTGGTCCGTTCTGCAGCAGCTCCATGCCTAGCAGATGTCTCTAGCCCCCTCTCTTCTTCTAATTGCTCTACTGAATATTTCTCTACAACGAAATCAGCTCATCACCCGGAGATCGCAAAGGTAATCTTCGGCTCGATCTGTCATCTCTCCATAGCAACAACCATGCATCTCCCTACGGCTATACCTACAACGACGACCATTATTTTTTTCTTCACCTGTTATCCGTCAATCGACTATAAGTTCATCTCGACAAGTCAACATCGGTCGGTTTCGGTTTAGATCGACTTCTATTGTCGTAGACCGAAACCCGTCCAATTAGTCATTGGATGGGTTATTATTCGGGTCGGGTTAAATCGGGTTGGCTCTTCATCGATTTGGACGGTTCGGTTTGGTCGGGTTAGTCGGGTTTGGGCAGGTTGCCGATTTTCCTGCATAGCCCTATTGTATGTAGCATTACTCTTTGTTTAATAATGAAGTGGCAAGATTGAGTGATAAATGGTATGGGTTGAAATTTCCCTTAACACTTTCCACTTGAAAAATGAATACCTATTTATATCTAAGGGTAGTCACACTTATTTCCAACTATTTTTTTCTAATTGTATAGATTTAAACTATTTTTGCTTTCCTATATAAATATATATCACAATAAATTATCTTAATCCCTCTTTATATTATTAAAATAATATTTTATACTAATTATTTTATTTAATAATTTTTTTTATAATTTAATATGAAATAAAAGTGAATGTTATAAAAAACGAAAAGGAAAAAGTTGAGAGAATTTTTTATATCTAATTTAATAATTATAAGGAGTGAACAGTGCTTTCAAATACATTGTGAAATATTGTGCAAATCTCATGAAGAAAGTTAAATATAAAACTTCTGTTGCGGGAATAATTTTATGACTTCTTAATTTTCTATAATAAATTTGCTACTAATACTCTAACTAAACAACATTGATGACATAAGTAAAGAAAAATACTTACTTTTTTTTTTTTCCTTTTCTCCTTTATCCCACCCACCAAAATCAGCATTTAGATTATTTGATGATTAATGACATATAGAATAAAAATATATAGTCATTTATATTTCAATAAAGTGTCAAGGAAAAATCCTAAACTACCATTCTATATTACTTTATTATATCATTTGTCAAATATTATTATATTAATTAATCCTTATCAAATCATACCATTTCTCATACCATTGTAAATACTTCATTTTCTTTGTATGGATGAAAGGCAGCATTAAAGCATTAGTAGTAAATTCCATATGGAAGTCTGTTTTTCTTTATTTAAGAAAAAATGTTTGTCCCGTAGTCGTATGGCAAGTATTTTTAAAATTATCCAGGGCACAAGGCGGGTACGGAGCAAGCATGCCCCGCCCCCGTGTACCTGCCCCACCTTGGAATAAATCCTTGTCTCACGGGAATTTTTCGTCCTTAGCTGGAAAAACTCTTGGCAAAATGTTGCCATGAAAATCTGAACCCCGGACCTTCCCCTTACTAGTGCAACTTTCTAACCATTAGGGTAAATCTATTTTGTTTCATATACTTATGCAAATAATATATATACTTATGATATAACAAATAAATAAATAATAATATTAATATTAATAAAGAGTGCATGATTTATTTTTAAAATAACTGTAATTATAAAGTATATATATTTATATTATAATAAAAAATAAATATACTATTACTGTTTTGATATAAAATACATATTAATTAAATTCAAATTTATTAATAGGTTGATTTATGATTAGGTGATCCAATCAAATATTATTTGATTGAACATGCATTAATATTTAAACAAAAAATAATATCATTTACATGATTTACTATTTGTAATTCAAATATAAAATACATACTATCAAATGCCAAAACACTTAAAACTCATTCTCACCATGTATGACTCATATCACACATGAAATAATTTATGGATATTCATATTAATTTGATTCAAATTTTATTTTAAATTTATTAATAGGTTGATTTAAAACTAAATGAGCCAATCAACTATTATTTGATCGATAAATGTATTCGTATTCGAACTAGTAATATCATTTATATGGTTTATTACTTTTAACCCAAATATAAAATACATACTATGGAAAGTCAAAACTCACTCTTACCATATATTCTTTAGCATATCAAACTAGTTAGTATTTTTATAATTAAGTAATAACATTGGTTATAGTTATAATAGTATATATATACTTATCATATCAATATGTATATATATAAACTTAAACTGTCACGCCCCCAAATCCTGAAAACAATAGAACTAGGAACGCGACTTCCCCACACCCACACTACAAGGGTCGAGGGGATTAGTGTTCAACCCAATCATGTACAACTCCACAACAAGGGGTGAATTGTACTTCCTAATGTATTCAATTCAAGATTTATTAAAATGATACGACATTGCATTCAATTCCCACAATATCCAACACACGAATAAATCACATATAAGTTTCACCAACAAGGTCCTACAACCGCCACCTGGACCCAAGTCCAGGAAATAAAATGATAAAATAAAATAAAAACAAATCGTCTACTAAATAAATTCTACACCAAAGATGTTCCGTCCTGCTTCACTATGACTCCACCAGCTACTCCCTACAACCTGTAGGAAATAAAAAAAAATAAAGTAGGGTGAGCACGAATGCCCAATAGGTGATCCCCATCTCCAGTACTCTATTACATGAATTCCCAAGTCTGTATGATCAGTGTATGTCTTGTGCTAGTGTAGTGTCACATTCTATCACAATTAAATTTCATTAAATCACAAATAAGACATCACATCACATTTCCATCATTAAAGGTTCACACCGGCCATTCATCCATCCACAGGATTCCCGCTACCAACTCCAGGAATTCATATCACTACTAGACAGCCATATATGGGACCTGTGGTGTCTCTGACAACCTGCCACATATGGGACCTGGGTTACCAGCCACATAAGGGACCTTGACCTCTTGCCAGCTCTATGTGGGACCCGCAATTAACCCAACCAATCTCATCACAAAATCAACACCCATAATTAATAAACACCAATTTATCACATAGTCCACACACATAATTAATAAATACCAAATTATCACATCCACACATAATTTACAACACCAATTCCAGTAACCAAATCCACACGTATTAAACACTAACTCAGCAATCCCATAATTGGTATAACTATATTTATATATATATATATATATCATCAAATAACTAATATCAAGCCACAAATATCATTTTTTTAAATATCAAATTAATATTATCAAGCACAACTAAATTAAGTTTTTAATGTCAAATTAATGGAAACACACCACAGATAATATCTTTGATGCTAAATTATAAATATCAGCCTAATAATACTTACAATATTTACACTATAAGTTTCAAGCCCACACAATGTATATATGTGACATACCAAACCAGTCGAAGCACAACATTATCTTTATTATTAGTATTATTATTAGTATTATTTTTAAATTATTTGATTTAATATACGGCGCCGACTCCATCACCACTATTATCACTTGCGCCGACTCCATCATCCACGACGTGCGTACCAGACCCACGGCATGCATACCAGATCCATGGCAGCAGCTCAGATGCCGCCGCCCCCTTCTCTCCCTCTACACCAACGCAGCAAGACGTTCGGGCACGCGAGCGCGGGCGGCGCGCAGGTGCACGGACATTCCACAGGCGGCAGTTGCCGCCGCCCCTTCCCCTTCTCCCATCTTGACGTGGGACGGCAGTCGCCACTGCCCCCTCCACTTCCATCTCCACTGCACGGCTGGTATTTGCCGCTGCTCTTCTTCCACCTCCACGCCAGGAAGGTTGCTCCAACGCACACGCACCAACGACAACGACTCATACATAGAATTACATATATATATCTGTATATTTTTATATAAAACTTCAACCCATATTGATTCTATGATCTGCGTTCATGCAATAGGCTAATCAAGGATTAAGAATCACCTACCTCTTGCCTTTCGAAAGGATTAAACTTGCAAGAACGGTCTAGAATCGGAGAAGAACGACGAAGAACGCGAAGAACAATATGCACTCCCCTCCGACGGCTAGGGTTTTTCAAAATAGAGTCATAATGAATAATAAAACCCTCAAACCCTATTTTTAATTAAAATTCGTCCTCCTTTTTAATAATTTCCAAAAAGCCCTCATAAATTTTATTTTTCATTTATTAAACCTCAATTTAACTCCCAAAAATTACTAAATAACCCCTGAAGACTTCTGGACCTCAAATTAGGCCCAAATATAGTTAAAATGATTGTATTAATGGCCACATTCTCAAAATAACTTTTTTTAATATCAAATATAGATTATAAGTTATGCTAACACATATACGGATCCTTACATAAACTTAATAATTAATCTTATACAAAAATAATTATATTATTGATTGTTTTAATTACATTAAGGGAAACAAGTTGGGGAAACACGACTTCTCAGACTAGTGTATTACTTATAACGAAAGTAATATGATAATTATGATATATAATTATATTAGTTAGGTTATCACTACTCGTGTTATCACTTATTATTAATGATAATTATATTATTTAAGTTATTACTACTCGTTACTCAAGTTATTACTTATTGATTATAATTTATAAGTGCATATATATAGTGACAATTATATAACATAAGTAATATGATAATTGTTGAGCATATTAATTCTAATAATTGATGATATGGAGTTTGTTAATAATTATATATGTCATAGACGATTATTATTTACTATGTTTATATAATTAATGTATATACTTTAAATTTAACATATAAATAATATTAGTATAAATAATAATAATGAGTAAATATTTTATTTTAAAATTAATATCAATTAAAAAATATGTATACTTATATTTTAATAAAAATAACATTCAAAAGTAAAAGTAATATTTTAATATAAAATACAATCATATAAAATACAAGTGATATAATCATATAATATATTAATATGAACTAATATATTATGTATAACATAAGTAATATTATAATTATTTGATCAAATAATATTTGATTAGATTATTCAGTCTTAAATGAACTTATTATTAATTTTAAAATTAAATTTGAATCTAATTAATGTCCACCTATAAATTATTTTATTCATGATATGAGTCATTCATTTTAAGAGTGAGTTTGACTTTTGATAGTATGTATTTTATATTTGATTTAAAAGTAGCAAATCATTTAATGATATTATTAGTTCAAATATTAATGAATTTATTGATCAAATAATATTTGTTTGGATCATGTAGTTTTAAATCAACCTATTAATAAATTTAAAACTAAATTTGAATCAAATTAATACGACTAACATAAATTATTTTATGCGTGATATGTGTCATGTATGATGTATAAGCTTTAAATCTTTTGACATTTGATAATATGTATTTTATATTTAAATTAAAAATAGTAAACCATGTAAATAATATTATTAATTTAAATATTATACATTTTCAATCAAATAATATTTGATTGGATCATCTAATCCTAAATAACCTATTAATAAATTTAAAACTAAAATTGAATCTAATTGATTTGTATTTTATATTAAAATAGTAATAGTACATTTACTTTTTACTATAATATAAATATATATACTTTATTATTGATATTATTTTTAAAATAAATTATGCACTCTTTATTAATAATAATATTATTATTTATATGTTATATCATAAGTATATATATATATATATATATATATATATATATATATATATATATTATTTACATAAGCATATGAAATAAAGCAGATTTAGCATAATGGTTAGACAGATACACTGGTGTGGGGAAAGTCTTGGGTTCAATTTTTTTTGGCAACATTTATCCAGGAGTTTTTCTAGGCATGCAATAGGGCCGGTCAAGGCGAGTGGGTAGTGCTGACTAGATTAGGGGAGGGTGCGAGGATTCCTTACCCTGAAACCAGACAAGGCAGGGATGTGGCGGATATAAAAATTTCCTCTCACCTCTCTCTTTCCCTTACGAGCTTCTTTTCCCAAAACAAAAAAGGTCCCCCAGATTCTCTTTTTCTCTCTTACGAGTTTTCTTACCCAAAGCCAAAATTCTCTTCTATTTCAATCAAAAAATACATCCACCCTCTCTCACGTTTTCTGCCCAAAACCCAAAAAAGTAAATTCCTTTCATCATCTTCTCTCAAAAAAGAGAGCAAAGAGAGGCATAATTAAAAAAAAAAAGATGAAGAAAAAAAAGAGTGAGTTCTTATTTGATTTGTGGATGTCACAATCACACATATAACTTTTTATGTTATTTTTAACATGTGTTAGTTCTTAGTTTTATCCTTTCAAATAAACAAAAAAACACGTTTCAAAAAAGACATGTGTTAGGTCTTAGTTTTAATCTTTTCAAACAAAAAAACACGTTTAAAAAAAAACAAAAAATGTTTTCCAACAAAAAATAAAAAGTTATTTCAATTTTTAGGACTTCAATTTTTAAAACAAAAAAAACACAAAACAAAAAAACAAAGAAAATCAAAACCTTAGAGTTTCATTTTCCACTGCAAACAAAAAGCAAAACAAAACTTTTAGGATTTCCTTTAGAAATTTAGGGTAAATCAATTGTAACCATAAATTTGACAAATAACTTAACTAAATAAAAAGCATAGATTTTCTAGGAAAATCATAGTGCCTCGGCTCAATTACAACAGTGAAAATAAATAGAAACATCCTCATCCGAAAATAGATACCGAAAGGACGCTGTAGGGGTGCTAATCTTTCCTACACGTAACTAATTCCCGAACCCTTCTATGATAATGTAGTCCACACCTTAAAACTACTCAAAGTAAAGGGTATCCAACTGTACCCTAAAAAATAGTTAGTGGTGACTCTAAATTTCTCACTATTGGTTTAGTTTTAGCCCACCCCAAATAGGCTCGGACGAAAACCGGTGATGACACTTTGTTAATTTATGTTTTGTTAGTTTTCATTAAGGCATCTTTGGGAACTCTTCAGTTTCACATTCTTTGGGTCTTCGAGTCAACTTATGTTTTGTCAATTTTAAGTTATGACTCTTCAAGTCTATAAGTGTTTTTCCATTCAGGCTAGTGACAGTTTTACTCTTCTTCGAACTTCGACTCTACGATCCTTATGCTTTCAGATCTTCGAGTCTCTAGACTTAGAAATATTATTGGCAGCTTCACCAAATCCTATGATATCCAACATGGTGCTTGTCATTTGTTACCAGATCTATTTTTGCGCGGCTTACCCCATATTTGTCCACTTATATCCGTTTTGCTTCCTATTTTGCAATCAAACTATACGAACATTTTTAAAAAACTCTAGTTTTCATGTGTTTTAAAAGGTTTCCTCCAGTTTTAATGTGTTTTATTCTCTGTTTGTTGATCCTTCATTCTAGTTTATCTATTTTGCCTCCCCAAGTTGTTTCCTATCCATCTGCTACTTGTTCTTACTCTTATTAATTGGTTTACCTTTTTCGTCTACCCATTTTTATTTTGTTTTTGCTTTTGTTTTTTAAAGCCGTGTAAGACTTTTAGTAGACCCATTCTAGCATTGTTGTATTTGCATTTATTTTTAACCCTTATTTATTTATTGGTTGGCCTTAGGAAAAATGTTAGTTTTGCAAAAATGTATGTAATTATGGGCTCTTGGCCCAATACCATTGTATACGTAAACCAAAAAAAAAAAAAGGAAAAAAAGAGAGAAAAAAGAAAAAGAAAAAAGGAGAGAGAGATTTATTTGTGTATATCACTTTTACACACCAACACTCTTATTTCTGTTTTCTTGAGATTTGATTTAAAAATGTTTTTTTTTTTCAACTATTTACTGTTTTTACTCACTTTTATAGATTTAGTATTAATTTTGGTGGTTATTAATGTTAAATTAATTATTTCAATTTTGATATTAATTCTTTAGGCCTAACTTGTAATTTTGTTATATGATTGAAAATAATTTAATTTGTCGGAAGAATTTTTGCTTTTCTATATGTCCATCTCTAGGGATTTGTTGTACTATGAGGTATATTGTAGTTTAATCTAAGCAATTAAAGCAAGTCATGATTGTTACGAGATTGTGGGAAAATAGAGAAGTCGTAATTGATTTTGCATGCATGTGATTAGATGGTGTGTTTGAGTGGCATGTAAATAGGTGGGAGGAAGTTAATATTGATTTTTGAATGGGCACGCTACTGTTTGTACATCGGAAATTAATTTCCAATTCATGCATGTTATATCATTGAGTGTATTTCATGCGTAATAAGTTTGGGCAATTGCAGGATACATAATATTTCTTTAATAATGCATGAGTTGTGATAAGTAGGCCCACATGAAAGATATTACATTAATTGCAATTGATATATTTTACGGGATTTGAGTTCGCTGCGGATATTCACTTTATCTGCACGGTGCGGCTAAATCAATTTGATCATGCCACGTCATTAATTCACACATCCAACAGCTGTAATTAAAAATAATCTCAAAACGCTGCATGTAATGTCATTTAAAATGTTCACGCTGTTAGCCGTCACCACCAAACACTTCCCTTCTCTCTATTTTGAAAATAAATCTAAAACAAAACCTAGTAGCCGCCCTCCTTCTACGCTGCCCGTACTTGCGACAAGTTTGTACGCAGCCCCTCCCCCGTCCAGCAGCCGCCCTCCTTCGCCCCGCCATCTCCGGCAGCAGCTCCTCCCCCGTCTAGCAGCCGCCCACCTTCGCCCCGCCATCTCCGGCAACAGCCCCTCCCCCTTCCAGCAGCCGCCCTCCTTCGCCCCGCCATCTCCGGCAGCAGCCCATCCCCCGTCCAGCACCCGCCCTCCTTCGCCCCAACAGCCCTGCCATCTCCGGCAGCACCCCTCCCCCGTCCAGCAGCTGCCCTCCTTCGCCCCAACAGCCCCGCCATCGTCGGCAGCAACCCCTCCCCCGTCCAGCAGCCGCCTTTCTTCGCCCCAACAGCCCCGCCATCTTTGGCAGCCGCCCCTCCCCCGTCCAACAGCCTCCCTCCTTCGCCCCAACAGCCCCGCCATCTCCGGAAGCAGCCCCTCCCCCATCCAGCAGCCGCCCTCCCTCACCACAACAGCCCCACCATCTCCAGCAGCAGCCCCTCCCCGGCACCGTCAGATTGCTGCCTTGTCACAACGTTCACCAGGCTTCTCAAGCACTCCCCGATCCGTATCCGCCACCCCCCGTCCCCTGTGCAACGAACATCACAAACGCCAACGCCACCTTGGCAATTAGGAAAGCGCCGTGGTCGGTGAGTTCTTGAGCAGACCCTTTGTTTTATGTGTACTTTTAAAATCCTATTTTTGAGATGCTTTACGTTCTTGAATAATAAGTTAAAAAAATAAATATAGATTTTTCTTCTCTCTTTTAATTTCTCAAAGCATTGCCTTTATTTGGTACTTTTTCAATTTATTCCTCGTGAGATTGCTATATGAAAGGCTTTAATATTGGTTGTTGTTCTTGCTGTTAGCCAGAGATTACTTTGGTTAATTTAGTGTCTTGTGAAGAACTTGGAGCGAACACATTGTACAATTTTCATTTCCTTTGTGGCTTATACCTTTTATATTTGATACAGGTTCCCTTCTTCAATTTTTATTAAAGGTGAACTTGAGTCTATTCATACGGTTTTCCAAATAATCTTCTCTAATTCCAACTGTAGACCAGCTATATCATCTTTTGCTAACTTAAGAGTTTTTTGTATTTCTTTTCTTTTTAATGGCATAAAAAGATAAGCTCATTCTGATCTATCTTTTCATTTTCTACAAAGATTATTTTCTTTAGTCTTCATTGTCTTTGACTATGACTTTGTATTGCCTATGCATCTCATTGAATTCATCCATAATTCCATGCAAGTGCACTCTAAGTTCGTCTATTATAAGTTGTAAGAGATTGAAGTAATTGATGGTCCCTTGGAGCCTAAAGGGGGGGGGGGGTGAATAGGCTCTTATTCAAACTCTTTCTTTTCTCTCAAGACACAAAGACTTATCTAGTTTAAGTGATAGAATCACTGCGGAAGATAACCAGATAGTGGAAGTATTTTGTTTTATTATCACAAGGTGATTACAACAAAAATAGAAGCAAACACTCTCTTACACTCTGTTTACAACAATGAACTCACACGCTAGCCAAGTTCCTTTTGTGTTTTTGTTTTCACTTAAGCTCATGTATATATGAAGTATAAGTATGAATATTTATACAAAACATTCCTAAGAGACAACCTTGGAACTTGAAGTTCCGGAATGCGTTCCGCACTAATTATCCCTCGGTAATCTGTCTGCCTTGACTGCTGCGGATTGTGGAGCTCAAGAGCTTGGATTTGAAGAGTATAAGTGTCTTTGTGAGTTCCGAGATACAATTAAGGTTGTGTCCACATATCCGGATGATCCACGTATAAGATTCTTCTTGATCTAAATGCATTCGTCTTACATCGGGACAGCACGAGCTGATAACTTTAAATGCGGTTTTGTTGGAGCAGTGTCTTCTTGGTCCGGTGTAATTTTCCTTACTCCGTAGTTAATGAAGCTCGGAACCTTACTCCGTGTCAGTGGTTGCTTACTCCGTATCTATTCAGTACTGGAATCCTTAGTCCGTGTCAGCGCTTCCTTACTTCGCATGTAAGTTCCTTACTCCGCATGTAGGTTCCTTACTCCGCATGTAAGTTCCTTACTCCGCATGTAAGTTCCTTACTCCGCATGTAGGTTCCTTACTCCGCATGTAAGTTCCTTACTCCGCATGTAAGTTCCTTACTCCGTATGTAAGTTCCTTACTCCGTGTGTAAGTTCCTTACTCCGTATGTAAGTTCCTTACTCCGGGCGAGTAATAAGTCCGGATTCCTTACTCCGCATCTGGTTTCTTTACTCCGCATCTATTTTCTTTACTCCGCATCTATTTTCCTTACTCCGCACTTATTTTCCTTACTCCGCACTTATCCTTTAAGTTCTTAGTCCGTAGGATTGTTCCTTATTCCGTATGTATTTGTTACTTGGTTATTTACCAAGTGTTTGACGACTTTAACTCTTGTCCTGGATCAGGATTATGTATCCTGTCCTTAGCTTTGCTCTCACGAGTGCACCTTTGGATTAGTGACATACCTTCGCAATGATCAAATAAACACAAAAGATCTCAGATCAAATTACATAAGGCTTTATCAAGATTATCCAAATTCGGGTTTGATCCAACAATCTCCCCCAATTATGGATATGCCCAAACCCTTTGTAATCCGATCCGGTAAGCGATGCAAAAGAATATCATACGGAATGCGTAACACAACCAATTTCATTAATCAGCAACAAAATACAAATCAGCCTTAATACAGATTTTTCACTAAGGTACATAAGGCTTACTATACTTGAAGATCATAGTTGCTGCCTTCTCTCTTAGCTCCATTGTCTGGTTGCATCGTAAAGGTGGAGTGTTGGCTCCAATGTTTGTCCACAGTTAAGAACGATTTGATGAAATGACAAACAAAGGCTCCGCAGCCTATCTCCATCCGGCCGTTGTGGCACTTGCTTCTTGCCCCGGAATGTCGCCTTGAGTTTCTCGGTTGAACGCAGGGGTGTGATACCCAACTCTTCATATAATCCGGCTTTCTTCACGGCTTCGTTAGTCCGAGACACAGAGGTTCCCATTGATTCTTCCTAACGAAGTGCTCCACAACCTCGATGAGAATCGATGAGAATCATCTTGCTTGGACCGAATCATGAAGATAGCCATCATGAAGTGTGGCGACATGATCCGGTATGGAATGAGGATGGTTGAGAGAGTTTTCCATGGCTTGCTATCCTCGCAGTTCCTGTCAATGTAAGTCCGAATTAACTCCACACCTGGGAAGATAGCCCTCATTCCAACATGGCAGAACTTCAAACAAGTGCCCATCTTCGTAAAGAGATGGAAACGGCCTCATCTCCATCTTAGCGGCCCTCGAGAAGTTGTCAATGTCTTCGTAGTAAAGAGTCCTTTCTCCGAACAAAGAGTCCGAATGTCGGCCGGAGAGAAAGGATACATTTCGAAAAGACATCTTCTCTCACAGAAGACGCAAAGATAGGCTTTCATTGCCTTGCGCAAGCTTCCATCCGCATCGGGACGGGTCAAACTCCGCATAGGATGGGAGGAAGGTATCACCCGCGGATGAGGAGGATGGAGGAGGAGCTCGAGGTGCGAAGAGAGGAGCTTGGTTGAGAGAAGCGGCTTCGTTTGGGAATTTGAACTCCCTGAAGCACCGAAGTGGCAGGCCGCTTCTCGGCCCGGGGAAGATGGTTGTGGGGCAGAAGGAGTAGACGGATCAGATGACACTTTCTCCCCCGGTTTGGCGGATCGCCGGGAAGCAACGGGAGGACGAGCTATCGTATGCGCCAGGATCCGCGAAGGAAGTAGATAGTGAATGAACGGAGGTGGCGACAAGATCCATTTTCTGCTCAATGGAAGTGGAGGAGTCGGTGAGGGCGGAGAGTAGTTGGGCGCCGAGGGCATCAACTTTGGCGGCGATGGCGGAAATTTGGGCACTATGAGCGTGGGCATGGCGGTCCACTGAGCGGAAAGCACAAGATCGGAGTGGACCGTGCCAAACGAGGCACGCCCAAGTGCTAACTCGGAGCTTTGGAGGACTCCCCCGCATGAACAGGAGCAGGAGTGCGGTGGGCAGAGGAGTCCGCAGGAGTAAGAAGAAGCAGCAGGAGCATCCGGAGCATCGAGGCATCCGGAGCTTCGGAGGCATCCTGGAGCATTGGAGGCATCCGGAGCAAGAGACCCGCTTTGACCGGACAAGTCAACCACGGGAATCGCGGCGGCAGGAGAAGAAGGTCCAGCCTTAGCAGTAGAAGGACTTCGGGTAGCGCAGGACTGGGCCGGAGGGTGTAGGGAACGACACATCGGGAATGGCACCTGGCGTAAGAAAGCCGTGGGTCCAGATTCCAGATGATCATAGTCTCCTGGGATTGGGTATTACGGGTGTAAAACACCCGGAGATCGGTGTCAGGAATGGAAGAGGTGTGGGCTAGGCCGAAACGGAGCCAGAGGTCCGTTAAGGTGACGGCGGAGAGATGGTCAAGGTAATCTCGGGGTTGAGGTAGAGGAGGCAAGGGGGCTTCCTGGAGAAGCAGCCGGGACATCGCCGGTGGCGACGGCAACAGCGGTATCAACCGCGCAGCGCTATAGCGGAAGGGAAAGGGAGTGGGGACATCAGCAGCAGAGGGGGCGGAGGAAACGGCTTTAGACGCACCGCGCCGAGAGGGCCCCGCAACCTCGGACGGTTCAGCACGGACGCTTGGCCGGGAGGCCCGTGAGTGGGAGGGCGCAACAACGGACCGAATCCGAGAGGATCGGTGTGCGTAACCGACCTCGTGGGCTTGGGCTGTCGGAGGGGTCACCAACAGAGCCGCCTTGTTGTTCGGGACGGGGAGAACGCGGAGAGCTACATTGGGTCGGCGAGCGGTCATGTTCCCGTCCGGCGTAAGGTGACGAAGGTAAAGAGCCGAGGGAAACGAGACACCATCAACTTGGGCGAAATGGTCCGGACGAAGATGCCGGAAGACAATGCTGAGGATGCGCCCGAAGGAATGGTTTTTGGGACCATTTTGTTGCAAACGAAATAAGAACATACCCCAATCCATTGGAAGACCTTCAAAGACGCCGTACATGGCCAGTAGAAGATCGTACGGAACTGAGTCCAGGGCGGATGTGCGAGCCAGTAGGCATCGACTTAGAATAGTCGCCATACATCGATAGCGACCCTGGAAGGATTTCACCTTGTATTCCTTTCCTTTGATCGTGCACCCCATAGAAGCCGCCATCGGTTCGGCATCCGGACGTTGTGGTTCACCAAGAGGAAGGTGAAGAGCGGCGCGGAGAACAGCCGGAGTGATGACGATGGATTCACCGCGGACATAAGAGGTTATGGAATCTTTGGTGCGGCCGAATCCGTTGGTAATACTCAAGAATGTCATCGATAAGAAGATCGATGGGATTGGAGACCAGGTTGAGTATGTGCGAGGCTTCAAGAAGAGGGCGAAGCTGGAGAAACCAATCCGGAGGATCGAAACAAGCATTCCAATCAACTAGATGGCCAGGAGTAACGCCGGAAAGAAAGATTCTGGGGTGCCATTGCAGATTTGATGGAAAGGGAAAGAGGAAAGGTGAGGTCTTGACAAGAGAAGGAGCAACGAGAGAGTTAGGGATTTGAAATGAGCAATACTCGTGCTCGCAGAATGATCGGAACATATAAGACCGAGTCCGCAAATGTCAGCGGGTCTAGGAATGTGGGAGTTAGGTGGGGACCCGCGCGACATGCCGATGTCATTTGTCCGGATATCGAGGCGTCTCCGAATAAAACGATGTCGTGGAGACCGCATGACCAAGTAGAGATTACAACTGGTTGCCATCCAGGAGAAGTGTATGTGCAACCCGAGATAGGCATTTAATGAATCATCATTATTCCTCCTCAAAAGCATGCGACATATGAGTATACGTGGATTGTCACAATTGAACAAAGGCAGGAGTCCGGAGGAAAGAGCCGACACTCATCCTGGAGTTAATAATATTCGGGAAAGAGTATCCGGATGAATAATAGACCTTGTCCGTCATAAACAGAGTTTGGTGAGAATGTAGAGTAGATTCCTTTGCGGTCAATAAGTCGAAGAGAAGAGAAGTACCACAACACTTCAAATCCGAGACTATGGACTGGATTTATCAATATGGTTGCAAAGAAAATCTGAACTTGTAGCTAAATAAAGATATACGGAAAATACAAAAGTCGAACAGGCAAGGATTAGTACGGATTAGAGAAAATAATCGTGAAAAGCAACATAATCCGAACTAATAAGAAACAGAACTCATGCATGGCAAGGAATGTAGTAGACGTACGCAATGTGAAAGTGATCAATATTACCGAGTCAGGGCATATGTCGATAGCAATACACAGGTTCATATAGGTCAACATAGCGAAACCGTTTTGCCGAACACGTAGCTAAGATTAATTAAAGATCATATGATTTGGCTTCATTAGGATTCATGAGTGTGAAATGATAAGGTGAACACATGTCAAAAGAATGCAGATGATTAGTCGATTAAAATGCATGGTTGAAGAAAGAAAATACATCCACACATGCCACTTTTCCGATTTAAAACAAAGCATGTCCAGTGGATCCGGAAGTAACAGCGTAGAGGAGGGAGAATCCGAGACATATTAGGGGTTCATTGCTGCTCCCCCGTAGATCATTTAATCCTCTCAATGAAAAGCTCCCCCTCGGATAGACGATCAAGGCAAAAGGTCATGAGACATATACGGGGGGTATTACTGAATAAAATATAAAGCATTTTCTCCCCCGTAGATTGTGCAATCCTCTCGGTTGACCGTTCCAATTTGTAGTTCAGCACTGTCTATCTTATTAGAAAACTATACTTCAGAAGCTGATCAGAATGCGTTTGTGTATTCATCCACCAGGCATTCCAAGCTAGCCCATTTCACTGCTTCAACTATGCACGTTAATAGAGTAATCTAAATGAGCATGCTTTGGTTAAGTGGTGATTAATGGATGTGAAGATCATGAATCCGACTGAGGTAAATCATATAATCTGTAATTATGTTAGCTTTAAACGACTTCAGTCGGGAAACGCAAGCATCCTCCCATAATGAGGTTGAGATTAATATCAGAAGCATGAAACCGTTGAACAGTAAGTATGATCAGCAATACAGGCAGAGAGCTTTTACTACTTTCAGTAAACATACAATGCATGGTCTGGTGAGTAAATATACCGTTGTGTAATTCAAATGAGAAACTATGCAGAGAAGTCGAGCATACCTAGTCGGAAGAGTAGTTCGGAAAACCTCGCATCCGGTAGGGGCTTTGTAAATATGTCGCTAATTGATCTTCGGTGGCAACATGTTCCAGTGAAATATGGTTTTTGAGAACATGATCGCGTATGAAGTGATATCGGACCTCAATGTGCTTCGTCTTAGGATGCATGACAGGATTGTTGCTGATGGCAATTGCACTAGTGTTGTCACAAGTAAAGTGGAATAGAGGACATGGTGAATCCGTAGTCAGTAAGTTGACTTTGCATCCAAAGTAGCTGTGCGCAAGAACTTCCAGCAGCTATATATTCCGCCTCAGCAGTAGAAGTTGATACTTAATTCTCGCTTCTTATCGAACCATGAGATCAATCTATTTCCAAGAAACCGACACGTACCGCTTGTGCTTTTCCTGTCGATGCGACATCCAGCGAAGTCGGCATCGAGTACCCGGATAAGGTGAAGTTGGACTCCTTTGGGTACCAGAGGCCCAAATTCATCGTCCCTTTGAGATACCTTAATATCCGTTTTACATGAAGCATATGTGACTCCTTGGGATTTGCCTCGATATCGAGCACAAATGCAAGTTGCAAACATAATGTCCTGGGCGACTTGTCGTAAGATAAAGCAAGGATCCGATCATCCCTCCGTAGTCGGTCACATTTATCGATATGCCGTCCACATCCGGATCTAACTTGGCACCGACAGGCATTGGAGTTTTGACGGGAGATAAACCTTCCATACCAAACTTCTTAATAAGATCGCGAGTGTACTTAGCCTGATTGATAAAGATTCCTTCCTTTAATTGTTTGACTTCAATTCCAAGGAAGTAGGACAGTTCTCCCATCATGCTCATTTCAAACTTGCCTGTCATCAACTTAGCAAACTCTTCACAAAGCTTCGGATTCGTTGATCCGAAAATGATATCGTCCACGTATATTTGTACGATCGTAGTGTGTCCTTTCTCTTGTCGTAGAAATAGGGTGGTGTCTATCTTCCCTTTTTGGAAGTTATGAGCAAGTAGGAATTCCGACAAGTGTGTCGTACCAGGCTCTTGGAGCTTGCTTCAAACCATATAGAGCTTTCGAAGTTTGTAGACAAGATGTCCTGCCTTAGGTTCAATGAAGCCGGGAGGTTGTTCAACATACACCTCCTCTTGAAGGTCTCCATTCAGGAATGCGCTCTTGACGTCCATTTGATAAACTATGAAGTTTTCATATGAAGCATACGCCGAAACATTCGGATTGCCTCAAGTCTTGCGACCGGAGCAAAGGTTTCATCATAATCTATTCCTTCTTCTTGACGATATCCTTTGGCTACCAGCCTGGCTTTGTTCCGGATTACTATTCCATCCGTATCAAGCTTGTTCCGGAACACCCATTTAACGCCAATGACTTGTCGAGACTTAGGCCTTGGTACTAAGGTCCACACATTATTTCTCTTAAATTGATTCAGCTCTTCTTGCATGGCCTCTATCCAGTTTGAATCTTGAAGAGCTTCATCTACCACCTTTGGTTCTATTTGAGATAGAAAGCATGAGTAAAGACTCATGTTAGAGGTGGCTGCTCTTGTTCTTACACCAACAAGTAGGATCACCAATCACTTGATCCGAGGGATGGTTTCGGGTCCATCTATAATTTCGTGCGTGTGTTGGTTGATCTTGAACAATTTGAAGCTCTTCCAGATTGGGTGGTTCGGTTATATCGACTGGTTGAGCTTCGTCCGGAGTAGATGTTTCCGTATTTAGAGGTACGGATGAACTAGTTGGTTCTTCAACACTATTTCTTCCAAGTGTTAACTAGTCCGGACGGACTTGAAAGTGCTCCGGAATTTTGTGTATCCGTAGGAGTTTGTCCGGAGCTAAATGGTAGTCCGGAGTCGAGTCATCCGTAGCATCATCCATAGAATTTCGTTGTGTTTCGCTGATGCCACGTGGTTGGTCAGGATACCGGTCAGGATGTGTAGCAGAATATTCATAAACTTCGAGTAATCGACGTTGCTGTCCATGACCTGCATAGTGGAATTTGAAGGACCGACTTTTGACCAAACAAGATTAGTTTCATCAAAGGTTACATGGATAGATTCTTCAACTTTAAAAAGTTTTCTATTGAAGACCCGATAAGCCTTGCTATGAAGTGAGTACCCGACAAAAATCCCATCATCAGATTTTGGTTCAAATTTATTCCGGGTCTCTTTGCCATTTATTAGTATGTAACAAGTACACCCAAAGGCTCTGAAATGTGAAATTGAAGGTTTTCGTCCTCTCCATATCTCATAGGGTGTTTTCATGGTAGATTTATTTATTAGAGTTCTGTTCTGAACATAGCAGGCAGTGGACACACCTTCAGCCCATAGATCGAGAGGAAGCATTGCCCTTGCTAACATGGATCTACCAGCTTCAACTAAAGTTCGATTCTTGCGCTCAGCCTACCCCATTTTGTTGTGGAGTTCGGGACCAGAAAAGTCATGTCGTATGCCCCTGTTTCGAACAATATGATCTCATTTCGAAAAGTCAAATTTCGGACCATGATCACTCCTGATGCATTTAATGCTCGGTCCTTGTGAGTTGCTTATCCAGTTGAAGAGATCTACAAGATGTTCAAAAGTTTGATCCTTTGATTTCAGGAACATCACCCATGTGTATTTGGTGTAATCATCGATAACCACAAGAGTATATCTCGCACCTGGGCTAGTGATGAAACAGATATAGGACCACATAGGTCCATATGAAGAAGTTGCAGAGGAGCAATTATTGAGTTAACCGATTTGCTCTTAAAGCCGTGTTTGGTCCGTTTACCAAGTTGGCATTCTCGACAGAGAGTGTCTCTTGGAGAACTTGAGTTTGGGTAGACCAGTGACAAGATCAAGTGACGCCAATTTAGACAAAGTCTTAAAATTTAAATGTGCGCATCGCTTGTGCCATAACCAACTATCTTCATCTGTTGCTTTCGTGAGGAAGCATACAGGGTCGAAGAATTATTTCTTAAGACCACCGAATATATGTCCCCATCCCTTGATCCGGATAACTTAACATCTCCTGGATAAGTTTTCTCTTATCAGCATGGTGTTGGACAAAAAGGAAACAAGAAATCCTTTGTCACATAGTTTATCGACACTTAGCAAATTATGCTTTAAACCTTCGACTAGTGCAACTTTAGTGATTGATACACACCGTTAGTTAAAGTGCCAGACCCGACGGTCTTACCTTTTGTCGTTGTCGCCATATGAAACGGATGGACCTTGTTTATCATTAACTTCTACAAGCAGAGTCTGGTCACCCGTCATATGCCCGGAGCATCCACTATCAAGGATCCACTTGCTTTGATTGATCTTTAACTTCAAGTGATCCGGCAATTCATTCCAGAGATGCTCCTGAAAGACAACAGTTTACACTTTTGGTGCCCAAACTTGTTTCGGGCGATTAGAGTGAGCAGCAGTATTGTCAACATTTACGGATTTAATTTTGTTAGGACTCTTAGCTTTCCACGTTGACATTAACTTGTTAGTTTCGGCTGCTTCTTTTGTTTGGGTTTTCTTGGGAGAGACACTCCTTTTAGATTTAGATCTTGTTTTGCTCGAAGAACCCCTTTTATTAAACTGATCTTTATTTGATTGAAATTGATTACAAAGCCAGCTATCAGGATAGACTCCAACATTCATAGTGATAATGACCCATTTTCCTACAGATGGAACAGACACTATAATGTGAAGTACAAACAGGGGATACAGTCTCTTAGATTTTACGCTTTTTCTACTCGTTCCCTGTGGCCTAATCCATTACGTTTGGGTGACGCGCTCTTGGCCCTAAATGCGTCAGCCTTAGCCTTGTCTTTCTTTTTGGGTGCTACGGTTTTGGCTTTAACCGCAGCAGCCTTCCCCTTCATCTTTAGTTACGGGTGCTACCGCTTCGGGAAGTGCAAGAATGACCTCTGTTCCACAATCATATACTATGGTGCCACCCGAAATGAAACCATCCAACGGTTTAGATGTACTAACAGGATATAAGTTGGTTAGTTTAGGAGTGAAATCCGGAGGACACTCGGTAGCTTGAGCTATGGAGGTTGATGGTTCGGAACCTAGGCCTGGTTTGACTCGAATGTCGTCGGGGTCGGCCCTAAAGGTAGAGGCTATTTCCCCGGATTTTAGCCACTTACGATTTATTTCCTTTTCCTGTTCCAGTTCATTTTCGAGTCTTTTCACTATAACTTTTAGGCCCGAAAGATTGGTATTTAACAAATGATTTTCAGCTCTTAGATCATGATACCAAGCTTCCTTTCCTCCCGAAGTCGGTGACGTCCTTTTCGAGTCTATTAATAGTAAATTCGAGACGTTTATTTCGACTTTCCATATCTTTGTACATTTGAGTAATTATTAGTCTCTCATTCTTTTCATGATCACATGCAATAGTAAGAGATTCTAATTTACTCAGGAGCTCGGAGATAGAAGGTACCTCAAGATTTGCCATGAGGCGGACGTTCGGCTTAATGGTCGGCTCATCATCCGAGGATTCCTCCTCTTCTTCCGAGCCACTCATGTATTTTGTCACGAGCGCCTTTCTCTTGCTCTTGCCGTTATCCGAGGTGGAGCGGCGAGGATTTACCTTGTCACTTTTCTCGGCCACCTTTGCTTTGGACCTTGCATTCCTTGGCCCAGTGACCGTTTTCCCACAGTTGAAACATTCCTGGGAACCGGACTCCTGTCGCTCCTTCCGTTGGAACGATGATGATGAGCGTCTTTTGATCCCTTTTCTCGCTTTTCCGTAGGAATCGCTCAAAGGATTTGACAAGAAGGGCTATCTCCTCTTCCTCGTCGAATCGAATTGTCGGATACGTCCGTATCATCATTCCTCAAGTATGTTTAGACATTCCGTAGCTTTGAGAGCTACCCCCTTTTCTTTCCGAGCTATTTTCTCATCTCTCGTCGAGTACTTAAACCCGACTTCGTGAGTCCGCAGCTCTCCATATAGTTCTTCAAGGGGAACATACCGCGTTTTTGTCCGATTGCATCTGGAGTTGTTTGGAGTAGTAGCGATCCGGCAAGGAGCGAAAGAACTTGTCATTGATCCGGGATTGAGAGTAATGCTCATTGATAGTCTTCGGCTCAAGTATGATCTTGCCGAATCTCCGATAGATGCTTTCAAGTGATTCGCCCGGTTTATGATTAAAACTCTCAAAGTTCGTCTGGAGAGTACGGATCACATTCTCGCATCTGGGACCGACTCCCCTCATAGAGGATTGTCGGCTTGTCCCAAACACTTTTTGCCGTCGTG
Source organism: Taxillus chinensis (assembly GCA_023512835.1). Taxonomy (NCBI): domain Eukaryota; kingdom Viridiplantae; phylum Streptophyta; class Magnoliopsida; order Santalales; family Loranthaceae; genus Taxillus; species Taxillus chinensis. Next base: position 54,751,849 of record CM042092.1, read on the forward strand.
CAGCCGCTGGACGTCCGTGGAAAGCCTCGGAATCCAAAGACGATGTAACATAAGCCGAGCCTTTTCACTAGCGCACCGCCAGGCTCTTTCATCGTTGGTAAGTTCAAGATCGTCTTTGGCCTCCTTACACCATGTTCTCCGATAGTCATCGGAATTGGAATCTCCTGATGAAGACATGGCCACATAAGATGATCATGGCAAACCATAAACATCTTCATGCGAGCTTTCCACCTGGGAGAAAAGCTCAGGTGTGAATTTGGGCGGTTTCGTTAGAGTAAACCCGTAACTCCGTGGTTGAGAAGCGGCGGCGGCAGCAGGTTGTGGTGGGTCGACATTTTCACCGCCGCTTCGATTCGGGATGGGCTCCTGTGCACCTCCGGAGTTAAGGCAAGTGTTGAATAGCATACCGCTTTCTTCGGCCATTTCGAGATTGAAAGAGTGGGATCTCTACTTAGAACGAAGTAGAACTTGCTCGATACCACTTGATGGTCCCTTGGAGCCTAAAGGGGGGGGGGGGGTGAATAGGCTCTTATTCAAACTCTTTCTTTTCTCTCAAGACACAAAGACTTATCTAGTTTAAGTGATAGAATCACCTGGAAGATAACCAGGATAGTGGAAGTATTTTGTTTTATTATCACAAGGTGATTACAACAAAAATAGAAGCAAACACTCTCTTACACTCGTTTACAACAATGAACTCACACGCTAGCCAAGTTCCTTTTGTGTTTTTGTTTTCACTTAAGCTCATGTATATATGAAGTATAAGTATGAATATTTATACAAAACATTCCTAAGAGACAACCTTGGAACTTGAAGTTCCGGAATGCGTTCCGCACTAATTATCCCTCGGTAACTGTCCGCCTTGATGCGCTGCGGATTGTGGAGCTCAAGAGCTTGGATTTGAAGAGTATAAGTGTCTTTGTGAGTTCCGAGATACAATTAAGGTTGTGTCCACATATCCGGATGATCCACGTGTAAGATTCTTCTTGATCTAAATGCATTCGTCTTACATCGGGACAAGCACGAGCCGATAACTTTAAATGCGGTTTTGTTGAGCAGGTGTCTTCTTGGTCCGGTGTAATTTTCCTTACTCCGTAGTTAATGAAGCTCGGAACCTTACTCCGTGTCAGTGGTTGCTTACTCCGTATCTATTCGATCGGAATCCTTAGTCCGTGTCGCGCGCTTCCTTACTTCGCATGTAAGTTCCTTACTCCGCATGTAGGTTCCTTACTCCGCATGTAAGTTCCTTACTCCGCATGTAAGTTCCTTACTCCGCATGTAGGTTCCTTACTCCGCATGTAAGTTCCTTACTCCGCATGTAAGTTCCTTACTCCGTATGTAAGTTCCTTACTCCGTGTGTAAGTTCCTTACTCCGTATGTAAGTTCCTTACTCCGGGCGAGTAATAAGTCCGGATTCCTTACTCCGCATCTGGTTTCTTTACTCCGCATCTATTTTCTTTACTCCGCATCTATTTTCCTTACTCCGCACTTATTTTCCTTACTCCGCACTTATCCTTTAAGTTCTTAGTCCGTAGGATTGTTCCTTATTCCGTATGTATTTGTTACTTGGTTATTTACCAAGTGTTTGACGACACTAACTCTTGTCCGGATCAGGATTATGTATCCTGTCCTTAGCTTTGCTCTCACGAGTGCACCTTTGGATTAGTGACATACCTTCTGCAATGATCAAATAAACACAAAAGATCTCAGATCAAATTACATAAGGCTTTATCAGCATTATCCAAATTCTGGGTTTGATCCAACAGTAATTTTTTGATGATACTTTTTTGATAGCTGAAACTTTAGCATTATGTTCTTGAATATCCTCTTAGTAAAAGTTAATGTTCCTAGTTTTAACATTACTTTGGCTGATTTTAATTTTGAAATTTCAAATTGATTTTAGAGGCTTCAACCTATTAGATCGAAAAGAGAGTGTTGTCTCCAAATGGATTTTAGAGGCTTCAACATGTTAAAAGGCCAAGGCTGGATGCCTAGTAGCCTATTTCCTCACTCTTATATTATCTCATCTGCTGGGGGTTTTGTTTCTCTTTGAAAATTGGGTTTATCCAAAAAAATGATATTTTCTTGATTATCTTACTGATGTTGTATCACTGCTTGGTGCAACAGTATGCTTTGGCATATCGATGGCTTTCTGATTATGGGTTGGTTTTTTAGAATGGAATTCAAATCGATGGCTTTGTTGTTGCTAAAATACTATATTTTTCTGTCAAACAAAAATTATTTTTAAATTATAATATAACATGAATTCCAACAAAATTCAAAAAATAAAATTCAGAAATCAAAATTTGTGTCAAATATGCCTTATTAAATGGCTAAAAATATATTGAAATTTTACTTCACATATTGTTGGGGTGTGTTGCTGGTGGTGGTCGTTCTTGGTGCTCATCTTCTTGGTGTTGGGACATGCCGCAAGTTGTTGGTGCTTGTGTCTGGCTGGTGGTTGCCTCCTTTCGTCGCCTTGAATGGCTTGGTGTACATTCTGCCTGGTTACCAGTTGTTGCTATTTCACCTATTATCACAACGGACTCAATTTCATGCCTTGCAGTGTCAAGATTAAAGTGTGAAAACGTCCTTGAATCTGATCCATTTTAGGGTAATTTTATTGATGTTTGTTGTTGTGTTGTTTTATGCATATTGAGATTACGACTTCAGGACATTGGGATTGAGAGAGAGAGTGGACATGGTCAAGATGATCCTATTTTTCTGCAATAATATATTATTACCTTTAGTAAAAAAATAAACAATTAAAAATCTGTGTATGCAAAAAAGAAAAATATGTTACCTTATATTTAGATCTTTTTACCCGTTGCAAAGCCTTTTCCATTGCACTCTTAATTCTTCTTTTCCCTCGAAAAGGATCTTCTCTAGGCTTCAATCTATTACCTTGAATGATAGGTAATGCATCTTCAATGTTCATGAGGGGTTGGAAAGAAGGTTATTGCTCTTCAATCCCTATTGGCATCTTATCCATGTGAGTCTGTATCATATGTTCAATTTCCTCATGCAACCGTATGCCGGCCTGAAGAGCATATGTATAAACATCTTTAAACTGTGCAGCTCGATATGATATTTTTGTATAAACCCTGCAAAGATGCCTAGATTGTTCTGATTCTTCCAAATTTGGGTTTACATTAATGTTGTATTAGTGCATGTCACTAACATCAATTGACCTTGCATTTGTAGTCCATCTCTTCATGATGTGATGGGTAGGAACTTCAATACAATTCACACCATCCCTCAATACTTTAATAGTATGAGAACATAGGATGCCATTTGTTTCAAAGTGTCTACAACTACACATCAAATAATCATCCATACTCCTCTTCATATTCCAAATCTTATTGCCATTGTGAGGTCCAACTTTGTACAGATTTTCACCATCCAAAGTAATATCATGAGCTCAAATAAATAGTTCCAAAGATCTCCTATATTCTTCCTGGAACAATTCAAAAATTTTCCGTGTATATATTTTCCCTAAATTCTCAACCATTTTCACTCCTATTTGCACTTTTGATAGCCTATGACACAAATTATAATCAGAATTAAGTTCTTTGTATCTCTTATCAGCAAGGATCCTTTCAAAGTGAGTGAAGAATTGAATGAGATCATGATTTGACTTCAAATATTTTTTTAATGCTGCATTAAAACTCTCACTGAGTTGAGTACTTTTCATCCCTGCAGACCAGTGATATCTCGTGTAGTAGTGTGCCCATTTATGCCTAACCTTAAACAACCCTTCAAGCCACCTATTTTCACGGATGTTATATTCATGAAGCATTTTCTCCCATTCATCCAAAAACTGAACCTCCTCATCAATATTTTCCATTAAATAGGCAATCTTGCCTTTAATACTGCTATTGCATGAAGAAGAGGTTTCTCTAATATTGTTGGTGTGCTTAAGGGCATTTTGCATTATATGCCACTTACATAAGTGATGGAAAGTCATAGGCAACTCTTCAACGATTGCAATTGCCATGCTAGTATCCTGATCAGTTAAGATCATTTTTGGTGCCTTTTTAGACATAGCATCTAAAAATGTCCTAAACAACCATTTGAAAGACTCTGCTGTCTCATCATACATTAATGTAGCACCAAAAATCACAGTTTCCCTATGATGATTCAAACCCACAAATATAGCAAAGGGACGATGTTCATTATTAATCTTGTAAGTTGTATCGAAGCTCACCACATCGCCAAATATAGCAAAATCCATTATCATCTGAGTATCTGCCCAAAAAATGTTTGTTATCAACTCATCACTATCAAACTGCATATCAGAGTAGAAAGATGGGTTTGCTTGTGCCTATTTCTTAAAGTATTCTTGTATACTTCCAGCTTCACCATACAACAACTTCTTCTGTCTTCTTCTCGTAAGATAGTTATGTTGATCTAGTTTTGTAAATCCAAGGCATTCCCTCCCCCCAGATTGTTTGCCAAACAATTCATATGCAGACCGTAGAGGTATGCCAGAATGGTCCACCAACTTAATTTCTGCACCTTGAATTTCAGAAATCCTGCGTTGCGAAGTCATCATATGAGAGCACTCAGACTTGACAAATGGATGGTTATGCTCTTTTTTAAATAGATAGATCTCATATTTCCCTTTGCTTTTGTTCATCCTAATACCCAAAGTAGCCTCACATCCACACCTTGTCTCAGCCCTTGGATTTTTAGGTGAATGATCTCTCTTTTTTTGTATGTGAATCCCCTGTTTAGAACAAACATATATTATTGATGTCACCTTTCCTGTTTCTTTGTTCTTCGCACAATAATCCTTTCTTATACTAAAACCACACTGCCTACCATATTCATTATAAAATTTGTATGCTGATTCTTCACTGTCAAACTCCATACCTATCTTGGGTGTGCATTCTTCAATATCCATGATCAACTTGTAACAATAACATACATTAAAAAGAAGAGATATACATATCAGGATAAATAAAAGAAAAATGGCAGTAAAGCACAAATAAACTAAAAGAATCCCAAAGCAATCCGACCACCAAGAATGAAAATGCAAATACAAGTAATGGATTGAGGGAATAAAATAGAGAAATTTTTATTTTTTTTCCATAATTACTATATCATAGAGCCGATTTGACCGTATATATATATATAGAAAAAACAAAGTATGGGTATTATAAACACAGAAACAATAAAAAGAGAGAAGAAAAATCTATATTTATTTTTTAACTTATTATTCAAGAACGTAAAGCATCTCAAAAATAGGATTTTAAAAGTGCACATAAAATAAAGGGTCTGCTCAAGAACTCACTGACCACGGCGCTTTCTTAATTGCCACAGTGGCGTTGGCGTTGGTGATGTTCGTTGCACAGGGGACGGGGGTGGCAGATACAGATCAGGAGTGCTTGAGGAGCCTGGTGAACGTTGTGACGAGGCAGCAATCTGACGGCGCTGAGGAGGGGCTACTGCTGGAGATGGCGGGGCTGTTGGGGTGAGGGAGGGCGGCTGCTGGACGGGGAAGGGGCTGCTGCCGGAGATGGCGGGGCTGTTGGGGCGAAGGAGGGAGGCTGCTGGACGGGGGAGGGGCGGCTGCCGGAGATGGCGGGGCTGTTGTGGCGAAAAAGGGCGGCTGCTGGACGGGGGAGGGGCTGCTGCCAGCGATGGCGGGGCTGTTGGGGCGAAGGAGGGCAGCTGTTGGATGGGGGAGGGGTGCTGCCGGAGATGGCAGGGCTGTTGGGGCGAAGGAGGGCGGCTGCTGGAAGGGGGAGGGGCTGCGGCCGGAGATGGCAGGGCGAAGGAGGGCGGCTGCTGGACGGGGGAGGAGCTGCGTACAAACTCGTCGCAGGTACGGGCAGCATAGAAGGAGGGCGGCTGCTAGGTTTTGTTTTAGATTTATTTTCAAAATAGAGAGGAGGGAAGTGTTTGGTGGTGACGGCTAACGGCGTGAACGTTTTAAACGACATTACGTGCAACGTTTTGAGATTATTTTTAATTACAGCCGTTGGATGTGTGAATTAATGACGTGGCACGATCAAATTGATTTAGCCACACCGTGCGGATAAAGTGGAAATCCGCAGCGAACTCAAATCCTATTTTACGTAGTGTGGGCTAAATGCGAGTTTCCATTCTTCCGACACAACTTTTATAAATAAGCCCTCAGTCACGGTATTTAAGGCGGCGGGCAACACAAAGCGGAAGGGAGACGGGACGACACAATGAGAACTGATTGAAGAGCCCCAACCACGATCACCCAACGCCGCCTCTTGAGGTCTGCGAAAACCCATCACAGCACCTACCTTCAATACAACGATCATCCTATCACGCTCAGGGCCAGATATCCAACAGACCATCACTCTACTATCTCAATGCGGTAGGGGGCTGCGGCGTGCTCACTCCTTTGTCTTTTTTTTTCTTTTGTTATGAATTAAGTTTTACAATTAATTTAATTTCAAACTTCAATTATTATTTTGAATCTCTGTTCTTCATCTTAATAATTTATTTAGGTGATATGGTTTGCAATTCGTTCCTCTATCTATTTTAAATTTTTTGCAATTAATTTGCGATTGTAGTTAATTGTAGATTATTTAAAGCATGATTTTTAATTGTGATTAATTCGGGGTTACGGTTAATTAATTTTGAGATGTAAAGATTATTTTTCGTAGTGTTCAATTTGATCTTCCGAATGCAAAACATAATCGTTTCTAGGATTGGTACGAGTTCAAGTTTGATTTCTAGTGTGAATTCATAATTTAATTATAATCATGGAGTCTTGGTTTAATTAAATTATGGGGCCTTAAATATGTTATTGCATCTTTAGAAGATAATAATAAATAATAATTGTGTCTTTAATTAATTAATTTTCTTTAAATATTTAATTTCACACAAAATCTCCCTCATTTTTTAACTTAGCTTTTCTTTATTTTTCTTGACGAATAAGTTGAATTAAATTTTATAAGTCTTCCGGTTAGTGAATGACCTAGGTTAGCCCTATGCTATACTTATTTGAAGTGTGTGTGTGACAAACACTCTATTTCACCCTGTACTCAGCTTCAGCACTAGACCTTAACACCACATGTTGCTTTTTACTCTTCCATGCTACAAGACTGCCACCAAGAAACACAATAATCGGTAATGGATCTCCGGTCAATTGGACATCTTGCCCAATTAACATCAGAATAACCTTGTATAGTAAAATTACCATGGTTGGTAAACAGAAGATCGCGTCCAGGTGCACCCTTCAAGTACCGCACAATCTGTAAGGCTGCATTCCAGTGAGTAGTACGAAGAGTACCCATAAATTGACTTATGGTATTTACTACAAAGGAAATATTTGGTCTGGTGACTGTCAAATAATTAAGCTTTCCAACTAACCTTCGATATTGAGTAAGATTCTTGAGCAAGTTACCATGTTCAGAATCCAATCTGACATTTGGATCCATAGGAGAATCAACAGGTTTTGCCCCTAAGTATCCAAGAACATACTTCCACTGTGACAAAGAGATTGACCGACCAGAATAGGCCACTTTGATGCCCATTATGTCTCACTTTCATTAAAAATAACCAAGTCATGCGAGAATAATCATTCACAAATGTAACAAAATATTTGAAACCAGAAGAAGTTGAGATAGGAAAGGGATCCCATACATCATAGTGAACTAACTCAAAAGGTTTACTCACCCGATTTAATTGATGGGAAGTAAAGGAGACACAATGATGTTTACCTAACTCAAAAGTTGCACACATAAAAGACCTAATAGAAGTAGTAGAGGGCGACATAAATTGAAGCTTACTGAGAGAAGGATGTCTAATGAACGAATTTTAACCTCTCTCTAACAGAGTTTAGCTATTGTTGTTTAATTTGTTCTTTAAAATTATAATTTTAGTTCCCTTAATGTTTACTACACAGCATAACAACATGTAAGGGGTCAAACCCACAAGGATTAACCAAGTTTTCTAGTTTTTAATCAAGTCACCAATTCACTCAAGTCGTAGAAAACGTTAATGATGCAAAGATTGTTTTGGATACATGTTGCTTTTTGTGTTTTTAAATTTATGAATAATGTTTTAAATATTTTGGAAATTAATGATGCAAAGATTGTTTTGGATTTGATATTTCAGAATTAAGGCATCTAGGGTCACAAATTCACCAACCGTACACTGTTTCTACTGATTTAGGTATTCTTCAATTTGTTTTACTGAGATACATGTTATTTATCAACCAAGGTTCTGCAATGGTCATTGTCGGACCTTCTAAGAGCTTACTGCATGAATGGTCATCATTACAGCAGCTTACACAGCTAATAAATCACACAAATGCAAGGATAATGGTCACACCAAACATGTGTATGTCAAGAATCATAGGATCTGTCCCAGATTAGGACTAAGAAAACCAGAAGTGCACATCCCAGATTATAGAGGTTAAGATAAGATTCTTAAAACATGCAGAGATTCACGTAAACAAACCCAGAATTCACCCAAAATCAGTATTACAACATATGGGGCTACATTGCTCCCCTAGAATTAAAGAACTACTCACACATGCTGAAGATTACAGAGAAATCCATCAAATACAACATTTGAAACAGGAGAGAAAGTGTGTTTTAAAGTAGCTTCCTTCCTCCAAGTGCAAGATAGATCCCAACCCCAGCTCTGATCTTCAGTTCCAGCAGCAATCCAGGCCTCCAAGGTGGTTTTTCAGCCCAGCTTCTCAATTTTTGTCTAAGGTCTCTAAGATATTTTGCAAGGGATGTTCTTTCCCCTTTTATAGGGCTGCAGGTGAAGCTAAGGATGTGCCCTAACCCCCAGCTGGCATCACTAAAGTGAAACAACGTAGTTTTGGTTAATGACCCAAAATCCACCTCAAAAGTACAATATAGCTCAAACCAAGCAAAATTAGGCCAAGGTTCTTTAGGGAAAAGTCATCAACATCACAAAACAAATGGGACTGTGCAAACACAGGCTTGCATGTGATATCCTCATATCATGTGTAGCTCCAAATGATGTGAAATTCTGCCTCAAGCTTCCTTAAATCATGTAGAAAGCAGTCATGCATTAATCTCCTTGCATGTGATAATGCCCATATCACGTGCAGCTTTATTTTTCCTCATCAGTCTGCCTTCTTTCGTCACAAGTTCTCTCATTGGTAAATAAAATTGTTGGATCAAGCCCAGAATTTGGATAATGCTGATAAAGCCTTATGTAATTTGATCTGAGATCTTTTGTGTTTCTTTGATTGTTGCAAAAGATATGTTATTAATTCGGAGATACACTCGTGAGAGCAAAGCTAAGGACAGGATACATAATCCTGATCCGGGCAAGAGTGAGTGTCGTCAAACACTTGGTAAATAACCAAGTCACCAATACATACGGAATAAGGAACATTCGTGCGGACTAAGAACTTAAAAGCTACGGATTACGGAATCTGTTCCTAATGCCTCAAACGGACTAAGTCAAACTGATGCGGAGTAAGAGTCTTGGTCTACAAGGTCGCACGAAGTAAAAGTTTAAGTCTTCCTCTCAAGCGAACTAAAGAAGACACGGAGTAAGGGATCCGAGTCTTTCATACATACGGAGTAAGGAAGTATTGATGCGGAATAAGGACCCGAGTCTTTATTTGCACGGAGTAAGGAAATTAAATGCGGAGTAAGGAATCCGGGCCACTCACTCATACAGAGTAAGGAACTTACATACGGAGTAAGGAACTTACATGCGGAATAAGGAAGCACTAACACGGACTAAGGATTCCAGTACCTAATAGATACGGAGTAAGCAACCACTGACACGGAGTAAGGTTCCGAGCTTCATTAGCAACGGAGTAAAGAAAAATTACACCGGACCAAGAAGATGCTACTTCAAACTACCGCATTTAAAGTTATCTGCTCGTGGTGTCCCGATGTAAGACAAACTTGTTGAGAACCTGAAGAATCTTACACGTGGATCACCCGGATATGTGGACACAACCTCAATTATATTTGGGAACTCACAAAGGCACTTATACTCTTCAAACCCAAGATCTTGAGCTCTACAAACCGCAACAGTCAAGGCAGAGAGATTACCAAGGAATAGTTAGTGCTGAACGCATTCCGAAACTACAAGTTCCAAGGTTGTCTCTTAGGAATGTTTGTATAAATATTCATACTCGTACATTTGTGTAAAAGAGTGTAAGGAAGCCAAGATCAACCCTGTGTATGCACAAGAGTTCAAAAGATAGAATTAGGCTAGTGTGTGAATTCCTTTGTAAACAAAGTGTAAGAGAGTCTTGCTTCTATTTTGTTGTATTTATCTTTTGATAATAAAACAAAATACTTCCACTATCTGGTTATCTTCCGCAGTGATTCTATCACTTAACTGGATAAGTGTTTGTGTCTTAAGAGATTAGAAAGAGTTTCGATAAGTGCCTATTCACCCCCCTCTAGGCTCCAAGGGACCATCAAAAATGATTTGGCTGATATACTTGAGAAGACTTTACCTAAAAACCTGTCAAAATAGCTCAAAAACACATCTATATAGGCAAACAATATCTTCCTAGGGGTTAGAGCAAGTTTCTATGAATTATGGTGCAATTTAGGCTCTAAACATGCTTTTTACTACCCTAAATATATACAAGATTAACGACATAAATGCACGTTATCAAACACATCACACTTGGACCATTGCTTGTCCTCAAGAAAAAACATACAAGCATGCAAAAATAAAATAAACACATAGTCACACCGGAATGAAAATAAAAATAAAAATCAAGGAGAGTCATGGTTTCCTAGGCAGGCTACTTTATCATGATGAAATGGGCATTCAAGTATCCAAATTGAATTATAAGTTAGCTCATTCATGTCCATACCCTAAGTCCAACAACCATGCAGTCTCATCACTGAAATTTAGATATTAATAAACATTCCATGATAAAACAACATCTAGTTTCCCTTAAAGTCCTCACCAAGATTAGAGTAACCTCACTCAAATATAAATGTTCATACAAACCCAAGTATAGTACCTAACAGAAAATCAATGGGTTGGAAAGCTCCTACATTCTCCACTAGTTATTAATTAAGTACTTGCCAAGCAAACATTAGAGTTCCCTACTGTGCTCATCAAAGAAAACACACCCTCTATTCTACTTTATTTGGAGACTCACACACTATTCTAAACTCAATGAACTCACACTCACACTATTCTAAAATTTTCAACCAATGTGGCTGCAAAACAGCACCATCACACAAATAACCATCAAGCCATTGTGGCTTTTATTCTGAAAATATTTTTCACTTTTTGTTTTTATATTGTTTTTGGCTTTTTTCACACTTCTTTTAAATAATAAGCTTACAATGTTGTATTTAATGCTCTCCCTTGATGGATTATTCACTCTTTTACCTTTTTTTATGCTCACCTTTTTTTTATTTTTTTTTTTTTTTTTGCCTTTTTCTTTTCTGCAATGAGATAAACATATGTACAAACACATAAAAAGGGCTGGATTTTTTCAAATGCATACCCCTTTTTTTAATATGCGAAGTTGAGGGAGACAAAAATGCATTGAGTGTCTCACATCCCATTATCCAAAATAGAACTAGGATGCATAGGAAGTCAAAGTGACTTAATGGCCTTGCATCACTAGTTACACACACCAAACACCGAGCACTAAGAAGTAATCACATTGTCACGCCCCGAATAACGAGGTGTTGGCGGGTGTCTCCCAAGTGGCGCAGGTGCGCGCTACTTGCGGAGGGGCAGAGCGGAAAGCGTAGCTGGTGCAGACGGGATAAGCTCCATGGCAGTTCGTGCGGGAGATCGATGGAGCCCCTTCGGAGTTCAGACGTACCGACCCGGTTAAATGCGTGGAGTAAGCCGCTAGTCTCGGACTTGACGTTGAAGAGGGGACTTGGCCACCCCTACACAAACTGGTCGGGAACTGGAGCCGTTCTCCTGATAAGCCCAAGGCAGGGCGAAAGCAGTCTATGTGTGCCCCGATTGGTATGGCTTACTCGGTGCATCCACCAGGGTGACCGAGTGCCGCACGGGTGAAAACCCTGACCCCGTGACAAAGTGGTATCAGAGCGGTTGCGGCCCATATCCACATGCTCGCCGAAGTACTCTCGCGAGAGATATGCGTGGTCCTTGATCCCAAGTTGGGAGGGAGCCCCTAACAGATGGGGGTCGACCAAGAGGAGGTCTTGCACGCATCGCGTCCACCAACGTCATCCGCCGACCCATGGTGGAGTTCCCGAGGATGGGACAGAGTAGCACTACGGTCGAGAGGAGCGCGTCACCAAACGATCTTGGTTCCTCCGAACTCACTAACGCAACGAGGACGTTGTGAAATCAAGTGCGGGAGGATGTCACGCCCCGAACAGCGAGGTGCTAGCGGGTGTCTCCCAAGTGGCGCAAGTGCACGCTACTTGCGGAGTGGCAGAGCGGAAAGCATAGCTGGTGTGGACGGGATAGGCTCCACGGCAGTTTGTGTGGGAGATCGATGGAGCCCCTTTGGAGTTCAGATGTACCGACTCGGTTAAATGCGGGGAGTACGCCGCTAGTCTCGGACTTGACGTTGAAGAGGGGACTTGGCCATCCCTACACAAACTTGTTGGGAACTAGAGCCATTCTCCTGATGAGCCCAAGGCAGGACGAAACCAGTCTAAGTGTGCCCCGATCGGTATGGCTTACTCGGCGCATCCACCAGGGTGACCGAGTGCCGCACGGGTGAAAACCCTGACCCCGTGACAAAGTGTCCATCAACGAGACTGGGCGAAGTTGTTCAATGTTGCTCAGTTTTCGTATAACCTCCAACGGAGCGAAGTGACAGGGAAAAGCCCATTTGAAATTGCTACGGGGCAACAACCACTTACTCCGAGTGCTGTTGTCTCACCTTACACGGGCAACAATCCCTACGCTTACAAAGTCGCAAAGGAATGGCAAGAAGAATCGGACATCACAAGGGCTTGTCTCAACAAGGCCGCCAAGTGGATGAAGAAATGGGCCGATGCCAAGCGACGTCCCAAGGAGTTTGCGGTGGGAGACAAAGTGATGGTAAAGCTATTTCCAAATCAGTTCAAGTCTCTCCGCCAAGTACACAAGGGCTTGGTCCGAAGATACAAAGGCCCCTTTTCGATCATCAAACGGATAGGGAAGACAGCATACCAAGTCCAACTACCTCAAAGACTGAAGATTCACAATGTTTTCCATGCAAGCCTACTCAAGCCATTTCATGAGGACGCCGAAGATCCAAGTCGCGGGGAATCAAGTCGAGCACCTACCGCTGTCGTCACCGCGTTCGACAAGGAAGTGGAGCACATCCTAGCCGACCGAGTGATACGAAGACGAGGAGTTCCCAACTACTCGGAGTACTTGATCAAGTGGAAGGGCCTGCCCGATCAAGAAAACAGCTGGGAGCGTGAAGACCTACTGTGGCAGTTCGCGAACCACATCAAGCGCTACAAAGAAGAAGACGTGACGAGGACGTCACGAGCTTAAGTGGGGGAGGGTGTCACGGTTTGGAGCCTCACGACACTTTTTTGTAACATATTAGAGTCATTTGTAATGATTGTACAACTTATAGAAAGAGTTAGCACTTGTATAGGCGATTTGTACTCTCACACCAACTTGATGTTTCCTGGTGCCAGTTACAAAAATGTCCTACATCTTATATGTAGAGCAAGGCTCTAGTGTTGAAACTTGTACTTGACATTTGTGTTAATATAAGTTTTCTCACTTTCAAACATTCTCTACAACTTCCATAAATTGTTGTTCGTTGTCCCGAACGACTCTAAACATTCACTCAAACTTAAACGGCTTACTTAGTTCGTAAAGTTTCTGCTAAGCAACTAAGTGCCGCACGAGTTAGCTCGTCGTAAGACTAACTCCGTGACAACATGCTTACTTGACTCCTACCATTAAATAACTAATGTTGAATGCTAGAGGAGCAGCAAACTACAAACCTATAACCCAATAATGGCACTCAAAGGCTAGAAAGAGGCTTTTCTCATTTTTCCTTTGGAATTCTCGTTTTCACTCAACTCTAAGGGACACTAAGTGTTATCCTAGCATGTCATGCCATTTAATATTCAAATTCTAGCTATACTAATATGGTGATATCATTCACAAAGTAGAGACATGATTAAACCAAATCATAACACACCTTAACTACCTTAACACCCTAATCACAACATGATACGAATGTGGCATAAAAATTTTAAAATTCATGCCAAAATTGCATACCTTGTATCCATGCCTCACCGCATGTAATTCATACATTCAAACAAGCAAAAATAACAGCAAACAAATAGTCCAAAAACCAAAAACCAAAAACAAGCATGCAATCACACAATCACAAACAATAAACAAATGGCTCAAGTCATTCCCCAACACACTACACTTAAAATATGCTATATCCTCATGGCATGAAATAGGGAAGAAAGATTAGGAAGATCCTGACCTATCTGCTGGTAAGCTATAATAGTAGATAACCTGGGCCACCATTCTCCTTACACGAGCCACAAAATTAGCTGAAGTTTCACCGCGTACTGCCCAACTATCTCTCAGCTGCAGGATAGCTAGCAAATAATAACAAACAAAAATCCCACAGCTGAACTGGTCAGGCTGTTGAGGGAATTCCATTTCAGTGAGGTGAATAAGAGGTAATTTGTCCTGTAGCAACCCATCTTTCTTCATTGCGTCTTTGATTCTTTTCATGAAGCCATGAACAAGCTACCTCTTCCTTCTTCCCAACCCATGGCCTTGACTTGGATCATACAACACTGCATGCCCTGCACTTAAATCCAATTGTACTAATACAAAATGGTGATCAATGTGTACAGAGATTAATACCTCATGCACGGTCTTCCAGGGTCGGTGGCCTTCATTCGCACCATTCATGCGCTGACGCAAAACACTTTCGGACAAGGGGTGCTCATATAATTCGCACAACATAATGGACTTGTACTGGGCCAGCGGGTAATTATGAGGCTCAGCCCCCACTACGAAATGCATGGTTCTGTAAAACAAATCCACATCATATGTACATAAAAATTCATTACTGGAGATCCGTCGGAGGAAGTCGGATGTGAAGACGTCCATGTCCCTTACAAAGCGAACCTGCAGCACCTTAGGGTCTATGAATCGCTCAAACTCCTCTTGAGCTTCCTCAGAGGATATGGCTGGATTAATTCTCAAATAAATGGGCTCTCCAAGGAAGTCTTGAGGCTCAGTTGGAATGTCCGTCCCCCATGAAATAGGGTGTACAACAAAGAATATGCAGGATCCACATAGGGCTCATTAGGTGAGTACCTTGCTTCTAGTTCTGGCTGTGGTTTCTCTTCTTGGGCATGGTAAGAGCCTGCATAGGTTGGAGGTGAGTCTTCCTGGGCTGGAGGTGAGTTCTCATTAGATATCTCCACTACTGGAGAGCTTGTGGACTTTTTCTTTCTGCTCAAGGCCCACCAAATTTTTCCCAGTAGGCCTTTGATTTCTTTGTTATCTTTATTCAGTTCCTCCACTTCGTGCTTCGTCTTAGAATGATCCCTTCTTAGCTCTTGATTTTCTTGTCTCCATGCATCATTAGAGGCAGCAGTAGGAGCCTCTGGGGCTTCCCATGCCCTTATTGTAGGTCTAGAGGTGGCTTGCTGGTCTTGAGAGATGAGTGCCATTAATAACTTCCACTTCACTTACCACTTGACCACTTATACCTTGAAAGAATTTAAAAATATCTTCTTTGTGCACATTGTACTGCATATACATTGCAGTGAGCCTGAATAAGGTTTGCTTCCTTTCATCCAATGGGGTGGAGGTGTCCCTTGCAAATTCAGTAGGCCTCTCCATATGAACACTGTGCCTAGATGGCTGTGGTGCAGTAGGGATGCTATCCCCCCAATTGCCTCTTGTGCTGACCCCTAAAGCTCCTTCCGAGTGCAGCACTCTTAAAATCCAACGAGATAAAAAAGGGGTGCTGTCCATATAGGCAAAATGCCGGGCATACAGGCTTTGAAATATAATACACAACATTATGCCATTAATCCTTTTTGTTAAGTTCTTCTTCCACCACTTAAAAATGGAAGTGGCCCAGTCCACGTTTAACATATGGTCAATACTATACATTAATTCTAGGTGTGACTTAGGCACACTATCCATTCCATTGGTCTGAAGCAGCAAACACTTCCCTACAAGGTGGGCTAGGCATCTAAATCTACCCTTAAAGCCATTCTTAGTAAACTGCCGCCTTCTTTCAAGTCTTTTGGCATAATTACAAGAAGTACCATACTCCCCTAAGTTCAGTTGAGGGAAATGATCAGTAGGTACAGGGAGATTAAAGCATCTCCTAATTATCTCAGGTGTTATATGGATATAAACCCCCTGCACCTACCCTAGGACTTCATCTTCTTCCTCATTTAAATAGATTGAATGAAACGCAGTGTAATAGATGGCACAACGGGCTGAAACTAACCTTATTAAGCCAAAATTTTGAATCTTTAGTGCCACCTCACTTGACCATCCAAGTTCTGATTCCTCCAAAGCACTCAAATCCAAGGCATGCCCTAAGAACATCTCCCCATCCTCACTGCTTGTAGAACTTCATGATTGGACCTCTTCCTTGCCTGACCTCCTTGTTTGCACCATCTTGCTCTGAAAAATTGAGGTTTGGCTTGAAGAATTACGGGAGAAAAAAGGTGTAATCAGGCTGCAGCAGCAAGAACTAGTTTTTCCCTAATTTCAAATCTGGAAATCATATTTGCCTTGTTCGACCTAGATCTCGTCCCCAAAACTTATTGCGTGCAGAACAACATGTGCTCCAAATCCCATCATGCATGTGTCCTCAAAATTTCAGGCTAAATGGACAAAAATACCCCTAGCACGTGATATGACCATTGTCGCGTACAGGTCTAAAGTGTCCCAAAGTTTTGTGGGAGGACCCTCATGAGCTGTAGATCAAATGTCCCTTCTGCACGTGATATTGTTAAAGTTTCTTTGAGGCAGAAAATTGATATTTTGGCATTTGTACCCTCCAAATGCCAGCTAGGATATCGTGTGCACATGAGATAATTACTCCTACTATTAATATCTACCTCCCATAAACATTTCAGCGCAAAATGAGGTGCACGCCATATGGCCATATCATGTGCATTACCACGTTCAGGCCCAAATTGGCCCAAAATTTTCCACTGAGTTTCTATTGCACTGTATATCAACTTCTCTTCTTGCACGGCATATGTTTGGGTTCAATTGCAAGCACTTTTGGGTTTCACTTGGTCATTCCACTAGGACTTGGGCCTTAAAAATAAATCCAGAAGTTCAAGGCCCATTAATTTGCTCTTTTTGCAAGGTGGTTAGTAAAGATAAAACAAAGTTTCATGCACCAAGGTTAGCTCACACAAACAAATATTAAATAAAAACAAAAACAAAACCTTTGGGTTGCCTCCCAATAAGCGCTTTATTTAAAGTATGTAGCTAGACTGCGAGATGTGATCATGAAGGTGCAAGAGAGAGGGCATCAACAACCTCCCTCTGAGCCGGGTCATAATATGGTTTTAATCTATTTCCATTTACCCAAAATTTATTGCCATCTTCAGCTTGGAGCTCAAAGCTCCCATATGGCTTCTTTTCTGTTATAACAAAAGGTCCCATCCATTTGGACCTTAATTTTCCGGGAAATAACCTCAACCTAGGGTTAAATAGAAGTACTTTCTGTCTCAGGTTTAAAGGTTCATTGTTTAATTGCCTATCATGCCATTTCTTGGTTCTTTCTTTACAGAGTTTAGCACTTTCATAGGCCTCCATTCGAAACTCATCCAACTCCCTGAGTTGGGTCAGCCTCAGTTCCTTAGTCTCATCTGGATCAAAGTTAAGCTTCCTCAAGGCCCATAGAGCCTTGTGTTCTAACTCCATTGGCAAATGACATGCCTTCCCATAAAGAATGCGGTAGGGTGACATCCCAATGGGTGTTTTATAGGCTGTCCTATATGCCCATAAGGCTTCATCAAGCCTTTGGGACCAATCCTTCCTGTTTCCTCCAACTGTTTTATCTAAAATGGCTTTAATCTCTCTGTTGGACACCTCAGCCTGTCCATTAGCTTATGGGTGGTAAGCTAAGGACTTCCTACGGTTTACACCATACTTCACCAATAATTTATCAAATAACTTATTACAAAAGTGACTACCTTCATCACTAATTATAGCCCTTAGTGTCCCAAAGCGGCTAAAAATATTCCTTGAGAGGAATTTAGTCACAACCCTGGCATCATTTACTTTTGTTGGAATTGCCTCCACCCATTTTGACATGTAGTCCACAGCCAACAAAATATATGAATAGCCATCAGAGATGGGGAATGGCCCCATGAAATCTATGCCCCAAATGTTAAGAATCTCAACTGGAAGAATTCCAGTTAAGGGCATCTCATTTTTCCTAGACAATCCACCTACCCTTTGGCATCTATCACAGGTTAGGTGTAGGTGTCCTTAACCATTGTGGGCTAATAAAACCCACATTGCCTAATTTTTGCCACTATCCTTTGGACGCCAAAGTGGCCCCCATAGTTAGATGCGTGGCAATTATGCACAATATCCTTGGTCTCTTCATCGGGGACATACCTCCTAATGATCTGATCAGCGTACCGTCCGTAGAGGATGGGATCATCCCAGATGTACCTTTGAGCATCAGTGATAAACCGTTTTTGCTGGTGATAATCAAACCTTTTGGGAATAAATTTAGTGGCCAAATAGTTTGCTATGTCAGCAAACCAAGGAAGCTGGTTAACCTCAAGCACCTTCTCATTAGGGAAGTCATCTAAAATGGGCAGAGACTTTGGTGCATTTTCCACACGAGAGAGGTAATCAGCCACAGTATTCAGGGCTCCATTTGTATCTCTAATTTCAAGATCAAACTCTTATAAAAGGAGAACTCATCTAAGCAAGCGTGGCTTAGCTTCCTTTTTGGTAAACAAATATTTCAAGGTTGCATGGTCAGTAAACACAACAACCATAGACCCAAAAAGGTAGGGTCTAAATTTGTTACATCTATAAACCACCACCAGAAGCTCCTTCTCAGTGGTGGTGTAGTTCTGTTGGGCCTCATCGAGGGTTTTACTTGCATAATAAATTACCCTAAACACCTTGTCTCTTCGTTGCCCAAGGATTACCCCCACAGCATAGTCACTAGCATCACACATCAGCTCAAAGGGCTATTCCCAGTTTGGTGTGACTATCACGGGTGTGGTGACTAGCTTCTGCTTAAGAACATTAATAGCATTTAAACATTCCTTATTGAATACAAAGCTTTTGTCCTTCTCCAGCCGCATATGAAGGGGTTTTACTATTTTTAAGAAGTCTTTGATGAATTTTCTATAGAACCTAGCATGTCCTAAGAAGCTTCTCACCCCTTTCTCATTGGTTAGAGGTGGCAAAGTTTCAATGGTGGATATTTTTGCCTTATCCACCTCCAAACCCTTTGAGGACACCTTGTGCTCTAGAACTATGCCCTCATTTACCATAAAATGGCATTTCTCCCCAGTTTAGGACTAGCTCTTTCTCCTCACATCTTTCCAAGACTATATCCAGATTGTTCAAACATTGTTGGTAGGAGGAACCAAATACTGAGAAATCATCCATGAACACCTCCATGATTTCCTCTACCAAACCTTGGAAGATTACCATCATGCACCTCAGAAAAGTGGCAGGTGCATTACATAGCCCAAATGGCATCCTTTAAAGGCAAAGGTGCCAAATGGGCATGTGAAGGTGGTTTTCTCTTGGTCATCGGGCTTAATCATAATCTGATTATACCCGAAATATCCATCTAAGAAACAGTAATGACTATATCCCGCTAGCCTATCCAATATTTGGTCAATGAAAGGAAGGGGAAAGTAATCCTTCCTTGTGGCACTGTTAAGCTTTCGATAGTCAACACACACCCTCCATCCAGTTACAGTCCTAGATGGAATTAGTTCATTCTTGTCATTTTTAATTACTATCATGCCTTCCTTCTTAGGCACAACATGTAGAGGACTCACCCACTCACTGTCTGAGATCGCATAGATTATCCAGTATTTTTCCATTTTAAGATTTCTTTTCTAACCACTTTCTTCATTACTGGTTTAATCGTCTTTGCCTCTCTACAGTGGGTTTAAATTTATTATTCATTAAGATTTTGTGCATACAAATTCCTGGACTTATGCCCCTAATATCTTCAATGTTCCATCCTAGGGTCTTTTTATGTCTCCGAAGGATTTCTAGCAGTTGAGCACATTCTACATCATTCAAGTTTACAGCAACAGTCACAGGAAATTTATTTGTGGAGTCTAAGAACTCGTACCTTAGATGTCCAGGCAGCTCCTTTAATTCGGGAGCTAGAGTTGTGTCCTCTTCCTTTGCTTTTTTAACTTGCTCTAGTGGGCTTAACATTTGATCATCCTCTTCATCTATCAAATCTTCCTCTCCCTGCTGTTGGGTTTTTGTAAGTTGGAGCACTTCATCTTCGTCTTGTTCCATTTGGTCTCCCAAGAAGTCTTCAACCAAAGCCTTAAAGTCATCAACCCAGAAGCAATCCTCTTCTTCTTGTCCTTGCAGAGCTCTCTCCATAGTAAAGGCGAGGGTGTCTTCATTAATTCTCAAGGTTAGCTGCCCTTGAGCCACATCTATAAGTGCACACCTTGTTCTGAGAAACGGTCTTCCAAGGAGGAGTTGGACTCCTCGAGCTGCCTCCATTTCCAAAACCACAAAGTCTGTTGGAAAAATGAAGGAGCCCGCCTTTATTAACACATTTTCAATAATTCCTTCAGGTCTTCTAGTGGACCGGTCAGCAAATTACAATGATATGGAAGTGGGCTTCATTCCCTTTAGTCCAAGTTGCTTGTAAAGGGAAAAGGAGATTAAGTTTATGCTAGCCCCTAAATCACAGAGGGCCTGCTACGGTGGTGCATCTCCTATCACACATGGGAGAGTAAAGTTGCCCGGATCCTTATGCTTAATGGGCAATTTCCTCTGAACCACATTGCTCACCTCATTTGTTACATCAACCGTCTTGTGGTCCTCATACTTCCTCTTCTTCATCATAAAATCTTTTAAAACTTTCTTGTATTTGGGCATCTATTCAAGGGCTTCAATGAAAGGAATGTTGATTTCTAGCTTATTGAATATCTTTAAGAAGTATTCATTTTCTTCTTCCACCTTCTGAGTCCTCATCCACTGAGGAAATGGCATTGTAGGCCTCATCTCCTTTGGTCTTTGTTCTTCAGTTGGGTTAAATCCCAATTATTTCTCTTCTTTTCATCTTTTCTTTCATGATTGATTTTCTTTTTAGGCTTGATAGGTGCTAAATTCACCTAATAACCACAATAGGACGGCGCAGCGGTAGCTAGCCACGAAGTGCAGGTCGATCCCACAGGAACAGGATAGAAATCCTCAAGAATAGAACAAACCAATTGTCTAAGCGATCAGGGGATTGTTTTGAATAATTAAAATGATAAATTAATTAAACGATACAATTAAGATAAATATTGTAGGGATAAAAACACCAAGGGAATTGGTTTTCACCGCTACCCAATCATTTGTTCCAATTTTAAAATTAATTTAGCATGCAATTTCTATAGCTTCGAGGGTGAACGATCCTAAATTGACCGTTAGCCACTTTTGCGTGATTAACGGTGTGCCAAAACCTTGCAACGACCTACTCTCATGGCACATTGAGACAAGGTTTGACCCTTTAAAGGTCTGTGATGTTCAAGGGTCCCCTTAGGTAGGCAGACTACTTTCGTGACTGCTATGCCTAAGTTTCGATCCTAGGGTTTAGATAATCGGACGTCACCTTTCAGTCCTTAATTTAATTTCTAGCAATTTGCACAAATGCAGGCCTTACATTCAACAAACATACATTAAAATTGTTAGGATGAAATCGGGCAATAGAAAATTTATACAAAAATTATATTAAAATTTCATGGAACAAACAATTGGGATTGGGCTATTCCCAATCCCTAAGCGTAAAAAACTACTCACTCATGATGAATAATAACAAATAATCAAATTAAATATGTTCTTACAAATGAATTAAGAAATTGAGAAGGGGAAAAATCACTCTCTCTGTCACAAAGAGCAAATCCTCTATCTTCAATCTTCAATCTTCAATGATCTTCAAGAACGAACAGCCTTGGGTCACCCTTCAATGGTGGATAAATTTCAAGGAATTTCCTCCAATTTCTTTCTCTCTCCCCCTCTCCAATGGCTTCCTCCATATATAAAATGTCATTGCCATTCTAAAAATGGAAGAAAGATAATTCCATACGTTTTGGTTAACTGCTTTAGGGAAATGTAAATTTTCAAATGGAGATGTAAATGACAAAAAGGGGCAAATGACGACGTTGTCGCGACGAAGGCAAAGGCCTGTTGTGATGGAAAATGTATTTCTTCTATGCCGCGATGAAGGCAAAAAAACCTGTCGCGACAGTAACCTTTATGCAAGACCATCTTAGGCTCTAACTCTATTGATTCTTCTTTGTTTGCTGCAAAATTCACTTAAAACATAATGCAATTCTACAAAACACTAAAACATGGCAAACAACATAATTTAACACTTCTTTATAATTTAAAACACACAAAACACTATGAAAATGACTGTAAATAGGGGAAAAATAACTATAAAATCTCTATATAAATTATGTTTATCAAGGCTCCTCAGCCTCTTCAATCCTTTGCCACTTCTTATAGTAATGGCCTTACAGTTCTCCTTGGGGTTCACTTCAATGTCACTTGGAAAATTTTTGGATGACACCCTTTGGTTGGCATTTTGGGCCATACTTACCAGTAATTTCTCCAAATTCTTAATGGAAGATTGCATGCTTCCCACCTTCTCCTTTAAATCACTAACCTCTCTTCTTGTTGCTTCTTCCTCAGCTGAATAATTTCGAGAGCAATATTGTTGCTGTGGATGATTCTCAACCCTAGGTGGTGCTTGAGTATTGGGTTACTCTTGGAGGAAATTGTCTATGGCATAAGGATTTTGCCTCATTCCCGGTGGAATATACTTGTAAGGCGTTGAGGCCTCACCTCCTCTGGTTTGGGTTTTCTAAAAACCCTAATGTTGTTGTTGTTGATTGTTGTACCCTGGACCTTGTTGTTGGAAGCTATGGCCTTGCTGTTGTGGGTAGTAGGGTTGCTTCTGATATAAACCCTTGCCTCCCGCATAATTCGCTTCTTCAGTGCCACTCCAGCTTTTATCATGTGCTTGTGGGGCTGGTTGTTGTTGTTCTCCAACTTTCAGAGCCAGGACCTCCATGCTCTTTGCCAAAGCACGAATCTGTTCTTGCATGTCGTTGGAGGTGTTGTCCACTACAACTGCCTTCTCCTTTGGCCTTGACGTTCTCACATTGGACCACTGCCAATTAGCTAGCGATAATCTCTCTAGTAGCTCAGTAGCTACATTAGGCTCTAGGTTCATCAAGCAGCCTCCTGCAGCTGCATTCACCTTATCTTAAGAGTCAGACTGTAATCCGGTGTAAAAGGATTTAATTTGAATCCATTGAGGTCTTCTATGCTCAGGGCATCTTCTAACCAAATCCTTAAATCTCTCCCATTCCTCATGGAGAGTTTCCATTTCGTCTTGCCTGAACCGGCTAATTTCTTCTCTTAGTTGTATCACCTTGGAAGGAGGGAAGTATTTGGACATGAATTTATTTTGTATCTCCTCCCAAATAGAAATTGAACCAGCCGACAGGCTGTTAAACCAACTAAGCTGTAAAGACTCGTATTTGGGTAGTCTTAAGAGATAGTCATTCTATGGGAATGTAACTATCAGGACGGTAGTGTAGCCGTCAATGTGAGCATTTTGACTGTACTTGGGCCCGATTCCGAGTCGGGGCCCCGTTTGACCTGATTGTTGACTTTTCGGGGTCTATTGGTTGACTTTGCGTTTGAGCGGTCATTTGGGTGTACTAATATCTGTGTAGTATTGTGCTCGTCATTTCGAGCGTTTTGACTGTAGTTTGACTCAATTTGGAGTTCGGGACCTTGGAGGTTAATTATTGACGGGTCAATGGTTGACTAGGTCATTGACTGGCAAAAAATATAAATAGGGGAAAGAGAGCTTCCACGTTACGTTTCAGCGTTTCAAGTTTCGCGTTGGAGAGCTTAGAGAGAAAGAGAGAAGGAAGCTTGGAGGCCTTGGCGATTTGGGGCGTTTTGAGCTCGTTCAAGCATCAAGAATCATTCCAGGTAGGTGTTCCATTGATTCTTCACCCTTTTCTTGCTGTTTTTTTTTTGGATTAACATGTAAGAATTTGATGAAATCATGCAAATTCGTGTTGAACCCTAGAAATTGGGGAAAAACCAATTTTGGGTTGAATCTTGTATTTAAATGCGTTCTGAGGGGTAAGACGTGATTTAAAACCTAATATATAGTATTAGGTATGAGTTTTATGAGATTCCGGGTTGAATCCAGACGAGAAACAGGTGAAAAACGATGATGAACAGAAGAATCGTGGAACTGGTAGAGAACAGCCGATGAGATCGACTGGAAATTGAAAATTTCGAATGTGCAGTTTCGAAGGTTCGAAGGTTCGAAGGTAGGTTCGATGTAGTGTAATTTCGGGTGTCGAATGTGAAATTTTCGAGTGTCGTTTCGAAGGTTCGAAGGTACTTCGAAGGGAGTTTCGAAGGCAGTTCATGGGTACTTCAAAGGTAGTTTTCGAAGGTAGTTCAAGTGTAGGTTCGAGAGTCGAAGGCAGTCCGAAAAGAGATTCAAAAATACAGATTCGAAATGCAGATTCGAAATGCAGATTCGAAAATGTAGTTTCACTGGCAGATTCGAAATACAGTTTGACTGGACTGGACCTATTTACATTGCAACCTATACCCAAAGTATTATACTTAAGATACAATGTAAATAACGAAATACCCCCCATTTGGATTCAAAGAAAAATACTAGAAAAATTAATTCCC
The DNA here is from genome assembly GCA_023512835.1 of Taxillus chinensis. Lineage (NCBI taxonomy): Eukaryota > Viridiplantae > Streptophyta > Magnoliopsida > Santalales > Loranthaceae > Taxillus > Taxillus chinensis. The sequence goes on from CM042092.1 coordinate 54,776,737, forward strand.
ATTATTTCAAAATGTGAAATTTGGGATTTAGTGTAAAATCTCGGAAAAACCCAAAAGTTCGTAGTGGTGAATTTTTGGAAAGTGGGGTTAGACATCTCAGAAAAATCTCCAAAAATCAGATTATCTTATTTATGCTATGGGAACCCAATGCCGGGACTTTTGATTTCAAGAAAATAGCTGCTATGGGTACTTCCTTCATAAATCAAGGATTGAGGATTTACTTGTGAAGACTGGCTACAGTTCCAAAGGAAATGTTGAGAATGACATGCTATACTAATGTTAGTATGTTGGTGTGAGGTATTGGGGCATGGACTCCGTGACTTGTTTGGGTTCTCACCGTGATGCACCGATGGTGCTATGTGGTTGACGTGGCAGGCATATGAACCGATGGCAGGCCTGTGTGGCGACTGTGGCCGGGCATATTGCGCGTGGACAAGCTAAGGCCTGAGTTGAGCCGTTGAGCTCGTGGAGCTAGGGCTGAGTGCCCTGAGCTGGGATCCCATGGAGGATCGTGGACAAGTTGTCCTGATGTTTGTTGCAGGCCGAGTCCTTGATGATTGTGCACACTACACAGTGCACGAGTACACTGAGCATATAGTATAGACTTATATGTGTTGCATGATGTGGAGTGTTAGGGTCACCTACTGAGCTTGTCGCTCACCCCTACTTGTTGCTTACCCTTTTCAGGTGTGACCCGAGACTAGTGGAGGACTTTCTTCCAGGAGGACGCCCACTACTCTGATGTATGACGATTATATCTCGTATTGTTTTATGTGATATCCCGGACATGGGTCCGTGGACAGTTGTATTTGCATACTGTATGATGTGATGTCTGTATGACTGTTTGACTCTTTGTATGCATAATGATATATGGGAAAGTACAGGATTACCCTTGATGTATGACTGTATAGGGTTGCATATTTGAGACAGCACCCGCGGTGTAGTCTCTATTGGTGCTAGTCACCAACCCCTTGACCTTTCGGGTGCGGGCAAGGGGAAGTCATGTACCCGGTTCCGGGTTCCCTGGAATTCGGGGGCGTGACATAAGCGCTATATCCCTCAAGGAGAAGGAAAAGAGTCTTAGTTTTATTGCTTCATCAGACACATTGTTCATCTTTATGGTGTCGCACATCTGGTAAAATCTCATCAAGTGTTGATGAGGATTGTCTACTGCAGTGCCTCCAAAGGCATTATTGCTCACCATATTTATGAGTGCCGGTTTTAATTCAAAACTATTGGCTTGGACTCTTGTTTTTCGGATCCCAGAATAGTGGTTCGACATTGTTGGCCTTGCGTAGTCCAGGAATGTTCTGGGCATAGATCTGTTACCCTCCTCAGGGTAGTGCCCATTGAAATTTGCCCCTTGTTGCTGTCCACCACCTTCAAGTCTTTGATCCGCCATCAATTCCGAAAGTGTGTTTTCCAGACCTTGTAATGCATCCTCAGCTTCTCTAGCAATGTCCCTAGCTGCTTTTGCGATTATTTATGAGAATCCATTCAGGTTCTGGATCAAAAGGCATAAGTTCTCTACGTCGCATGCATAGCTGGAAATTTTATCAAACGCCAGTTGTGCGCTCCTGCAAAATAGCAAGAACACACCCCAACAGCTCCGTACAATACAAAAAAAACAAAATACTAAAATCACAATTCAAACTATTTCAACCAATGTTGATGTAAAAACCAGTGAACCGTTGAATCCTCGGCAATGGCGCCAATTTGATGAATGAATTTTAACCTCTCTCTAACAGAGTTTACCTATTGTCATTTAATTTGTTCTTCAAAATTATAATTTTAGTTCCCTTAATGTTTACTACACAGCATAGCAGCATGTAAGGGGTCAAACCCACAGGGATTAACCAAGTTTTCCAGTTTTTAATCAAGTCACCAATTTACTTAAGTCCTAGAAAATGTTTTAGCTTACTATTTTTTGTGTTTCTAAATTTATGAACTAATGTTTTTAATATTCTGAAAATTAATGATGCAGAGATTGTTTTGGATTTGATATTTCAGAATTAAGGCATCTAGGGTCACAAATTCACCAACCCTATAATGTTTCTACTGATTTAGGTATTCTTGAGTTTGTTTTATTGAGATACATGCTATTTATCAACCAAGGTTCTGCAATGGTCATTGTCGAACCTTCTAAGAGCTTACTGCATGAATGGTCATCACTATAGCACCTTACACAACCAATAAATCACACAAATGCAAGGATAATGGTCACACCAAACATGTGTATGTCAAGAATCATAAGATCTCTCCCGGGACTAGGACTAAGAAAACCAAGTGCACATCCCAGATTATAGAAGTTAAGATAAGATTCTTAAAACATGTAGAGATTCACATAAACAAACCCAGAATTCACCCAAAATCAGGATTACAGCATAGGGGGCTACATTGCTCCCCTAAAATTAAAGAACTACTCACACATGCTAAAGATTATAGAAAAATCCATCAAATACAGCATTTGAAACAGGAGAGAAAGTGTGTTTTAAAGTAGCTTCCTTCCTCTAGGTGCAAGATAGATCCAAACCCCAGCTCTGATATTTAGTTCCAGTAGCAATCCAGGCCTCAAGAAATTTTGCAAGGGATGTTCTTCCCCCTTTTATAGGGCTGCATGTGAAGCTAAGGATGTGCCCTAACCCCCAACTGGCATCACTAAAGTGAAACTACATAGTTTTGGTTAATGATCCAAAATCCACCTCAAAAGTATAATATAGCTCATACTAAGCAAAATTAGGCCAAGGTTCTTTAGGGAAAAGTCATTAGCATCACAAAACAAAGGGGACTGTGCAAACATATGCTTGCACATGATATCCCCATGTCATGTGCAGCTCCAAATGATGTGAAATTCTGCTCCAAGCTTCCTTAAATCATGTAGAAAGTAGTCATGCATTAATCTCCTTGCACGTGATAATGCCCCATATCACGTGCAGCTTTATTTTGCCACATTAGGTTGCCCTCTTTCGTTACAAGTTCCCTTATTGGTAAATAGGATGATTTGACTGATATACTTGAGAAGACTTTACCTAAAAACTTGCCAAAATAGCTCAAAAACACATCTATATATGCAAACAGTATCTTCCTAGGGGTTAAAGCAAGTTTCTATGAATTATGGTGCAATTTAGGCTCTCAACATGCTTTTTACTACCCTAAATATATACAAGATTAATGGCATAAATACACATTATCAATGTCCTAATTGACAATGTAACCGGAAGTGATCAGAAGAATGATGGGAAACCATAGTGGCAGCAAAATGAATAATGCGATCGAAGTAATAAAGACCATTAACTTCAGTTCTCCCACTAATCGTCTGTCCAGTCTTCAGATCCAGAAAAATACAAGCGGATGATGAAAAGGTTATAGAGTAATTGAGAGCCTTAGTCAAGGAGCTAACAGATAATAAGTTATATGGCGAGTGAGGTAAATTCAAAACAGATGGAAGGAACAGAGATGGGTTTAAGTGCATTGTCCCTGTTCCAGTTATAGAGATTTGAGAACCATTAGCAAAAATAACTAGATGTGATGATATGAGAGCTATAGATTAAGAAGAGGATAAGTGTTTAGAATTACCAATTATGTGATGAGTGGCTCCAGAGTCTATGACCTAGGCATCAGACTTGGAAGTAAGTAAATAAGAAGGACTACCTAATGGTTAACATGCCAATGTAGTAGACAAAATAAGCCAATGAACAAACAAAGAACTTATAATCAACGCAGGATAAAGTAACTGGTCCAATGGGAATTAGCAATGCCAGCACATATTGTATATGGCATCATAATGTACTGTAGACAAAATAGGCCAATGTACACCTCCACATACATATGACAAAAGCAAGAAAAATATATAGTTTACAGTAATCACGAATTCAATCACCAAGCAGACACCAGTTTAATCAAGTTCATATCAGTGGCAGTCTCGCATCATCAACCAATCAATCACTCATAGTGCACGTTCGATCAGATTTATAGAAAACGTATACAGATATACTCAGTCATATAAAACGAGTCACAATCGTGGCATGTAAATATATGGATCACGATCGCTTAGAACAGATGAAAACCTGTTCTCCACTGTGCCTTATTCCACGGTGCCTTCCATTCAGGGTGGCCTGTCACAGAGATACGGAAACGAGTTGCGTCACGTTTGTGAGATTGTGCATCTCAGGATGAGAGGAGACAGAGAGATACGTCATCGTAGGGCCACTGTTGCAAGGTCCGTCATCACTAGGTCGCAGGGTCCATCATCACATGGTCACAGAGCGATCTGTCGCCGTAATCGCGAGGTCACCATCATCGCTATGTCGCGGAATGGATTTCGTTGCATCTGGGTTTGTTGTATTTGGCAGAGAGGACGTTGAAGGCAGTGGTTGCAGAGTGGGGAGCTGTGTTGTGGGACAATCATGTTGTGGATCACGAGCGAGATGAGTGTGACAATCGTGGAGCATAACCGTAACGTCGCTTTGATACCATATCAAAGATCGTATGAGATGATGTATTATTGAGAGCATAAGAGATACAATCTTATAAATATTACAATATTATAAAAAGATTAAATGACCCTCACTTTCCAACAATATGTATTGAAAGGGCGTTGGGGGGGGGGGTGGGGTTGTGGGGTGCAATACCTTTATTTTCCCATGTTTTGATATGGCCAAGGGAATGGAATCACCAATTCCCTTGGAATAATTTTTCCTGTATAAGGGTATCTTGACTCTAGCCACACATGAGGTTTACACCCATTTTCCTATATAGATGAATCAAATTTTGATTAAACTTTTTAAAACACCCTCCCAATCCCAGCCCGTTGCAGACATCCCCCCACACCCTATTACCAACCCTCCACCTTGATGTTGCCCCAACACCAACCCTCCACCCAACGCTACCGCCCCATCACCTACCTTCCACCCCATGCTGCTACCTCATTAGCTCCCAACACCCACCCTCCACCCCTCTGACGCTTCCCCATCACCTACCCTCCACCCCATGCTACCGCCTCATTAGCTCCCAACACCTACTCTCCACCCCATGCTATCGTCTCATAAGATCAAGACTAGGTACCAATAGTGAGCGCTATAGGGATGCGAGAATTCTTCTTCGTTCCCCAGATGTAACCGACTCCCGAACTTTAATCTCTAGAATTATAAACATTTTTTTTCTAGGTGTCCAATCACACTTCTAAACTATTTGATGGCAATTCTGTATTTTCTTTCCTTTTATGGTTTGTATAAGCCTTATATATAGATAAATCTATGATCAATTAAATGAATTAGCATGAAATCCTTTCACAAAACCAGTACTGAACCCGGGAAAAAATAGTAATATTAAGTAGTGACTTTCAGTGGAAAGGAAATTGTCCTGCTTAACGGTAACTTCATACAATATAAATGTGACACAAAAAACTATGCCTTTCGTGAAATAGTAGGAATTTATATGAATCATCAAAGAGAAAACCTCCTTCATGAATTATTCTTTGAGATAGCTAATAATATGAGAGGACCTACATATTAGTTCTTTCACATATCCTGTCGACCCCTATATGGCAGTTCTCATTGTAGATATAAGGACTATAGTGACATTGAATTCCAACCATTGCACTTCAAAAGTCATCATCCAGCTCTCACCGGGCATGGCTGATAACATAGATGTCACGATTTTTAAAGGTCCTTCGAGTACCTTTGGAATATATTGGGTGAGCAAAAAAAATTTCTTAACCATAATACGGTGACATTTCAATCTAAATTGAAATGGCGATCGATCTGTATTAATATGTACCTTACATTCCTAAGGTATGATGAGACCTGTGATGAATTGAGGAAAAAGAACCCGTCAGCCCGACGGTCACCCTAAAGTCAGCATCCAAGTCCATGAAATAGATACATTTCCGGTGCAGTGAGAAACGATGAATAAGTGGTTATTAGTACCCTCATTTTCCTTAATGAACTAACTACAACGGAAACCATTATTATCCCAGCTGGTTTGGTTAACGTTCATTAAGGAAAATGAGAGTACGATATCAGTTGTATTGATGAATATCTGAAGATTTGTTTTCGGGATGAGTTTTTATGAGCCGGAGTATTCACATATATATCAACATATATATCAGGAAGAAGGGCAAACAAGAGTAGATTTCACAGGAAAAACAAGGAGTTGTAACAGCCCGTACTGAAGGAATAAATAAAACCCCCAGATACAACACAGAGATACAAGAGGTACATATTTGACAAATTATTTTAATCTTCATATGAAGTAGCAGTGATTGAAGCAAAATAAAAGGCCTCATTGGTGTCAGGTTTCAACTCTCAAGCGTCACTCCTGTTGGGCATCTCAGAATCAATTGTAACCTGAAACGAAGCAATCACACATTTAGTTTAGTCAGCACTCTCTCTCTCTCTCTCTCTCTCTCTCTCTCTCTCTCTCTCTCTCTCTCTCTCTCTGTATATATATAAGAAAGTTGGACCTCGCCGGTAGTAGCCGGAATCCATTCGTTGGTCGCTGGGTTTCCATTGCAAGAGGCATGGGAGTTGGTTACAGAATCAGGTACGAGATTGAAGCTTTTCCCGTCGCCGTTCTCCATCCTGATAAACCCTGTTCCCGTCTGCAATTAAGGAAACAACCACGCCCAAAATAAACAAACAAACAAAAAGCCAACGTGGGTTCGTAGAAATTCAAAGGACGATGATACCGTGTGGTGCTGCCTGTCCACGCAATTCAGATCCTTGTAGTACTCGGTCTCCACAAACTCCTCCGGCACTTGGCTTCCTCGATAAACAAGCTTCTGCACAACACCAAATTACCGAACAAGTGACCGGAGAAACAAACAGTGGTCCTATTTAATATTTTTTGGAAACCAAAATAATAAAATAAACTTAAAAAAAAAATCATCAGATCAAATCGAATCGGATGACGCCACCGACCTGGGGATCATTTTCCAGACTCCGGAATGTGTCATACTCTGGAATGCCATCAGCATTTGGGCCGGAGAGGGTGTCGACGTAGTAGGGAGAGTAGTCGCTGCGCTGTGGCTTTGTGTGGCGCTTAGGAGCAATGTCCTCAAAGTGTCGTCTTGCTTCTTCCTCCACCTTGGCCTCTTCCTTCTCTGTCAAATGCACGTCGCTCCTGTTTGGCCTCCTAAAACTCTCCATTTTTTAATTATTATTATTTTTGGTTTTCTTCTCTGCAATACTACTAGCTGTGTTGCGAAGAACAGTTATGCCTGCCTCGATGAGTTTATGAATTATAACAAAAAGCTGGAAGCTCGATAGATTTCGCGGTGGGAATGTGGGAGGATGCGTTGAAGATAAGGTTTTGGGGTGACGTGTTGACCCAAGAGCTTCTCAAATTCTTTTTTAAAAATTAATGTAGTTAGATATTTTTAATTATCTATTTCTTATCTTAATTAATACTTTATTATATTAAAATATTAATAAAATTAATTTGAGAATTACAATGCATTCAGCTAATTATATAATATTTTATTTTATTTTTTAAAATTTAAAATTAAATAATTATTTTTTATGTAATTAGTTAATACTTTATTATATAAAAATATTAATAAAATTAATTTTAAAAATGACAATGCATTCATATAGCTACCTAATTTAAAAAAACATTCAGTTAATAATATAATTAGAGTGCGTTGAAGATTAATTTCATTATTAATTTCATGGCTTTGCCTCGATTCACTCTTTCGCAATATAATTATTCTTTATTAGGCTCACCATCCTGTTTCATGTTTGTGGTGGTGATTGGTGAATGATATCTGTTATTATTATTTAAAAAAAAATACGAGAACACGTGTAGCAGATGGCCATTGCACAAAATATCTTGTGAATCCGATTGGATTGAGGCGTTGAGTCTTTCAATCCAATGAATAAGACAGCGAGAGAAATGATGATGGGCCTGGGGAGCCATTAACAAGAGGGTTGGTGACCGGTAACTATCACACTAAGTGTATTCCAATTTACGCAAAGGCTGTCAGTCTTGTTCCCGGGCGTGGTCCGGCTAAAGATTTAATAATTGGTTTATGCACAAATTCGATTAGACGGATGAGATCGAAATAAATAATTAAATAATAATTATTTATTTATTTATTAATTTCTTTAATTAAAATTGTATATGACTGTTTATTAATATATAAATATTTAATATAATAGTTATATCTTTTAACAAAAGTTGATTGGATATGGAAAAAAATAAAATTCATATGGTACAACTAAAATCATTAGTGACACCAAATTTGCATGTCTTGTTTGACTGTCGTAACCGAATAAGTAAAAGTATGAATAAGTAAAATCATTATTGACCTTGTTGTTTACCTACGTTGTAAGGATCCATGTTTGTCGGGTCTAGGTATTATCTTTCGTGTGAGGCCTTATGTTGATGAATGGATGATAGTACAATAATATACTCGTTAAATGAATTTTTTTTATTGTATTTAGCCCGATTTAGAGTTTAGGGCCCTAGAGGGCATTTTTGTCTTTTTACATGTCATTTTGAATTAATTTGATTAAAATATTTTATAGTAAAAAAGGAAAATAAAATTTATTTTTATGAAGAGCTATTCGGTATTTTTATTGGATTAAAAGACATTATTTAGTGACAAGTAAGATTTATCCTAATAAAATTAGAACTCTCGAGGAGTATGTTACTTGTGGGACAAGTAAACCTTATTTAATTGGTGTTTTAGTATGGCTAGGACTCATGAATCTATATAAGTCATGCTAAGGCCATTATATTTTGTTTTGTTTTTTGTATAGAGTTTGAGAGAAGAGGAAACGCTAGAGAATAGTGGGATGCCAATATGTGAATATTGGATGGTCAAGGCTCGGATTTTTAGTGTTTTCAAGGTGGGGTTCCATGTCTTTTGGCTTAATCTTTTTCCAAACATTATAAACTATGTTTTTAAGAGCAATTGTTGATAGAGTGACTAAAACTTTGTTTACTATTATTGAAACCAACTGTTAGATCGATATGAATTTTTATATGCATATTTATTAATACATGAGTATTTAACATAATGATTGTGTTTCAATACAAAAGTCAATAGGATACCCTAATAATAAAAATACGCACGGTGCATCTAAAATCATTAGCTACACCAAATTTGCAAACCTGTTTTCACGATTGTGGCTAAATAAGTAAAAGTGTGGATCGAACTTATTTCCACTCCATGCTTTCTCATGAAAATTTCAATTCCACATTAAGAAATCTTACCTTTATCCTTTCCTCTCCATCTTTACCTTTTCCATCCATAGTAGATGTTATCGATTGTTGCCTTTGCCTTCACACCTAAAAAAACAACCCCGCATACCCCCACCAATCTTTGGCTTCTCAGTTGAACTTGATTGCAACCATGTTACTACCAGGGAAGGTTGGTGATATTGACGGTCATTATTGACCTTGTTGCTTGCCCACATTGTAAGGATCCATGTTTGTGGGGTCTAGGTATTATCCTTTGTGAGAGGCCTTATATTGATGAATGGATGATAGTACAATAATATACTCATTAAATGAAGTTTTTTTACTGTATTTAGCCCAATTTGGAGTTTAGGGTCATAAAGGGCATTTTTGTCTTTTTACATGGCATTTTGAATTAATTTGATTAAAATATTTTATAGTAAAAAAGAAAAAGAAAAATATTTTTATGAAGAGCCACTTGGTATTTTTATTGGGTTAAAAGAGATTGCTTAGTGGCAAGTAAGGGGTATCCTAATAAAATTAGAACTTTTACGGGAGTATGTTACTCGTGGGACAAGTAAACTCTATTTAATTAGTATTTGAGTGTGGCTAGGACTCATGAATCTATATAAATCATTTTAGGGCCATTATATTTTGTTTTGAACTTTTTAGAGAGCTTGAGAGAAGAAGAAGTGCTAGAATACAATGGAAGGCTAATCTATGGATGTTGGATGGTCAAGACTTGAATTTTAAGTGTTTTCGAGGTAGAGTTTTATGCCTTTCAAGCCTAATCTTTGTCCAGATATTATAAACTATTTTTTAAGAGCAATTGTTGATAGAGTGACTAGAACTTAGTTTACTATTACCGATTGTGGTGTTAGCATGTGTATAAAATAGAATACATACTGCAATAAACTTAATGAATATTTGACCCCAATTTTATTGATAGAAGTACTATATTCTTATATACAAAAATGATCCTAACTAATCTAGGAAACACATAAATGAGAGTTCATTAATTTACAATAGACAACCATAAAATGCAAAGACAAAATTAATTGGTATTAATTACAAGCATGATTCTAGGCTAAACATGCTCTGTTGTAATTGGGCAAGATCCACACACACTTGATGGTGATTTGGAAGATTCCACGCCTAGTTCTCTAATATGCCCCCGCAAGAATGGGCTTGCCATCGGCAAACCAAGCTTGGTACGCAACAAGGTGGTACGTTGACAGGAGAAGGGCTTGGTGAGGAGGTCAACTAACAAGTCGTGAGTGTGAACATGGCGGACTTGAAGGCAGCCGATTTGGACCAAGTCACGGACTAAGTGAAGATCAATTTGGATGTGCTTCATACGAGAGTGATTGACAGGATTCAAACTAAGATGGGTGGCACCAATATTGTAACAGAGCAGAGAAGGAGAGGCCTGGAGGGGAAGATAAAGTTCATTGAAAAGGGTAGATAACCACATGGTTTCGGAAGCCGCATTTGCTAGAGCCAGGTACTCGACCTCAGTGGAGGATCGGGCAACAACATGTTGTTTCTTCGAGCTCCAAGAAATGGGATTAGGACCCAAGAAACTAATGTAAACAGAAGTGGAGGTATGGTCATCCATATTGCTAGCCCAATCGACATCAGAGTAGGTCTACAAAACAAGGAGCCAACGCAGCGAAGATGATGACCGTAGAAAATGGTTTGTTTTAAGTAGCAAAGAAGTCGTTTGGTGGTTGTCCAGTGCACAACAGTGGGCTGGTGCATAAATTGAAAAAGCTTGTTGAGTGGTGTGATGGACGGAGAGGTAGAGGCTAAGAGCGCATTTAGGATAAGCTTATCTTGGTGGACCCAGTGGGTCTTGCGCAGCTCTACAAGTGACGTTCCATCGAAAGGACACAGAAAGGTTCCTTCCACATAGGTGAGATTATAACCGATGAGAAGTGCTTCAAACTGGGCACGCCATTGAGGAAACATGGAGGGAGTCAATTTTTCATCAATTTGAGCAGTGGTATTGAGAGCAATAAGGGGATTTTTGGATGCAAAGGAAGGTTACATGTTGAGAGTAAAATTGGGGATTGAATCGGAATAGGTGGACATTATAGTTGCTTGGATCGGTGACTTAATGGAGATTGGGGGCTCTAATACCATAAAATAGAATACGTACTCCAATAAACTTAATGAATATTTGACCCCAATTTTATTGATAGAAGTACTGTATTCTTATATACAAAAATGATCCTAACTAATCTAGGAAACAAATAAATGAGAGTCCATTAATTTACAATAGACAACCATAAAATGCAAAAACTGAATTAATTGGTATTAATTACAAGCATGATTCTAGGATAAACATGCTCTGCTGTAACTAAGCAAGATCCACACACACTTGATGGTGATTTGGCAGATTCTATGCCTAGTTCCCTAATAGTGTATGTGCTGATACATATATTTATAAACTTTTATATGTATGTTAATATGGGTGTCACGCCCCGGATTTTCGACCAGCAGAAACCGATTAGTGAATCCTCATGCCCGCACTCAAAGGGACAAGGAGTTGGTGATAACTGTAATGACCCGTGTTTGGGTTCTAGGAGTTAACCATGTGATCGAGTGCACATTGAGGGTGTGAATATTAGTATGATGATGTAAGCGTCGAATAGAGAGTTTTGACTGTGAGTGAACCTAATTTGGAGTTGGAGCCCCAAAAGGGTAATTTTGGTATTATTTGGCAAAACAATAGATATAGTGATGTACTCGTCAAATAGAGTGTTTTGACCATAATTGGGCTATATTTGTAGTCCAATTAGCATTTGAGCCCTGCGAGGGTAATTTGGATATTTGCAGAAACAAAAAGGAGGTATAAATAGAGAAAAGATGGGAGGAACCCTTATTTTGCTTTTGTGGTGCGTGAGACATGAAGAGAGAATTGGAGAAAGAACCAAGAGCTTGCAAAAAAAAAAAGGATTAGACGAGTCGGACTCAAATCGCCCAAAGTCGAGGTAGAGATTCATTCTTTTCACTCTTATATTGTTGATGTTGCTTGATTATGCTTGCTAGACATGGAACTAAACCCCAAATTCATGGAATTTGGATAGGAACCCTAAGGTTTGGGGCAAACCCACTTTTGGGTTAAATCTGGTGATTCTGGTGCATAATATGTGATGAAAACCTAATGTAGTATGTTGTATGAGTTGTATGAGGATATAAAGGGTTTTGGAGGTTATTGGGTGGAATTCAGACGAGAAATAGGCTAAAAATGATGAGAAACAGTAACCTTGGTGGAACTGTGTGGTTGGGGACTTGAGGAGTCCGTGCTAAATGGTTGATCCGGACTAGAAGTCAATCCTGATCAATGAGACCTTATTCCATGTTAGTGATCACTCGGATCCTTTTTTGGTGCTAATGATTGCTCGGATGCCTTATTCCGTATTAGCGAGTCTTATGCCGTGCTAGTGGAAGCTCAGATCCCTTATTTCGGATCAATGTGATGTTCCAGATCAGTGTGATGTTCCGAATTAGTGTGATATTCTGGATCAGTGTGATGTTCCAGATTAGTGTGATGCTCTAGATTAATGAGATATTCTGGATTAATGATGTTCTGGATATGTTCCGAATTTGGGATGTTCCAGGTTTGTGCTATTTCGGATTAAAAACCGGAGGGAGTGTTGTTGGCCTACGAGGCTATCTTGAGAAGTCTGGGAGGCTACTGTTGAGGACCTGAGAGGTAATACTGTACCTAAAAGGTAAGGCAGGGCCTGAGGTAATATTGTACCTGAGAGGTAAGGCGAGGCCTGAGGTAATACTATACATGAGAGGTAAGGCGAGGCCTAAAGAGGAAATGTTGAGCCTGGCAGGTAATGTTTGGGATTACTTGGGGGCTTTCTTTGTATTGTAATGTGTATATATGATTGAGTTGGTGATGTATTTATAACATTACACAAGCACATGCCTACACTAGTTTATGAGTTGGGATAGGTCGGGGAGACATGATCCCTACTGAGCTGTGGTTGCTCACCCCTCCTATTGTGTTGTTTTTTATTTATTTTCTGGTGCTTACAGGAGCTAGGGAGTTCACCAGAGGTGAAGACCTTGTGTGTGTATTTGTTTTGTTGGATTATGAAAACTATGACGTAACCTAGTGGGGGAAAGAACATGTATATATGTGTGTTTGTATTATGGATTGAAATGAGATTTCTGTAATTGTGTGTTATATGTGTGATATGGAATAGGAACGACACCCGTGCTAAGGTCTCTTTCTTAGTGTTATCACCAATCCCTTGTCCCTTCGGGTGCGGGCGTAAGGATTCACTAATCAGTTTTTGCGGGTCAAAAATCTGGGGCATGACAGATGGTATCAGAGCATTGTCTAGTTGGCTTAGGGTAGTGGGGTGATTGATTACTCTTGAGTCCTTTTGAGGGGCATGAAGGGACGTTCTTGATCAACACGGTCCTTTATAAGCCTCTGAGGTGTACTGGGGGTAATCAGTTGTGGTGTAGGCGTATACATGGATAGGCACTAGTTTGCATTGAGAATGTGAAACTGATTCGATGTGCTATATGTGATATGATGCATTGTGTGACAGTATATATATGTGTGGCTGTGTGACAGCTTATATATGTGCATTGTGTGACTTATGTGTTTTGGTGTAAGCCATATGTGATATGTACCATATGTATGGTTGACCTATGTGATGGGAATGGAATAGAGGTTGAACCTTTGTTTCTCTGTGTAGTGCAAATGCCTCCGAGGTGAGGGTTGTGTGTGTCTGAGGCAGTTGGTGATGAGTCTTCCATCCATATGGGGCTGGATGCGGGGCAGTCCGCTGGGGGAAATGAGTTGTTGGCACAGCTAGTGGCCTAAGTGGGGCATTGAGGGAAAGTATGGGGGACGAGGTCCGAGAAGCGGTGTTCCGTGAGTTAGCAGCACAATAGGTGGTTCCACCACCACCTCGAGAGGAGTCCTAGCATGAGGATATGACTTCACACGAGGTCGTGGCAACCCGACATGTTGATGAGGATGTGGTTATGAGGTTCCGGAAGGAATAACCAAGTAAGTTCCTAGGAGGAGGCGATCCAGTTGTTGTGGAGCACTAGCTGAGGCAAATAGAGCACCTATTCTCCTTTCTCCTGCCGCGGGAAGAGGATAAGGTGAGATTAGCAGTGAGATATTTGGAGGGTGAGGCCCTAGAGTGGTAGCTTAGTGTTGTTGGGAGCCGTGATGTGCAGATGATGCTTTGGGATGAGTTTCTTCAGTTTCCATGATCAGTTCTTCTCAAAGTCTGTGAGGTGGCAGAAAAGGGAAGAGTTTGCTAGTCTGAGGCAAGGGTCGAGGATAGTGGCTAAGTATAAGCGGGAATTCAGGAACCCGAGTAGGTTTGCTCCAGAGATTCTCGTGCAGGATGACCTAAAGGCCCATAAGTTTACCTTGGGTCTGAGGCCTGCACTTAAGTAGAGTGTTAAGGCATTCCGTCTTACGACATTTAGAGACAATGGAGATGGCCCATATTGTTTGTTGAGAGGTGTCTCGACGATGGGAGACAGGCCCATCAGGGATGACAGCTCTAGAGTGGATCTGATTCTAAGAGGTCCAAGATAGAGTTTGGGAGCAGCTCTAGAAAGAGGGATCAGGCCCCAGTGGTGCCAGCGAGGTCCCACCTTAGTGGGAGACAGGGGGATTTGACTGGCAGTCCACCGGGAGGTTGTTTGTGTTGTGGCGATTCAGGACACTAGAAATGGGAGTGTTCCTAGAGACATTTGACATGTCACATTTGTGGAAAAGAGGGGCACCTATGCAGAGTGTGCTGTAGCAGAGGCAGTATGAGTGGTGCAGTGGTGCTGAAGGGGTAGCACGGAGTGTTCGAGGTGACAACTAATTTAGAGCTCCAGGAGAGAGACCAGCTCGTCAGTGGCAGGGCGGTCCGGCAGGTTCTAGTTAGTCTAGACCTGAAGGGAGGCTAAGGCAGCCATAGCGAGGTGGAGGGGCCCAAAGTGGGACTCATACAGAGTGTTGAACCCCATTTTGATCGGATTAGATCGCAACCGTACTTGGCGAAAGATCACAGGACAAAGGACCACTTTGGGAGACCTTTAAATGCCCCAAGGCGAGCATTAAGTGATAGGATGAAATTTAGAAAATAATGCACTTAACCAAGCATAATTTCGAGCTAAAATGAAGAAATTATGACTAAAAGTCAAATCCGGAACATTATGGTCAAATTCGTAGCTTTAATGATCCAGGCAGTCTTCACTCCTTATCTTTGCAGCATCAGTAATCCAGAAAAGGCTCTAGTAATGCGGAGTAAGGAATCCAAGTCTCCATTAACACGGAATAAGGGATTCGAGCTATCCCTTAACACGGAGTAAGGACTCAGTGATGTGGAGTAAAAAATCCAAGTCTCCATTATCACGGCATAAGGGATCCGAGCCATCCCTTAACACGGAGTGAGGACTCACTGATATGGAGTAAGGACTTATTGATGCAGAGTAAGGAATCCAAGTCTCCATTAGCACGGCATAAGAGATCTGAGCCATCCCTTAACACGAAGTAAGGACTCACTGATGCGGAGTAAGGAATCGAAGTCTTCATGAACACGGAATAAGGGATCCGAGCTATCCCTTAACACGGAGTAAGGACTCACTGATGCGGAGTAAAGAATCCAAGTCTCCATTAACACGGAATAAGGGATCCGAGCCATCCCTTAACACGGAGTAAGGACTCACTGATGCGGAGTAAGAAATCCAAGTCTCCATTAACACGGAATAAGGGATCCGAGCCTGTCACGCCCCCAAATTCCAGAGAACCTGGAACTAGGAACATGACTTCCCCTTGCCCACACCCGAAAGGTCAAGGGGTTGGTGACTAGCACCAAAGGAGACTACACCGCGGGTGCTGTCTCAAATATGATGCAACCCTATACAGTCATACATCAAGGGTAATCATGTACTTTCCCATACATCATCATGCATACAATAAGTCAAACAGTCATACAGACATCACATCACAAATAGTATGCAAATACAACTGTCCACGGACCCATGTCTGAGATACAAATACAATACAATACACAATACAGAATATAGTACTGTATCATACATCAGAGTAGTGGGCACGTTCTCCAGGAAGAAAGTCCTCCACTAGTTTCGGGTCACACCTGAAAAAGGTAAATAACAAGTAGGGGTGAGCGACAAGCTCAGTAGGTGACCCCAACACTCCACATCATGCAGACATACAAGTCTATACTACATGCTCTGTGTACTCGTGCACTTTGTAGTGTGCACAATCATCAGGACTCAGCCTGCAAACAAACATGAGGACCTAGCCTGCCCACACAGGACAGCTTGTCCACGATCCTCAACAGGATCCCAGCTTAGGGCACTCAGCCCTACCACAGTGCTATATGCCCGGACACAGTCGCCACACCGGCCTGCCATCGGCGCATATGCCTGCCACGGCATAGCGTAATATGCCCGGCCACAGTCGCCACACAGGCTTGCCATCGGCGCATATGCCTGCCCCATCAACCACATCGCACCGTCGGTGCATCACGGTGAGAACCCAAACAAGTCACGGAGTCCATGCCCCAATACCTCACACCAACATACTAACATGAGTATGGCATGTCATTCTCAACATTTCCTTTAGAACTGTAGTGAGTCTTCACAAGTAAATCCTCAATCCTTGATTTATGAAGGAAGTACTCATAGCAACTATTTTCTTGAAATCAAAAGTCCCGGCATTTGGTTCCCATATCATAAATAAGATAGTCTGATTTTTGGGGATTTTTCTGAGATGTCTAACCCCACTTTCCAAAAATTCACCACTACGAACTTTTGGGTTTTTCCGAGATTTTACACTAAAACCCAATTTTCACATTTTGAAAAAGTGGGAATTAATTTTTCTAGTATTTTTCTTTGAATCCAAATGGGTGGTATTTCGTTATTTACATTGTAACTTAAGTATAATACTTCATAATGGTTTACAATGTAAATGTTCAGTGCAGTGTACTGCTGCGGATCACTACTGCTGATCTAGACTAACTACTCCAGACTACTACTCCGGACTACTGATCCGGACTAACTGCTCCGGACTACTGATCCGGACTAACTGCTACGGACTAATTGCTCTGGACTACTGATCCGGACTAACTGCTCCGGACTACTGATCCGGACTAACTGCTCCGGACTACTAAGCTGCTGACTCCACAGCTGCTGATTACGAACTTCGACCTTGTAGTTCGCCCAGGGTACTGTTCATCATCGTTTTTGGCCTAACTTCGTCTGGAATCAACCCAGCAACCCCCAGGCACTCACAAACACGCATTTTACTAAACAGAGTAAAAAATTACATACCCAAACTGATATAAATCAGTTCTTAACCACAAATTTTATGCTAAATCATCAGATCTAACTCCAAAATTGGGTTTCCCCCAAAACTTAGGGTTCATGCTCAAATTCATAATTCATGATAAATTCACGCATATTCCAAGACAGAATCGAGATAAGAGGTTCAAGGACACCTACCTTGAAAGATTATTTGCGATCCACGAGCTCCAATCGCCCCAAAATCGCCAAGTGAAACTCTCCACCTTCTCTCTTGCTCAAACACGCATGCACCAAGCAAAAATAAAGGGATAATGCAGTTTCTTAATTATTTATACTGCTGCCAATAATTGGCCTCCCAGCAATAATTGACCCGAATGCAATAATTGACCTCCCGAGGTCACGAACTCCAAATTGAGCCCAATTACTGTCAAAACGCTCGAAATGACGAGCACAACACTAAACAGATATTATTACACCCAAAAGACCGCCCAAATGCAAAGTCGACCAATAAACCCCCGAAAAGTCAACAATCGGGTCAAACAGGGCCCCGACTCGGAATCGGGCCCAAGTACAGTCAAAATGCTCACATCGACGACTACACTACCGTCTAGATAGTTGCATTCCCATAGAATGGCTATCTCTCAAAACTACCCAAATACGAATCTTTACATCCTCCCCATCTTAGGACTTTTCGTCCTCGAAAATAAAACACATGCCCAAAAGACATAACAAAATCCAAGCTCAAGCACCGCACAACAACAAGACACAAAATATGATCATCAACATGATCACTAACCACATAGGTGCAATGCAACTCACAACAAGCCAAAAAAGCTCACACGATGCTAGGATGCCAACAATCAACAAGCTACACAATATCTCAAACAACATATGCAAAACAACTGCATAAAACATAACTCATACCTCAGGGAAGGTCCTCACATCCTCCCCACCTCAGGACTGATCGTCCTTGAACAGCTCAGGATGAAGAACCCGCATCTGGCTGTCTTTCTCCCAAGTCTGCTCCTCCATGCCTCGGTGTCGCCATAACACCCGAACTAATGGGATCGTCTTGCCCCGCAAGACCTGGTCCCGCCTGTCCAAAATCTGTGCCGGCATCTCAATAACGGCACCATCATGAGCCAAGTCTATCTCGCGATAGTCCAACACATGAGAAGGATCAGGGTGATACCACCTCAACTGAGACACATGAAGCATATCATGTACTCGCGCCAACTCCGGTGGCAAAGCTAACCGATAAGCCACTGCGCCCATAGTGGCAACAATCTCAAATGGCCCCACAAAACGAGGGGAAAGTTTGGATCCACGTCCAAACCTCCGATGCCCTCGACGCAGTGAAACCCACAAAAATACACGGTCCCCCACCTCAAACTGTAAGGGTTGACGCCTCTGGTCTGCGTAGGACTTCTCGCTCTTTCTTTGGCCGTCAGATGTCGTCTAATCAACTGCACTATCTCCGTGGTTTCTCGAACCATATCGGGACCGAGAACCGCTGTCTCTCCCGTCTGTGCCCAACACAAAGGTGATCTGCAAGGCCGCCCATACAGTGCCTCATACGGAGCCATCTCAATCGTGGCCTGATAACTGTTGTTGTAAGAGAACTCTACCAAAGGAAGGTGAGTCTCCCAACAACCTCCAAAATCTAGGACACAGGCACGCAACATATCCTCGAGCGTTTGAATCGTCCGCTCCGACTGACCATCCGTCCGTGGATGAAAGGTTGTACTGAGGTTCACCCTGGTACCCAAAGCTCGCTGCAGCTGTCTCCAAAACTGAGAGGTGAACCTCGCATCCCGATCAGATACAATAGACAATGGGACTCCATGCAACCGCACAATAACATCAAGGTACCTCTGTCCCAAAGTCCTCATTGGGTCTGTCTCCCGAATCGCGATAAAATGCGCCGATTTGGTTAATCGGTCCACAATAACCCATATAGTGTCGTGTCCCCTGGAATGAGGAAGTCCAGTGACAAAATCCATGGTCACGTGGTCCCATTTCCACTCTGGCACTGGCAATGGCTGCAACTCACCAGCTGATCTCAGGTGCTCTGCCTTGACCTGCTGACAGGTTAAACACCTCCTCACAAAATCAGCAACGGCCTTCTACAGGCCTGGCCACCAAAACTGCCTCCTCACGGCATGGTACATCTTGGTCCCACCAGGATGTACAGCTAACCTCGACTGGTGAAATTCCCGAAGAACCTCCTCCTGAAGAGAAGTGGGAACTATCAGGCGACCCCTATACCTCAATATATGCTCAACATCCTCAGTCCAATTAGAAGATGTCTGCCCAGTCTGAATCTTGTCGCGGATGACCTCACAATCAACATCCCCCAGTTGATCCTCTATGATCCTGTGCTGCATCTCTGGGACTGCTACAACAACACTGAGGGTCCCTCGCCCCTCGCTGGTCACCATCTGCAACCTCATCGTTGCCAACTGACCCATCATCTCCCATTCCTTAATGGCACAATGGGCCACCACGGCCCTGCTCTTCCTACTCAGAGTATTTGCCACCACATTACCCTTCCCAGGGGTGTACATCATATCAAACTGAAACTGCTGTAGGTACTCCACCCACCGCCTCTGCCTAAGGTTCAGATCTCACTGAGAGAAGATATACTGCAAGCTCTTGTGGTCCGTATACACCACAAACTTCTCCCCAAGGAGATAATGCTGCCAGCACTTAAGTGCAAAGATCACTGCAGCCAACTCCAAATCATGCGTGGGATAGTTATGCTCATGTGTTCTCAACTACCTAGATCCATAAGCAATCACCTGCCGAGTCTGCATCAACACACAACCAAGTCCCACCTTGGAAGCATCACAATACACCTCGAAAGGCACACCCTCCTGTGGAAGAATCAAGATAGGTACTGAGGTCAATCGTGCCTTCAGCTCCATGAAAGCACTCTCACATGCATCAGACCAAACGAAAGAAACTCCCTTCCTAGTCAAGTGTGTCATAGGAGCTGCCAACCTGAAAAAATCCTCCACGAACCTTCGATAGTAGCCTGCCAAACCAAGGAAGCTACAAATCTCAAACACATTTGTGGGTCTCTTCCACGACATGACTGCCTTAATCTTCTTAGGATCCACTGTGATACCCTCCGAAGATACTACATGCCCCAAGAAGTGTACCTGTTGCAACCAGAAGTCACATTTCGTGAACTTCGCATACAACCGATGCTCCCGCAAGGTCTGCAATACAACCTACAAATGCTCCTCATGCTCCCTCTTGGTCGCTGAATAAACCAAAATATCGTCGATGAACACCACAACGAACATATCTAAATATGGAGCAAACACCTGGTTCATTAATCCCATAAACACTGCTAGAGCATTCGTGAGCCCAAACGGCATCACAAGCCACTTATAATGCCCATAACGACAACTGAACTCGGTCTTAGGGATATCTGCCTCCCTAACCCTCAACTGATGGTATCCAGATCTCAAGTCTATCTTGGAAAACCATCTCGCACCGCGAAACTGATCAAACAGGTCATCGATCCTCAGCAATGGATATCTGTTCTTCACAGTCACCTGGTTCAACTTCCGATAGTCGATACACAGCCGAAGCGAACCATCCGCCTTCTTGGCGAACAACACTGGAGCACCCCACGGTGAGCTACTCCGTCTAATAAAGCCTCGTGCCAATAGGTCATCTATCTGTCGGTGCCATCCTGTAGGCCACTAACCTGATCAGTGTTGTCCCTGGCAACAACTCGATCGAAAACTCTACCTCCCTCACATGTGGCAAACTAATCGAGTCCTCGGGAAACACATCCGGGAACTGATCTACAATGGGTGGCAAAACAGCCTTCCCCTCTCTCCTCCTATCAACCAACATCAAGCTGGCTAACTGGTGGGTCATATCACCCCACCCATGCCTCAACGGTCCCAACCTGCATGCCTCCTCAGTCCACTCACCCACAAAGACACCCCGCGTGCCCTCTGGCGTGAGGAACGTTATACGCCATCGAAAATAATCAATCTTGGCCTCCACAGAGACCAACCAATCCATACCCAGGATAACATCAAAATCATCTAACTCCATGATATACAAATCACACAACAGATTAACACCCCCAAGTGTTACCTGACAAGCACGACAGATACTCTCAAGTATCACAATTCCACCCAAAGGTGAAGCAACCATCAGAGACTGACTAACTGTCTCCTGGTCTAACTCCAACCCAACCACCGTAGCATATGAAATGAACAGATAGTATGAGAAATGATAATGGTACCTCTCACCACTGAACGTCCTGCTCCTGCCTCGTCCACTAGTGGAACCTCTGCCTCTCTGCTGGTAAGGGCAAAAGTCCTCCCTCGTGGCCCACTGCCACTAGCCTGGCCCATTGGGGCCTTGCCCCGCTGATCAACATGACCCTGTGCCTCCCGCTAAGGCTGCTGCACCGCAGGTCGCGTCTGCGTGCTCTGTGCCGGCGGCACTGACCTCTGAGACGGAGCCCCACTCCTCTGTCCCTGATCTCTCGGACGAGGGCCTACACTGCTGGTCGAGCTAAGGGCAACACATTCCCTAGCTCCATGTCCTACCTTCCCGCATCGGAAGCAAGTCATCCTTTTCCTCGGGCAGTCTCTCGATACATGCCCAGTCAAACCACAGCTCCAACAGGTACCTGGCCTCCTGCTGGCTGAACTCTCACGAGGTACCACCGCTTCGCTGGAAACCCTCTGCACCTGCCTCCTCCCAGGCTGAGCAGCACTGCTCTCCCCACTCTGTCTCTTCTTGCCCGAACCTGCCGAACCGCCCGGCCTCTGGGCTCTCGCTTGATCCTGACCTCGCTCAATAATGAGCGCCTTGTCAACCGCCTCCCGGTAGCTGGTCAACTGCATCGGTTCCAGCTATCTTTTCAGAGATGGCCTCAAGCCCTGAATAAAATCCTGCGTTTTCCGACGTTCCTTTTCCCAAGCTTCAAGAGCAAACCGCCCTAAATCTGTGAAGGCCTGCACATACTCCCCCACAGTCATGCTACCCTGCACAAGTTCATAATATTCTCTACGTCGAGCATACTGCAACGAGCTGGGAAAATACTCCCCAAAGAAGCGTTCAACAAACTCTCTCCAACTCATCTGACTGCCATGGACAGCTCTAGTGGATTCCCACCACCTGCGTGGGATACCCAGCAGATAGTGCGTCGCCACACGTACTCTCTCCTCGTCTGGCACCCCGATCATATCAAAGATATCCTCTGTCCACCTAATCCAGTCCTCGGCTACCTCTGGCCGTGAACCATCCTCAAAAGTCCTGGGTGCGTGTTTCAAAAACTGCGCAGCCCAGTCCACTCCTTGTCGTGTTGGCTCTATCACGACCTCCTGCTGGTGCACATCCTGCACCACACTCGCCTCTTACTGCTGAGGCTGTGGTGGCTGCTGAGGCTGCTGTTGCCTCTTCAGCTCATCCACCTCTCTAACCATATCCCTCATCGAGCCTTGCATACCCTGCATGGCCTCCTGCAACTGAATCAACACCTGCGTCAAATCAGGTCCCACAACGGGAGCTGACGACCTCTGCTGCGGGCTCTACTGCCCCTGGTGCCCCGACTCTATCGTGGGCTCCTCTGCCGGGCCTTGGCCTCGGACAGCTCTCCTCGGTGGTGCCATCACACTGGCCACAACAACAAACAACAAACGATCAATACTAGCACTACTAGCACAAACAACCATCAAAGGCATATTCGACTCGTAGGTTCTTACCACACGACCCGTAGGTCCATACCATGCATATAGCATCGTGTCCCCCATCAGGGTACACCACATGACCCGTAGGTCCACAACCATGCATATAGCATCGTGTCACCCCATAGGGTACACCACATCCAGTCCTGGCTCTCACGGCCACGTGCCATCCTGGCACCAAATGCAATCATATCATAAACAAAGACAATCTAGTGCCCTATATGCACACAATCATACCATTAGAAATGTACCCCATGTATGCTCCTAGGATGATCTAACTAACACCAAAATAACCTAGAACACATGTAAGGACTACGTTGATCAGGCGCCCTCCCTACAGTTTTCCAAGTCACATGGAATCAATTAACCACCCCTCACTAACCTAGGTCCGCTAGACCATGCCCTGATACCAACTTGTCACGCCCTCAAATTCCAGGGAACCCGGAACTAGGAACATGACTTCCCCTTGCCCACACCCGAAAGGTCAAGGGGTTAGTGACTAGCACCAAAGGAGACTACACCGCGGGTGCTGTCTCAAATATGCAACCCTGTACAGTCATACATCAAGGGTAATCATGTACTTTCCCATACATCATCATGCATACAATAAGTCAAACAGTCATACAGACATCACATCACAAACATTATGCAAATATAACTGTCCACCGACCCATGTCCGAGATACAAACATAATACAATACACAATACAGAATATAGTACTGTATCATACATTAGAGTAGTGGGCACGTCCTCCTGGAAGAAAGTCCTCTACTAGTCTCGGGTCACACCTGAAAAAGGTAAATAACAAGTAGGGGTGAGCGACAAGCTCAGTAGGTGACCCCAACACTCCACATCATGCAGACATACAAGTCTATACTACATGCTCTATGTACTCGTGCACTTTGTAGTGTGCACAATCATCAGGACTCAGCCTGCAAACAAACATCAGGACCTAGCCTGCCCACATAGGACAGCTTGTCCACGATCCTCAACAGGATCCCAGCTTAGGGCACTCAGCCCTACCACAGCGCTATATGCCCGGACACAGTCGCCACACCGGGCTTCCATCGGCGCATATGCCTGCCACGGCATAGCGCAATATGCCCGGCCATAGTCGCCACACAGGCCTGCCATCGGCGCATATGCCTGCCCCGTCAACCACATCGCACCATCGGTGCATCACGGTGAGAACCCAAACAAGTCACGGAGTCCATGCCCCAATACCTCACACCAACATACTAACATGAGTATGGCATGTCATTCTCAACATTTCCTTTAGAACTGTAGTGAGTCTTCACAAGTAAATCCTCAATCCTTGATTTATGAAGGAAGTACTCATAGCAGCTATTTTCTTGAAATCAAAAGTCCCGGCATTGGGTTCCCATATCATAAATAAGATAATCTGATTTTTGGGGATTTTTCTGAGATATCTAACCCCACTTTCCAAAAATTCACCACTACGAACTTTTGGGTTTTTCCGAGATTTTACACTAAAACCCAATTTTCACATTTTGAAAGAGTGGGAATTAATTTTTCTAGTATTTTTCTTTGAATCCAAATGGGTGGTATTTCGTTATTTACATTGTAACTTAAGTATAATACTTCATAATGGTTTACAATGTAAATGTTCAGTGCAGTGTACTGCTGCGGATCACTACTGCTGATCTAGACTAACTACTCCAGACTACTACTCCGGACTACTGATCCGGACTAACTGCTCCGGACTACTGATCCGGACTAACTGCTACGGACTAATTGCTCTGGACTACTGATCCGGACTAACTGCTCCGGACGACTGATCCGGACTAACTGCTCCGGACTACTAAGCTGCTGACTCCACAGCTGCTGATTACGAACTTCGACCTTGTAGTTCGCCCAGGGTACTGTTCATCATCGTTTTTGGCCTAACTTCGTCTGGAATCAACCCAGCAACCCCCAGGCACTCACAAACACGCGTTTTACTAAACAGAGTAAAAAATTACATACCCAAACTGATATAAATCAGTTCTTAACCACAAATTTTATGCTAAATCATCAGATCTAACTCCAAAATTGGGTTTCCCCCAAAACTTAGGGTTCATGCTCAAATTCATAATTCATGATAAATTCACGCATATTCCAAGACAGAATCGAGATAAGAGGTTCAAGGACACCTACCTTGAAAGATTATTTGCGATCCACGAGCTCCAATCGCCCCAAAATCGCCAAGTGAAACTCTCCACCTTCTCTCTTGCTCAAACACGCATGCACCAAGTAAAAATAAAGGGATAATGCAGTTTCTTAATTATTTATACTGCTGCCAATAATTGGCCTCCCAGCAATAATTGACCCGAATGCAATAATTGACCTCCCGAGGTCACGAACTCCAAATTGAGCCCAATTACTGTCAAAACGCTCGAAATGACGAGCACAACACTAAACAGATATTATTACACCCAAAAAACCGCCCAAACGCAAAGTCAACCAATAAACCCCCGAAAAGTCAACAATCGGGTCAAACGGGCCCCCGACTCGGAATCGGGCCCAAGTACAGTCAAAACGCTTACATCGACGACTACACTACCGTCTAGATAGTTGCATTCTCATAGAATGGCTATCTCTCAAAACTACCCAAATATGAATCTTTACAGAGCCATCCCTTAACACGGAGTAAGGACTCACTGATGCGGAATAAAGAATCCAAGTCTCCATTAACACGGAATAAGGGATCCGAGCTATCCCTTAACACGGAGTAAGGACTTACTGATGCGGAGTAAGAAATCCAAGTCTCCATTACCACGACATAAGGGATCCAAGCCATCCCTTAACATGGAGTAAGGACTCACTGATGTGGAGTAAGGAATCCAAGTCTCCATTAGCACGGCATAAGGGATCCGAGCCATCCCTTAATATGGAGTAAGGACTCACTAATGTGGAGTAAGGAATCCAAGTCTCCATTAACATGGAATAAGGGATCCGACCTATCCCTTAACACGGAGAAAGGACTCATTGATGCAGAGTAAGGAATTTGAGTCTCCATTAGCACGAAATAAGAGATCCGTGCCATCCCTTAACATGGAGTAAGGAATCCGAGCCTTGCAGTAGTGCAAACTAAGGAATACAGAACTTCCATGATGCGATCCGAGACTTAAGTAGGCTTCCATGATCCGAATTAAGCCTTTAATCATCGGATTAGCCATCCAAAGGCTCAAAATTACCAACAAAGACCCAAATTCGCCCATCTAACTCTCAATAATTCCTCAAAACTTGGAGTAGCTCTGCTGGGATAGGGATTGGTGGTTGACTAGGCATTAAACATGAACTCCTCGGGACATCACAATTGACCCTGGGGACTATACTGCCGTTAATCCCAAATGACGCTAATACACCCGGAAATGCATTTAGCCCTTGCCTACCAATGCTTCCAGATACAATATGAGATTTAAATAATTCTAAGAAAATTATTTATTTATTTTCAGATGCGGGAACATGGAGCCATAATGAGGTCTCGGGACATCCATTTGGCTTATTAGAAATATAAGAATGCAATTAATGTCTAGTCAACGGATACTCCCTGGGATCCCTATAAATAGACTACCCCAAGAGAAAAAAAATCAGATCAGAAAGAGGCATCATTTTTATCAGAAAAAAAGAGAGCTTGCTGAAGGACATCAAACGTCAATTATCAAAGGAGGCTCTTCCAAACCAAGGAGCAAACATTCTGGAAGCGTGGACACAGATTCAAGGCGAGAAAGGGAAGCTGCATTTTTCTTTCTCACACCTTGTGTTTTCAGTGAGACTTTTTAAAGGAGGATCCCTAAGCTCAGTCACAAAAGACTACCCAGGTTCTTCTCTTTAATCTCTTTATATTTAAACTGTTAAAACTTCTTTTCTCAAATGTTTTGAAGTGAAACGGTTTCTCTTTTAACTCTCATTCCTTTTTTCTTTAAAAATAAAAAAGGACAATCAAAAGAACACATTTTCTAGAAAACTTAAAACAAGGCCTGGGCGGACATGAGGGTTGAGTCCTAGATGCTCATATCCTAGTTTGCCTGGGCCAATATCAATTGTGGCAGTATTCTCATATTTCAATTCAACTGATTTTTGTTTTGTTTTCTAAAAAAGAAAATCCCTTTTGTTTTCTAAAAGAAATACAATACTGTCACATGGGCCTTGATCCCACATTTTTTTTCTAAAATTGGAATGTACTTCTTTTTTATTTGCTTTAAAATCTTTTTTTTGTTGTTTTAAGGCCTAGATCCTAAAAACTCCATTTTCCCAAAAATTAAAAATATAAAAAATAACTTCTTTTTGGATAATGCAAGAAAACACCCATAGATCAAGACTAGGTATCAATTGTGGGCGTTGTGGGGGTGCAAGAGTTTTTCTTCCTTCCCCACACGTAACCGACTCCAGAACCTAATTCTCTGGAACTGTAGACCTTTCTTTTTCTAGGTGCCCAATCACACCTCTAATTTGTTTGGTGGCGACTCTGTGTTTTTTTCTTTTCTTTAATGGTATGTGCGAGCCTTGTGCAGGGATGACTCTAGGATCAACGGAATGAACTAGCATGGAGTCCTTTCACAAAAGCCAGTACGAGCCCGGTCAAAAATGGGTGATGACACAGAGGATAGAGGACAGAGGAGTGAGGTTACTAGTAATGCAGCTCAGGGCAGAGTGTTTGCCTTTACCACGAAACCACAGAAGGAGGGAGAGGTTCCATCCTCAACCACCGAGGGCGGGGTAGGACCTTCAGTTGTATGAGGTACGATTTTGATTTCTTACACGCTTGTATCTGTTTTATTTAATACAGGTACATCATGTTCCTTTGTTCCTGAGTCCATAGTGGATAGCCTTAACTTAGAGGGTAGTGTGGTCGAGAGGCCGTTATCTATTAAATCACCAGTGGGTGGTGTCTACGAGGTGCTGACGGGTGTGTCGCGAGTGTATTCTCACCGTGGGTGATTTGGAGTTGTCCTTGGACTTTTATATGATGCCTTTAAGGGCATTCGATTTAATTCCGGGCATGGGTTGGTTGAGAGCCTTTTAGGCTACTATTGATTGTTATAGACGGGGGTATCTTTTGTGCCACCGACAGGGCTTCCTTGCATCTTGTTGGGTGAGTGGGATCACAAGGTGAGTCGAGCTGGACCAATGGTGGAGCAGTGGGGCGCCATTACCCGTAGATTGGTAGCACTCACATTCTCCGAGAGGAATGTAGAGAAGAGTGTGTGGCCAGTGGTCATGGACCAGTTCTAGGATATGTTTCCAGAGGAGTTGTGGAGTCTACCACCTGAGAGGCGTATAGAGTTTTGCATTGAGCTGCTACCGAGGGTAGGACCTATTTTGCATGTAGTCTATCAGATGGGGCCCGCAGAGTTAAGGGAACTGCAAGAACAGCTAGAGGAGCTAGAGGGCAAGAGAATTAGTAGGCCGAGTACTTTGCCTTGGGGTGCTCTAGTGCTTTTTGCCAAGAAAGCAAATGGGACGTAGCGATTGTGCATTGATTACAGAAAACTGAACCAAGTAACAGTAAAGAACAAGTACCCATTGCCTCGGATAGATGATTTATTTGATTAGTTGAGTGGGGCTCAATGGTTTTCATAAATAGATTTGAGATCGGGGTATCATCAATTGAGAGTTAGAAGGGAGGACATCCCCAAGACTACTTTTTGATGTCAATATGGGCATTATGAGTGGTTGGTGATGCCTTTTAGGCTCATTAATGCACCAGTAGTATTTATGCTAGTTAATGAACCAGGTGTCTGCTCCTTAATTGGATGCCTTTATGGTGGTGTTCATTGATGACATCCTTGTGTACTACAAGACCAAAGTGGAGCATGAAGAACATTTGGATGTGGTTTTGCAAACCTTGAGGGAGCATCAATTATATGCCAAGTTTAGTAAATGTGCTTTTTGGATGCAAGAGGTGCATTTTCTTGGCCATGTGGTATCAGCTGGAGGGGTCCGAGTGGACCCAACTAAGATTGAGGTAGTGTTAGCATGGAGGAGGCCAGTGAATATGTTTGAGATCAAGAGCTTTTTGGGCTTGATAGGTTATTATCAGTGCTTTGAGGAGGGTTCTCCTGTTTGTCGGTGCCTCTAACAACATTGACTCGGAAGGGGTCAAATTTGAGTGGACTGACAAGTGACAGCAGGCTTTTGAGACCTTGAAGGCCCGGTTGACCACCGCACCAGTGTTGAGGCTACCACGAGACGGGGTGCCTTATGAGTTGTATTGTGATGCATCCAGAGTAGGCCTAGGGTGTGTGTTAATGCAGGAACACAATGTGATTGTGTATGGTTCGAGGCAGTTGAAACCTCATGAGTTGAACTACCCCACAAATGATTTAGAGGTGGGAGCAGTGATCTTTGTCTTAAAGAGTTGGCAGCATTATCTTTTGGGGGATAAGTTCGTTGTGTATATAGACCATCAGAATCTTTAGTATATCTTTACCCAAAAGGATTTGAACCTAAGATAGCAACGGTGGATAGAGTATCTACAAACGTTTAATTTTTCCCTTGCATATACCCCTGGTAAGGGGAATGTGGTGGCAGATGCCCTAAGTAGAAAGGGCAAGGCTATGGTTGTTATGCGAGAGTGTAAACTGATGGAGCAGTTGGCTATATTGTAGCTCCAGCCTAGTACCTTTGAGAGAGGAATGGTTTTGAGTCCTATTGTTGTGGTGCCCGAGTTGTATCAACGAGTCTGAGAGGGACAATTGGGGAATACTGAGTGCGAGGTACTCCGTGCACAGATTATAGTTAGGGAGCTAGCGGGAGATTGGGCCGAGGGTCTTGAGGATGAGTTGACTTTTTAGGGTCATCTAATTATGGTGTCTCCTTTCCGTAGGGATGTGATGAGGGAGTTCCATCAATCCAGAGTTGTTGTTCATCTCGGAGGCACCAAGATCTACCATTCTTTGCGGAGACATTTTTGGTGGCCTGAGATGAAGAAGGATGTGGCAGAGTTTGTTTTTGCATGCTTTACCTACCAACAAGTAAAGGCTGAGAATCAACATCCAATGGGTATGTTGCATCCCTTAGCAGTGGCCGAGTGGAAATGGGATCACATTACAATGGATTTTGTGACAGGACTTCCACCTACCTCGGGGAGGAAGGACATGATTTGGGTTATTATGGATCGACTGACGAAATCTGTTCATTTTTTAACTATGAGGGAGCGGGATTCCATTCGGGTTTTGAGCCAGTTGTATATCAGTGAAATTGTGAGGTAGCATAAGGTGCCCTCATCTATTGTGTCGGATAGGGATACAAGTTTTACATCCCGCTTTTGGGCAGGTTTGCAGGTGGTTTTGGGAACAAAGCTGAACTTGAGTATAACTTTTCATCCTGAGACGGATAGTCAGTCTGAGAGAACGATCCAGACGTTGGAGGATATGTTGCGAGCATGTGTTATGGATTTTGGGGGTTCGTGGGCCACTCACCTACTTTTGGTGGAGTTTGCCTGCAACAACAATTATCAGTTATCCATTAGGATAGCACCATTTAAGGCATTGTATGGGAGGCCTTGTCGGTCTCTATTGTCTTGGACTGAGGTGGGCGAGGATGCTCTTTCGGTACCACAGCTAGTTCAGGAGGCCACTGAGAAGGTGAGAATGATTCGTCAGCGTTAATTGATAGCCCAAAGTAGGCAGAAATCCTATGCAGATCAGAGGCAAAGACCTTTAGAGTTTTCAGTGGGTGATCATGTATTTCTCCGTGTGTCGCTGAGGAAAGGACATCGACGGTTTGGAAAAGGTTCCAAGTTATCGCCGAGATATATTGGCCCTTTTGAGATTTTGGATCAAGTTGGTCCATTGGCTTATCGGTTGGCTTTACCACTGCAATTGAGCAGAGTGCACAGTGTGTTCCACGTGTTGCAGTTGCGAAAATATCATCCAGACCCAGCGCATGTGATCGATTGGGGTGATCTAGATCTTGCTGAGGATATCTCCGTTGTTGAGGTTCCCATTTGGGTATTGGACAGGCAGGAGAAGCTTTTGTTAAACAAAGCTATCCCCTTAGTTCGTGTCTTGTGGAGACATCGTGACGTGGAAGAGGAAACATGGGAACGCGAGATGAAAATGCGGGAATATTACCCTGAGTTGTTCAAGGACGAACAATCCTGAAGGAGGGAGGTGGCAATAGCCTTTTATGGTATGTATATGTTGTGCTTCTGGTGTGTATAGTTTTATTGTTATGTGTAGTTGGGTTAAACATATGCGATATGTCTTATGTGATGTTTTGAACTGTGTTGTGGTATTATGTGCATATGTGATATGTGTTGTTTTGAATGTGGATTTGTGTGTTACACATATGAGATATGTGGGTTCATGTTTGTGTGGAGTTTGTACTTTTCTTGTGGGGTTGTTTGTGCCTGTTTCGATTTGTTGTGAGCTGTGAGTTGTGGTCCACCCGTGTGATAGGTGACTTGTGCGTGACAAGTTTGTGAGTTTTACTGTTCTGTGTGAACCTTGAGCTTAGATTTTGCGATGAATTTGTTGAGTTTGAGTGTGACTTTGTGTTGTTGTGTGGCCCTATGTTCCTTTTCGGGGACGAAAAGTCTTTAAGGGGAGAGTATGTAATGGCCCGTATTTGGGGTTCTAGGAGTTAACCATGTGATGGAGTGCACATCGAGGGATGTGAATATCAGTACGGTGATGTAGGTGTCAAATAGAGAGTTTTGACCATGAGTGGGCCCGATTTGGAGTTGGAGCCTTGATAGGGTAATTTTGGTATTATTTGGTAAAACAATAGGTATAGTGATATACTCATCAAACGGAACATTTTGACCGTAATTGGGCTTGATTTGGAGTCTAATTGGTGTTTGGGCCCTACGAGGATAATTTGGATATTTGCAGAAATAAAAAGGAGGTATAAATAGAGAAAAGAGGGGAGGAACCCTTATCTTGCTTTTGTAGTGCGTGAGACGTGAAGAGAAAAGCGAGAGCGTGAAGAGAAAAGCGAGAGCGTGAAGAGAGAGTTGGAGGAAGAACCAAGAGCTTGCAAAAAAAAAAAGGATTGGACGATCCGGACTCAAATCGTCCAAAGTCGAGGTAGTGATTCATTCTTTTTACTCTTATATTGTTGATGTTGCTTAATTATGCTTGCTAGACATAGAACTAAACCTCAAATTCATGGAATTTGGATGGGAACCCTAAGGTTTGGGGCAAACCCACTTTTGGGTTAAATCTGGTAATTTTGGTGCATAATATGTGATGAAAACCTAATGTAGTATGTGGTATGAGTTGTATGAGGATATGAAGGGTTTTGGAGATTACTAGGTGGAATTCAGACGAGAAATAGGCTAAAAATGATAAGAAACAGTAACCTTGGTGGAACTGTGTAGTCAGGGACTTGAAGAGTCCAAATAAATAAACAGTAACCTTAGCGGATATGTGTAAACACCTATATTCTTGTTCCTAGGAGTAGACTTTGCGTTAGAGTGAGAATTGGAATGAGTAGAAGTGAGCATGTAATCAGACTCGAAAAGTGTGAAAGTTTGACTATACTTGGACCCGTTTTGGAGTCTGGAGCCCCATAGAGCAATATGAGCTTATTTGACGGTCTTTTGGGGCATTATGGAAATTAAGATAGAAAAGAACTTTATTTTTAATTATCAGGTAAATAATATAAAAGAAGATATAGGGTTTCTGGTGCGTTTTGCGTTTTTTGCATTCTGTGCAAGAGAGAGAGAGAGAGAGAGAGAGAGAGAGAGAGAGAGAGAGAGAGAGAGAGAGAGAGAGAGAGAGAGAGAGAGAGAGGGAGACACTAAGAAGGGAGTCTTTGGAACAAGAGCGCAAAGATCAAGGTTTTTCAATCAGCTTTAAAAGGTAGGTGCTCCTAAACTCCCTTACTGTGATCCTATCTTGTTATGATGTGGATAGTGTGGGGTGTAATTGATTTGGTACGTTTTGGGGGAGGAACTCCTATTGTGGCTTGATCTGTATATTTATATGTGTATCTGATGTTACTGTGTGATTTAGAGGTATTTTAGGATGCGATTTGTGGTGTAAGTGTGGGACTGTGCGTAAAAGTATGGTTTTTGAATGTCTGGGAGGTCACTAAGTCGATTCTAGACGAAGGGCGGCAGAACGATGATAAATAGTAATGTTGGGCGAACTATGTGGTCGGCAGCACATTTAAGGTTAAGAGTCATAGAGTCGAAGGATAGAGTTGGAGAGCCAAAGAGTCATAGAGTCGAAGATTTAAGTTCGAAGGGTCGAGTTCGAGGGAGTTCTCCGAGTCTTTGAGGGGGAATCCTTCAAGGGTGTGTCTTCGAGTCTTTGAGGCAGACCTTTAGGTCAGTGGCTTCGGGTCTTCGAGTGGGGTTCTTTGAGGCAGAGCCTCGGGTCAGTGGCTTCGGGTCTTCGAGGGGGGTTTTTTGAGGCAGACTTTCGGGTCAATGGCTTCGGGTCTTCGAGGGGTATTCTTCGAGGCAGACCTTCGGGTTAGTGATTCGGGTCTTCGAGGGAGATTCTTCAAGGCAAACCTTCGGGTCAGTGGCTTCGGGTCTTCGAGGGAGGTTCTTTGAGGTGGACCTTCGGGTCTGAACTTTGGGGCTGGTCTTTCATGTGATTACTTTGTGGCTTGTGATGTAACTTGTTGTGTTATGAATTATTGTTTATTGTGTTTAATGCTTTGATTGAGGTAGCCAGTGTAGCGGTGAATGAGATAGCTTGTGTGGGGGAAAATGAGGTAGCCTGTGTGGGGGTGTATGAGATAGTCTGTGTCGTAGTGGTAACTTATACAACTAATTTATAATTTTGATTGATTGTGTATTATGATCATGACACAGCACATGCGCACTTATCATGTAGATACTGGGAGCATGGGATGGGTTGGGGAGACGCGATCCCTACTGAGCTGTGATTGCTCACCCCTCCTACTGTGATTGCCTTTCTTTTCAAGTGGGACATCAAGGTGGACAAGAGGATTTTCTTATTTGGCTGTATTTTTATTTTATGAGATGTTATTTTATGACATTGATGTAACCCAAAGTGGAGAATGATGTAAAAGATGTTTGGTTTTATGGATGTGTGATGTTTTTGTTGTGATGTTTTGTGTGGGTGGTTGTTAGCCCGACCCCTTGCTCAACCGAGTGGGTAAGGAGAGTCACGAACTGGTTTCCTTGAGTTGGAAATTCGTGGTGTGACAGTATGGTATCAAAGCATGGTATAGTTGGCCTAGGGTAGTGGGCGGGTTTGTTGCCTTTGAGTCCTTTGGAGGAACCTGGAGGGGCATGCCTGATCAACATGGTCCTCTTTGAGCCTCTAAGGTATACTCGGGGTAATCCAATCCAGGAGTAAGATTTGCATGCATTGGCATTAGGGCACTAGTTGCATTTGTTGTTTATATGTGATTGTGTGGATAACTATGATAAAGCTTTAAATGTGATAAGGAAATGTGAACAATGTAATAAGGATTTAAATGTGCATCTATGATATTTTGTGATAACTTGCGCATGAATGCAAGGGAAAGAACTTGTGATATTGAGCTATGTGTTTGTGGACTTGATGCTTGTGCAATGTGGTTTAATGTGGTTTAATGCATTGTGTGATAATTCAATTGAGAGGTGGGGTAGAGGTAGTGAGACTCAATAAATTGCGAATGTGTTTGACGATTGTATTCCTTACTGTTGGATCAAACCCAGAATTCGGATGATGCGGATAAAACCCTGTGTAATCTAGTTTAAGATCTTCTATATCTATTCTAAGTTGTTGCAAAAGATATTACTCTAAATCGGATCTTCACTCGTGAAAGCAAAGCTAAGGACAGGATACATAATCCTGATCCAGATCAACATGAGTGTCGTCAAGCACTTGGTAAATAACCAAGTCCTCATGTGGAGTAAGGATTATTCATGCGGACTAAAAACTTAAAGTTATGGACTAAGGAATCCACGTCTTATACTTAAATGGATTGAGCTAAAAAGATGCGGAATAAGAATCCTAGTCTACATCTCGCATAGAGTAAGAAAGAACAGTTGGGGAACAAAAAGCTAAGTCTTCCACTCAAGCAGACTAAGGACAAGAAGACACGAAGTAAGGAATCCGAGTTTTTCATTCACGCGGAGTAAGGAAGGACTTGTGCGGAATAAGGACTCAAGTTCTTTGTTTGCACGGACTAAGGATAATTGATGCGGAGTAAGGAATCCGAACCTTTTACTCGAGCAGAGTAAGGATGCGCTGATACAGATTAAGCCATCCGGACCTTTTACTCATGTGTAGTAAGGAAGCGCTGATACGGAGTAAGCCCTCCGAACCTTTCGTTCATGCGGAGTAAAGAAGCGTTGACACGGAATAAGGATTTCAGTATCAATTTGACATGGAGTAAGCAACCACTGATATGGAGTAAAGATCAGAGCTTCACTAACACGGAGTAAGGAATCTTACGATGGACTAAGAAGACACTACTTTACTTTATCAGCTTCGCATTCAAGTCATTAGCTCGATGTGTCCCAATGTAAGAAAGACCCGTTGATTATCTAAGCCATCTTACACGTGGATCACACAAAAATGTGAACAAAGCCTTAAATGTAATTGGGATCACACGAAGAAATTCAATATGTTTAAAGTCCCAAGATTTTTGAGCACCACATCCACAGCAATTAAAGCAGAGACATTTTTCGAGAAGAATTCAATGCTACACGATGCTCGGAAGATCCTATTCCAAGAATATTTCCCAGAGATGTCTATATATATTAAGCTTTGTATATTTTCACAAATGCGCATACATGTACAAGAGCTCTTAGAGATTATTTTGGCTAGTATGTGTGTCATTGTAAAACAGAGTGCTAGAGAGTTCTCAGTAGATCAAAAAGCTGGTCATCAGGTTTAATTTGATATTATTTTGTTGTAATTATACTTTGATAATAAAACAGAATACTTCCATTATCTGGTTATCTTCTGCACTGAGTTGATCTTTTAACTAGAAAAGTGTTGTGCCAGAGAAGAAGAGTTTTTGATAAAAGCCTATTCACCCCCTTTAGGTTCCTAGGGACCAACACTTACTTCGTGTAGTAAGAATGCTGATATTTCCAAAATCCAAGCTAGATCGAATAGGTATATGGGTTTGTATATAGAGAGGGGGGTGAATCTGTATGCTTAAAACTATTTCCTTTTAGTTTTAAGAGTAGTGTAATACTCAAAGGTATTCAACAGATGTAGTTAGTGTTTTGGATGGTATATTAGTGTCTCATGCAATATCAGTTAATAGTAGGTATGTATGAGATGAAAAAGACAGAGACACACTGATTACGTGGTTCGATCAAAGTAATCTACTCTACGGTGGTGAGGGTGAACCTATACCGAGTTTAATCCACTATATGCTTTCAATACAGTAGGGTCTAGCCCTTGTTACAACAGGATTAACTCTCTCTTCTTTTAAATGCAAATACAAAACAGTATTACTCCAGTACTCACTCACTGTGAAGAACTATCTAGCGTAATCTGCTCCTATGCATTCAACTGTTTGCATTGCTTGACCTTCAGCCACTCATTTGCCGAACTTACACACTATTCGTCAAATGTATGAGAAAAAAGAAGAGATTAACTCATTGTTATCTAGCTTTCAATCTTCTTCTCTCTCTGTGTATACTGTACGAACTACTCTTTTTCACTTTTGTATCATTGCAGATACGTTTCTTCTCTTCTGCGATATTCGAACTCCCTAAAGTAAGGCATATTCCTTGTTTTTATAGGTCAGCCTTAGTAAGAAACCCTTCTGCTAGGGTTAAGCATGTTTCACCTTTTGATCTTCAACGTTGAAACATGTTAAGCTAGTCCCGGATGACGTCCACCTGTTTCCCAGCAATTAGCGTACTCAGAGATGCCGTCCGAGTGATAACTTACTTAAATGCGGTCTTCAGTGCGTTTCGCATCTTCGACTAGCCACAACCTCGTAGATATATGTGCTTCGTAGCTTCGTTGTTACTTCATAAGCTACTACCTTTGAGACTTCGCCTACGAATCTTCGAGTCTGAGTCTTCGAACCTTGAGAATTGTTCTTTCAATTCTTCTGCTCTCTGGCTTCGACGCTAGGTTAGAACCAGTGTTTAACTGACATTCTTTTTACAACCTTTTGAACTCTACGAGTCTCCAGTTTTGAGTCAGTGACAACAGCATTCTACCTTGGCTAATTATTTGTACACATCAATGGGTCTCAGCAACGAGTCTACCAATCTTCGACCATGCGAGCTTCGACTCTACGATACTCCCACTCTACACCTGACGGGTCTTTGAGCCTGCAAGTCCTTGAGTCTTTGAGACACTGCTCTACACTTGCGGTCTTCAAATCTTCGACCCTGTGGATTTATGAGTCTGCGACCTTGTGTATCTTCAGTGGTGCTTTGAACCTTTTGGCCTAATGATCTTCGACTCTACATCTTCTAGTCATCTAATCTTCGACCCAATAAACTACGAGTCTTCGACCCAGATCTACGAGTCATCTACATACCTAGTTAGACTCCCTCTACAAGCTCACTCTACGAAGTTATCTAATCCAGTACGGATCTTCAACCCAGCGTCCATCCGCTTCTGCATAATGTTGACAATAATGACAACCAATAGGATCATGGGAACAATATCTCCTCCGAGGAAAGCGACTCGTGTATCCGGGGCAGTGGTTGATGAGTCATTTGCCCATGAGGAGCCAGGTGCGGGCAGCCCACTGGAGAAAATGAGCTATTGTTGACACAGCTGCGAGAGGGCATCTGACAAGAAGTCCAAGAAATGAGGGAGGGCATCCGAAAAGAGGTCTGAGAGGAAGTGTGCCATGAAATGGCACCATATCAAGTGGTGCCACCACTACCACCAGTGAGGGAGTCACCTCGTGAATGTGAGAGTCTGCTAGATGGCATACCGATTCATTGTGTGGAGAGTGACGTGGTGATGAGGTTCCAAAAGGAATAACCACCGAGATTCAGGGGAGAGATGGACCCAGTGGTGGTTGAGCACTAGTTGAGGCAGATTAAGCATGTGTTTTCCTTTCTCCTACCCCGGGAAAATGACAAGGTAAGGCTGGCTATCTGGCAGTTAAAGGGTAATGCCTTGGAGTAGTGGCAGGGTGTCACGGGGAGCCACGTAGTGCAATTCATGTTATGGGAGGAGTTCTTGCAACTCTTCCATGATGAGTTCTTTTTTGAGTCACTGAGATGGCAAAAGAGGGAAGAATTTGGCAGCTTGAGGCAGGGGTCGAGGATAGTGCCTAAGTTTGAGCGGGAGTGTCAAAGCTCGAGTATATTTGCTCCCGAGACTGTGGCGAGGGAGGACTTGAAAGCCCACAAGTTCACCTTGGGTCTCAAGCCAACCCTCAAGCAGAGGGTGGCGATTCTGCACTTGAGGACTTATGCTGAGGTTGTGGAGATGACCCGTATAGCTAAGAGAGAACTGGGTGATGGGAGGTAGGCCCAATAGCATCGTCAGTTGCAGGGTGGATTTGATCATGATTCGGGGTCCAAGAGGCCCAAGAGCGAGGAGGGAGGTAGTAGTTCCTTCCGCAGCAGGGGTCAACCATTAGTGAACCCAGGGAGGTCCACTTTTGGCGCCAGCAGGCAGGGAGGTTCAACAGGAGGTTTTCCTAGCGTTTGTCTTTCTTATGTGGAGTACGGGCACTTTAAGAGGGAGTGTCCTAAAAAGGACTGGCGGTGACAAAGCTGTGGACGAGAAGGCCATTTGAGCCAGGTTTGCAGGAATAACAACAGGGGAGCAGGAGGTATGTGTCATGCCCCGAATTTCCAACCCGAGGAAACCGGTTCGTGACTCTCCTTTACCTACCGGGTGGGCAAGGGGTTTAGGTCAAACAGTACTACACAAAAACATTACAACAACCACAACAAATGTCCACAAGTCAAAACGCATGTCTTTATTATATTCAAAATTCCTTTTACATCAATTCCCCATTGGGGTTACATTAGTTTTCTCAAAATAACATAATAGGAAAAAGAATCAAACAAAAAGTTCGGTCTTCCACCTTGGTGTTCCACTTAATGCCTATAAGTTCCTGAAAAGATACAAAACACAACAAGAGGGGTGAGCAACCACAGCTTAGTAGGGATCATGTCTGCACAACCCATCACATGCCCCTAGCATCTACATGATGACGTGTACAAGTTTAGTGTCATGGCAAAAGTACATAAACAGGTTATGATCAGCATTTATAATTAAGGCCACACATTACCAAGCCACACCAGTAAGCACAACATGCCAATGAAGGCCAACGTTTATATAGGAGATTACACCTATATGAATTTACATATATACATATACATACCAATTACCTCAAAAACCAACCCTAGAATAGGTTCAAAAAGCACAGAATCCCTACCTCGAAAATGGGCGAACTTAGAGCTCCAACTTAAAGGTCTTCCCTTGCACCTTGCCCTTCTCCGATAGGTGTCCTCCACCCTCATGACGCAACGGCACGCTTAAACCGGCGGTGCTTCCTCTCTCTCTCTCTCTCTCTCTCTCTCTCTCTCTCTCTCTCTCTCTCTTCCTTCATATCTGTTTGTTTATGTTGTTCTATTTTTGAGGATATATAAAAAAAATTTAAAAAAAAAACAAACTAAATAAATATTTGCATATAGCGAGAGCACGTAGCGATGGTCGCCACGTGCACATTTTTGTTCTCTTCGGTTTTAAAAAAAAAAGAAGAGAAAGTTCCTGCACGTGGCGATGGTGGCCACGTGCCGACTATTCAATTTTTGCCTAAATTCAGCGGTCTTGTATATATATTTGCACGTGGCGATGTTTTGCCCGTGGCGATGGTCGCCACGTGCTATCGCTACGGGCGTTTGTCATATGTATAAGGTTCGGCAGGAGATTGTGGATTTTGAAATTCAGAAGAGCGGGAAACTTCACATATGAATTTTTGTAAAACACGATGGTCACCACGTGTACAGCAACCAGTGGTCCAGATTACTCGTGAAATGTAATTTTATCACATGGCAGCTATACTTTGACCTAATTAAGCTATGTGCCGCTGCCATTTGAGTACTATATAAGGCATTTTCGGGAGTTATTTAAGCAAGCGTTACAGAGTTGGTTATTTAGTTTCTTCTTGTATATCCGGTGCCCAACACCCTTTTCGGCCAACTTTCGGCGACACGGGTGGTTCTTTCTCGGCTATAGTTTTCTTCCACTCTGTTATCGTGGAGAAACCTTCTAAATCCAGTCGGGGGTATCATGTTTTTAATGCTTTTGATATCTACCTAGGCCATGTCTTAGACTAGAAATTGTTTGCTCAGACGAATTTTTCTTGGTCCGCGAAAATTTGTGACCATTTGGAGTCTACTGGTGTGTGCAAGTTAATAGCTGGACCTTGTTAACTCTTGTTCGCTGAAATTATTGAATTCTATCAAACGGTTGAGGTGGTGCAAAATGAAGAAGAGGATGAAACTATAATTATCGGTTCTGTGCAAGGCCGAGATATTCGGATTTCTAGTACTATTATTCATTCGGTCTTTGATCTCCCTAAGGTAACTACTACCTTTCCTAAATATATTTCTTCCACTTTTGGTCAATTAATGCATTATACTGGAAAGTGGGATAAGTGTAGGCAGCATACAAAAAATGGTTTTGTTGATAAATACCGTTTTTTAGCTCATATTGTGGGAAAATGTTTGATGTCCCAAAGGAAGGGAACTGATGGTGTGCCTAAAGAGCATTTATAGTGTATGTATTGTATTGATCATGACTTGAGAGTTGATTGGGCTTCCATGATATTTAAGTAGTGGGTGAAATTTCTGCATCATAAGCGTTTTGGTCGAATTTTATCTCATATTATGATTAGTCAGTACCCTGTTTTATTTGGACATTGTGAGGGTATTCCTTATCCTAATGGCAATGTCTTACATGAGTTTACTGTCGATGGACATGTTGCTGCTGAAATGTTGGGTGCATGGAATAAATGGGCTCCTAGGTCCCCTCAAAAGCAAGACCAGAGATCATCATCTAAGGAAAAGACTCCTCAATGACAGTCAGTCCATGCTACCTCTGTTTCTGAATATTTTCAAGTACCATCTCCTCCAAAGGAAGAGGTTCCTACAGTTGATGTCCGAGCTCAGTTGCATTCTCTACGGGATTCTTATGTGTACAGGAATCAACACTTAAATAGTGTATGGAGTTTTTGGGATCAATATGGTCTTTCTTTGATTTCTGATGTTGACATTATGAATTGGGCTCATGAGACTGGCAAATTGTCCTAGTTTCAACGGGATGAGTTACTTCGGCATTTGACAGCTACTCCCATGAACAAGTTCTTTCCTCCCATGTTCCTGTTTCCCCAGCGAAACCCACAATTACTCGAGAGTATGTGGATTCATATTTTGCTCAGCTGGAGCATATTACAGGAGAGATGCAGAGGGGATAAGAAGAAATTCGATAGCAGCAGTGGGAGCAAACTAGCCGCT
The DNA here is from genome assembly GCA_023512835.1 of Taxillus chinensis. Classification (NCBI taxonomy): domain Eukaryota; kingdom Viridiplantae; phylum Streptophyta; class Magnoliopsida; order Santalales; family Loranthaceae; genus Taxillus; species Taxillus chinensis. Next base: position 54,818,356 of record CM042092.1, read on the forward strand.
TGGATAAATTTATAAAAAAAATGTTTCGCAAGAACAAATCTCGCCCAGGATCAATCTCTCAGGTTTCTTCTTCTCATCACCCAGAGGAGGGTTTTGATCCTGTTGCTTCTCACATAGTTGAGCAACACTCGTTTCATTCTGCGCGTGGTTTTCCTGCAGCGGCTCCTTTCTATCCTACTGTTTCTCACTCTTCAGCAAGTCTTGGTTATCATCTTCCATCCGAATATGTCAATCCTACTATGACTTCCCCTTTTACACCACATATCGATGCCTTATCGGTGGCTTCTCTTATATAGAGTTGGTGTCCTGAGATTCATCTGGTTCTTTCTCATCCTATTCCGTCGGCTATACCCACTCTGGGACAATGTGTGTCTCTCAGTTTTCCTCTTGCTTTGGAAGCTTCTCCTGTTGTTGCTGCTTTTTATGATTTTATGACCTCTGCAGAGGAGGCGGCCTTGGAACATTCTGTGGGTACTCCCTTGCCATTATTTCCTCATGACCTCTAATGCATCACCAGTACTGAATGGCTGTACATTGAGGACATTGACTAGTTCACACGAGTCTTGTTGTGTGTAATGCGCCATGAACCAGACCGTTATCCTGGAGGTGAACAAATTGAAATTTTACCTACATTTCTGGCTTCCTCACCCACTAACATGAATGCTTTTAAGGATCATATTCGTGGACATGTTACTGGTTTTTGTTCTTGGTCATCTTTGACTTCTGTGCTCATTCCTGTCCACATTGAGGACCACTATATTCTTTTGCATTTGGATTTGAGGGAAGGGCGGATCATTTTGTATGAATCTTATCAGGGTTATGGATTTCAAACTCGTACCACTAAAATCAAGAATGACGTTGTCTGCCATGTTCGTAGTGCATTAAAGGATGAAGGGCTTCTCCACAACTAGTTTCCTTTTTCCTTCAAGGCGGCCTTTGAGCTTCCTTAGCAACCCGATGGTCATAGTTGTGATGCTTTTGTTTGTTATTATATTATTGTTATCCTTCAGGGCCGTGCTTCTTGGTATTTTGGTGAGGTCGATGATGAGTTTTCAACTTCGTTGAGGGAGATGGTGGCCCGTGTGTCCTTTTATTATAGTACTCCCTCTTGACAGCTTTCTTTCGAGGTGTTCTTTCTGTTCTTTTGTTCTTTTGCACTGGGGACATTGCATCTTTCTAGTGTGGGGGCAGGGGTGTTCCCTTTTTCTTACCCTTTTTCTTCAAATTTCCCCTGTTTGTTATGTATGCTTCCCTTTCGTTTGGTGCTAACATGTTGCTTGGTGATTATGCTAAATTTTTTCTAGTTATTCTCTCTGACTTTTCTTATGCTTTGAATGAGATCACTATGTACTGAGCTGCCACTTTGGTGTTTGCTGAGCTGTTATGTGTGTAGAGCCTGCTGTTCTACCTGTAGTTATGTGTGATCAGAGAGAAACAGTTCCCCCCTTGAGCACTTTTATAGTGTATACATTCTCTTGGTTGATGAGCTTATGCTAGTATGCTTGAAGTTGAATGCAATGATTGGTTAGTGTGAGTCATTGGGGCTGGAGTTATGAATCCCATTGATGTGATTCGTGGTTGATGCTTTTGGTGTGTGATTATTTTAGGGGTTTCTTACTATAATCTTGGGTGTTTCTGTAACACTATTTTAATCATTTTGAGGTAAAAGGCTACTGAGAAAGAGATTCATTGAGTGGCATTGCTAGTATATTGTTAACATGCCTGAAAAAAAATGATGCCTGACAAAAAAAACAAAAAAACAAGAAAAACAGAAACAGAAACAAAACAAAGGGCTTATTTATCTCTGCTTATCTATTAAATACAAACATCAGCAAAAGCCAACTCAGTATTATTTTTCATTTTGTCTTGGTTTGCAGTATAGGAAGTATGTTGTAGAACTACAAGCATAAACCTATTATTCACCTCTCTGTGTGGTTTTACAGCAAAAGCCAATTGGGTTTGTGGTAAGATTTGTGGTATCATTGCAATTCACAACTTAAGTTCGCTGTTGTAAGGTCTGAAAACCCTTAGAGAATCTGAGAGTGAGTGTTCTGAGGTATATATTTGAGTGAGGCAGTTTATTCACCAAGTGAGAACTCTACAGGTAGATTAGTATTTGCTCTTCTTATTGTAATTTGGTTTACACTGAAGGAGGTTGTCAAGACCATGCATAGTTGTTGGACTCTGCATAAGGGAGAAGGTGATTAAGCTAGAGAAGTGAGGCCCTGGACTAAAATACATTGTTGGAATTATTGATTGTGGATGAGTGCATGTTTTGATTCTAGTTTTGTTTTCTTGATTATATCTTGTTTTTCCTTTTCTTTCTTTTTCCTTCTTGCTCAGGGGTGAGCAATGTTTTAGTGTGGGGGAGTTTGACACATAGAAATCATGTGTTAATTCTTATGCATGTTTTAGCATAGGTATAGTTATTTATTCTTGTGTTTTTTCTACCTTTTTGATTATGTATTTTGTAACTAATAGTGGAAAGTGAACTACCTATTATATTGTATATTTTGTGTCGTTTTGTGTTTTTCTTTGTTTGTCTATGAACTAGCTATAGGAATGATGGAGTCGGCGGATTAGCGAGAAACATTTGCACGTGGCGACCCTTTTGCAAGTGGGGACATAATGGCTAGACTAATGGAATAATTAGCACGTAGTGATGTGTGCACGTGGCGATGATTGCCATATGCATCACCACGTGCTGGGGTGGTCTCAATAACTACACACGATGAAGCCTTGCAAGTATCGATCTTTGCATGGACTATTAGAATGAAGAGATGATGACTACGCAACTCCAAAGACAATTATTTCTGCACGTGACGATGTGTGCACGTGGCGATGACCGCCACGTGCACCATGGAGGTGTCCCCCTTGAAAGAAGTAATGGTCATAGTGACTTAATATTCGACCGGCCTATATGGCAATGATGGTAAATGGAATTGGTATTAAAGGAAAATGACAAAATGCCAGCGTAGATGAGTATGGTTGGAAGGGGAAGTGGTTATGGAATAAGAGTAAAGAATAATGAATACAAAAAGAAAAACGGATGCGCGAGGTACGGGATCGAAGTTGGTGTGTGGAATGGATCGAAAATCAGAAAATTAAGGAGAACATCGACGAACATCAGGCAAGAACACAGATGGTAGAAGGATTGAAAAGGGAAACAGGAGAAGAAGTCATTGAGAATAGTAAAGGTTCCAAGTTTCACTGGGCATATCAAGTATGTCTTTGATTGAAACTATGGTCTGTAAGAATAATATGTCCGGCTAGTTTCTTTTATTTCTAGGAGTGCGATGTAGACCCCGAATCGTTATGTATTAGTTCAACTAAAGCGCAGTGTTTATAATTTAAAAGTTTTATATAAGTTTTGCCTTGCCTATGAGTATTTGATTTTATGCATGAATTAAAATGTTAACCCTAGCCTGGGGTGGATCATGGCAACCTTAGGTGGGATAGGTTATAGAGTTGACCAAGCTTGTAACACATCTAATTAGCTTAGGACACTATCTTTGCAAATCCCAATTCACATGGACTAAATGGTTTTGGAATAAAGTTTAAATCTTCTTTACATGGACCAAATGGAAGAAGAAAGGTGTGAGCCTATGAAACTGAAATAAATTATAATATGCATGATATAGGAGAACGAGTGCATAATGGAGGGTGGTGAAATCAAACCCTTGGAAACACATTCTCTGTTCACAACCAGAAAGGCAAATTGTCAAATCGTTCTTTACCAACTTGTTTCGAGCTATTTTATTCAATCACAATATATTAGATCAATATTAAAGAAATCATTTGAAATTTTAGATAATCAAGGAAAAGACAAGTTTTAACGTTTGCTTACTTAAATTGATACACAAGATCTTTGTGGGACGATAATCTAGGGTTTAAAAATCTCATCCTTTTATTACTTGATTATGCACTTGCAATACACTGGCTTTTGGCGTGTCATGTATCAATTGCTAGCCACGACGTTATTGAATATTCTGCTCAGCAAGTGGAGCTTACCTAAAGGCTTTGAAGACTGGAGGAAGAAGTTAGAGAAACTTACAGAAGCTGACATTACCTGGACTGATCCTTGGATGCTGGTGGTCTCCATGACATATAGCTGCGGGGACTACAATTGGGTTCCACTCTTAGGCCCTTGGGGAGGAACTGCATATGCACCACTGCAAGGCGAAAGACAAGTTTGCGGTGAATGAGGTAGCCTGTGTGGCGGTGAACGAGGTAGCTTGCGTGGTGGTGAATGAGGTAACCCATGTGGTGGTGTATAAGATAGCCTGTGTGGTGGTGGTAACTCGTACAACTGATTTATAATTTTGTACTGATTGTGTATTCTGATCACGACACAGCACATGCGCACTCATCATGTAGATACTAGGAGCATTGGATGGGTTGGGGAAATGGGGTCCCTACTACGCTATGGTTGCTCACCCCTCCTACTAATTATCTTTCTTTTCAGGTGGGACCTATAGGCATTAGGTGGGATACCAAGGTGGATGAAAGGATTTTCTTATTTGTCTGTATTTTTATTTTATGAAATATTATTTCATGACATTAATGTAACCCAAAGTGGAGAATGATGTAAAAGATGTTTGTTTTTATGGATGTGTGATGTTTTTGTAGTGATGTTCTGTGTGGGTGGTTGTTAGCCCGACCTCTTGCCCCACCGATTGGGTAAGGGGAGTCATGAACTGGTTTCCTCGGGTTGGAAATTCAAGGTGTGACAATGTGTGGTCGAGGACTTGTGGAGTCCGTACGAAATGGCTGATCCGGACTAGAACTTAATCCAGATCATTGAAAGCTTATTCTGTGTTAGTGATCACTTAGATCCTTATTCTGTGCTAAGGATTGCTCGGATGCCTTATTCTGTATTAGCGAGTCTTATTCCAGATTAGTGTGATGTTTCGGATTAGTGTGATATTCTGGATTAGTGTGATGTTCCATATTAGTGTGATGTTCCGGATTAGTGTGATGTTCCGGATCAGTGAGATGTTCCGGATTTGTGAGATATTTTGAATTCGTGAGATGTTCCGGATTTGTTCCGGGTTTGTGATGTTCCGGATTAAAAACCGGAGGGAGTGTTATGGGCCCGTGAGGCTATCTTGAGAAGCCTGGGAGGCTACTATTGAGGACCTGAGAGGTAATACTGTACCTGAGAGGTAAGGCGGGGCCTGAGGTAATACTGTACATGAGAGGTAAGGCAGGACCTGAAGTAAACGGAAATAGTGCCTGAAAGGAAATGTTAAGCCTGGGAGGTAATGTTTGGGATTACCTAGGGGGCTTTCTTTGTATTGTAATGTGTGTATATGATTGAGTTGGTGATGTATCTATAGCATTACACGAGCACATGCCTACACTATTTTATGAGTTGGGATGGGTTGGTAAGACATGATCCTTACTGAGCTATGGTTGCTCACCCCTCCTGTTGTGTTGTTTTTTTGTTTATTTTCAGGTGCTTACAAGAGCTAAGAGGTTCACTAGAGGTGAATACCTTGTGTGTGTATTTGTTTTGTTGGATTATGAAAACTATGATGTAACCCCGTGGAGGAAAGAACATGTATGTATATGTGTTTGTATTACGGATTGAATTGAGATTTTTATAATTGTGTGTTATATGTGTGATATGGAATAGGGACGGCACCCGTGCTAAGTTCCCTCTCTTGGTATTATCACCAACCCTTTGTCCCTTTGGGTGTGGGCATGGAGATTCACTAACCGGTTTCTACAGGTCGAAAATCCTAGGTGTGACAATAACACTAAGAAAGGGACCTTAGCATGGGTGCCGTCCCTAATGCATATCACACATGTAACACACGAATACAAAAATCTTATTTTAATCCACAGTACAAACACATACCCGTAACAATATATATCAAATTATAACCACAGATCTTATGCTAAACCACCAGATCGAACTCAAAAATGGATTTCTCCAAAACCCAGGGTTAATACTCAATTTCATAATTCATGGCAAAATTCGTGCAGATCAAAAATAAAATCGAGATAAGAAGTACATGAACACCTACCTAGAGTGATTCTTTGAGTTCTATGAACCCAAATTGCCCCAAATCACCAAGGCTTCAAGCTTCTAAGCTCTTTAAGCTCTCTCTCTCAAACACACCAACGTGATAACGTAAAGTGGAAGCTCTCTTAATGTTCTTCCTATTTATATTTATTGCTAATTCTTTAATTAATAAAGACCTAAAATTACACAACTAGCCTTTGAAGGTCTCGAACTTCAGATTGGACATAACTATAACCAAAACGCTCATATCGCCGAGCACAATACCAAAATAAGATATTCATTACCAATTAAAGATTATCTACCCAAACATGGGTCATTACAATGAGATTGAGACATGATAAACTGTTGTGATATGTATCTGTGAGTAATTGTGTTAGAGGAACACTATTTGATAGTCTCTTTGTGCATCCTTTCATTTGTGTGTATTTTATGTGTAGCGTTCACTCTCTCTGTTTTCTTTTATCTATATATCCCTTACCCGTCTCTCTATCTCTATTTATAGATAGGGTAAAATCATGATGTTGCACATGGAGTAGTGGGCATGGAGTTTGACAAGGATAGGCAAAATTGGTGCTCGAGGATCTCAACACCTTTTTGCTTTCTACGTGCAGAGTTGACAGTTCATTTTTTGTACAAGTTTTAGTTTATGTATTTAATTAAATTAGTATTGAATTCTAATCTGATTTTTTTATTGATAAAAGAGAAAGAATGTGTTTTAAAAAGTCTATTTTTGAAAAACTAGGTCCTATAAATATATATATTGTGGGTCAAATAATTAAATAGAGGAAAACAAAAAAATATTATTTAGATCTACTGTTAAAATTGAATTTATATTTGAAAACTAAATTTTAAATTAAATAATTTAAAAGTCATATGGGCCCATCATTTTTAAAAATAATCCCGGAATTTATTTTTATGAAGTGCAGCCTAAACATTTGATTTGCTTATATGAGAAAAGTATGGATTTACTTTGATCGATTACCTTGATATCTAATATTAGTTTAAACCGATTAAATATGGATAAAATTGAGGCAATAGAGGATGAAGAAGTTAAACCCTAAGTTAGTGTTGACTGCTAGAGTGGAGAAGATGATGAAAGTGGGGAAATGGGACATTGGCCACGGCGTGTAGCTATGTCGGCCATGGCATGGTCAGCTTGGACACTAGTTGACACACTAGTTGTGGCATGTATTGACCTAGACACTAGCAAACACACTAGCTACGTCATATGTCGATGTGGACAATAGTCAACGGCTTGGCTCTGACACACACAAACACAAACAAGCTCACATTCTCAAGGTCCTAGTTGGAGAGATTTAAGTTATTGTATATCCAACCTAGACAAAATGAGATATAAAGTACTAATAAATATACCATAATCAAAACTTACAAAGATATTAGTTGTTTTACTAAAAAGAGTTTAAAGAATACAAAACCTTATTTAAAGAGCTAAGAGTTTTATTATAAATTTAAAAAGAACAAAAACTTTAATTGAACTAAAAGCTTTCGTAAATATAATTGGAACTTAAATTAAGAGAGTACTAATTCATAGGGATATTACTATTAAATGGGCGAGCCAGGGCCAACCTACCCGAATCTTTTAAATGGGTCATATTGTTTTGCACAGCCTAGCCCGCTTGCCGAACGGGTTGCCCTCAAGCTAGGCTATTTTTCAAAGAGTAGAGAGCTGTTCATCCCATTTGAAAACATTCTAGCAAATTCGAATTCAAGACCCCATTCTAAATATAACATTAATTCAATCATTAAGCTAGATAATTATTATTTAAAATATTTACATATATTTACTTAAAACTTAATATATAAATAATAATAATTATTATTATTATTAATACATATACTAAATACATAAATATATTAAATAACTATTACATCGTTTAATAGTTAGACAATACTTACTTTAAAAGTGGTCTTGAATTCGAGTTGTATTGGTGGCATATTTTGCCACAATGCCTACTAATTCATCCCTCCTAACAATAGTCACATAATCCACCGGAGGATGGAGCAATGAGATCGGGAGGATTGAGGCCAGAATGAACGATTTTGATCGAAAAGCAAAGGTAAATACGTAAATACGTACACTTTTACGTGTGAAAATGCGATTTTGATAACTTGGATTACACCCTCAACATGTCAGATTTATCTACCGTGCGACCTACGAGAGGTCAAAATCACATATAGTTGTCAACTCACCATTAAAGCAAAAATTGTTCGTTAGGCAACGGCTAGACACTTTAAAGTTAATCAGAGGTAGATTTGATATTTACCCTTAAACAAATGAAAGGTTTAATGGACACCACAATTATTCTAACTGTCGTTGTCGCATAAAATTATTTAACATTATAGTCTATTTCGTTGGCTGACCAGTTAACGAATTTATTTGAAGTGCTTGAGTTCAACGAAACTAATTGAAGCACTTTTTGGTACCCTCATTCTCTTATCATTGCCTGGGAGAATAAGATACCTATCATTCGCTCGCCCCAAAACTAGGGGACATGGATATATATATATATATATGTATATATAGAATTTCTGATTCTTTAGCAAGTTTTATTTATCTAAAATTTTTATATAATGTATTAGTTATATTACTAGTAAAAGTTAAAAAAAAAAAAAGTCAAATAAAATTTTAGTTTTAACTGATGATGCCACCTTAGTAAATTTTCAATTCAGTCCCTTCCAATCTTACGCCACCCAACGTAGCTCCCTCCCCCGCTGCGTCTCTCCCTCCTCAACTCCCGCTGCATCTGCCCCTCTCCCTCCCCTGAGCGTCTCTCCCTCCCCCGTATCTCCACTCCTCGTGTTGTGTTCCTTCCCCTCTCTCATCGAAGATATGCAAATAAATTAGGGATTTGAAAAGAAAGGAAAATTAAAAATTAAGAATTTAGAACTAATAAGGTAGATCGAAAAAAAGAATCGTAGTGGTGGAGAGTCGAGTGACACTCCATCTTCTCTTCCTCCACATCCCTGGCCTCTTATACCTGCGTAACCGCCTAAGAAGACCCACACCGTAGCTCGTTGTTGAAGCACTTTCGCAAGAGGACATATCAAGTCCGTTGGAAATTTAATTTTTCACATTTCAGCCCTTAAATATTGTTGGCCCAAACAAAAAAAAACAAAAAAACAAAAAGAACAATCAAGATACGATTAACATCTTCAACCAAATGATATGTGTAAGCCAATCAAACTCACACAATTTCGGATGGCGTTTCAGCGAAACCCAACCAAACGTAATTTAGAAAAGTTACCAATAAAAACAAGCAGCTTAAGTTGTCAACTTTATTGGTATTTGGTAGATTCTATTATTATTGGGTGGGTGCGATAATTCATAAAACATTATTCTCCAAAAATTCTATTTGCATTTAAGTTAAAACAGGTACACCATTAACCATGTCATGAAACCATCTTACTATTAAATTGCTTTTTAAAAATTTAAAATAATAATATCAATCTAATATGCATATTTATGGTTAATTATTTTATTAACCTATTTGATTAAAAATACTTATATTAATTATTGATGTCCGAGACAATTACAAAAGGCATATGTTTGGACAAAAATACTTTTAATTAGGGGTAATCAAGAATCCAACCAAACTGAATCGATTGAACTGAACAAAATAATTTTTAAAATAAAATTAATTTATTTAATTTTTATTTTTAAAGAACTGATGGTATTTGGTTGGTTTACAGTTTCAGCCGTTCAATTACCGAACATACTATCGTTAATTGAATTTAATATAATCTGGTAGGTTTATATATCTTTTGGTGCCCTTAGTATTTTGTTTAACAAGATTTTAACTTGATAATATTTCTCGTGTCTCGTGTTTTATTTATTTGATTTTTGGGTAATGACATTTTAAATTCGAATTTAATATTTCATTTTCTTATGTGAATGTCAAATGTTTTTAGATTTTTTTTAATGGTGCCTTAGAAGCTGATAGGTGATAATGTTTGAGATAAATATATCTTTTTTAAAATTTATCGTTAAAATTCAAAGAATGATTCAAATCGATAAATCGAATTCAACTTTATACACCGAATTAAATTAAGAACTAATGATTTTTAACTTTTGTTGATTGATTTTAGTTTAAATTTTTTTAACAATTATATAAAAACCTAGGGGTGTGCATGGGTCGGGTGGGGTCGGGTGGAAGGCTAAATCATCAACCGACTCATCCTTAGCGGGTGATTAATTTTTCCACCTTTCAACCGACCTATTAACCTCAATAATCGGCGGGTTTATTAATTTTTTGGCGGGTACTAATCGGCTGGTATGGCGGATAGAGCGGGTGTCAACCGCCATTTACTGGTATATAATTAGACGACATATACTGAAAAAATTAAACGTATAAACTCTAAAATAATTATAATCAAAAGTATATTATTTTATTCACTAAGTATTTATAATTACATATAATGAAATATGTCAGATTTATGGATCACAGTATCACAACCTCACAATTATAGGCATTGCACCGCATAGCTCTCACCTCTCGTTATGGGAGAGACAATAATGAACTAATGTCTAATAGATAGATGATATAATTTACTTAAATTTATAATGGAGTGCGGCTGGTCGGGTTATTAGCGGGTTTGAGCATTCTCACCTACCAACCAATTCAATCCACCAAAAATTAAAATTTTCAACTGAACCACTGATTTATATAATTTTTATTCACGGATATAGCACATCCCGTCAAAACCGACCCCCTAAACGCCGTTACTTTTAACTTTTAAGTGCTCTCCACCTGTACGCAGTAATTAATTACTTACGCATAATTTAACTTTGAAGTCGAAACACATTTACTGCTAATTGGAACGCTCATTACTGAGATAACTTAATTAAAGCCCCTGCTCTCTCTCAGCGGCAGCAGCCAAGGAATCAGAAACCGAGGGGGGAGAAGAAGCGAGAGATGGGCAACAACAAGCCATCTAACTTCTCCGATCTGATTCAGCGAGTCGCCGCGTCGTGCTTAATGCACCCACTCGCAGACCGAAGGCACGAATCCAGCCTGATCTCAACCACAGATTCCTCGGACGAGGATGTAGACGTCAACAACCTCGACGACGAGTGCCATGAAGAAGAAGGAGGAGGAGGAAGAGGGGTTGATGAGGAGAAGGACAGGGTAGAGGAATCAGGGGGATGTGAGGAGGCGAAGAGAGAGGTGAGGTCTGCGATGGCGGTGGTGGAGATGGAGACGATAATGAGCGAAGTGTTCGAGGCGGTGTCGGGTATGAAGAAGGCGTACGTTAGCCTGCAGGAGGCGCACTGTCCGTGGGACCCGGAGAAGATGAGGGCGGCTGACGTGGTCGTGGTGGGGGAGCTGAGGCGGCTGGCGGTTCTCCGCGAGAGGTTCCGGCGAAGAGTTTGTAGAGGCGGCATAGGGAGGGGTGTCGGCAAAAATTACAAGGCAACGGCGGCGACTATGAGAGAGGTGGTGGCGCCGTACGAGGCGGCGATGGAGGAGCTGAAGACGGAGGTGAATGCAAAGAGCGTGGAGGTTGAGAACCTGAAAGAGAAGCTGAGCAAAGTCACGGCTTCCGCTGCCACTCTCGGCAGAAGGAAAGGTAGATGCCAGCGAAACCAGAAACTCAGCTACAGTCAAAATCAAGGTATTATAATTTTCTCTGTTTTTTATAAAAGCAAAATAACAATAATAATAGTTGTTTACTTCTCTTTTTTCTTTTTTTCCTTCACTACTTTCATCCTTGTTTTTGGGTTTCAATCGTGTGATGGTTCCGTTTGAAATTGCTTTAAAAAAGTGTAAATAATTTAAAATCATAAAAGTGTTTTCGAGAAAATTGCTTATTGGAGAAACATTTTCTGATGGAAAACTTTACAAGCGGTATGAAGTTTTTGGAGCTGATGGAAAACATTTGCTGAGTTCGCTGAAGTGGGCGAGAAAAGCTCTATCACGTGGCTTTTTAATTTTTTGACATATTGTATTTATTTTAAAATTCGATCGATTATATATTCATAAAATTCATGTCATAACTATAAAATAGCTAGGCGGGTGGTATGTGTTGGTTCATTTCAGAGATGCTAGGATTCACAATGCACTAATAGCAGTGGCAGCAGGGCCGGAAGCAGAGCTATTTGTAGCAACGATGAGGCAAGTAAGGGAAGCTTCCAAGTCATTCACTGCTTTGCTCCTCTCACTCATGCGCTCCGCTCATTGGGACATAGCCGTCGCTTGCGGCGAACCCACAGCTGTCCCCTCTGAATCCCCCATTAATGTCGGCAGTCACCACGCCAAGTACGCCCTGGAGTCCTATCTCTACAGCAACATCTTCCAAGGCTTCGACCACGAAAACTTCTACATGGACGGTAGCCTCTCCGCACTCACCCGGACCGACCAGTTCCGGCGCGATTGCTACGCCCAATTCCGCGACATGCAGGCCATGGATCCCGCCGTGCTGCTTGGGATCCTGCCTACGTGTCCCTTTGGTAACTTCTGCTGCAAGAAATACCTTTCCATTGTCCACCCGAAAATGGAGGAGTCGCTATTCGGAGATTTGGAGCAGCGCAGCCAATTGGTGGCCGGAAAGCATCCGAGGAGTGAGTTTTACGGAACTTTCCTGGGACTTGCTAAGACCGTGTGGCTGCTCCACTTGTTGGCATTCTCTCTGGACCCTACTCCAACCCTGTTCCAGGCGAGTCGAGGAGCCGAGTTCCACCCGCCGTACATGGAGAGTGTGGTGAAGGTCGTTGGCCGCCACCCCCGCGGGCCAACCGGGGAGGGTCAAGTTGTGTTGTTTCCGGTCAGTCCTGGGTTCAAGCTTGGTAAAGGGTTAGTGATCAGAGCTAGAGTCTATGTCGTGTCTTCTAGGACTCTAGATGAATTGAGATCAGTAGCATAGTGGGTTAGATTAGTATCTCATTTGGATTATGCAACTTAAACACTTCTTCTATCTCTTTATAGTGGGTTACACCTTCAAAAATATATTTTTCTTTAAAAGTTTTTTTAAAAATTAATTTTAAATAAAAACTATACTAATACGGTAATGCCTTTAAATTTGATACCTCCAAGTCAGGTGCATTAGCGGAAATTAAATCTACAAGTTTGATATAAATTTCAAACTTTTAACTATTTCATCAAACAAATAATTAATTATTACAAATTTCAATTCAAGATCTTTAAGGTTTAGGAGTTTAAAGACTAAGTGTCCATAACTCATTATTATATAACAAAGTACACGAGCAATCAAACTTAATAAATCTTTAAAATTTCACACAACTTTATTTTCAAGCACTTATCGACTCCTTATCCTAATTTTTCCATTTCTTTAATTACCTAGAGTTGGAAAAGAAATTATAAAAAGGGTAAACTCAAATAGCCCAGTAAGGATAAACATAAGTGGGCAAGGAAAATCATAATATATCGAACATAAGAAATATCATAAAAGATTTCATGACATATGCACATCATACATGATCAACATTTCATAAGGGAATCATAGCATAGAAGATTTATATTTGGACATCGTATCATAACATCATGATCTAGGTAAACTACCCAAATGTACATATCATAACATATTATTAGTTGGATTGACACTCTCCAGTGATGTTCTTTACCCAATGCATTAGAGGTCTTTTTGGAACCACCCATCATAAACTTACTTTATCAAATTATAAGAGGTTATAATAACTTTAACATACATAACATGAGACATCATAGAATTTCAATAAAACATTCAATGTTAACAAGGATAACCACGAATATCAAAATAGTTATCTACCCCAATCAATAGCATAGATTATCAAGAGAGAGATTAAAAAGAAACTAATATTCTCAATAATAAAATAAAAATAGAAGAATAAGAAACATAAAACTCTTACAATCATAATTTCATAGAAATAAAAGGGAATAAAACAAGATAAAAAAGAAAAAAAAGTGAGAATGTAGTAAAGAAAACTCTTATGATTCGCTTGTCGTTCTCCGCATTCTAAACCTTGAAAATCAAAACATTAAATTAATATGAGGTGGTAAAACCAACCATGAATATAGTATATATGAAATGGTAAAACTAACTATGAATATAGTATATATGAGGTGGTAAAACCAACCATGAAGATTTACATAATAAATAATAAGTAACTTCAAAATTTTAAAATCTTGAGTATTACCTTTCGTAGAACTTCGATGCTTGGTAAGTATCAAAACAAAAGAGGGTTTGAGTAGAGTATTTGGGGTGTTAGGAGGTCTTGAGGGAGTGTTTGTAGAGAGAATTTCTTGGTATGACTTTAAGGAACTTGAGCATTAAGATGAGAGGCAAGACACTCCTTAAAAAGGGTAAAGGATGGTAGGTGGTATGTATGGTAGGTGAAACTTTTGTCTTTAATACCTTATTTTATTCCATACTTTTCTCCTTTTCACATTATTTGATTCTTATCCCCTTATTATCTACCACATTGATCCTTTGTTGCCCCTATTTTTGGGTTTTTAGGATTTGTTTGACTTTGAAGGTTTCTTTGATCACAAAAGTTACATAGGTGCATGGCCTACTATTGTGACTATAATTTTTTAGATTCTTAATTAAATTCAACAAGGCTATTTGGGATGGATTGCTAATTTAATTATCTACATTTCGAGACTAATTGCAAGTCTATTGGACTTGTATATCTAAAGTTATTGAATTTTGAAGTGAGACTGAAAATTTTGGGCGTGCTACTAGACCTTTGTATACTGTTTAAATTGTTTATCTTAATGGGCTAATCAAATGAGTCTGAAATTGTAACCAAAGGTATATAACTAACGTTGAAATATGTTAGAAAAATATCAAGTCGTTTGGATTTACAAAAACAAAGTTATAAATTTTTTAAGATGACTTCCAGAATTGCGCTAGTCTATCCTTTCTAAGTATAACTATTGTTATGGAGTAACAAATGCAATTTTTTTTCTTTTACAATTCTTAATAAATTTGGATGCGATAAATTCAAATTTGTATTCCATTTGATTTAGATTCAATATTTCAACCAAGAAATTATTTATTTAACAAAACAATTGAAATAGCTATATAGTTAGGTAAAATAACATTACACTATAAAACTTAATAAAATATCACATTTATTTACTTAAACTAAAATATATATGTCAAGTGTAATTTATTTATGCAAAGTAAATCTTATGAAAATGCGATATTAATATAATTATCATACACGCTATCAAATAATGTTTTTTAAATATATCATCAAAATAGTTTAACATGAAATAACATAATAATTACTTATTATTATATTAAAATCTCGGGTCTTACAAATTCATTAAAATTTAAAGATTAAAAATAAAATTACTATGATGAATTTTTATATTTAAAATTTTATTATTTATCTGTAAATTCTATCCTTATTTATTTTCTCTGGGGTTTCTCTCTATGCACCGTCAAAACTAATAACAAATATTATAGTCTAGCATCTGAATATATTACCTCGTGACCAAAATAATTGATGAAATAATTTAAGTCAATATTGATTTCAATTTAAAACTAATTGACGTTATAAAGATCCGTACTTGGGTTGGGTTAGTTGAGCAATTAAATGATGTTAAAAAAATCTCAATTATTTTAAATATAATTGGCCTATACTATCTTTTAAATATAATTAAACTTACTTTAGAGTTAAAGGTTTCAGCGGATATAGTTAAAAATCTCAATGGAGTTAAAGACCCTTATATACCAATAATTATTGGTGGATTATTGAATTAAAAATAATTAAACAATAAATTAATTAATTAAAATAATTATCAAAAGAGGAGACCCATGTAGGAGGGCACGTTCACGTTGGGTTCCCTTACGCTTAAAGGAAAAGACGAAACTTGGGAGGAAAAGAGGGAGGAGGTGATGGTCCCTTGGAGCCTAAAGGGGGGGGGGGTGAATAGGCTCTTATTCGAACTCTTTCTTTTCTCTCAAGACACAAACACTTATCTAGTTTAAGTGATAGAATCACTGCGGAAGATAACCAGATAGTGGGAGTATTTTGTTTTATTATCACAAGATGAATACAACAAAATAGAAGCAAAACTCTCTTACACTCTGTTTACAAAATGAACTCACACACTAGCCAAGTTCTATCTCTACTGATGATAAAGCTCCTCCTCTGTTTTTTTTTACATAAAGTATAAGTATGAATATTTATACAAAACATTCCTAAGAGACAACCTTGGAACTTGTAGTTCCGGAATGCGTTCCTCACTAACTATCCCTCGGTAATCTCTCTGCCTTGACTGCTGCGGATTGTGGAGCTCAAGATCTTGGATTTGAAGAGTATAAGTGTCTTTGTGAGTTCCGAGATACAATTAAGGTTGTGTCCACATATCCGGATGATCCACGTGTAAGATTCTTCATGTTCTCAATACATTCGTCTTACATCGGGACACCAAGAGCTGATAACTTTAAATGCGGTTTAGTTGGAGCAGTGTCTTCTTGGTCCGGTGTAATTATCCTTACTCCGTAGCTAATGAAGCTCGGAACCTTACTCCGTGTCAGTGGTTGCTTACTCCGTATCTATTTAGTACTGGAATCGTTAGTCCGTGTCAGCGCTTCCTTACTCCGCATGTAAATTCCTTATTCCGTATGTAAGTTCCTTACTCCGTATGTAAGTTCCTTACTCCGCATGTAAGTTCCTTACTCCGGGCGAGTCTTGAAAAGTCTGATAACTTATTCCGTGTCAGCGCTTTCTTACTCCGCATGTAAGTTCCTTACTCCGTATGTAATTTCCTTACTCCGTATGTAGGTTCCTTACTCCGGGCGAGTAATACATCCGGATTCCTTACTCCGCATCTAGTTTCCTTACTCCGCACTTATCCTTTAAGTTCTTAGTCCGTAGGAATGTTCCTTATTCCGTATGTATTTGTTACTTGGTTATTTACCAAGTGTTTGACGACACTCACTCTTGTCCGGATCAGGATTATGTATCCTGTCCTTAGCTTTGCTCTCACGAGTGCATCTCTGGATTAGTAACATATCTTCTGCAATGATCAAATAAACACAAAAGATCTCAGATCAAATTACATAAGGCTTTATCAGCATTATCCAAATTCTGGGTTTGATCCAACAGGAGGCAATTCTTGAAGGTCTCAAACGATGTCAAGTAGATGTTACACCTACTCTATCAATCTCATGTTATCATTAAGTCTGGAATAGGGTAAAACGAATATTGTGATATAGAACCGTATGAAGTGTATTTTGATATGAAACTATGCTTTGGGTTGTTTTCTGATGTTTATATGATGCTTATGCTAATAAAATACGTAACATGGATTTTTTGCTATGGTTGCAATTAAGTTTATTGAACCAAACTAAGTTGAAAATCGCAAAGGGAGATGTTTGATTGTTGACCCACCTAAGCCGAATCCTTTGTAGCTGCATACACGACCAGTGTGTGTGAAGGAGATGAGGCAGCCGTAGTGGCTGGACAAGAGGCCATCATGGCTAGAGACACCGTGGCCATGACCGCGTAAGGATATACTGCTGTCAAGTTGTAAAGACCTTTATTTGGGTTGATGTATGAGATAGTCTTGTTTTGATAATGATGCTATCATTTTGGTATCTTGCTCGGCGATACGAGTGTTTTGGTTATAGTTATTGGTCTCGGAGAGCCTAGAGGGAGGTGAATAGGCTTTCTGAAAAACTCTTTCTCACTCTTTTGGCACAACACTTAATCTGGTTAAGAGAATAAATCAATGTGGAAGACAACCAGATAGTGTGAGTATTTTGTATTATTATCAAAAGATAATTACAACAAAATGAGTAGCAGATAAAGCTGTTTGCATGAGCTTGGATCTACTAAAAGATAATCTATTTTTGGTTTACAGTAGCACTCTTTTACAATTACGCTACACACTAGACAAAAGCTCTAACAAGCACTCCCGTACAAATATACAAGACTTTATATTTATATGCATCCCTTGGAGACATTCTTAGAACTAAACATCTTAGCTGTTGAGTTTCATCAATGATCTTTTCGAAAAGTCCCTTTGTTTTAATGTTACAGATGTGGAGCTCAAGATATTAGAAATATGAGTTAATTAAATCCATTTTATATAGTTCCAATTTCATTAAAGATTGGTCCACGCATCAGTGTGATCTATGTGTAAGATGACTTAAATGTCTTCAACAGAACTTTTCTTACATCAAGACACAGTGGGTTGATGAGTTTGAATGTGCTATGGTGATAAGGTAAATAGTTGGAGCAGTATCGTCTTACTTCGTCGTAAGATTCTTTACTCAGTGTTAATGAAGTGCTCGGTTCATTACTTCGTGTCAGTGGTTTATTACTCTGTGTTAGTTTAGTACTCAAATCCTTACTCCACATTAGCAAAGTGCTCAGATGTCTTATTCGGCATTAAGGTTCCTTACTCTGTGTTACTTGAATGTTCGGATCCCTTATTTTGTATCATCATTTCCTTACTCCGTGTCAGTGTTTTCTTATTCCATGCGAAAGAAGTGCTTAGATCCTTATCCTTTCTTAAGGTTCCTTAATATCAGTGCTCCCTTACTTCGTGTGAGTGCAAAGTCCAGATTCCTTACTCCATGTAAATATGAAGCTCGAATTCCTTACTCCATGTGAATAAAGACTCAGGTCCTTATTCTGCATAAGTCTTCTCTTACTCCGTGTGAGTTGTAGATTAGTATTCTTACTCCATACCTTTTTTTCCTTAGTCCATTTGAGTGAAAGATGTAGATTTCTTTTTTTATAGTATCTTGTGTTGATTTAGTTATTTACCAAGTCGATTATCGACACTCACATTGGTTCGAATCAGGATTATGTATCATGTCCTTAACTTAACGCTCACAAGTGACGATCTAGTTAAAATTACAAACGTTGAAAGATCTCAAACCAAATTACATAGGATTTTATACACATAATCCAAATTCTGAGTTCGATCCTACAGTAGTTGGGTCCAACATGGAGTTCAGAACCTTAAAAGGCTAGTTGTGTAATTTTGGGTGTTTATTAATTAAAGAATTAATAACATATAAATGAGAGAGAGAGAGAGAGAGAGAGAGAGAGACTCTCGGCATGTGGTCATTTATGTTTCTTGATTTTGGTGAAAGAGAGAGAGCGTGAAGAGAGCAAGGAGCTAGGAGTTTGGGTTTTGGGGTTGGTTTATCCGTGAATCGTTACCTGGTAGGTGTTCTTGACCTTCTTATCTTGATTCTGTTCTTGATATTCATGAATTTTTTCATCATTTATGAAATCTAGTATGAACCCTGGGTTTTGGGGGAAATTTAATTTTGGGTTGGATTTGGTGGTTTATCATAAGATATATGGTTAAGATCTTATATGTGTGTGTGTGTGTTTGTGGGTATGTGTTTCTATGATCTGGAGGTTTTATAACCATGTATGGTATGAGGGTTGAAAAGTCAACCATGAAAATCTAGATTTAAATCTAGATAGATATATCTGAAATTATATCTGTGTATTTCGGTTGTTACCGTGTGATTTAGAGGTACCCATGATGTGTTTTGAGGTATATATCATAGTATGTTAAGTAAAAAGTGTGTTTATGAGCGCCTGAAGGTCGCTGGGTTGATTCCAGATGAAGAACATGCTAAAATGACGATGAACAATGCCTTTAGTGCGTTATGGTTCGAAGGGTCGAAGTGTCGGTAGGTTCGAAAGTTGAACTTCAGAGAGTCAAAGCTAACTCAAAGCTTACTCCGTGTTAGTGGTGGCTCAGATCCTTATTCCGTGCTAGTGGATGGCTTGGATCCTTATTCTGTGCTAGTGGATGGCTTGAATCATTATTCTGTGCTAGTAGTAGATAACTCGGATCCTTATTCCGTGCTAGTAGATGGCTCGGATCCTTATTCTGTGCTAGTGGATGGCTCAGATCCTTACTCCGTATCATAGTCCTTATTTTGGATTAGTGGAAGGCTAAGTATAAGGATCAAATGCTTCGGATTTGACCACAATGCTTCGGATTTGACTCTTGCTGACGATTACTATTTTAGCCCTAACTTCTTCATTTAAACTCGTAATTGTGCACAGTCAAGTATGCTGCTCTCTAAATTACATCCTCTATCTTTTGGTGTTGGTGTGTTGGTTTGAGAATTGAGCCTTAGGCTATGTGGGTTGTTTGTGTTTTCACCATGATGTATAGGTTGTGCTATGTGGTTGACTTGACAGGCTGAGGCCTGGGTTGAGCCGTTGAGCTCATGATGACAGGATGTGGCCTAGATGGAGTTTCTCAGCTTGTGATGACAGGTTGTGGCATAAGTGAGCTGTTGAGCTTATGGTGCTAGTGTTGAGTGCCCAGGCAATGCAAATACAAGCCATCTTATGTTGATAGTTTGGGTCCTAATGTTTGTTTGCGGGCTGAGTCCTGATTACTGTGCACATTACATGGTGCACGAGTATACTAAGCATTTAGTATAGACTTATATTTTTGCATAGTAGAGTGATATAGAGTTTTGGGGTCACCATTGAGCTTATAGCTCTCCCCTACTTTGTTGTTTATTCTTTTTAGGTGTGACTCGAGACTAATGAAGACTTTCTTTTAAGAGGTCGTGCCCAATACTCGGATGTATGATACAATATTGTATTCTATATTGATTATCTATTGTATCCCAGACATGAGTTCGTGGACAGTTGTATTTGCATATTGTTTGTGATGTGACGTCTATATGATTGTTTGACATATGGTACGCATGATGATGTATAGGAAAGTACAGAATTACCCTCAATGTATGACTATAGAGGTTTGCATAATAGAGACAACACTCGTTGTATAGTTTCTATTGGTGTTTGTCACCAACCACTTGATCTTTCAGGTGCGAGCAAGAGGAAGTCATGTTCCTAGTTTAGGGTTCCTTGGAATTCAGGGGCGTGGAACAAGTTGTTGTTCTTGGCTCTTTTTGTTGTTTTTGACACCGCTTTGTTGTGATGTTGATGTTTGATCTTAGGGGTGACCATAAGACCCTAGAGATTGATAATGATGCTTTTGTATCGTTGATTGAGCCAGTTACAGGTCATAATGGTTTGACTTGTGCATATTATGTGCTAGTGATGTTTCAAGGATAATAGTCTTTAATGTTAATGACTTTTGATGGGATAAACATCCTATTGTTATATGATATGGGATAATTGTCACGTTTTGGATTTCGAAATTGATGAAACTAGTTAGTCACTCATGTTCGTACCTGGAGGACCAAGGATCAGTAAAATCACATAGAAAAGAAACTATAGCACGACTGTTATCCCAACCTGCTCATCAACTCATGTATACATAACCAACATCCCATAGTATTGGGTTTCACATGGGAATTCCCACACTCAACATAACCCAACCAAGCTCCTACAATGCCAATTAGCACAGTCTTGGCTTACAAATCCAAAACATAATATAACTCACCATAACCTCATATCAAATCATATAACATCATTAAACACCAAACAAGGTTAAATACACTATTATATCCTTTATAGATGCCTCAACTAGGGTTCCTTGGACCAAAATGGTTCAAAATAGAAGAAAAACACAAAACTGGCATAGTAGGTCGTGGATATTGCCTTATGGCTGTGATGACTAGCTCGTTGGCGCCACACTAATCCTTTCATCGTCCATAAGTGCACCAGCTCTGCCATTCACAAGCACCCCAACGGTTGCAGTAAACGACCGGCATCGCATGATAAATGACTTATTTTGTATTTTTTTTTCTCACAATATCACTGTAACACGAAATTCTCGAATTTCAACTTCACTTTGGTTGCAAAACACCCAATTAAACTACCCATTAACATCATAACAATTAATCAAAGTACAAACAAGAATTTAGGGATGGCAATTTGTCCCGTCCCCGTAGGGACCTGCCCCACCCAAAACTGGATGGGTTTTTTTTGATTTTTTCGGGACACAAGGCGGGGACAGGGCAGAAATATTTTGCCCCGCTAGGGAACGAGGCGGGGACGGGGCAAGCATGCCTCGCCCTGTGTACCCGCCCTGCCCTGGGAGAAATCCCCGCCCGCCCAACCAGCATGCCGCCCGCAAGAAAAATCCTGGCAAAATATTGCCAGGATAAGAAATCGAACCTAGGACCTCCCCTGCAGCAGCATGTCACTCAACAATCAAGCTAAACAGTTTTTACTATATATACTTATATATTTCGTACATATACTTATAATATAACATATAAATAATTATATTATTATTATTATTATTATTATTATTATTATTATTATTGGTAATGATAATGATAATAATAATAAAAGAGTGTTTGATTTATTTTAAAAATAATAATAATTATAAAGTATATATATTATATTAGAATAAAAACTAAATGTACTATTAATATTTTGATATAAAATATAAAGTAATTAGATTCAAAATTAATTTTGAAGTTATGTATTAATTCATACTAATATACTATATAATTATAAATTATATCACTTTCTTATATTTTATATGCTTGTATATTATATTAACACATTACTACTACTTTTAATAAATGTTTATTTTTATTTAAATATAAGTATATATACTTTTTGAGTGATATTATTTTTTAATAAAATATTTACTCATTGTTATTATTAGTAGTGGTATTATTGCTACTAATATTATTTATATGTTAAATTTTAAATATATATACTAATTATGTAAACATAATAAATAATATTCATTTATGAGATATATAATAATTATTAATAAATTTTTTAACAATGGTTGTTACTCCATATATTCAATAATTATCATATTACTTATATCTTATATATACATATATAATAATCAATAAATAATAATTTAAGTAACAAGTAATGATAATCTAAGTAATATAATTATCATCAATAATAAGTGACAATACGAGTAGTGATAACCTAACTAATATAATTATATATCATGATTATCATATTACTTATGTTATAAACAATACAATAGTCTGAGAAGTCGTGTTTCTCCAACTTATTTCCGTTAATGTAATTAAAATGATCAATAATATAATTATTTTTGTATAAGATTAATTATTAAATGTGAATTTATATATATATATATATATATATATATATATATATATATATATATATACTATTACAATTATAATCAATGTTATTAGTTAGTTATACAATACCGACTATTTTGATATAATATAAAATACATGGTGAACGTAAGTTTTTATTTTTGATAGTATGTATTTTATATTTGAGTTAAAAGTAATAAACAATATATTATTGATCATATATATATGCATTTATAAATTATAATCAATAAGTAATAACTTGAATAACAAGTAGTAATAATTTAAATAATACAATTATCATCGGTAATAAATGATAACACATTAGTGAAAACCTAATTAATATAATTATATAACATAGTTATCATATTATTTTTGTTATAAGTAATACAATATTATGAAAAGTCATGTTTCTCAAACTTGTTTTTCTTAATGTAATTAAAGTTATTTTTTGTTATAAATAATATAATAATATGATTATTTTTGTATAATACTAGCTATTGAGTGTAAGTATATATATATATATATATATATATATATATATATATATATATGTATTTTTTTTGTATGATAAGTATATATATTACTATAATTATAAATAATATTATTAGTTAATTAAATAATACTAATAAATTTGATTTACTAAAAAATATATGGTGAGAGTGAGTTTTGAGTTTTGATAGTATCTATTTTATATTTGGGTTAAAAGCTTAAGTAATAAATCATGTAAATGATATTACAAGTTCATATATATATATATTTATCAATCAAATAATACTTAATTTGATCATTTAGTTTTAAATTAACATATTAATAATTTTAAAACTAAATTTTAATCAAATTAATATGACTAGTATCCCTAATTTATTTTATGTGTGATATAAGTCATCCACAGTGAGATTGAGTTTTGAGTTTTTTGACATTTAATAGTATGTATTTCATATTTGAATTAAAAGTAATAACATATGTAAATGATATTAGTAATTTAAATATTAATATATTTTCAATCAAATAATATTTGATTGGATCACCTAATCATAAATCAACTTATTAATAAATTAAAAACTAAATTCGAATCTAATTAATTTGTATTTTATATCAAAATAGTAATAGTACATTTATTTATTATTATTATCATTATAATTAATATTAATAATATTAATATTAATAATTATAATTATCATAATTATAATTATAATTATCATAATTATAATTATTATTATAATTATTATTATTTATGTGTGATATAATAGGTATATATATTATTTACATAAATTTAAACAATAAAATAGAGTTAGCATGATGGTTTAACAACAACACATATAAGGGAGAGGTTCTAGGTTCAAAACTCAGCGAAAACATAATGTTTTGCTGAATTTTCGGGCGACTTTTGGTAATATCTAGTGACAATTTAAGGGGTAGATTAGTCATTTTTACTTGGGAATTTAATAAGTTGACATTGAATGAAAATTCGGGATTTACCTTAATTAAGGGTGTTTTAGTATTTTTAAGGACTTAAAATAAGAATTTTAATAGAAAATGAAAATTAGATTCAAGGAAATCACTTGATGGGCAAGAAATTAGAGTTTGAATGCTATTAAAAGTCTTTTAAGATGTGGAAAGAAGCTCTATAAAAGGGGGAGGTCGTCCTAAAGGTTTAGTTGTTGTTTCTTTGTCTTGGAGAGCCCTAGCCGTTCTAGTAGGCAAAAAAAGGAGAGAGAAGAAATGTTGAAGCTTGAGGGCGTTTCTAAGTTATGGCGAGTTAGTCCGACTTCTAAAATATTCGAGGTAGGTGATTCTACCTTTCCTTATCTTTTTAGGAATTGAATGACAAATATGGTTAGTTTGATTAAGGATAGAAATTAGAATGAACAAGTTTGCATGTAACTGAGATAGAGCTTAGAGTTATAAAATTAATTGGAATAATTGTTATGGCTTAGTAATTCGTTATTTGTATAAGAGAACTCAATTGATAGAATGTCTACCTTTCCTTACCTTTAGGCTTAGGGATTAAGTTAAGGTTTGCAAAGTTAATCATGGTTTATCATGCGAAGTAAGCGACGCATCACTCGTATACAAGTAGGTAACTAAATGGAATAGTGGTTACATGGAATGGCACATTTGGGGTGCACGTAACGACATGCACGTGGCGGAAATTGGATATAAGGCAAGGAGACGTGCAAGGTGTGCACGTGGTGGTGCACGTAGAACTATACGTGGCGACTACACGTGATGATGCATGGTGTGTCACCATGTGCAACGTTTTTTACCTTATTTTATTTTTCTTATATTTTTAGTGCATAGAGGGTTGAAATAGCTACAAAACGGTATATTTTATAGGCCAATCGGAGTTATGTGGAAATAGTTATCAATTTTCAAAGTTGGAAGCAAAACCGGGAAAACAGCTCTACATGTGGCGATGCACATAGCGATGCATGTGGCGAGCATCGCTACGTGCAAATTTTTTTATATTTTATTTGAATAGCCAATTAAAAACCCTTCAAAACAGTAGGTCTCAATAGCAAATTGGAGGTCTGTAGCATTAGTTATGATTTTTAAAAGTTAGGACAGAATCTGCATTGTTTTAGCAGCCTGTTTTGCTTTCTTTGGTTTGCTAATGGGAATTTGATCTCGTAACCTTTAGGGGGGAACCCTAAGGGTCACTTGAGCAATGTAGTGTGATTTTATTTGTGATTGTTGAGGTGTATGTTTGCTTTTTTATATATTGTGTTGATTTGTTGTACTGGTATTGTGTTGTGTGTGAGATGTTTTGCTGTAATGGCTATTGTGAGTGTGGACCTATGTACATAGGGTTTGGTTGCTGATGTGGCATGATCACCTAGGTTGGCGATGGCTATGAGCCCGGATGAGGGGTACGCCGTGATATTGTTTTGCCTATAGTGGCAATTGGCTTTGAGCCCAGAAGAGGAGAAGCCTTGTTTGTGTTATTGAATTGGTAGTTGTGATTCATATATTTGTAAATTATTGTTATAAATTTATATGTTGTATTTGTTGTGCTCATTCAGATTTGACTGATGTTGTGTTTATGTTATGACTCAACACTACACATGTACACTTGTACACAAAGCATGTAGTATTAGGAGTTCGTTGTTAGGTGTTGGTAAGAATTGATAGTTCACCTACTGAGCTTTGTGCTTACCCCTACTCGTTGATTTGTTTTTCCCAGGTGTTGATTGGAGCTAGTGTTGGATTACGCTGCTCAGTGAAGTTATTTATTTGATGTATGAACTTCGTTTAGATGTTATTTTTATTAAACTTTATTTTTCCGGACAAGGGTCTGTGGACAGTTGTAATGAATTGATTGGTTTGTGTGATAACTTTATTAACATACCTAATATTACTTTGGCATTGGAAAAGTACTTTCATACCCATGATGTATGTTGTACAAGGAATTTGGACAGCACCCGCTTTGTATGTCCATCATAGGTGCTTGTCACCAACCCCTTGACCCCTCGGGTGCAAGCATGGGGAAGTCACGTGTTTGGTTTTGAGTTTCTAAAATCGGGGACGTGACATGCCCCATCGCCATCCCTACAAGAATTATCACGCAATATAATGCATCATAGATCAAATTACATCCATTGCTAAGTTTGTAGGGCCAAGAACACTCCTAATTTCAAAATCATCAAGTTTTTACTGTTTTTATTTGTTCTTTCACCTATAGTTAGAGCATACAACCTAGAATAATATTTCTATATATATCATAAACACAAATTTGAACAAATAGCAACAAAATTCCTAATTTCCCAAATTTTAGGGTTCTTCCTTGATTCTCAAATTTCTTACAAATCATGTGTGTTTTAATCAAATATAAAGATATAGAAGCATAGAATTACTTAGATGTTGTTAGATGAATCAAATAGCTTAAATCTCTAAGAAGTCAAACCTTTAATCTTTCTTTTTACCTTTGCTTGAATGTGCAAGCATACATACGATATGCAAGAACACTGGTTGCCTCTTTTATATTTTTATTTATTTATTTATCAGTCATTTTAATATTTCAAAAATCCCAAAATTCAACAAATAGCCTCTAAGGGCCTCAAACTCTAAATCAGGTTCAATGACAATTAAAACGATTATATCAACGATCATATCATCGTCGAAATATTCTCATCATAAAATAATGGCTAACTCAAAATGATACCCAAAATATAGGTCTTTACATAATTGATCATCTTAGTCACCCAAAAAATCACTTTGTTAGCCACAACAGAAAAAGGCTAACTGTGACTGATTGTGCTCAACACACGGAAGTCCCTTTGTTCTTTGACTTGTAACATCTCCAGGCCGCCCCGAAACCTTTAAAATCATTCTCTACTCCCCTTTAATTACCCAAACTAGGCTCCAAACTCACCAAAAGGAATTGTAATTGTATTCTAATGATTCTAAACATGTTTTAGCACAAAAACAAATCCCAAACCAACATTCATATCTATAATCCCATATATATGAATCACTATATATATATATATATATATATATATCAAATCACGAAATCTCATCTCAAAACATGGTAAGATTGCTCCAAACAATATTAGATAAACAAGATAGCCCAAGAGTTTGAATCTCTACATTGATTGTGAGTTGAATTTTGGATCAAGATTCCTCATCTTCCCTTTGCACTAAGGCGTCTCTCTCTCTCTCTCTCTCTCTCTCTCTCTCTCTCTCTCTCTCTCTCTCTCTCTCTCTCTCTCATGGTGGCAGCATTCCAGAATTAGGGCTAGGGTTAAAATATCCTCTCTTTTATATATTTTCTACAATTAATTGATTAAAATAACATAAAATCACAAATATAGCCTCTTAGGACCCTAAATTTTAAATTAAGCCTAATTACAATCAAAATTCTTCATTCAATGCAAACATCATCCGAATATTAGTTTCTTAAAATACTTACTCTATTATAAGGCTAACTCTCAAACATTTAAACACGAGTTATTATAATAATGTCCCTAGGGTTTTGTAATTTGGGATAATAGTCCTTAATGTTACAAAATATGGAATAATAGTCCCTAACGATTGTAATAAGGCTTAATGGACTCTAAGCTTGTCAGAGAGGGGGATAATGGTCTCTAAAACTTTTATAGAAATTGGATGGTGTAATAAGTGGTAGTAAGAGCACTAGTAGCAGATTCCCTATAAATGTTTTTTTATGTAATGACCCATGTTTGAGGTTCTAAGAGATAGCCATGTGATGGAATGTATATTGAGGGATGAAAATATCTAG
Source organism: Taxillus chinensis (assembly GCA_023512835.1). Taxonomy (NCBI): domain Eukaryota; kingdom Viridiplantae; phylum Streptophyta; class Magnoliopsida; order Santalales; family Loranthaceae; genus Taxillus; species Taxillus chinensis. The sequence goes on from CM042092.1 coordinate 54,846,609, forward strand.
ATGGGAATGTACTCATCAAATGGAGCATTTTGACAGTAATTGGGCTCGATTTGGAGTTGGAGCCCTGTGAGGGTAATTTTAATATTTTTAAGGAATTAAATAAAAAAAGTATAAATAGAAAAATTAGGGGAGAAACCCTTAATTTTCTTTTGTGTGTGCATGAGACACGAAGATTGAGAAAGAAAAAGTGTGAGGCATGAAGAGAAGAGAGAGCATGTTTGAGGAGGAACGAGAGGAGGAACAAAGAAATTGCAAAGGGGATTGACGATTCAGACTCAAATGGATCAAATTCGAGGTAGGGATTCATTCTTCTCACTCATATGTCGTTGATTATGCTTGCTAGAGTAGCTAAAACATAATAATTAACTCTAAATTCTTGGGATTTGATGTATGAAACCTAAGTGTAGAAATTCATGGAATTTGGTATTTGTGGCGTTTTAATGCTTTTAAAGTGTAGAAATTGAGGTTAAGAAATGGTATGTAGTGTTTGGGTATGAGTTTTTGTGATTTGAGGGCTTAAACATGTGGATTTTGGTTAGAAATGGTGAATTCCCGAATATTGCAGTGGCGTGGTCAACTGAAATTTTAATCGACCAAACTAGGTATTTTGATCGATCATGATAGTTTCGAACTAGTTGGTCGACTGAAATTTTAAGCAACCAGTTTAATCGATCATTTGCTTTACCAAAGTGTTTTGTTAGCTCAACCTAATCGGGTGAACTATAGTGGTAATATGAGATATGATCAACTATATTTAGGTCAACCAAGGCTTATTTTGAGCCGTTTTGAGCCGTTTTTCTTGTGGTTTCTTCGGGGTTTGATCCTCGTGCTTTGTGGATAGTCCAATAGAAGGATTTAAGGCTGTGAGCCTATGAATTTGAAGGGACTTGAGAAGTCTAACTTGTTTTATTGTTTTGCATGTATGTTTTGTTTGTTTTAATATGTTTAGAAGGTGCATGAGATGTCATTAATGTTTTAAATCATCAGTTTATATGTGATAATGACATGAGATGCTATGTTTGCATGAATTATGGTACATAGTGGTTATGTGGGTCTGCGAGGCTACCTTGATAAGCATGGGAGGCTACTGTTGAAGGCCTGAGAGGCGAGATTTGTTTAGATCCTAAGAGGCTAATGTGTTTGAGAGGCAATAATGTGCCTGAAAGGTAATACTATGCCTAAGAGGCAACGTTGTGCCCTAGGGGTAAGATTATGCCTGAGGGCAACATGACGCCTAAAGGGCAATATATGGGATTACCTAGGAAGCTTGCTTTATATTTTAATGTGTGAATACATGATTGAGTTGGTGATATACATGTAAAATGACATGCGCACATGCATAGAATTTACATATGGATAAAGTATGAGTTGAGATGAGTTGGGGAGACATGATCCTTACTGAGCTGTGAGTGCTCACCCCTCCTGTTATGTTTATCTTTGTTTGTTCCAAGTGCTTACAGGAGCTAGGAGGTTTACTATAAGTGAAGGTCTTGTGTGTGCATTTGTTTGTTTTATTGGATTATAAAACTATGATATAACCACGTGGGAGAAAGAATGTATGTATGTGTGTTTTTATTGTGGATTGAAATGAAATTTCTGTATTTGTGTGCTATATGTGTGATATGAATTAGGGACGGCACCCGTGCTAAGGCTCCTTTCTCAGTATTATCAACAACTTCTTGTCCCTTTGGGTGCAGGCATGGGGATTTTTTTCCTATATAAATATACACCATAATAAATTTCCTAAATCACTCTCTATATTATTAAAATATAGTTTATGCTACTTTTTTTATTTAGTAATAATTTTTTTATAATTTAATATAAATAAAAGTGAATGTTATGGAAAACGTGAAAGAGAAAGATGAGAGAAAATTTTTATATATAATTTAATAATTATATAGAGTAAATATGTAATGACCCGTGTTTGGGTTGATTTAGGAGATAGTCTTTAATTGGTAATGAAGATTTTATTTTGGTATCATGCTCGGCGATACGAGTGTTTTGGCTATAGTTCGGTCCAATTTGGAGTTCGGGACCTTAGTTGTGTAATTTTGGGTGTTTATTATTAGCAGTAAATATAAATAGGAGGAGCATAAAAAGAGCTTCCACTTTACGTTATCATGTTGGTATGTTTGAGGGAGAGAGCTTGGAAAGCTTGAAAGCTTGAAGCATTAGTGAGCCTTGGTGATTTAGGGCGATTTGGGTTCGTAGAGCTCAAAGAATCACTTCAGGTAGGCGTTCATGTACTTCTTATCTCAATTTTATTCTTGATTTGCATGAATCTTGCCATGAATTATGAAATTGAGTATGAACCCTAGGCTTTGGAGAAATCCAATTTTATCTGGTGGTTTAGCCTAAGATTTATGCTTACAATCTAATATATATTGTTGTGAGTATATATTTTTGTGATCTGAAGGTTTTATAATCATGTATTGTATGAGAATTGAGAAGTTAACCATGGAAATCTAGATGGCTATAATCTGAAATGAAATATGTGTATTTCTGTTGTTACCGTGCGATATAGAGGCATTTAGAACGCATTTTGACGTATATATCGTAGTGAGTAAAAAGTGTGTTTGTGAGCATTTGGAGGTCGTTAGATTGATTCCATACGAAGAACAGGCCAAAAACGATGATGAACAGTACCTTGAGTGAACTAGAAGGGTCGAAGGTCAAACCTTCGAGTCTTCGAGTCTGAGCTTCGAGTCTTCGAGGCAGATCTTCGAGTTTGAGCTTTGAGTCTTCGGGTCAGCAGTTCTGCAGCTTCGGGTTAACAGTTCCAAGGTACAGCAGGACCATTTACATTGTAAACCCTTATACCTCAAGTATTAAACTTAAATTATAATGTAAATAACGAAATACCCCCCTTTCGGATTCAAAGAAAAATATTAGAAAATTTAATTCCTACTAGAAAATAAAAATCAGCACTAAATCTCAAAAAAATTCAGTTTTTCGTAGTGGTAACTACTAGGAAAATGGGGTTAGACCTCTCAGAAAAATCTCCAAAAATCAGGTATCTTAGTTATGATATGGGGAACCAATGCCAGGACTTTTTATTTCAAAAAAACAACTTCTACGAAAATCCCCTCTCTTGGTTAAAACATGAGGATAGATTTGTGGAGACTGGCCTTTGTTTACAGAGGGAGTGTTGTGAACCCTAGTGGTCATGTGGGCCTGCAAGGCTACCTTGAAAAGCCTAGGAGGCTACTGTTGAGGGCCTAGGAGGCAAGATTTGTTTAGAGTCTGAGAGGTACTATTGTACCTAAGAGGTAATACGGGGCCTAAGAGGCCATACTGTGCCTTAAAGGTAATACTGAGCCTAGGGGCAATGTTTGAGATTACCTGGGAGATTTTCTTTGTATTTTAATGTATGTACATGATTGAGTTTGTGAGGTATATTTAGCATTACATGCGCACATATCTATACTAATTTATGAGTTAGGATGGGTTGGGGAGACATGATCCCCACTGAGCTGTGGTTGCTCACCTCTCCTGTTGTGTTTATCTTTGTTTGTTTCAGGTGTTTACAAGAGCTAGGAGATTCACCAGAGGTGAAGACCATGTGTGTATTTATTTATTTTGTTGGATTGTAAAAACTATTATTGTAACCCCATGGGGGGAAAAAACATGTATGTTTGTAATGTGGATTAAGATTAGATTCTTGTATTCGTCTCTTATATGTGTAGTATGGACTAGGGATGACACCTGTGTTAAGATCCCTTTCTCAGTGTTATCACCAACTCCTTGTCCCTTCGGGTGCAGGCATGAGGATTCACTAACAGGTTTCTGCGGGTCAAAAATCTGGGACGTGACAGAATAGTACTTTTCAATACATTGGAAAATACTGGACAAATCTCATAGAGAAAGTTAAATATAGAGTATCTTCTATGAGAATAATGGTATGACTTTTTAACTTTGTTTCCCTAAATATAGATAAACAGACTTCTATAGGGAATCTGCTATTAGTACTTTAACTCTTAACACTTGTTGATAATGGTTGCTCTTATTATAAATGGAAGCTACAACCTTTAAATAAGGTTTAAACTTTAAACTAATGATGGTTCTGGATGGTTTAAATAACGAGGAGAACATCCCATTATTGCTATGTTTTATTATGATAGATGTTTAAACTAATGTTATGTGGTTAATGTCATGGGATAGGTAGCCTAGGATTACATTAGTACATGCATACACATGACATGTAGATTTTAGGTTTTGATTGGGCCATAAATAGCTACCAGCAAGAAATACTATTTTATTTTTTATTTTGTTTACTGTTTCTTTATAAATTTTTTGTCGGTGATATAAATAGTCACTATGGTTACTTGTTCAGGAATATATCTCTCAAACATCATATAGCTTTTGTCGATCTACATTAATTTTTATCAATTTTACTTTTAGTTTGCTTAGATTAGCAACATGTATAAGAGATGCAATTGTCGATCTCTTTGTGATTCTAAACCTTACGTCAGTGGAGGTTGTGGTTGGGGTGTCGGTACAGAAACACAGGCCCACCGCGGCCGACGAAGATGTCTTCACCATACAGAAGGTCACAGTGACTGGCGGAGATCCGGGTGATCATTGGCATGAACCAGAAATGCAAGCCCACCACCATGCGTTCACCAACTGGAAGCGTCAATTGATCGGGAGGAAGTTGAGCATGCGACATGGAGGTCACAGTCTTTTTCACTTCCGCATCATCGCCTGGTTCTTCGCTGAAAAGTTTCAATTTGGCGGCGGTGGCAGCTGCAGAAGAAGAAGAAACGGCCTCCAATGACGAGTCCGGCTTCTGGCTAGGGAGGAGGATGGTGGCCTCAAGCTGGGTGGGCCAAATCAGACAGCGGACACCAATGATATTTTGGTATTGTTCCCTTTCAATTCTATAATGATATTTTGGTATTGTTCCCTTTCAATTCTATTGATTTGAAATTTGAGAATATGCAAAGCAGGAATAGATTAGAAAAAATAATTATTAAGCAAAAAAATAAATGATACAGAATGCTATTAGTTAAAGTCTCACTATAATAAATTAAATATAATTTTAGCAGAAAATGCTCTTATATATAAAATATTTTTATTGCATAATTTATATCATTTACTGTCCACTAGAATCGTTAGGCCCTGGGAATGATTTAGTAGACTTTTCAATGTTTTGTTTGGGATTTGTGTATACCAAAAAACTTTTCTTGTGGTTGAGACGGTTTACAAATAGTACAAATAGCACCTTCGGGGCAGAAAGCTGGAGGCCAAGGAGGATGAGAGAAAGACTATAGAATAACCAGGGGGTCTGCGACACGTTTGGAGTCACCCAAGTCAAGAAAGTACCTTAAGGTTCAAAGATAACAATGAAAATGTGATTGTCTCTAGAAGGCGTGGGAGCGAAGGAGCCCAGATATGACGAAGCCAAAGACCACGCAGGCGAGTAGGAGATTCATGAAGCGTTGACCGCGCCAGAAACACTGGCTTTCTGCAGCGTTGCCTGGTTCTGCTGTTGCAGTGGATGCTGTTCTAGCATTTTGTGCCCCAGTTATATGCTCGCCAGCAACATTAATAGCATTCGCACCACATATCTCACAGATTCTGCCATGTTGATATATATGTTTGAAATTAATATATATATATATATATATATATATATATATATATATATATGAAGTGAAAGTAGCATACCTTTGTTAGAAATATCAGCATCAAGACTAAATCAACAAGTGGACTAAGTCTACATTATTTTTTCTCATCAGAAAGTTTTTTAAGAAAAGTACATTTTTGCCATCAAAAGTGCAAATATATGTACATTCATCTAAGTTATCAATTAAGTTTCTGGGATATGTAACAGTAACCGGTTGGTAAGAAACGTCTTTCACGCTGCCTCAGATATTCCGTTACATATAAATTTGTAAGTAACTATGAAATCAATCCCATGAAACTAGTAATTTATTTATTTATTTGGTTTACCAGTGTGGAGTAATTTGACCGGACAAATATACACATAAATTTAGTTGAATATATGGACGACTCCTAACATTGTAGTCAAAACCATGTTTTGGGGGTGTTATGTGCTTTTGTGGGATCCGGTCATTCTTCCTCAGCTCAAAATAATATAAAATATGACACTAGTGAAAATAACAGTAAGTTGTCTATTCAAATACTCCATAAACTCAAAGCTGGCCTTTGATCATGAATGGAACACCATGTAGCCAACATATTGTAAACATCTCGTTAATGTAAATAACCCGATACATCCAATCTGGGTTTCTAGCCCGCCCGATCCGTAAACAATAATTAGAAAGCAAATATGATAGTAAATAGTTGAAGACGGATGACATTAATTAGAAAGCAAATATGTTAACCAGCCAGTCTAACTGAAGAAGGCTGATAGATTAAACTCCACACAAGAAAATTGCAAAACCTTCCGTGTAAACCAACTTAAATCAACAATTAGCAACACGGTAGAGCTTTCATGATGCTCTTCCATGCCCAATTTCTCAAGATTCAGCATGAGGTACACCGTGTCAGTCAATTGGGCAGTGACGAAAAATCAGAAACTTTGTGGCAGTTGGAATGCAGCAACAGTTAAATCGAACTCTTAACAGCAACAGCGTAACATGTATGGAAACTAAAACGAGTTATTAAGGTAGTTAGTAATAACTCACGTATTTCCTTTAGACTGGAACCAAGTCTGCGCGCATAGCTTGTGAGCCGTACCCAAATCACCTTTACAACAACACCCCAAATGAATCGAAACAGCCGACTCCTGACTCGCGCCTTCCAAATTCAATTTACATATCCTACACTCCCTCTCTGCCTCAACCAACGAAACCTTGGTCGACGCCCTTATGACTCCTTTTTCCAAATCCACCTCCTCCTCTGTCTCTGACAAACAGTCCGAGAACGACGAGTCGCTGTGACTGTGACTGTGAGGATCTGAAACAGAAACACCCCCGATCCTAGAAAACCCGCATTTATCGCAGGGTCTTCCTTCAACGGCGGATTGTAAAGGCGAATGCCACGGCTGTTCGTCTTCGGAATCGGATAAGCAGGCTGACGGAGGAAGAAATTGGGAGTGGCGGCGGTGATCCCCTGCTTCTATGTCCACGACACGGACAACATGGCGAGTTTCCGACATTTGAGATGGCAGAAACGTTGTCGAGTGAAGGTTGCCGCGCATGAAGACCAAAGAGAGCGGTGAAGGTCAAGCCGTCAAGCCATTTTTGTTATTGTTTTCCTTCAGCTCGTTTCCAGCTTCGTTGGGGTCCCAGGAAAAAGGCAGTGCCATTGTGTGTGGTCCGTGTATGTCACGGCTGGATCTGGGTGTCCGTGTCTGTTTCTCAGACACCCACAGCATGCGACGGGGAGTGATCAAACTCCAGATATTTGCAGAGAGAGAGAGAGAGAGAGAGAGAGAGAGAGAGTGGTCCCAGATTACTAGATTAGTGGGAGAAAGTGAACAGCGTCGTTTCATCTGCGTGTTTTTGTTTACTTCCTAAATGGTTGTTAAACACCGCCATATCTATTATCTAGTTGTGTTCTCCTTAAAATGGAAACAAGTAGCTAAATAGTTTTTGGATGCTTCACGTAAATTATCTTAAGGTTTTCATCGCTAAAGAACAAAAATAAGAAGAGTTTTTATTCCGGCCATGATTGAAAAACTTGGAAGGGTCAAAAATGTTACTCGACGCTTCTTTAGCATTAGAGTGGTAAATGATTTTGGCACACTGCCTTCTCTTTGTGTTATTCTATTTGAAATTATTATCAAAATTTAAAAAAATGATATGAAATCAACATTCCTTACGATTTATGAACCTCTTCTAAGTGTTTTCCTATTTTCCATCCATCAAGTGTAGAATACGAAACCCTAAAACTCAAATTTTACATGAATGAATATAAAATTGAAAAACAAAATAGCTAATGTGCAAAACCAGCTAATTATTTCAATATAGATGCATATGTCCCAAATATATGATACCAAAAGTAGACAATAAGCTTGTCAACCATGTTAATTCATAAGCGGTAGTTACCATGGACCTATATGTTACTTCAATTGAACACCGAGACATTGTTAGTTGCATCTTGTCTTCCAAGAAATGAACGAATTGCTCAAAAGAATAAAATAATCAACTAAGGATTATTGTGTTAAAGGACAACCTGATCAATTAAATTCACAATAAGCATACACATTCAAGTCATAATCAACACGCAAAAGGATATCTTGTCCTAGATTTCCTTTCAAATATCAAACAACTCTTAAAGTCACTTCCTAATGGTCATCCTTTGCCTGTCGCATGAATTGAAGAGAGTTGACTTGTTCACTCAATTGTTGTAAGCCGTTGTTTAGTTTTGATGAGGTGGCAGTTTGTTAGCCACGTATTTTCTCTATTGTAAAACATATAAATACCCTTAGTATTGAATAATAATCAACAATCTCATTTTCTTCGTCTTCAAACTTTGTTTTACATATTGGTATTAGAGCCATGGTAGGCGAGTCCATGCATATCTGTAAAGACTCGTATTTGGGTAGTTTTGAGAGATAGCCATTCTATGGGAATGCAACAGTAGTGTAGTCGTTGATGTGAGCATTTTGACTGTACCTGGGCCCGATTCTGAGTCGGGGCCTTGTTTGACCCAATTGTTGACTTTTCAGGGTTTATTAGTTGTCTTTACATTTGAGCAGTCATTTGAGTGTGGTAATATCTGAATAGTGTTGTGCTCGTCATTTCGAGCGTTTTGACAGTAATTTGCCTCAATTTGGAGTTCGTGACCTCGGGAGGTCAATTATTGCATTCGGGAGGTCAATTATTGCTGGGAGGCCAATTATTGGCAGCAATATAAATAATTAAGAAACTGTCTTTTCCCTTTACTTTTGCTTGGTGCATGCGTGTTTGAGCAAGAGAGAGAGAGAGAGAGAGAAAAGGTGAAGAGCTTCCCTTGGTGATTTGGGGCGATTGGAGTTCGTGGATCGCAAATAATCTTTCCAGGTAGGTATCCTTGAACCTCTTATCTCGATTCTATCTTTGAATATGCATGAATTTATCATGATTTATGAATTTGAGCATGAACCCTAGGTTTTGGGGGAAACCCAATTTTTTGAGTTAGATTTAATGATTTAGCCAAAGATTTGTGGGTAAGAACTGATTTATATCAGTTTGGGTATGTAATTTTGTACTTTGTTTAGTAAAACGCGTGTTTGTGAGTGCTTGGGGGTTGTTGGGTTGATCCCAGATGAAAATTAGGCCAAAAACGATGATAAACAGTAACCTGGGCGAACTGTAAGCGTCGAAGTTCGTAGTCAGCAGCTTCGTAGTCAGCAGTTGTGGAGTCAACAGGTTCATAGTGTCACGGGGTCAAGTTTCCTGTGCCTCTCAACCCATTGCGGCACTTAGCTTCTCTATCCACGGTCCGCTAAGTTTAGCCTTTAAGGGTTAAAGCGCACGTAGACTGGTTTCGCCCTGCCACTGGGCTCATCAGGAGAACGGCTCCAGTTCCCGACCAGTTTGTGTAAGGATGGCCAAATTCCTTCTTCAACGTCAAGTCCTCGACTAGCGGCGTGCTCCCCGCATTCAACCGGGTCGGCACGTCTGAACTCCGCATTCAGTTATAAAGGGAATATGGTGAACCTTAATGCCATATTGGTGTTGGTATGTTGGTTTGAGGGATTGGGGCTTAGGCTCTATGACTTGTTGGGTTCTCACCGTGATGTACCGATGGTGCTATGTGGTTGACGTGACAGGCATATGCACCGATGGCAGGCCTGTGTGGCGACTGTGGCCGAGCATATTGCGTTGTGGACAGGCTAAGGCCTCAGTTGAGCTGTTGAGCTCGTAGAGCTAGGGCTGAGTGCCCTGAGCTGGGATCCCGTGGAGGATCGTGGATAAGTTGTCCTGTGTGGGCAGGTTGGGTCCTGATGTTGTTTGCAGACTGAGTCCTGATAATTATGCACACTACACAGTGCACGAGTACACAGAGCATGTAGTATAGACTTGTATGTTTGCATGATGTGGAGTGTTGGGGTCACCTACTAAGCTTGTCGCTCACCCCTACTTACTATTTACCTTTTTCAGGTGTGACCCGAGACTAGTGGAAGACTTTCTTCCAGGAGGACGCCCACTACTCTGATGTATGATACAGTATTATATTCTGTATTGTTTTGTGTGAGATCCCGGACATGGGTCCGTGGACAGTTGTATTTGCATACTGTTTATGATGTGATGTCTGTATGACTGTTTGACTCATTGTATGCATGATGATATATGGGAAAATACAAGATTACCCTTGATGTATGACTATATAGGGTTGCATATTTGAAACAGCACCCGCGGTATAGTCTCCATTGGTGCTAGTCACCAACCCCTTGACCTATCGGGTGCGGGCAAGGGGAAGTCATGTTCCTAGTTCCGAGTTCCTTGGAATTTGGGGGCGTGACAATATCGATCAAGATAAGTGAAAATAAAACCCTAACAAAGATTCCATTTTTCGATGACCATTATGATCATTAGAGCAAGTTAATGGAAAATCTTTTGTGCGCAAAGGGTCTATGGCATCTAGTTGAACAAGGCTTTGAAGAACCCAGAAGTGGTGTTGTTCTATTAGACCAAGAACAGAGGTGTTTGGAAGAAAGAAGAATATTGGATTATTAGGTAAAGCATTATCTCTTTCAGGCTATAGATCAAACTGTATTTGAATAAATCTTGGATTGTCGTATATCCAAGATTTTATAGGTGAATTAATGAAAAGGAAATTTGTGGGTAATGAAAGAGTGAAGAAATCGCTTAGACATGCATTAGGATGAAAATTTGAGATTTTAGAGACGAAGAAAGGTGAGACAATTATGAAATATTTTACAAAAGTAATGGTGATCTCTAACAAGTTACATAGTAATAGAGAAGATATGTCTGATTCGAAAATTGTAGAGAAGATACTAAGAACATTGGCAGAAATTTACCCATGTTATTGTGTCAATTGAGGAATCATGAGATACAGATGAAATAATGATTGATGAGTTACATAGTTCCCTTGCGATGCATGAACAAAAATTCATGCAGTAGCACAAAGAAGAAGATGATCAGATGTTAAAAGTGGAAGGACAATTTGGTTCAGGAATAGGACATTGTAGAGGGTTCGTATGAGGTCGTGGAAAAGAAAAAGGAAGAGGAAGAGGTAACTACAGTAAAGCAACAATAGAATGTTACAAATGTCATAATTTAGGACATTTTCAATATGAATATGTTCTAGAGAAATCAAAGAGGCAAATTATATTGAGGATGCACTTGAGTTTGCATATGAAGATGAATTGTTTCTTATAATTCATGATTCAAATAAAGACAAAGGGAGTGGTGTTTGGTTGTGGATTCCAAATGCTCAAATCATATGTGTAATGACAGGGGTATGTTCCCAAAACCAAGAGAATTACCTTAAGGAGCCAAGAGAATTGGAGTGAGATGGGTGTATAAAACCAAAAGAGATGATACTAGAAACGACGATGGGATGATCAGACATTTCAAGAGTTCTATGATGAGTGATTTTAACACGTCAAATTTGGGAAGCATGAATGACTTTTTGGGCATTGAAATGATACAAACACAAAAGGGTATCTCCATCTATAAAAGATGATATGCTGATGGAATTCTAAATAAATTTGGCATGACTGAGAGTAATGCAGTGAGTACTCCCATTACACCTAGGTTGAAGATACATAGTGATACAGGAGGAACAATAGTTGATGAAAATTACTTTAAGCAGATTATTGAAAGATTAATGTATCTTACTACTACAAGACTAGATAAGCAGCTATATGTCTTATTGAATTAAACTTCACTTACAGGATGTCAAACAAATTCTAAGATACTTAAAAGGAACTATGAATCTTGGAATTTTTTATAAATGGTCATATCAACCACAAGAATTAGTAATTTATATAGAAAGTGATTATGAGGGTGATATAGAAGATAGGAAAAGCATAAGTGGTTATGTTTTCTTATTAAATTTAGGCATTGTAGCATGGAGTTCAAAGAAGCAACCTATAGTGACCTTATCAAATACTGAAGTTGAATTCGTGGCAACGGTTGTACATTATTCACATTAAAAGTATATTAGCTTAAGGGAAGGATTTGAAGATAATTGACTTGTCAACTCGACTATTGTAAGCCACTTTTTTGCTTTGATGAGGTAGCAGTTTGTTAGCTACATATTCTCCTTATTGTAAAACATATAAATACCCTTACTATTGAATAATGATCAACAAATCTCATTTTCTTTGTCTTCAAACTCTGTATTACATGAATTGTGCAAGTATATCCAACCAATAAGATAGTTCAGACTGAGTAATCATTAAGTAAATCAGTCTCCCGATACAAGTGCTAATTTACTATATCAAGGAAATATGTCTCCAAGATCAAGGAAACCATCATTTGCTACAAGTGCTAATTTACGAATTTGTTCAATAGGAGTCCATCGTGGCTTAGCTCCCAACTGTCCAGCCTTAGAAATATTGTCTAACATATACTTACATTGACACAAAAGGATACCTTTTGAGTTTCTTGCCAAGTCAATCCCTAAGAATTATTTTAATTTCCCTAAACCTTTCTTATAAAAGCACCAACTCAAATAATTTTTAAAATTTTGCACAATCACACTGTCATCACTAGATATAATCAAATCATCAACATAAACAAGAATGTAAAGTTGAATATATCAATCATGATGTTTGTACTCCTTACCTGGTGTGGGGGGAAACGAGGCAACAAGTTCATATATTCCTCTTCATCCAACAACTCACGACATTATGTATATCCTTTTGATGCAATTCCCATATTCAAACAACTACAAAGGCAACAAAGTTTTATACAAAGACAATCTTTGCTATTAAGATGAAAGTCTCATTGTATTATATGCCTTCGACTTGTTTTTTTTCCAAAAATAACTAAGTTTGCCTTACATTTCTCAATGCTTTCATCAAAATTATACTTAATCTTGTATATTCGTTTGCCCTCAATTATTGTTTTCCCAAGAGGCAAGTCTTCCATTGTTCATGTTGCATTGACCTCAAAGGCTTATATCTCTTTCCACATTGCCTCTCTCCAATGTTCATTTTTGACAACCTCAACATAAGTATGTGGTTCAAACCTTGTGGAGCTATTACAAAAGACTAGTGTTTTACATCAAAATTATCACAATTCACATAATATGCTATATAATAGTGTACCTGAGGATTTTTACTAGAACAATGAACCTATTGAGGAGCTTACTTGAATAGTATGCATCACAACATCCTTTAAATAAGTACAAGGTCACAACCCTCTTTCATATGCCAAATTGGTCCTCAAAAACCATAAGTCCTTCTATGTCGGTACTCCTAATCTTGTACTCCAATGTTCACATCAGTACATGTATGCACGTCATAACCCATCTTAGTATTGACTTCATGCTCTACACCTAAAATTAGAGTTTGTTGCTCCTCTATTTCATTCTGCACATACGAGTCCTCATCGGTAGTAAATAATTGTCACCCCATTCTCGATTATCAAAGAGTCTACAATATTGGTGGAATATGGTAATTATGTTTCATTGAAGACACCATCACTTGAAATAAAATATTCTCCATTTTCTAGATCATACATATCACATGCCTAAATTTCAAAAATCCCAAAACCAAGTAAATAACTCTTCATGTTTACACTCGGTGTTGTATCCCAATTTGATCAAATCAGATATATACTTATATTTTTCCAAATAACTTTTTCAAAAAATAAAATAAAATAGCTTGTCCATCCAATACCCTTTCAACAACCACAACACTATTTAAATGACCAGATTCTCCACTTTCAATGGCTATGTTCTCTATTAACGAGCATATCTTCACCCTATAAATACACTTCATTTTCCCTGTTTCACTCACCTGATTCTATTTCAACACTCTCAACTCTCTCCCAAATGCTCTCTTCTTCCTCAACAAAAATGGCCTTTTTTGTCGAGGTCGTGTTATTGCCATGTGCATCAAGGAGGACATTTTTCATCAATTTCTTATAATTACTTATCCTCTGTATGTCATTACTATGTTGGTGTAAGTAATGCTTTTCATAATGTAATATCTTCATTATGAAGTTATAAATAAATTATGTGTGACATGTCATAATATTTATGTATTTGTGTGTGTGTTTTTGTTATTGAGGTGCTTACGTGTTTTAATAAATTTACAGCTCTATGAATTTCGAATTATCGGCACGGGTAGGTGCCAACACGAGTGATTGTATATAAAAATAATAATAAACAAATGAGGAAAACGAAAAGGAACAAAGAGGTAAGCGGAAAGGAAAAGTAAGAATGGAGAATAGTTCCACATCAAAGATTTTGCAATGTTTTCCTTTCCTGCTATTATATAAAAATTGAAGGGATCCTCCCCTCTTCTATCATCAACAATCATTTGAGTATTACATAAAACTTTAAAAAGATATTAAAAGTATAAAATTAACTATTTAGTAAATTAGTAGTTAATTTATAATTAAATTTACTATAATTAATATTATGTAGTCTATTTCAATTGGGCATTGTTCTTTTGATGTATATGCCTAGTTAATGTATTAATTAGACTAACAACTATATTTTATAATTAAATTTAATAATTAGTAATTAGTTTAAATAATCAGATTAGTAATTACATTATATCTAAATAAGTAATTATTAGATCAAAATAATTAGATTTAATAATTAAACTTTTGATTTAGATCATTAACACAATTAGATTTGGTAATTAGGTATTTAACACATAATTAACTAATTAACATTAGTAAACAGATAACTAGAAATTAAATTAATCCATTGATCTTAGTAGTTAGATAATTAACATGTAATTAGTAATTAGATTAACTAATTAAGCTTGGTAATTAGATAATTAACATGTTATTAGTAATTAGATTAACTAATTAGACCTGTTAATTAGATGATTAATCAATAATTAACCAATTAATATTAATAATTAGATAATTAACCAATAATTAGCAATTAAACTAATCAATTAAACATGTGATTAGCCATTAAATTAACTCATTAAGTGCGATAATTGTATAATCAACTTGTAATTCGATTAATCAATTAGATAATTAACACAAAAATAATATCATTTTCTTTTAACCATTCCAAGTAACCGTGGGTTGGATAATTAATATTCAATCTTAATTATTTGTATCAAAAATAAATAGTGACAAATGTTTTTCATAATTAAAAATAAAATTGATTTTAAAACTTTTGCCACAAAGGACTTAGATTTTATATTTTGTGTTTTCAAAATTACCAAAAACAACAAAATTAAATAAACCAAGTGTAAAGATCAATTGAAGGAAACGATGACTTTACTCACTACCCTTCGGGAAAAAATTGTCTATCATTCAAACTTATTGGTCTTACATTAAACAAATTTTTAACTAAGCTAAAACAAGTAGAAACTCCATTTTTTCTAAAGTAGGTACCAATTCTGGGGGGGGGAAAAAAAAAAACCCCCCCTTACAAAAAAAATTACCAAAAACACCCCCCCGTAAACCAATTTTTGGTGATCCAACTACACCTCATTTGGTTGGTAGTGACTCAAACACAAAAAACCATAAATTTGAATAATGATGATGCGTAGGACCACCCCCTTAGCCACACCGATCGAGGTATGAAGTCAAGAGGTTAATCCTTTACACTATGCTTATATTGATGTACCTAAACTCATATTAGATACTTTTAAGGTGTAATATGCATCAAATTTACACTTTTGGTGATCCAACTACACCTCATTTGGTTGGTAGTGACTCTAAAACAACTTAAAAAATTTAGCACCATAAAATATATTTGAGATCATAATGATGATGGCTGTAGGACCACTACTGCCCACTTAAGGTCCAAGTATACAAGCCCAGATGAAATCAGGTAATGATATCCAAGTCAAGAGGTTGGTGACTAACACTGATAGAGATTACACAACATATGTTATCTTAGATGTAACATATACAGTCATACATAATAGATAATTTTGTACTTTTCAAAATGAACAAATAATATGCATCAAATTTAACAATTCTAGTATCATAAATTACAATAATCATCACATATTACAATTTCCCATAGATCCATGTTCGAGATAAATAAATAAATAAACAAAATACATAATCCAAGTCATTACGTCAATAGGGTAAGTCTCTTGTCCAGTGGTGACTCTACTAGTCTCTGAAAGCACGTAAAAAACAAACAACATAGGATAAGCAAACAACTGAGTAGGTGACTTACACAACCCTACAACTTAGGGACGGATCTAGAAAGTTTGGTCAGGGGAGTCGAAATATAAAATACGTAATTCACGTTTAGAAACCGTTATCTAAAACTATGATTAGTAGGGCCAGCCCCAAAATTTAAGGGGTCTAAAGTGATTATTAAATTGAAAGCCCTTATCTATAAATTAAACTGATGATTTTATTTTTATTTACTATAATTATAGAAACAATATAAAATTCAAAAATATATATCATTGTCGAAATTATAAATTAATTTTTGATTGTTTGTTGCCGTCAGAAGTTAGGTCAAGATGAGATGAGTCCCGAAAGCCCTAATTTTAATTTAATTTTTGGGAGACAAAAACTCAGGCTTCACTTGCTAGGCCTTGAGACCATCACTAACGATTAGTATCATTTAAGTTAAAATTAATAACATAAAAGTATACAAAAAAATTGATCAAATTATCATATAATCAAGTTAGATAATTTTTTAAAATCATATAATTCATTTACCATTATTATAATTAATAACATATTTATCACAAATAATATAGGATACTAAATTACATTACTAATTAATTTTAATTATAGTTATATATACGTAATATAAATAATTAAAATTAAAAAATATATATAACTATATATATTTACCTACTATTAAAATCTATAATTTTTATATATATAAGTTATATATATAAATTTTTAAAAAAAAGTTCCCCCCCCCCCCCCCCCCCCCCCCCCAATTCCATCTCTGCTACAACTTAACCAATACCTAGAGTCTACATGCTCATTGTACACATGCTAGTGTAGTACTCACTACCGTCGTACTAATAACATACACTACGACAAAAAAAGTTTAAAGAACAAGATTTAAAGTCCTCTTATTTTGTTAAAGAAGATAATTTTAAAACTATCTTTATAAAAGGTCATATTTTGTGATCAATCTAAAAATTAAAATGGTTTTTTAACCATTTCAAATTATTTATAAAATAAAAATAAATTTTATTCTTATGACATAATTGTTAAAGTCATTTATAAATTGTCTGTTTTGATTGATTCAAAATTAGGACAATTTTTACCTATTTTATAAAATACCTTTTAAAGTCAATTATAAACTGTCTTCTTTAATTGATACAAAATTAAGACGATTTTATAAACATAAAAAAAATATGTAACTTAATCATATATTAAAATAAGATATATTCATAACTACTCAAATCTAATAAGATTCAAAATACATGCAAGTATAATTATATATACCTAACCTATAATTTTGTATATGCACAAATCCACATAAAAGGGATTAAGAAAAAAACAAAATCTATCAATTAATAAACTAGAGCCTTCATGAAGCAACAAGCTCATCTCCAAAATTGAATTCTCAAGTGCTCAAGTGATCAAGTATGTAGTTCATGAACTCCTTTTGTATTCTTTCAAATTCTCAAACTACAATAAATTGTAAAATAAAAAATTTACTTTGTAACATACAAACATTCACAAGAGGAACTAACATGAGTTTTATAATTTCAATTTTTTAACTAAGAACAATATAACATTAAGACAATAATATGAGATAGTATTTATTTGATGATATGAATACCTAGACAATAATATACTTATCAATATGAATATTTTGGCTATATTTGAATTCAATTTGAAATCTCAAACCTTGAAAGATAATTTCTAAAATTTTGATAATTAAAATGAATTTTCTGATATTTTAAATTAAGAATTTATTATTGCTTGATTAATAAAAAAGAAAAGAGATAAAATGAAACAAAATAAATGAAACAAACCATATTATATTTCTTTGTTAGAGCATTTTGATGAGAATCGAAAAGAGATAATTGAAAATTTTGGTGATTTGGATAATCTAACTAATTCAGGTAGGTAATTCTATATCACTCTATCGTTAAAATCAATTAAAAGGTTTAATTTATAAGATTTTTAAGAAAAATGAACAACATTATTTATTGGAACTTTAATTAAATAGATCTATTTAGTCCCTCTAGCTAACATTGTTTATTCCTATAAAATACTAGATCATTATAAAATAATTCTCTAATTATGTTTAAGAACTAAAATATTTTAACATTTCAATATATATTTAAGAGTTAAATATATATTACATGATTATTTAATTAATTAAATTAAATAAATAAATAACAATAAATATTTTTATTCATTTAATTTAATTAAATGAATAATTATATTATTTATTTATTTAATAAATAATTATTTTTGATATTTATTTAATTAACTTTAATAATAATAATCATATTTTTTAAATTATTTGTACTTATAAATAATATATATTATTATTATTTAACTAAATGGATGTATGTATGATAACACAGGAACAATCCTAAATCTATAAATAGATGTACAAGTTTTTATGTTAAAGGGTGTATAAAATCATAAATAGTCAAAGGTAACATTGTACTTTTTGAAAAAGGTAAATAGTAAAAAAAGCTAAGTAATGACTGCATTTAGGAGGCTATAGTGACGATCAATTTATTATTGAAGAAAAAAAAAAGAGAGTTCTTAATTTACAATTCTTATGGTTAATTTATTCTTCACCCTCTTTGTCTAATTAAATCAATTGATTTAGGTTTAAATCCTAGTGTTTATTTGTCAAAATAAAATTTTAAAATCTATTTCCGCTACAGTTAATTGTTAACCCTATTCTAACATTCCAAACACAAATAACTATGCAACATCCCAAATGAAAGTATGCTATAGTCGAGAAAATAAAGGCCCTTCAGAAGACAATGAAATGTAAATGGGCATTTATAGTATAGTATAAATAAGATAGAATTGTTAAAAGATACAAGGTTAGATTTGCTGTCAAAGATTACATGACTCAATCCAAATTGCATCAAAAACTTAACTTAATCCTGATAGCCACATGACTATCTCAAGTGCAAAGCTATGTCTTGTAATAATTAGAACTTAGAGGGATGGATTGAATTTATTAACTTGTTATTTTCCTTTATTTCTATTTTATGTTAAATAAAAATCTTTACAAAATAAAAAATAAAAAAATAAATGAAAACTTTGTGTTTGCAAAAGAAGTAAATAATTTGCTAGCCACCAACTAGACTCAAAAGCATGAATTTAAAGAAAGCAATTTAAGAAAAAAAAAACAATTAAAGAAAGTAAGTAAGACGTGTGAATTCAAATGGGAAAGCTTTCAATCAACTAAAACAAAATTCAAATTACAAATTTTAGAAAATTAAAAATTACAAAAAAAAAAAACTGAGCTACAAGAAAATAAAACTAAATGGCAAGATTAAAGATTGGCTCAGTAGAACTTCAAAACCAGAAAAAGAGCAGGACTACAAGCTTGGTTGGGTCCTTCATAAGTGCTCAACAACCTTGTCATGGTTATGGTGCTCTAACCGCAATTCTTCTTCTCTAACTGCTTTATTCTCTTCTACTCTAACCTACTCCTATATGCTTCAATGAGATGTTACAATTTATAATTAAAAGATATTATTCTCCACATCTTCCCTCCACTTCATTTATTTAAAGCACAAAAGATTCTTTGACTACTAACATCCAATATGTGCATACAATCCTTTTTTCCCTTTTGATCTCCTTCATATTATCTTTCTGCAAAAGTAGCTTGATCCCTATCACAAAAGGACCTACAGAAGTAGACCTCTAAAGTAGGAGAAATGAATAACTATCATTAAACACACGACATGAAGATTGAGTCGATCTTTGCCCTAGATATACAGATAATGATGTCATTTTATAGCTTTAAGTTACTTTGAAATAAAAGTCTACTTCAAGGTATAGGCTTAGTTTGGTAATGTTATGTTTTTAAAAGAAGATGCTTTTAAAATAAACAGATGAGTATTTGATAAAATATAAATTTAAAAATATTTTAAATGTTAAAAGTAATTGATAAGTGATTAGTAAATTTAAAAAAATGCTTTGAAGATATAAAAAATACAATTATCCATTTTAGCTGTATTATAATTTTTTTATATAAAAAATAACCCTAATCACTAGATATTGGATTACTTCAAGAAATTGAAGCCTCATCTTGAACTCCCACAATATAAAGATGATAAGGCAATTACTCAGAAATGTCAAAGTACCCTTTTTTCAGTTCGAACTATTCCAGTGTTGGACTAGTCCGAAATGTAAGTTTTTAACTCAAATTGAACTTTTAACACTTAGCCAAGTTTTATTGTTTTGCTACAAACTCAATTTGTTTATGTCCATTTATTTGTTTTAATCTTGATAACAGTCAAAAGGCAACAAAACACTAAAAATAGCATTATAAATTGATTAAGGCACAAAATAGAGCAATATGCTAAAAGGTGAAATTTAGGCACGAAAGATTTCAAAAGTTATATATAACATAACATATAAACTAAAATAGTAAAGTTTAATCATTATACTTAGAAATATGGGATAGACTATCAAGAAATCTTTGCTTTTGTGGCTAAAATGAATATGTTAAGGTTGTATTTTCTCTTGAGGCTAGTCTAAACTGGCCATTATGACAACTTGATATGAAAATAATTTCTTTAATGGTGATTTGATATAAGTGTATATGGATCCTCTTTTCTAAGTTTTCACTAAAAGAAGCAAAGGTATGCAATCTAAAAAAACATTATATGATTTGAAATAATCACCAAGAACTTGATTTGATAGATTAAGCCACAAATACAAGTGATAGTCTCAAGCAATTTTTGGCTTATCACACTTCGTATTATAAAAAAATAGTAATGATATTACCTTACTTATCATTTATATTGATGACATAATTATTACATGTAATAAGATAAGTGAGATAAGAAAACTTCAATATCAATTGATGTAGGAGTTCAAAATTAAGGATTTGAGAGCTCTAAAACACTTCTTACGTATTGAAGTATCCCAATCCAAATAGAAAATTTTTCTTTCTCAAAGGAAGTAAGTTTTAGACCTCCTAGCTAAAACAGGTAATTCGTCCTGCAAACAGATACTCCTATTAAGGTAAACCGTAATCAAACTATCCATCCCAACCAAGTTTCAACGAACAAGGAGGGTTATCAAAGGTTAGTAAAAAAATTAATCTATATGACTCACACTAAACTTAACATTTTATATGGAGCATTGTGAGTCAATTAATATATAATCTAAATGATCCACACGTGTTACAAATTATATTCTAGCATATTTAAATTCCTCACTAAGTAAAGGAGTTATATTCAACAAGCATAAAACCTAGATACTATGGGTCATAGGATATGCTCATTGCAACTTAGGTGGATCCAAATTAAATAAAAAGTTTACTTTTAGGTGTGTGTCATGTATGAATGTTAATTGGATAACTTAGAGAAAAAACAAAATATTATTTCTTTGTCTAGTGTAAAGTTGAATATCATACACTTTATTATACTACTACAAAGCTTACTTGATTATGTATTCTCTTAAGAGAACTAGGTTATAGCTTTTAAAAGCTAATAAAGCTCTTTTACAATAATATCACTATCATTAAAACAACTAATAATCCAGCACAATATGATTTAACCAAACATATTCAACTTAATAGTAATTACATCAAGAATAATCTAAATTCTAATATAATAGGAATTTCATACACTAAGAGAGCGAATAATGTAATAGATATGATGACTCATGCAATTGTATGCAAAAAGTATACAAAGATAAAATAGACCTATTTTGAAGTTGAAACACCAACTTACACTTGGTGTTGTTGGCAAGGTTCTATCACTTTGTGAGGTGTTTGCATCCCATGTTAGAGAATTAATCATTGAAAAGGCTTCATGACCCGACATATATTGTAAAGGCATTTAAAGCCAAACTAAAATTAAAAAGATATACAAGACTTATTGAAATTAAGGTTTTTCTCTTTTTCTCTTCTACTATGCATTTATTTGGTGAGGTGTTGGGACCGGTTGTTATATTTAGCTATTTCTTTAACTAAATTTTAACTTTAGCCGTGAATATTCTTGTATCCCTCTAAATGGTCGTTGGATGACTAAATTGTTTTGGGAAATGTGAACACAGGTAATGTTGTTAGGCCACAGCGATTCTTATATAGTGGACTTGTAAGTTCTTTATCACCAAGTCTTGCCTTGGTCCTCTTGTAAGAAGGATGCCCTTCTCAACATGCCTCTACTTCAAGAAATAATGTCTTAGGAAACTTGCTATGGTTAAGAGATTCACACTTCTGGAGCAAAGGGGATAACAGTGATAAAATGAGGGATTCATATTTTTACGGCTATAAAAAACTGAAACAAGTCAAGTAGTAAAGCGTTCGAACATGTTTGTTACTATTCATAATGAATCAAACTGAATACAAGCATTAAACTATGATGTTCACGAACGTTACTCTGTTGTTCACAAACGTTCACAAATATGTGTTCACAAACTTGTTCACGGACATTTACAAATTCAATTATAAAATCATAAAAATCTACAAAAAAACAAAAACAAAATTCATATCATAAGCTTATTCAAAAAAGTATAATTAATTAAATATTAGGTTGTATTATCTTTGTTTAATATGTTTAAATAATTATTATATATAATTCACAAAAATATTATAATGATAATAATAATAAACAAATAAATCAAAACATACATTTTTATTTAATAATAATATAAAGTATATGCTTATTAAATTATTTTTAATAAAAAAATATTTATATTTAATAAAATAATTTTTATACATATTAATTAATTTTTTAACTTCATATTCACAAATAATTTTCACGAATACGAACGATATTCATGAACTGTATTCATGAACAGTTCATGAATACTTATTCATGAACGTTCGCAAATATGATTACAAATATAACAATAGTATTCACAAACTGTTCACAAACAGCACTATTCTTTAACGAACGAATATAAACAATCTTTTATCAAATTGAATGCGAGCTTATTCATGAACATTTAGTTCATTTATAGCCATAAGCACCATAAATCTGTCTAAACGATATCACTTGTAAAATTCTACAATTCTTGTAATAAAATAATGTTTAATAAAAGCATTATTTTAAATTATTTATAAAAGTTAAACTATCTTAAAAAATTTAACTACCTAACATAGTTATGAAAAATACTAATTATAAAAATAAACTAACCATTGAAATAATAATTAATTATTAGGTAATAGTAACCTAACAATTTTATGATAAATTTACGAAAAAGAAAAGGATTATATTTAGAAAAAGAGTTATAAAAATATAACATTGAATTCTCGAATAAATATACACAACGAATGCAAGCCAAGATTACAAACCTACTCTTTGCCATAAATGAAATGACAGCTTATAATTATTAACTACAATTGGAACAAACTATAGTAAAGGAAAATTTTAAATTTATCTATCCTGGCAAAAGAAAAGTACAACTTTGTTACAAAAGTCAATTCATCATACAATTATATATGTATACAATTCAATAAATATTACATTGACCATAAAAATTAATTATATGACTAAGTTTTAGTATCAAAATGTAATAATTTAATTTTAAGATGTTATATTATATTATGATTTTTATTTTAGCTAATCATATTATTTTACTTAATTATGTTATTTTCATTAATTTTTTTATTAATTAAATTAAAAAAATAATTTCTTGAATGTAAGTATGAATTTAAATAAAATAAATCCCTCCCACCCTCATTCCCCTAATACTACTTTGTGAAGAAGCTCAATAAGCTTTAAAGTTCTACAAATTAAAATTTTAAATTATTTATTTTACAAGTTATATAATGATTACTACATGGTTGACTTGTCACCTTATGTATGTATAAAATTAGTAATTACTATATCATTGACTTTGCCACATAAAACATATATTTATATAACTATATAAAAATATATGTTATAACATCTCCAATTTTCACCAGCTAAATTGATTAATTAAAGTTATTTTTAATTTGCTAATAATACTATAATACTTCAACATCATTTTAACTAATGATACTCTAATTCTACATCACTTATATATTTGCTTAAGCTTTATTTTTCCACATATACCCTTAACATCTATCACCTCAAAGTCCAAAACTAAGAGGTGTTACAACGAGCGACATTGAGGCACGAATGAAATACTAACCAAATATCCTCTAGTATAGTCAACAAAAACACCTTTGAAAATTTTGTTCACGGCATCACAAGGGCTACCAATCTAAGGCACCATGTTAGGGGATTTCATGTTGCCACCACCTCCTTTGGGAGGTAGTAGTCAATGTTGTGATAGAGTCATCATCCAACTATCTCCTTTACAACCTCACCCTTCTCAAAGAAATGGTTCACCAGGTGGAGTCCCTAATTGTTGTCTTCATATCCCCACCCCAAACCCTACTACTTCCATAGCAACCTGGGCACCCTAACTCAATACATCATTACAACCACCTCATCTATAATGTTCATCTCACAATAGATGGCTCTAGCGACCACCACCAAAAGCCAACACAGCCTTGGCGATCATAATCGTAACAAGTTTTCTCAAAGTCTAGTCAACAATAAACCCATTTAGTATGATGATATTATTTTTTTAAAACAGTAACCCAATAAATTTAAAAAAAAAATATGAGTGATAAAAATTTATCTAAATCATAATTTTTTAAAACAATTATATTTTAAAAATAACAAGGGATAACCAAACAAAACCTATAATAATGGCGAAGGCAAGGAAAGTGGCCAAATATTCTATCCTCCCCATCATAATAATTTCAATACCCTTTTTTATTATTACAACACCTGATACAACAAAGATGGGCTAAACAATCAACTGACCAGCATCACTTTTAGTGGCAACTACTGGCAACTACTCTTGTAACAAGAACAAGGAGAAAACTATGAAAGTGGACAAAAAATAGGGGCACCACTAGATTAGGGAGGAAAAACATTACAATTTATCAATTTAAAATAAGATTAAGGTGAATGCTTAGACGACAAGAGAACAGTAAAATTTAAATAAAATTTTAACTTTAGCTATTTATATAACTAAGATATTAGAAAGCAATTTAAGCAAAACTTTATTATAACTTTTTTATAAATTGAAGATGTTCTTATTTATATAAAATAAAGAATATGATATTAATTTATTAATTAATTTTTAAGGTTTAAGGTCAAAAGAAACAAGAGAATAGTAAAAGTTTTCTATTTACTTTCTTTTATTTTATTTCTAAGAATTACTTCCTTCTATTCGAAAGCACTTTCACATATATTATCTAATTTATTAATGGTGTATAGATGAGTAACAATTATAAAAGCTTGGTTAACTTTATCTAAGGTGAATATAGATAAAGGACAATGATGATAATATCTAAGGGGAGACAAACTAGTAATTACTCAAGCCCCTTCCTTATTCCATGCCTACTGTCATTTATAGCCTACTCTACCTACGCTAACTAGTAACCTACCTTGTTATTTTACTTCTATTTATTATTGATTTTTCAAAACTAGCCAATAAATGAACTCCCACAACATGCCTTGCCATTTTAACAAAATTAGTACAAGTTAATCAATGACAACATCCTCAAATCATATCATAAAAGCATTTAGAGAATGTTCCAGCAAGCCTTTATGAATGACAAATAATAAAAGCATTCTAATTACAAAAAAAAAAAAAAAAAGTCTTAGTCTACAAAAGTCTCTAATTTAACAATAAAGGTCCTTTGATTTGATTAAAGCACGATACCGTAAAAATCAATTTTCATTAAACAAGCAAAGCCTAAGTATCATGAATTAAAACAATATCGTTGACAAATTCACCTCAAAGAAGTCTAAATCAAGCAAAAATAAGCCCAAATTCAAAAAACTAATATTTGCCCAATTGTTCCAAAACTTAGCAAAAGCTCATGTACAACAAAGTCAATTCATTGCTTATTTAAGTTCCCAATGACCCTACAGGTTCAACATTCACCATCACTTAATTAAATATAAATATTCTCTCAAGAATGTAATATCACATATGCAACATGAAAAAATCCATCAACTATACATCATAGATTAAGGCCTTATATTTTATAAAAACCACTTACCAATGAAGTCATCATATTTTTTTATTAAGATACTCCTTCATTCTTGCACATTAAAAGATTCTAACTTAAACAAAAGCAAAAGGAAAAAACTACATAATCAACTAATTAATAATTATCACTTAAAAAAAAACTAAAAATATGCCAATAATGGTTATTTCCTACCCCAATCATAGGTAAACATACAAAGGTGATCAATTTTCAATAAAATCAAACCATAGCATATGACTAATGTCATAAGAATCCGGGCTCACTACCATCAAACTCAAGCCAACCACTAACCTTTTTACTCATTAATTTACTAAAAATATTCAAAACAAAATTCTATATAAGAAAATAAAATATTCAAAATATTATAACAAAATTCAATCATTTAAATTAAATATTATTATTTTAATTATTAAAATCCAACAAATTTTATCATTTAATAAATAAAATATAAACAATACAAACCTCCATCTCGTAAAATTATAAACAATATATTTCATCAAGGTCATAATTAACAAAACGCAATATAATTTGAGGCTAGTGTTCACATGAGTCCCACCTTAAACGCAAATCTAGAACTGAACTCATTAAACACTCAGTTTTCGTACCCAAGGGGTTGAATTTAGGTAAACCCATCCAGGTGTGACATACTGCATCCCTAGTTCCATGGAATTGTTTCTTCATGCAAATACACCATATAACAATAGCATTTGAAATGGAGATGAGTAAAGTTGTTAGGAGTTCTAGCTGAAACCTAAACGGGGTCTAAATTTCATATCAGAGCTGGATCAAACACAAGATTTAAGACCAAAATCTAGATATGGACATAGCAGGTAATGACTCCAAAGTAACCTTTTTAATTGGAAGTATTCATTACAAATAAAATCATGTTAGCCATAGCCACTAATTTTGCCTAAACTGATTTGCTTCCATATAATCAAGCTAACAAACAAAGAAATCATTACTATAAGAGGGAACTACCAATCTATTTAAAAGAGATGCATGGAAACGCATCCTTAACCACCAGTAAAAACGTTTTAGACCATTTAAAACAAGTTAAGAGGCTTTTAGAAGGTGAGAAATTTCACTGGGCAATATCTACTAACTACTGAATAAAAATTATAATAACGTTAAAGGAGCCCACAAGCATACAACTTCCAAATATTTGCATTAACAAAAATAAAAAAAATTAAAGACTAAATTACAGAATTCAAACAAAAATGTCATCATTAAACCATCAAATTATTATTATTATTAAACAAAACAAAAAACGGAGGGACTAAGTCATACCATTAAAAGGACAAAAAGGAAATTATAGGGTCCTAACAGGCGTGTAACTCTTTCATCTGATGTGTCCCTAGCCCACATTTCATAAAATCTATGTTTAGTATAATCCTGGACCACCTGAATAAGACATTCATCTTACATTTCCCAAATAGACATCTTTGACAACTATAAAGTTTAGTGTAGTGATAGTAATACACCCACCACAATATAATAATAATGCGGCAACTAAGGAGAGGAACATATTATTTGCTAATGAATAATGATCACAATATTTTCCCCTTCATATGCTTCTTATAGAGGGGGGAAAACGTGTTCGGATATTTCTACTCCATAAAAGTTTAGACAATTCCAAAATTGTGTGCAACTTTGGAGTGATCAAGAATCAATTCAAAAAAAAAAATAAACCTTCCCTAAAAACTATTTTTCAATCACTATGCTACCTTCACCGAACCCTGTTCCATGTCCTCACTTCCACAACAGCAGAAGTAAGGAATGGCGCCAACGAAAAGCTGTTAAAACAATAAAACCGCTGTTGGTTTTATAAATGTTGGCACTTCTAACAGTACCGGTAACAAATACAAATGCAGACTGGTTTCACTCATTTGAGTGAACTTTCAATTTCTTCAACATGCCTAACACAATAAATCTATATTCCAGTTATGGATCCTCATTTTAACATGACCTTCACAGCAAGACAAGTTCAAACCATTCTTCTACCTAGGTCAAGAAATTGAAAACAATCTGGGATACCCTAGTACACAACACAATATCCAAGTTGCAGAAACACCTCGTTAAACAAAAACAGACTTTAGACCTTCAAAAAATTAAACATTTATTTTATCCTAATTGGTTACTGCTTAGCAAATTGAAGTTCACGTGCCACAACTCCACCTCAAGTTCCCAACTATGGCTCAAGCATGATCCTTCCTACCAAAACAAACCACCCATACAATTCACTGATAGGAAACTTCCCTAGCCATTTAAGAGAATAGTATTGAAGAACTATGTAACTACTTCCTGCCAAATAATTGGCATCTATCGTAAAATTACAGAAACTACAGCCATCTCAGCAAGCAGCAAGTGGCTATGTGATATCATGCGAATGTCAGACTAACCCATGACATTACACTCAAACACACATAAATAGAAAAGAACTAAGCCCTCAAGACTCATGTAACTAGGAGTTCGAGAAATAAATTGAAAGTGTTTGAAAACCAAGATTAGAAAAATGGAATACATTAACAGTGGACTGGCTTCAAGAGCACTCAATTAAGAAAATCAATGAAGTGACCAGAAGTAGAAGAAAATTTATAGTAAATAAAACTCTGTGGACCTAAAACATAGCAGGTTATAAGATAAAATTGACAATCTTACCACATCCCAATAAAACAAAAAAGGTGATGGCTAAACCTTTCCGCTGGACTTACAGCCCTCTACGTTGCCTGCTTCCCCCCAAAAGATAGTTGAATTGAAAAGATCTAATATGGAAAAAAATTCAGCCCAGGAAAAAAAAGCCTTCAAACATTTAATATAGGTTTACAATATCTTGAATAAACCACAGAATGATAAGACCACAGGTTTTAATTTAGAGGGAGAAGAAGAAAAACACCCAGATGTACACCATTTAAATGAAAATATGATCAGCACTTAAACATTTAAGAAATTAACAAGGATGATATCTAACTAATCTTTTCTGATTGAATGCAGCCAAAACTCAAAATTATTGATATTAAGAATTCTTGTTGTAATGGGGTGGTATAACCAAATACAATAACAGTGAGTCATTCTTAAAACCATAATTATGTCTCCCCACAAGTCTCAACCACATAGCCTTCAGCCCAATTCCACATTGCTAATTCTCATCCAGCCAATGGGCTCTATTGTAATTTTAAGAATTACTGAAAGAACAATGGCACACCAGCCAACAGTCTACTTTTTCTTCAAAATGGATACATTGGGTAACAGACTCAACAATTATTGTTTAAGCGACATCATTTTGGTAGTCACTTGTACTGATTACACAATACCACGTTACCGACCCTACTCTACAAGAATAACTTTACCATTGAATTATCTAATGTTTCAGCATCAGTTTAACATATATTTACATGAAAAAACTTCATGGAATGATTTTGTCGGACAAACTCTGTTATGATCGCTTATATTTCTCTATTTAAACATATGTTTTTAGAGGGGGAAAATTGTATAAGTAATAGCCTTAAGTTATGCCTCTAAGAAAGTAATTGACTTCTAAGATGACTTCCAGCTATAGGTTTATTATTAGTTAATTCCAGTAAAACATTTCTGTTCAATATGTCATGACAGTTTACAAATGGCATTGTTAACTTCTAATTTAAAATTTTGAAGTAAAAAGATTGTCGTCGTAGTATAGCTCTGGAACCTAGTAATTTGTAAAAATGTAGAAATGAAATATATCTTAAATCTTAAAATCTAAAGGAAGGAGAAAGGATGGCAAGGGACATTTAAGACTTAATTCCTAAAAAAAATGTGTCCATACGAAAATTAAAATCTGAATTCGGAAAGTTATTAACTTCAATTACACTCATAGCCGTCGCCACTAAAATAATATAATCATGTAATATACAAGTTTTGCTTATGGACTTATAAACTGAACTCCTGGATTATTAAATATTTCTATTTAATAAATTGGATCCATACTCGATATGAACTGATAACTAATATCTCAATATTTATCATTTTTTATTATCAAAATGAACTGCTTTGGATTTACCACTTTTTGTCTATCCTATCATACCAAATATTTGTGCAAAACAATATACCCCTTTTTTTCTAGTCTGCATATTCTAATTTGAATTATATTCCTGTCCAAGTTCCAATTGTATTATGACCACAGCATCCCCAGCAATTACCTTAATGTATTATCAAAAGTACAATGTGTCAGCTAACAAATCAAGGAGCTCACATTGTTATGTGTAGGTACAGATTTATATATAAACGCCTATGTCACTCGTTTACTTTCATGTTTATCTTCAGAAGGAACAAAGTGCCTTCAAAGATTTTAAGTACTAATTTCTAAATGTTCTCACGTCCGAATGAATGCATGCAGATAAAAGAACAGAAATTCCATGGATCGTACTAAACAACAAAATGAAAACCCATAGGCTAAATTTGGATAGACATTGAGATAAATTACATTGATTGCCATGACCATTAAAAAATATATATAACCAAGTTGAATACAAGTTGATATAATTTCCATTTAAATAATTGGATCCATATTCCGCATGATCTGCTATATAATAAGTCAATATTTGCCGTATTTTTGGATTTATCAA
This sequence comes from Taxillus chinensis, assembly GCA_023512835.1. Classification (NCBI taxonomy): domain Eukaryota; kingdom Viridiplantae; phylum Streptophyta; class Magnoliopsida; order Santalales; family Loranthaceae; genus Taxillus; species Taxillus chinensis. Next base: position 54,877,472 of record CM042092.1, read on the forward strand.
AATCAACTGCTTAGGATTTATCTTTTTTTAATCATCTTGTCATAATACATATTTTTGTTGAATTAAATACCCTAACTGCTTCTAGTCTGTCATTCCAAATTTGTATTATTTACTGTCATCACTATATTCTTGTCCAACTGTATTATGATATAAACACAACGATCCACTAATGCCCTTTTTACCTGCATTATCCAAGAAGTTTCCATATGTTGTGTACAGGTATAAATTTATATATAGATGCCTTTTCTCACTCTACTCACTAGTGTACCTTCAGCTACAAATTTCCAAGAGTTCCGTTATATATCCAAGAAGGTCCCGTATGTTAAGTGTGCAGGTACACATTTATAAGCGAATGCCTTTTCTCACTCTATGCTCATGTGTATCCCATATGTTAAGTGTGCAGGTACACATTTATATAGGAATGCCTTTTCTCACTCTAAGCTCATGTGTATCCCATATGCTAAGTGTGCAGGTACACATTTATATACAAATGCCTTTTCTCACTACGCTCGTGTTTCCCCAGAGATACAATAAGAATAATAAAGCCAATAGACACCCACTCCTACCCCAATAGTTAAGCAGTGATGGGAACAACGCTGCTGGACCCAAAAATATTGCAACTATAAATAGAAAACCATAGACTTTAACCAGGATTCTTAGTGCATATGGACTATGAACATGATAAACTAATATAACCAGATCTGCTCGCAGAGAAAATTCCAAATCCAACCAATCAATCACATTGACATGGTATCACAACCCTAGTCTTGAGGTGTAACTAATTATTAACCTAGCTCGCAGAGCAATTTTCAAATCTAACTAATCAATCACATTGACATGGTATCACAACCCTAGTCTTGAGATGTAATTAATTATTAACCTGACAATGAGTCACACCAAACTAAACCAGTAACAGAACTCAAATCAAGTCAATTAACATCAATACTACCCATTTCAACACCACCAACCCCTCTTGTGATTTTAATAAAAAAAAACTTGAAAAAAGTCGCACCATAAAGTAAACAAGAGAACAACTCAAATCAATAGCCAATTGACCAAAATAATGCCACTCTGTTCACTACCAGCCCCTCTTTTGTCACTCTATTAGAAGACAGCAACTTGACGATGTTACACCAAACTAAACCACCAGAAAAGCCCATTTCGGTAGTCAATTGATTTAGATAAAACTGTTAACCATTACACAAAAATGTCCCACTTTTTATAAATCAGTATGCACAACCATTTAACTAAGACTACTACTAGAAAAAAGGAATAAATGTACATTTGAAATCACCAAAAGAAGATTTCCATCTTTAGGTGTAAGCATTGAAGTCATTAAATTTGCCCAAACACATTGAAGGCAAACACCAACTTATGTAGAAAAGTAGATCCTGACATAAAATTGTCCCATTGCAATATTAAAACGTCAAGTCATATCAAAAAAGAAAACTTAACTGCCAGGAAAGTTCAGTTCCCAAAAACCTTCTCTCTTAACATGGAAGCAACCTGAAATGACAAAGCTAGCATAAACCATCTCGCAAGAGGAAAGAGGCATATAAGAGAGAATAACCTATACTGCTAGATGCAATGATACCAAAGGCCAAAATCTGATCCCAATCCACTAAAACGATCACTACTGTAGACCTCATAACACAACATCAGTGCTTATTGCCAAGACCATCCAGATTGGCATTCCTAGACTTGCTGGTCTCTTCAACAAGCGGTGGATCATTGGAAGCTCTGCAATAATAAAGCAAAAAGTAAGAGTGGAATAGACAGCGGTTGGTGCAAAAGAAACCCTACTTTAAGTGTGAAACAAAAGCAAGAACAATTATAAGACAACTGAACTCACTTGTGTTTCTTTGAATTCTGTTTCTTGATGCTTAGGACCATGTCCATGGCCATCTTTTGGTGCTCCTTAGTTTGTGAATGAAGGTCGAGTCCCTCTACAGTTTCACAATCAATTTTGCAAATGCGACACCATCCCATAGTCGCTTGCTTCCTCTTTCTCGAGATATCAAAAGACCCCATGTCACCCTATAACATTAAAGAACATTTTAAAAAAACAAAAACAAAAAAGGCACTCCATGAAAAGATAAACAAAGAAATAATAAAGTTTTGGTACAGGGCAAATATCAGTGACAAAATTTTAAATGTAATCGACCCAGAAAAATAACACCTACTATATAAGGTTCGCCGTCATTTGAATATCCATGGAACCCATAATGGCTTCTAAATCCAGGCTCACCAATACGTGGAGGTCTGCTACCTCTGAATGATTCGCCAAAAGGAAAGTTCCCGGGCCCAGCCACATCTCCCATCTGTCCATGACCTGGAAAGCCACCAAAACCTGGCTCAACAACACGCAATTGACCAGGAATATTATAAGGGCCAAATCGTTCACCCCTCTGTAAATGACTGGGCAACATATCTTGGCCAATCATGTCACCATTCCTAAAGTGATTGTGAGGAGCACCAGAGGGAATGTCATCACCCATTCGTAAATTCCCAGGACCATCAAAATCCCCTCTATGCAAACGGCTGGGGAAAACAGGGTACCTACTTTCATGAAATCTGTTGCTCAATGGCTCTGAAGAGGAATTAAAAGATTTTGATCCGTCACTAAATTGAAGTGATTCTCGTCCCTCATCTAAGCTAGATTGGTTGCCAGGAACACCTGATACAAAACCCAAACTACGAGAGGGAATGCCAGGGTACTCCCTTGGAGGACTTCTACCATCGCCGTAATTACAACCAAATCCAGGAACCTGCCCAAAATGATGAGCATGACCACGATCCACCCTCCCACCAATGTCATCATGGAAACCTACAACACGCATTCTGTCCCCTGCATCATTTGGATGCAATCTACCACCAGGATGAAAAGGAGGCAACAATCTTGGAGGGCCACTGCTGGGATCAGGGACTGATCCATCATAATTTATCACATGAGAAGCCTTGTCCAGAGGTCTAACTGCAGCATCCAGGCCCAATCCATGAGGAATCCCATCAACAGGCCTCAAGGAAGAAAGATAACTACCCACTCTTACACCAGATTCAACATCAGAGTTTAGTGTCCGGGGAAATTTCCTGAGATCTTCAAGTTCTCTCCTATCTATAAAACAAGGAGCAAGTTGTGGTTCCATAGAGAAGGGGTTCACGTGTTCTTCATGCATAGGCTTGAATCTCTCACTCCTCAACCCTAGAGCAGATGATGAATTAATGCCAGAGAGTGCATCAATTTTAACCACATTGGACTCAACACCGAAGGGTTGCCTAAAAGGGCCCCGATCTAAAGATGCAGGATATCCAGAATCAGTTTCTCTGCCATCCAAGTAATTGGACCTCTGACTTTGGGGCCCAAAGGGAGGTGCTCTTGTCATCATCCCAACAGATGGATCAAATGAGCCAGGGTGAAGTCCTGCAGCACCTGGTTCTGGCATAACAGCAGGGCGGATCTCATTCGTAGAAGAGCCATGAGGCTGATTTAACAGGGATGAGTGCTGCAAAAGCCCAGGACCAAGAGGCCTTTGTGGGGGGGGAGGGTACCCAGTTACCTGACCCTGATGAGGGGGTACTGGCACAGGGCCTGATTGCAACATCATATTTGCATCAGATCTTTGTTGGTGAGAAGGCCCAGGGGTTGCTGGAAACAGATGATGTCTAACTGGATCAGATAGCAAGTGAGAAGGCTGCACAAAACCTTTGCCATCTACCTGATTCAGAAGACTTTCTCGGTCACTTTCAGAAATTTGCCCATTTGAAGTAGAAGCTGAAGCAAAAGGAACAACATGCGAACCCTTTTCAGTCCTGGCTTGAGGCTCTGCTCCCCCACCAGTAACCACATTATTATCAGTCCTCCCACTCACTTCTTCCTTCAATTCAGTTGGTTGCCTCATGGGACTTTTTGTAAGTGGAATCTCCTGAATTTCCTTGTCTTCGAAGGAGGAATCATCTGCTTGTTTAGGGCCTAAATCAGAAACGTATTTAGGTTCCTCAACCACAATTCCAACAGATTTCCCAGTAGCAGAAACTTCCACCCGGTTATCAGCAGTCTCTTGCTCCACTATCTGCTTAATCTCAGGATAATGTGAACCATTTTCAGTCTCTGGTTCTGTGCTCTGAACACACATGGTCTCTGGAACATCCTTCACACTGGTGTCATCAGCAGATCTAATAGTAGATTCATAATTCAGACTCCTATTCTCAACAGACTCATCCCCTGGAACACATGTTGCAACCAAGCAATTTTCATCTTTTCTGGCTTCTTTCAGTAGCAGAAGATCAGATTGTTGTTCTTTCACACTTTCCTCAACACTCTGATCCTCGGGCCTCTCCAAAGGCACAGACTGTAAAGTTGCCACTGATTTTGAATGAGAAGATTGTTGACCATAAGCAACCTGCTGATCTGAAGACGATTGTACTTGGTTGTTCATACGGGAAGGATAATTCTGATTTGCGGAAAGATGCCCTGAACTAGGCTGAGTTGGCCTCACCTGAGATCCACTGGTTAGACCACTTTGTGCCTGTGGAAATGGCTGAGACTGCATCGGCATTATAGGCCTCCCCATGTGATTCATAGGAGGTTGAGAGTGCATGCTTTGTGATAAAGCCGAGTTCTGTTTTGCTTGGGGATATCCTGGAAGTTGTTGTAAAGATTGAGGCAGAGTATGAGGGCGCAAGTGAGAATGCATGGACTGCTGATGCTGCTGGATGAAAGGCCCCTGCTGGTGTAACTGAGATGGAACTACATTTAATGGCTGGCTTGGGAAGGCTTGCTGATGTACAGGTTGCTGCTGCATAACAGGACGCTGTGGGACCAAATTACCAGGTTGCTGAACATGAGGGTAACCATGCTCCTGCTGTCCGGGTGGTTCATTTGGGACTAGACCAGATGTAGGTAACAAAGATGACTGTGGCTGGTTTGGCACTGGAACCTGGGACTGTGGCATACGCATTTGGGGCTGTTGAGCATACTGAACCGGAGTTGGAGCTAAATGTTGAGGCTGCAGATGAGGTGCATTCTGAGGTTGACTATTAACAGAATGCTGTTGGGGCCCAGCTGGCATTTGCTGGTAAGACTGTGCCTGTGGATAGGAGTGATATCCAGTCACTGCAGGAGCGGATGGATGTGCTCCCTGGAGCTGAGTATTGGCGGTTAGGGTTTGGTTTGGCTGAACAAGAGGACGAGGTTGAAGGTGGTGTGGATGAAGCTGAAGCTGCACTTGTGATGAAGCTTGCACATTAGGCGGAGGTTGGGAAAGTGGCTGATGTTGTGGGTGCTGAGAATTAGCTGGAGGCTGAACTTGGGGCTGTGGATACTGCATCAGGGAATGTTGCTGCTGATAAGGCATCTGCGGGTGGGGAGCATGATTAGGCTGGATAGGATGGGACTGATGGTGGGGTGGAGCTTGGGAGTATAGCTGAGCCTGAGAAAGTGGCTGACCCTGTGTTGGTGTATGAGTCTGTGATGAAATTTGAGAATGTGGCTGCATGGAAGCATGAAGATGCTGCTGTGAAATAGCCTGAATCTGGGGTTGAGTTTGAGCAGCCACTGCTGCATGGACATGTGGCTGCTGCTGAACAAGTGGCTGGGCCATAGTTTGGGGTAGCACCTGGGATTGAGATTGAGAATGAGGTTGGGACTGAGGCTCAGGTTGAGCTTGAGACTGGGGTTGCAGGTAAACCTGAGGCTGAGGATGAGCCTGAGCCTGAGGCTGCAGGTAAATCTGAGACTGATTTTGTCCTGGAACAAAAGAGGTCTGAGCCTGAGGAGGCTGCTGTTGCTGGTACATCTGAACAGCCTGTTGTTGATATGGGTAGTATTGCTGATATTGCTGCTGATAAGGATCATAACCCGGATATTGTTGGTAATACTGCTGATACTGTTGTTGCTGCTGATACCACTGCTCTGTGGTTGGCACTGCAGCCTGAGCTACAGCTTGGGACTGCAAATTCAAATTGGCCTGCTGATTCACATCAAGTCCAGGTGTAGCAGCAGCAGTCTGGGAAGCCTGAGAAATTGTTGTCCCTGTCTGAAGAGCATTCTGACTCTGATCAGCAAGAGCTGCAACTCCTGAGGCTGCAGCATCCTGGCCACCCTCTGCATGAGAAGGCACACCCTGCAATTGAAAAACATAAGATTGCGTACAACGTTCTCTCAAAATTTGAATGACAGAAAGTAATATGAAAGTAAATGAAAGGTAACAAATTATACTGACAGGGCAGTTTTGTGCATGTTCCTGAACTTGACGATGCACAATTTGGATTCCACACCTATTGCAAACAACTGGAGAATTACCAAAAGCACAATCAGAACAATGGGAGGTGCACTCAGACAGAGGACCCTGCCATGTGCATCCACTTCTGTGATAGAGACAATGAACTACTATTTTTCCAATAGTGTCAGCTAGTGCCTTGTTTGATTCCAGAAGTGGCTGCAAACAAAAGGCACATGGAAATTATTTTATTAAGAAATTATTTCTTGAAATATAAAAAGGAACGTGCATATATTAAAAAGACTGCAGATAACCTTGGAATCAGCTTCTGTTACTAGGTAGCCATCATAGGGACAAGCCTGTGTTGTGCTCACAACATATGTTAAGCAAGGTTTACAGTACAAGTGAGTGCACTGAGATTGTATAGCTTCATTCGGGTAAACAAGTAAACGGCATACAGGGCAGAAGTACTCTCCAGCGAGAGACTGGATGTTTAATATGCACTCGTTATCAAAACCCATACTGGCCGGTTATCCAGGCTTCAACTCCAGACATGCATAGATTCAGGTGACCTAAATCCAAAACATATGTCAGCTACAAAACAAAATTACAATAATGCCCATGACAGCCTCTATGTGACTAGTACCATTTTTAAGACCAACAAATGTATCAGCAGTGATCCACTACAAGTAAACAGAATGTTTTGCCTGTGCCTATAAAACTCAGTTCATATGTATCCAATAGTTTTCTTGCAGACAAATCAATCTTGGACAACAAAAAATGTAGCCATATGAAAAAATACCAACAGCTTATTTAAAAAATAAGTTAAATAACTAATTATTTGAAAGATGCAAAAATTAGGTTGTCTGAACAACTACATGTACGTAGCTAGGTGTAAAGACAACGATGCACCAAATGCATGGACATCTGAGTATATATCTAAACATAAAACACAATAATACATGAAAATAAACAATTTCGAAAGAAATTGAAAAGGGGACAAATTGGAACATATCAATACATTTACAATCAAAAGCAACAACACAAGCAAGGATATTAATCTTTTTACCCAAAATTGATCTAAAGTGGTCAATCAACAATCAATACTTGAAAACCAGAGCCAAAAGCAACCTGGAAAACATTGATTGAAGGAATAAAAACTAGCATTGTCAATAGAAGAACATGGTAAATTCACAGATGCTCATGTATCTTAACAGCCTCCACATGGTAATTACCATTGTCACAACCCACAGATGCAACAGCATGTAATCAATAAAAGTAAACACAGTACAGCACCCATGACTATAGATCCAGCTCATCCGTGTCCAATAGTTATCCTGTACACACAATGCATACGAGGACAGCTAACAAAGCAATCTCAGACAGCAGAAAATGACGCCATTTGGTAAAATTATAACAGTGCTTAATGCCCATGCATCTTAATAGCCTCCACTTGGCAAGTACCATTGTTTCAACCCACAAATGCAACACAATGTAATCAATAAAATTAAACACAGTACAGCACCTATGACTATAAATCCAGCTCATCCGTGTCCAATAGTTATCCTGTACACACAATGCATACGAGGACAGCTGACAAAGCAATCTCAGACAGCAGAAAATGATGCCATATGGTAAAATTATAACAGAGCTTAATTCCCATGTATCTTAACAGCCTCCACTTGGAAAGTACCATTGTTTCAACCCACAAATGCAACAGCATGTAATCAATAAAAGTAAACACAGTACAGCACCTATGACTATAAATCCAGTTCATACGCGCCCAATAGTTATCATGTACATATAATGGACATCTGAAAACGTCTCCATATGGTAAACTTCGATGACAAATTTAAAAAATGGGAAAACATTTTTAAAAATGAAAACTAAAATTCCTGCCATATGGTATATTTATAAACACAATTAGCTTAAACTTTTTTAAAAACAATTAATCAGTTAAGATATGCAAATTAAAAAAAACCACAACTTCTAAGCAGCAGTGCCACAGAGAGCACGGCAGTCAAAACAGATATTCATCAGGCAACACGAACGATTCAAACACACGATGTCTTACATAAACTCAGCTCAGCTAGTTCACACCAACAAATGTCAAAAAGGAACCGTGACTGCATATCTAAGTATATGATCATCTGAACATAACGATGCGAGAGAAAAAAAACAAAACAAAACAAAACATACACACATTAAATTAACAACAAAGGTGATGAATATCGAACTGGTTACCGGAAATCGATCAAACGTTAGCGAACAACAAACAATCTTCAAAAGCCCGGGCCAGACCTGTAAAGCATTGATCGAATGAACAAAAGGTAAAGAAACAAGCAATCCAAAAGGATTCGGAGTTCTAGGGTTTTGAAAAGACATGTCTAAATATGATGCAGGAGAGAACAGGACGAGACATACAGAATCGATAAGTTGTTTCTTACAGTGGACCAGAGAAGAAGCAAATGGTCCGGAACGAGGCAACGAAGACGATGAGTGCTCTCTGTTTATGCAAAAAATGACGATAAACAGGGCCAACAGTACTGCACTTCGCTCTCTATATAGAATGGGACTCCCCGATGTTAACCCTAACGACTGCTAACGGTGAGGTATAAATTCATTACTCACTTGGAAACAATGGGGTCAATCAAGCATTTTTTGGATTTGATATCCTTCAGCTTAAGATTTTGTAAGTTGAAACCTGAGTATTCAAAATAATAAAAATATGAATTCCTACCAAGATACACGAACCAATGGCTAGAATACATGTGTTATTATACAATTGCAAAAGAGTACAAGGAGTAAGAGCATTGGCCTTATATTCACTATTATTATATTTAAATTTTAATAAATAAATAAATTGTAATTTTAAAAATTTTCTATTCATAATTTTAGATTGGATTAACTATTATCAAAATAATAATAAAATATAAAAATATAAGAGAGATAAAAATAAAAAAATAAAATATTAAAATAAAATTTTGATGAATGTAAATAATATTTAATTTTTTTTCATCACAAGAGTATGGTTATACCGTTATAAGAAAATTGAAGACTGTGTGTGTGATAACTAGTGTCACGGACCGAGACTTATCCTAGCACACTTAGGCTATTTTGGGGTATTTCCCCCTTGTAAAGTGTTGTACTTAGCTTATAGAGTAAGTTGTAGAGATTTTAGATTTCGATCATATATGATGTCTCCTGGTGACATAGCCAGAAACGTGTTAACATCTATATGTAGGGTAGTGATGTTGTAAAGCTTTCAAGCAATCAATACAATCGTTTGTTGCCTTCGTTCAATCGTTTTTCCGCTAAGCGCTTCCCTACACAAATGCTTTACAACAGATCGATGGGTTTCGATCCAAATGTGACGAGTTAAGCTGAACTAGCGTTCCTTCGTACGGGTGGGAACTAGGTGTCACACGGGTTAAGCTGCTATAAAGGCTGACCCGTGACAAGTGGTATCAGAGCACGGTTGGTGCCAAGTTCGGTGGAACAATCAAAACTTCGAGATGGTGCAAAAATGACAAACGGTGGATCTGTTATCATTAGTGGTGGCGACCACGAAGGCCACGACAAGGAGCACCATGCTAAGGAACGGAGGAGAGATAAGTCCGTTTCGAGGGAAACATGTCCGCTGGAGAGTCGGCTAGCCAAATTGGAGTTGGCGTTAGCCGAACAGATGGAGGTGGTCGAGGAGCACACTGAAAGCATCGAAAAGCTGGACTCAGAGGGTGAGGAAAGCTTTGGGAGGATGCAAGGGCTTCTCAACTCCGTCATGGATGACATGAACTCTCGGTTCGACGGCCTGAAGGACACTCTCACGTCCCAAATCCTAGCGATGCAGGAGAAAATCAAAGAGATCAAGGCAGATTGGTCTCTCTGCAAGATGGCGGTCACCCAAGGTGGCGTTGGCGGCCATTCCAGCTCCAAAATCGACGTGCCAAAACCTAAGACCTATGCTGGGTCAAGGAATGCGAGGGAGTTAGACAACTTCCTCTGGACCATGGAGTAATATTTCGATGCCTTGAACATTGTGGACAAGGCAAAGAAGGTGAAGACCGCCCCGCTATACTTAGTCGATTCAGCTATGGTGTAGTAGAGGCAACGATATGCCGACAAGGAGTGCGGCCTATGTATTATCGACAATTGGGAGGATTTCAAGCGGGAGATTAAGGCCCAGTTCTATCCCCAGAACGCGGAAGACGAGTTCCGGGTGAAACTTCGGCGCCTTACCCATAAAGGCACGGTGTGAGAGTACGTCCGCGAGTTTTCAGAACTCATCTTCGAAATCCTGGACATGTCCGCGAAGGATTCATTATTTTTCTTCATGGACGGATTGCAACAATGGGCGAAGCTGGAGCTTCAGCGGAGGAATGTACAGGACCTGGCGTCGGCCATGGCGGTGGCTGAATCACTCATTGAATATAAGAAGCCGGAGAAGGCCACCAGCTCTTCATCGACTTCCAAGGCGAATAGGTTCCACAAGGAGAAGCGTGGGGGAGACAACCGAAGTGAAGGAAAAGGGAGACCCTTCCAACCATCTAAGGACTTTCGCCCAAAACATTTCGCGAATAGTTCCAAGGATGGGGAGAAACCAAAGATCTCCTGTTTCCTTTGCGAAGGCCCTCACAAGGCGTTTGAGTGCCCGAAGCGCTCCAAGCTCTCGGCGATGATCAATGAAGACGAAGGAAGGGATGCGAGGGACCCAAGACTTGGTTCCTTACAGCTCCTCAATGCAATCAAGGTGAAGGTGGAGGTGCCACCATCCGGACGACAGAAGGGGCGCATGTACGTGCTCGCTAAGGCCAACAACCTTGAAACTAAGGCCTTGGTGGACATGGGTGCGACCAATAACTTCATCAAGATCGAAGAAGCTCGTAGACTGGGAAAGTCTACAAGGAAGAGAAGGGCTGGCTGAAGGCGGTGAACTCCAGTGCCAGTCCAATCCATGGCGTGGCTCGAGGTGTCGAGCTAAGTATTGGCGAGTGGAAAGGCAAGGTGAATCTCTCCGTGGTGTCGATGGACGACTATCCCATGGTGCTAGGGATGGAGTTCGTTGATCAGGTGCGGGCAATTCCAATTCCTAGCACCAACACAATGTGCATCATGGACGAGGGGAAAACGTGCATGGTGAAGGTAATGCGGGAGGAAGAGCTCAAGGCGAGGTCTCTTTCGGCGCTCCAACTATCTAAAGGAGTTAGGCGACAGGAGCCAACCTTCATTGCTATGGTGAAGGAAGAATGCCCAAGTATTAGGGAGGAGCCCCCAACGGAAGTGAAGACGGTCCTTGAAGAGTTTGGGGACGTTATGCTACCCGAACTCCCCAAATAACTTCCGCCGAAATGGGAGGTAGACCACAAGATTGAGTTAGAGGCTGGTGCAAGGCCTACTACTGTGGCGCCCTATCGGATGGCACCACCGGAGTTGGAGGAACTTCGGAAACAATTGAAGGACTTGTTAGATGCCGGATTCATTCGGTCATCCAAAGCGCTATTTGGAGCACCAGTGTTGTTTCAAAAGAAGCACGATGGGTTGATGCGGCTATGCATTGACTATAGGGCGCTAAACAAGATTACGGTGAAAAACAGCTACCCCATCCCACTCATATCCGACCTATTTGATCAACTTGGTGCTGCGAGATGGTTCTCAAAGCTAGACTTACGGTCGGGATATTGGCAAGTGCGGATAGCCGAAGGTGATGAGGCAAAGACGGCGTGCTTCACAATATACGGCTCTTACGAGTTCTTGGTGATGCCCTCTGGCCTCACAAACGCCCCTGCCACATTTTGTACGTTGATGAAGCGGATCTTCCAACCATACTTGGACAGATTCGTCGTAGTGTACCTTGATGACATTGTCGTCTATAGCAAAACGTTGGAGGAACACAAGGCACACTTACGACGGATTTTCCAAATCTTAATGGAGAGCCAACTCTTTGTGAAGAAGGAGAAATGTGACTTTGCGAAGAAGGAGGTGCCCTTCTTGGGTCACATCATTGGCGGCGGCAAACTAAAGATGGACAACAAGAAAGTGTTAGCCATCAAGGAATGGGAGATGCCCAAGAAAGTCCCGGAGATGCATTCTTTCCTTGGCTATAGAAGATCCATCCGCGGCTATTCCCACATTGCTGCACCCTTGACAGAACTATTAAAGAAGACAAGACTTGGGTGTGGGATGATGCTTGCCGAGAGGCATTTGAGAAGTTGAAGCAAGTGGTGACAAACGGACCAGTGATGGCCCTGCCGGACCATACGAAACCTTATGAGGTTCACACCGATGCTTCAGACTTTGCCATTGGTGGAGTTCTTATGCAGGAGGGGCGTCCTGTAGCATATGAAAGCCGAAAACTTAATAGCACCGAATGGAGGTACGCGGTGCATGAAAAGGAGATGATGGCTATTATGCATTGCCTTCGGGTGTGGAGACATTACTTGCTAGGATCCAAGTTCGTGATGAAGACGGACAACATTGCTACGAGTTATTTCTTGACTCAAAGGAACTTAACTCCGAAGCAAGCACAGTGGCAAGGACTCCTAGCGGAATTCGACTTTGTGCTCGAGTACAAACCGGGCACAAATAATGTGGTGGCCGATGCACTAAGTCGGAAGGCGGAACTTGCAGCCATTAGCCAACCACAATTCCCCCTGGTGGACAAACTGAAGGAAGGAATGGAGCATGATCCATTAGCCAAGTCCTTGGTGGAATGCGTCAAGGCTGGAAAGACGAGGCGATTTTGGCTAAGGGATAACTTGCTCCATACTCGAGGGGAACGAGTGTACATTCCCAAATGGGGAAGTTTGAGGAGAGATATCCTTAAAGAATGTCACGACTCGCGGTGGGCGGGCCATCCCGGAGTTGATCGTACCTTGGCATTGGTGGAACGAAGCTATTACTGGCCTCAACTTTACGAGGATGTTCAAGTGTACGTGAGGACTTGTCTTGTGTGCCAACAAGACAAGATACAGAATCGGCAATCGGCGGGACTGTTAGAACCTTTGCCTACTCCGAAAAGACCTTGGGAAAGTGTTTCGATGGACTTCATTGTTTGTCTCCCGAGATCCGAAGGATGCGGTACGATCATTGTGGTGGTCGACCGATTCTCTAAGTATGGAGTTTTCATTCCAGCTTCGAAGGACTACACGGCCCGACTATTCTTTAAGTACGTGGTGAAGTATTAGGGCATTCCAAAGATAATCGTGAGCGATCAGGACTCACGGTTCACTGGGCGGTTTTGGACCGAGCTGTTCCGGATAATGGGTTCGGACTTAAACTTTTCAACAAGTTTCCACCCACAAACAGACGGCCAAACAGAACGTGTCAATGGCTTACTAGAGCTATATCTGAGGCACTACGTGAGTGCCAACCAAAGAGATTGAGCCAAGTTGCTGGACATAGCCCAATTCTCATATAACTTGCAGAAGAGCGAGTCCACGAACGAGAGCCCGTTCGAACTCGCAACTGGGCAGCAACCATTGACGCCCACTTCCATCACTCGGGGGTACACTGGAAAGAGCCCCGTGGCGTTCAAGTTTGCAAAAGGATGGCATGAATAGACGGATCTGACCAGAGCATACTTGCACAAAGCAGCGAAGAAGATAAAGAAGTGGGCGGATCAACAAAGGAGACCCTTAGAATTTCAAGAATGAGACATGGTGATGCTCAAACTCCTTCCGCGCCAAACCAAAGCACTCAGACAATTGCATAAGGGTTTGGTGCGCCGTTATGAGGGGCCTTTCAAAGTACTTAAGAGAGTTGGGAAGGTCTCATACAAACTGGACCTCCCGATTAGCTTATAAAGGCATCCAGTGTTCCATGTTAGTTTGCTCAAGCCTTACCACGAAGACTTGGAAGATACGAGCGGACAACGGGCGGTGCGGACACCAATAGCATCAACAGGCAAGACCTACGACAAAGAGATAGAGAAAATCCATTCTCGTAGAGTCGTGCCAAGAAGAGGCGTAGATCCAAGCCATGTGGAATACTACATCCAATGGAAGAACAAGCCGGTTGAAGAGGCAAGCTGGGAGAAGGAAGAGGATCTGGGGCAATTCTCCAAGGAGATTGAAGAGTACCGTGAAGGAGTCGAACGCTACATCAGGCAGTTTGACGAGCTCGAGGAAGCTGAAGACGCAACGAGGACGCTGCGAAATCGGGTGGGGGAGAATGTCACGGACCGAGGCTTATCGTAGCACACTTAGGCTATTTTGTGGTATTTTCCCCTTGTAAAGTGTTGTACTTAGCTTATAGAGTAAGTTGTAGAGATTTTAGATTTCGATCATATATGATGTCTCCTGGTGACATAGCCAGAAACGTGTTAACATCTATATGTAGGGGAGTGATGTTGTAAAACTTTCAAGCAATCAATACAATCATTTATTGCCTTCGTTTAATCGTTTTTCTGCTAAGCGCTTCCCTACACAAATGCTTTACAACGGATCGATGGGTTCCGATCCAAATGTGACGAGTTAGGCTGACCTAGCGTTCCTTCGTACGGGTGGGAACTAGGTGCCGCACGGGTTAAGCTTCTATAAAGGCTGACCCCGTGACACTAGGGATGGCAACAGGGCGGATCGGGACCGAGTAGTGAGTGATCCGATCCAGCCCCAAACATATAAGATAAATACCTGAACCCGCCCCCGCCCGCCTGAACCTAATCATAAATTATTGACCCGACCCAACCCGATTTAATAATTATTATTCCAATTGAATGAAATATGTAACATATAACAATTATAGGAAATAAACAAACCAGTCATCAAAACATTAATATTAACCATCCAAAAACTCAAATGAAACAATAATTCATACAAACCATTAATAAAAATCAAATACAAAATAATAAAATGAAGTATAGATTAAAACATTCAATATCCAACCACTAAAACAAACAAAATACAAAAGCACATTCATTTCTTCAGTTGATCCAACTTTCATTTTGAATGTCCATATCTTCTTGTTTTTGTAGATAATGTGCCTACAAAACAAAAACAATTCAAACAAATAATTATTAAAAATTATAATTATAACAAATAGTTATAATTATAAATAGGCACATTCATATGCTAAGCTGCATCAGAAACACAAACAATTGAAGCTGCAATTGAATAGAGTTTTGGGCATTGAAGTGAGTTTATATAAGGACATTGATAAATAGGCATGTCTATTATAAATAGGGACATTGATGACAACCACAGTAGCATGATCGTCCTGGGCATTGAAGTGAGTTTACAGCAACAAGACCACCCAATAAAAAGAAAGCTAGTACGCTGCAATTGAAGTGAGTTCACTGCATGACAATAGAAAGCTAGTACGTTATACGCGTACATCTTAAGACCACCCAATAAAAGCAAGCATCATTGCATCAGGTATGGAGATAATTTGCAGCCATCATTAAATCCAAAGTCATTTCTAGTTCTATGTGAAAATCAATATCTGATTCTATGTGAAAATCATGATTTAGAAGTGACAATTCAAAGCAATCTAAAAATTCATGTGGCCTACTGGCCTTTAAGCTCCTAACTTGAATCAAAAACTACATATGGCCTTTAAGCTCCTAACTGTAAAAAACCCAGCAAGAGGGGTAGCACTGTAATTCTCTAATATACAACATTCATAATCCTCCTTGCTGCCTTGGTTTGTTGAAATTTTTGAAGGACGACGGGTCGTGATCGTCGAGGCACAAATGCCCAATTTTAAGACAATTATTCGAATGGCCTCCAAGTGCCAAAGAATCAGTCTTGGGCAATAAAAAATCCAATTCGAGGATCAACGCAATCGATCGCGCTCAATTCTGAGGTCAAACGAAGAAGATATAGTCAAAACAGCGTTCGGGCCGCCAACGGGGGTTAAAACGGTAAGTGACCTCTCATACGGAGCTCTAGATTAGGTCACGAACCTCATAATCTCATCCTACTCGTCGTTCTGAGAATTTTGACATATATATTGTATATATTCGCTCCCGGGGCTTTTTCGACGAAAATTAAAACTAAATACGTTTTGCGGTAATAGATAATCTCAGTACAGGCTTGCCGTAAAAACGAGCTCGTTTTCAAATAAAATTGACACGGGGTCGCTTGTCACGACGCCCCAAGTTCAGAAATAATTTTTCCTAGATGTTTTGAAGTCCGGGTCGTCCTACCAATCCCAAAAACCGAAAGGCATCAGTTAAAATCCCAAAACAACATGTGTATGTCTCTATTTGGGGGATTCTCGGCTTGGATGAGTTTGTCATATCGGGGGAGTCAGGGCGTTGATTTGGCTGTTGTGTGCTGAGACTTATCATGCCAATTATCCTTGCACATGACGTACTACATAGACTAATAATTAGAAACGGAGATTACCATATGGATGTATTATTTGGTGTGGATTTGACATGTCGGTGGCTAGTATTTTGTTATTTCATTATTCATGGGTTGTAGAATCCAATATCATTGTACTTTGTAACTTGTAAAAAAAACAAGGGAAAAAGGGAAAAAGAGAGAAAAAAAAGAAAAAAAAGCAAGAAAAAAAAAGCAAGAAAGAAAAGAGAGCAAAACAAAAAAAGAAAAAGGAGTGAGATTGCTTGCGCACACTACACACTTGTATTTTATTTTACTTGCTATCTCTAAAAAATAAAAATAAAAAAAACACGCACACACACACTTTTCTCCCATAAAAAAAAGACAAACAAACAAAAAATGTTTTCCAAAAAAAAAACTAAAAAAAAAAGAGAAGTAGTTTTCAAAAAAAAAAATCCTTTTCAAAACAAAAAAAGCAAAACAAAACAAAGCAAAAAAAAAACAAAAAAACAAAAAAAGTATTTTCAAAACTTGTCCTTTTGTTAAAGACTCAGAGTTTTCATAAAACTTGTCCCTTTTTTTGTTTTCCTCTATCTTTGCTTTAAAACCTTTTGTCATTTTAAATACTTAGATTTTGATGTGCTTTTGCACCTTTAGTGCTAGGAGTAAGTGTGCGATTTAGAAATAAACTTAGCTTTAACTTTTCTTTTAGCTTTAACTTAAAACCAACCATAGGGATTTCCTTTCGCGATTTAAGATTTTAATTTTTAACGTCAACAATTAGTTTAATAAATTGAAAATCAAATTGTTAGATTCCTTTAGATGTTTAGGACAAATGAGAACTAATTTTACTTTAACAAACAACTTAGGAAATAAAACGGGTAGACTCTTAGGCTATGTAAATTTAACATTATTTTTAGGTTAATTAACTTTAGGTCAAAAAGTTAAAACAAATTATGAACCTCCAAAATCCTAAGATAGGTACCGAAAGGGCGTTGTGGGGGTGCTAGTCCTTCCCCACGCGTAATCAACTCCCGAGCCCATCCCCTAGTGGCATTAGATAATTTTCTTTTAGGTGACCGACCGCACCCCAAAAACGGTTGGTGGCGACTCCGTATTTTTCACCATTCGGATGATGGTTGGGGGGAATCGCACCCCAAAAGCGGTTCCCCCCCTGACGAAATCCGGTGATGACAAACCCAGTTAGAATTCTATCCTAATATACAACATTCATAAACTATGAAACCTCCCACCCACTAGTTCTTTAATTGTAAATAAGAACCACATATTAAAAGTATGTATAATTTAAAAATCCTTACATGTACCTCCAATCTTTAGGTCATATCGCTCTTTTCCATGCTATTGACCCAACTTTCATCATCTTCATCATAATCATTCAAGATGTTTTGAATATCCATATCTTCTTGTTTTATAGATGATGTGCCTAAAAAAATCAATTCAAACAAAGTCAAGAAAATTTATAAATACAACATTAATCATTTAAAAAAACTAGTTTCATAATTTAATTACCTTTAATTTATGCTCATAACCAATTTTGAGCACACATTAATGCTTCCATAGTTTTTGCATGAAGTCTACTTCAATGTGGACTTAACAACCTTCCACTTGTACTAAATGTCGACTCCAAAGCAACTGTTGAAATTGGAATAGCTAGGATATCCCTTGCAATTCATTCCAAAGTAGGATACTTAGGCCCATTAGCTTTCCACCAATTCAAAATATCAAAATCTAAAGTTCGTGGCATAAGATCATCCTCAAGGTAATGGTCCAACTCCAATTTTGTATTCCCACCTTTCTTTTTCTAACTAACAAAATTATCAAAATTAATAAAGGAGTCATCAATTGCCATCACATCCTCACTTGTAGAGTTGTTGCGACTTGTTTCTTTACCAAATCGCCCAAAATTATAGTCATGAAGCATTTCATAGCAAATATCTCTAATCCTTTGAATTTCATATCCAGCTTGATCACTATAAATGATAGGAAAATAATATTCCAACAATACAATCTTATATATTGGGTCTAAAATGGTTGCCACAGCCATAATCCCATGAATAACATTCTAATAGCTATCAAACTTCTCTAACATTGTAAATGTCATGCCTCTAATCATATCATTTGTGCTTGTGAACCATGAATTCAATGCTATGTTTATCTCACAAACCTTAGGAAAGAAAAGATTAGCAGTGGGATATGAAGTACCTAAAAATACCTTTGTCACCTTATAAAACACTAACAATCTCTTACATATATCACTTGCTATCTCCCTATCCTCTTAACTTGGCATGCAATTATAAGCTGACTCCCTTTGTTTCAAACGAAAGAAAACATCCTGATATTCAATAGCAACAGAAAGGATAAGATATGTTGAGTTCTGACGAGTCTTTCAATCAAAGACTAGTTCTTTGGTACATTCAATATGCAATTGTTGTCTGGTTTATTCAAACTTTTGCCTTCTCTTTGTTGAAGTAGTTTAAAATACCACATTGTCACGAACTTTCTCAATACACGGTCCAATGACACTCAATCCATCATGTACAATCAAATTAAGAACATGTGCAGCACAACGCATATGTACCATAGACCCACGCATAATAAGTGAACTACGATGAAGCCTATCCAAGAGAATATAACTGCATCATTGGTACTACAATTGTCTATGGTCACAGTGCACAACTTTCTATCAATGTTCCACTCCAGTATAACATCTAAAAGAACTTCAAAAAGAACCTCTTTTGTATGTGGAGATAGCACATAAATAAATCTAACATAAAAAATATAAATAAGAACAGTTAATATGCCAAAAAGCTAAGATAAAGCTAAAAAATAATTAAAATAAAAAATAAGTAAATACTTTTTAATATAAAATTACCTCATAACCCGATTTTGTAATCTCCACATATCATCAATAAAATGTGCTGTTATAACCATAAATTTTTGCTTTCTGTTGGTTGAAGTCCACATATCATTTGTAATTGAAATTCTGCTTCGATTTTTATCTATTTGTTGTATTGATTTGACCCTTTCAATGTCATAAATGCTGAAAATATCCCTTTTTATAGTGTTTCTTGAAATCATCTTAAACATTGGTTGAAGAAAAGTTGAATAACTTCTAAAACCAGTATGTTCAACTATTGAAAGGGGATACTCATGCAAGATAATCATTTTCGCAAGCTCCTTTCTAGATACATCTTGATCAAAATGATAAGGACTCAAACTAGTTGTTCCTTTTTTTTTTATTTTGTTCTTGCACCAAGATTTGTTGCCTAATGTCTGTCATTGTTCTCCTAGGACATCTTTTGTAGTGATTATGCAAATGTCTAGTCCCATTTTTACTTTCACCATTAAGTTCTCTTGAACAATAATTGCAAAATGCCTTGAATACACCACCAACTTTCCTTTTCTTAAAATGAGTCCACACACTTGATTTCAACTTTCCTGAGACATCATCCTCTTCATTTTCAGTTTCAGCATTTATTGCTGGTGAACTTGTACATGGAGTTCCATTATCTCCATCTACTATCAAAGGAGCTTCATTACTCTCAATAGGTGTAGAAGAAGAAGGATTTGAGCTACCAATAATTTCATTTGTAGACATTTGTTATCTCTTAAAAAAATTAAGTCAATGTCAGCTACAAAATAAATATTAAAATATAGCAATGATCGTACATGAATTAAAGTATCAAAAAACAATTTCATGGTGCATTATGTATATATTAAAAAATAATTAACAACAAACACCTATCACAACAAGTTAATGATGAACATTTACAATTAAAAAGTTAATAATTGAAGTTAACAAAAGCATATGAAAATTCCAACAAACAAACAACTAGCCATCAAGGCACCAATGCTAATCAAAATTCCAGCAACATTAATCTAAAAAATCCCAATCATACAGATCACATAACAATAATCAAAATTCCAGCAACGTTATTTTGAAACATAAAATAATCAGTTAGTTAATCTAATTTCAAGCATACTTCATTCTATAATCACATAACAAGCATAGCCATAAATCCATGAATCACGATTCACATGAAAAAAATCCCAATCATACAGATCTATATTTTATCCAGTCATACATATCAATATTTTATCACAGTCATATAGATCTATATCAAAGGTAAAATATATGAACGGCGACAGAAATAGGAACAATCTATGGCGACGGCGACAGGAATAATCTACGGAACGTCATCGCAGGAACGATCTACGGTGACACAGCTGATTTTAGACGGCGACAGGGCTGGTTTTAGAAGGCGATGGTGACAGGGCTTGCTCTGGTTTTAGACGGCGACAAGGTTCTTACTATTGATCGATCGATAACAGACTATGATCGAAAGGAAGGGCGAAGGGATGGAGAAGTCACTGGACGGCCGCTGGACTGCAGTCTCGTCGCGTGACTCTCGTTCGACTGAAGTGAGAAGAGATGAGCTGTGTGAATTTATAAGGTAAGGAAAAAAACCTAAATAATTATGTTTAATATCCTTTATATACCAAAACCCTAAACTTATGTCGGGGCGAGTCGGGGCTGGTCGGACTACAATTGCATCCCTAGTGATAACTTGGGGAAGCTTGGTTTTTTGGGACAATTGGAGCTCATTGAATCCATATTACCATTCCAGGTATGTGTTCCTTTGGTTTTCCACTCTTTACTTGGTTTTTTTCATCAAATTATTATGTATAAAATTGGGGAAGATGGTAAACTTGTGATAAACCCTAGCAATTAGGGCATTTGTATAAAACCTTGAAATTCTAGGTTGTTTGGTAGCCTAATGTGGTTAGGATATGTTAGACCAGTATAAGGGTGAATTAATGCTTCAGACTACATTTTTGGGGTCTTTGGACTGAATTTCATCGAATGCAGTCGAAGGGTAGAGTATCGAGTAGAAGGGTCGAACAAGGTTTTGAGTAGGAGCATTGAGCTAGGAGAGTATTGAGCAAGCTCAAAGCCGGAGCCTCGAGCAGGGTGCGTCGAGCAACGGGATGTGAGTCACTTGAGCCTAGGGGTATTGAGCCAACCTTGAGCCGTATCGAGCATTGAGCATTGAGTGTCGAGCACGAGGCTCGAGCAGTTGAGTAGTTTTGTTCTTATGCAGTCGACTAGTGGTCTAAAAGCTTTAAAACTCATGTTTTAGGGTATAAAATAAATCATTATGCCTTTTTAAGGGTACAAGATATAGGTATTTGCTTCATATAGCATGTTAGGTGATTTGAATGTGGTTTTAGAGTGTTCTCCTCATAATTTGTTGGGCCTAAATGGTGGCTATTTGCTAGTATTCAATGACCGAATTGGTATATACGGAGGTTGGGTTTGTGTTAACAGGTGGCTATGGCCCTTGAGCTCAGGTACACTTGAGTGGGTGTGACGTGTGTGTTAGGTATGGCCTGAGATGAGCTCTTGGTGAGCGGATGTTTCACCTTGTTGGGTGAGGCAGCTGTTGGGTTATTGTGAGACAAGCTGAGGACTGGGATTACGTTGTTGAGCTCATGGTGACAGGATGAGGCCTGGCTTGAGTTGTTAAGGTCATGGTGTTAGAGCTGAGTGCCCTGAGCTAGGATCTTATTAAGGATCGTGGATAAGCTGTCCTGATGTGAGCTAGCTGCATCTTGATATTATATGCAGGCTGAGTCCTGATGTTTGTGCACACTACACAACACGAGTACACTGAGTATGTAGTATAGACTTATGTGTTTTACATAGTGGGGTGGTGTGGAGTTATGGGTCAATTACTGATCTTATAGCTATCCATACTTTATTGTTTATCATTTTCAGGTATGACATGAGACTACTAGTGTAAAGACTCGTATTTGGGTAGTCTTGAGATAGTAATTCTATGGGAATGTAACTATCTGGACAGTAGTGTAGCCGTCGATGTGAGCATTTTGACTGTACTTGGGCCCGATTCCGAGTCGGGGACCCATTTGACCCAATTGTTGACTTTTTGGGGTTTATTGGTTGACTTTGCGTTTGAGCGGTCATTTGAGTGTAATAATATCTGTGTAGTATTGTGCTCGTCATTTCGAGCGTTTTGACTGTAGTTTGACTCAATTTGGAGTTCGGGACCTTGGAGGTCAATTATTGACTGGGTCAATGGTTGACTAGGTCAGTTGACTGGCATATAAATATAAATAGGGGGAAAGAGAGCTTCCATGTTACGTTTTAGCGTTTGTGCGTTTGAGAGAGAGAGAGCTTGAGAGAGCTTGGAGGCCTTGGCGATTTGGGGCGTTTTGAGCTCGTTCGAACATCAAGAATCATTCCAGGTAGGTGTTCCATTGATTCTTCACCTCTCTTCTTGCTTTTTTGGATTAACATGTAAGAATTTGATGAAATCATGCAAATTCGTGTTGAACCCTAGAATTTGGGGAAAAACCAATTTTGGGTTGAATCTTGTATTTAAAATGCGTTCTGAGGGGTAAGACGTGATTTAAAACCTAATATATAGTATTAGGTATGAGTTTTATGAGATTCCGAAAGGTCTGGAGGTTTCTGGGTTGAATCCAGACGAGAAACAGGTGAAAAACGATGATGAACAGTAACTGTCGTGAATTGGGTAGAGAACAGCCGATGAGATTGACTGGAAATTGAAAATTTCGAATGTGCAGTTTCGAAGGTTCGAAGGTAGGTTCGATGTAGTGTAATTTCGAGTGTCGAATGTGCAATTTTTGAGTATCGTTTCGAAGGTTCGAAGGTACTTCGAAGGGAGTTTCGAAGGCAGTTCATGGGTACTTCGAAGGTAGTTTTCGAAGGTAGTTCGAGTGTAGGTTCGAGGGTCGAAGGTAGTCCGAAAAGAGATTCGAAAATACAGATTCGAAATACAAGAAGGCGATTCGAAAATGTAGTTTCACTGGCAGATTCGAAATACAGTTTGACTGGACTGGACCTATTTACATTGCGACCTATACCCAAAGTATATACTTAAGTTACAATGTAAATAACGAAATACCCCCCATTTGGATTCAAAGAAAAATACTAGAAAAATTAATTCTCACTATTTCAAAATGTGAAAATTGGGATTTAGTGTAAAATCTCGGAAAAACCCAAAAGTTCGTAGTGGTGAATTTTTGGAAAGTGGGGTTAGACATCTCAGAAAAATCCCCAAAAATCAGATTATCTTATTTATGCTATGGGAACCCAATGCCGGGACTTTTGATTTCAAGAAAATAGCTGCTATGGGTACTTCCTTCATAAATCAAGGATTAAAGACTTACTTGTAAATACTGGCTACAGTTCTAAAGGAAATGTTGAAAATGACATGCCATACTAATTTAGTATGTTGGTGTGAGGTATTGGGGCATGGACTCCGTGACTTGTTTGGGTTCTCACCGTGATGCACTGATGGTGCTATGTGGTTGATGTGGCAGGCATATGCACCGATGGCAGGCCTGTGTGGCGACTGTGGCCGGGCATATTGCGCTATGGACAGGCTAAGGCCTGAGTTGAGTGTGGAGCTCGTGGAGCTAGGGCCGAGTGCCCTGAGCTAGGATCCCATGGAAGATCGTGGACAAGTTGTCTGTGTGAGCAAGGCCGAGTCCCTGATGTTTGTTTGCAGGCGGAGCCCTGAGGATTGTGCACACTACACGGTGCACGAGTACACAAAGCATGTAGTATAGACTTGTATGTCTGCATGATGTGGAGTGTTGGGGTCACCTACTGAGCTTGTCGCTCACCCCTACTTGTGGTTTACTTTTTTTCAGGTGTGACCCGAGACTAGTAGAGGACTTTCTTCCAAGAGGACGTGCCCACTACTCTGATGTATGATACAATACTGTATTTTGTATTTTGTATTGTGTATTGTATTATGTTTGTATCCCGGACATGGGTCCGTGGACAGTTGTATTTGCATACTGTTTGTGATGTGATGTCGGTATGACTGTTTGACTTAATGTATGCATGATGATGTATGGGAAAGTACAGGATTACCCTTGATGTATGACTGTACAGGGTTGCATATTTGAGACAGCACCCGCTGTGTAGTTTCCATTGGTGCTAGTCACCAACCCCTTGACCTTTCGGGTGCGGGCAAGGGGAAGTCATGTACCCGATTCCGGGTTCCCTGGAATTCGGGGACATGACAAGTTGGTATCAGAGCATGGTCTAGTGGACCTAGGTTAGTGAGGGGTGGTTAATTAATTCCGTGTGACTTGGAAAACTGTAGGGAGGGCGCCTGATCAACGCAGTCCTTACAGGTGTTCTAGGTTATGTTGGTGTCAGTTAGATCATCCTAGGAGCATATATGGGGATGGATGCATCTCTAGTGGTATGATTGTGTGCATATAGGGCACTAGATTGTCTTTGTGTGTGATGTGCTTGTATGTGGTGCCAGGATGGCACGTGGCCGTGAGAGCCAGGACTTGATTGTGGTGTACCATGAGGGGTGACACGATGCTATATGCATGGTTGTGGACCTACGGGTCGTGTGGTGTACCCTGATGGGGGACACGATGCTATATGCATGGTATGGACCTACGGGTCGTGTGGTGAGAACCTACAAGTCGGTTGTGCCTTTGATGGCTGTTTGTACTAGTAGTGCTAGTATTGATCGTTTGTTGTTTGTTGTTGTGGCCAGTGTGATGGCACCACCGAGGAGAGTTGTCCGAGGCCAGGGTCCGGCAGAGGAGCCCACGATAGAGTCGGGGCACCAGGGGCAGCAGAGCCCGCAGAACAGGTCATCGGTCTCCGTTGTGGGACCCGATTTGACGCAGTGTTGATTCGATTGCAGGAGGCCATGCGGGGTATGCAAGGCTCGATGAGGTATATGGCTAGAGAGGTGGATGAGCTAAAGAGGCAACAAGCATCCTCGGCGGCCACCACGGCCTCGGCGGCGGGAGGCGAGGGTGGTGCAGGATGTGCACCAGCCAGGAGGTCGTGATAGAGCCGGCACGACGAGGGAGTGGATTGGACCTGCACGGTTTTTGAAACATGCACCCAGGACTTTTGAGGATGGTTCACGGCCTGAGGTAGCCGAGGACTGGATTAGATGGACAGAGGACATCTTTGAGATGATTGGGGTGCCAGGTGAGGAGCGGGTGCGAGTGGCGACGCACTATTTGTTGGGTATCCCACGCAGGTGGTGGGAATCCACTAGACTGTCCATGGCGATCGAGATGAGTGGAGAGAGTTTGTTGAGCGCTTCTTTGGGGAGTATTTTTCCAGCTCGTTGCAGTATGCTCGACGTAGAGAGTATTATGAGCTTGTGCAGGGTAGCATGACTGTGGGTGAATATGTGCAAGCCTTCACAGATTTGGGGCGGTTTGCTCTGGAGGCTTGGGAAAAGGAAGGCCGGAAGACGCAGGACTTCATTCAGGGCTTGAGGCCATCTTTGAAAAGACAGCTGGAACCGATGCAGTTGACCAGCTACCGGGAGGCGGTCGACAAGGCGCTCATTATTGAGCGAGGTCAGGATCAGGCGAGAGCCCAGAGGCCGGGCGGTTCAGCAGGTTTGGGCAAGAAGAGACAGAGTGGGGAGAGCGGTGCTCCTCGGCTGAGAGGAGGCGGTGCAGAGGGTTTCCGGCCAGGCGGTGGGACCCCGGGAGAGTTCGGCCAGCAGGAGGCCAGGGGACCGTTGGAGTTGTGGTTTGACCGGGCATGTCTCGAGAGAGCGCCCAAGGAAAAAGATGACCGCTTCCGATGCGGGAAAGTGGGGCATGGAGCTAGGGAATGTGTTACCCTTAGCTCAACCAGCGGTGTAGGCCCTCGTCCGAGAGATCGGGGAGAGGAGTGGGGCTCCGTCTCGGAGGTCGGTGCCACCGGCACGGCAGCACGCAGACGCGACTGCGGTCAAGCGGCCTCAACGGGAGGCACAGGGTCATGTTGATCAACGGGGCAAGGCCCCAATGGGCCAGGCTAGTGGCGGTGGACCACGAGGGAGGACTTTTGCCCTCACCAGCCAGAGAGGAGAGGTTCCACCAGGTGGACGAGGCAGGAGCAGGACCTTCAGTGGTGAGAGGTACCATTATCATTTCTCATACTATTTGTTCAGCTTTGATTGATACTGGTGCTACCCATTCTTTTATTTCGTATGCTACGGTGATTGGACTGGAGTTAGACCAGGAGACAGTGAGTTAGTCTCTGATGGTTGCTTCACCTTTGGGTGGACTTGTGATACTTGAGAGTATCTGTCGCGCTTGTCAGGTAACACTTGGGGGTGTTAACCTGTTGTGTGATTTGTATATCATGGAGTTAGATGATTTTGATGTTATCCTAGGTATGGATTGGTTGGTCTCTGTGGAGGCCAAGATTGATTGTTTTCGACGGCGTGTGACGTTTCTTACACCAAAGGGCACGCGGGGTGTCTTTGTGGGTGAGTGGACTGAGGAGGCATGCAGGTTGGGACCATTGAGGCATGAGTGGGGTGATGTGACCCACCAGTTAGCCAGTTTGACATTGGTTGACAGGAGGAGAGAGGGGAAGGCTGTTTTGCCACCCATTGTAGATCAGTTCCCGGATGTGTTTCCCGAGGACTTGGTCAGTTTGCCACCCGTGAGGGAGGTAGAGTTTTCGATCGAGTTGTTGCCAGGGACAACACCGATCAGGTTAGCGGCCTACAGGATGGCACCGACAGAGCTTAGAGAGCTCAAGAGACAGATAGATGACCTATTGGCACGAGGCTTTATTAGGTGGAGTAGCTCACCGTGGGGCGCTCCAGTGTTGTTCGCCAAGAAGGTGGATAGTTCACTTCGGTTGTGTATAGACTACCGGAAGCTGAACCAGGTGACTGTGAAGAACAGGTATCCATTGCCGAGGATCGATGACCTGTTCGATCAGTTTCGAGGTGCGAGATGGTTTTCCAAGATAGACTTGAGATCTGGATACCATCAGTTGAGGGTTAGGGAGGCAGATATCCCTAAAACCGCGTTCAGTTGTCGTTATGGGCATTATGAGTGGCTTGTGATGCCGTTTGGGCTCACGAATGCTCCAGCAGTGTTTATGGGATTGATGAACCAGGTATTTGCTCCATATTTAGATATGTTTGTTGTGGTGTTCATCGATGATATTTTGGTCTATTCAGCGACCAAGAGGGAGCATGAGGAGCATTTGCAGGTTGTGTTGCAGACCTTGCGAGAGCATCGGTTGTACGCGAAGTTCACAAAATGTGACTTCTGGTTGCAACAGTGCACTTCTTGGGGCATGTGGTATCTTCGGAGGGTATCACGGTGGATCCTGAGAAGATTGAGGCGATCATGTCGTGGAAGAGGCCCACGAATGTGTTTGAGATTCGTAGCTTCCTTGGTTTGGCAGGCTATTATCGGAGGTTCGTGGAGGATTTTTCCCGGTTGGCAGCTCCTATGACACACTTGACTAGGAAGGGAGTTCCTTTCATTTGGTCTGATGCGTGTGAGAGTGCTTTCATGGAGCTGAAGGCACTATTGACTTCAGCACCTATCTTGATTCTTCCACAGGAGGGTGTGCCTTTCGAGGTGTATTGTGATGCTTCCAGGGTGGGACTTGGTTGTGTGTTGATGCAGACTCGGCAAGTGATTGCTTATGGGTCTAGGCAGTTGAGACCACATGAGCAGAGCTATCCCACGCATGATTCGGAGTTGGCTGCAGTGATCTTTGCACTTAAAAGCTGGCAGCATTATCTCCTTGGGGAGAAGTTTGTGGTGTATACGGACCACAAGAGCTTGCAGTATATCTTCTCTCAGCGAGACCTGAACCTTAGGCAGAGGCGGTGGGTGGAGTACTGCAATGGTTTCGGTTTGATATGATGTATACCCCCGGGAAGGGTAACGTGGTGGCAGATGCTCGAGTAGGAATAGCAGGGCCGTGGTGGCCCATTGTGCCATTAAGGAATGGGAGATGATGGGTCGGTTAGCGGCGATGAGGTTGCGAGATGGTAACCAACGAGGGGCAAGGGACCCTCGGTGTTGTCGTCATGATCCCTGAGTTACAGCGTAGGATCATAGAGGATCAGTTGGGGGACATTGATTGTGAGGTCATCAGGGATAGGATTCAGATTGGGCAGGCACCTTCTGATTGGACTGAGGATGCAAAGCATGTGCTGCGGTATAGGGGTCGCCTGATAGTTCCCACTTCTCTTCAGGAGGTTCTTCGGGAATTTCACCAGTCGAGGTTAGCTGTACATCCTGGTGGGACCAAGATGTACCATGCCGTGAGGAGGCAGTTTTGGTGGCCAGGCCTGAAGAAGGCCGTTGCTGATTTTGTGAGGAGGTGTTTAACCTGTCGCCAGGTCAAGGCAGAGCACCTGAGATCAGCTGGTGAGTTGCAGTCATTCCCAGTGCCAGAGTGGAAATGGGACCACGTGACCATGGATTTTGTCACTGGACTTCCTCGTTCTAGGGGACACGACACTATATGGGTAGTTGTCGACCGGTTGACCAAATCGGCGCATTTTATTCCGATTCGAGAGACAGACCCAGTGAGGACTTTGGGACAGAGGTATATTGATGTTATTGTGCGGTTGCATGGAGTCCCATTGTCTATTGTATCTGATCGGGATGCGAGGTTCACCTCTCAGTTTTGGAGACAGTTGCGCGAGCTTTGGGTACTAGGGTGAACCTCAAGCTGGCCTTTCATCCGCAGACGGATGGTCAGTCGGAGCGGACGATTCAGACGCTCGAGGATATGTTGCGTGCCTGTGTCCTAGATTTTGGAGGTGTTTGGGAGACTCACCTTCCTTTAGTGGAGTTCTCTTACAACAACAGTTATCAGGCCACAATTGGGATGGCTCCGTATGAGGCACTATATGGGCGGCCTTGTAGATCACCCTTGTGTTGGGCATAGACAGGGGAGACAGCAGTTCTCGGTCCCGATATGGTTCGAGAGACCATAGAGATAGTGCAGCTGATTCGACAGCGCATGTTGACAACGCAGAGTAGGCAGAAGTCCTATGCGGACCAGAGGCGTCGACCCTTGCAGTTTGAGGTGGGTGACCGTGTATTTTTGCGGGTTTCGCCGCGTCGAGGGCATCGGAGGTTTGGACGTGGATCCAAACTCTCCCCTCATTTTGTGGGGCCGTTTGAGATTGTTGCCACCGTGGGCGCAGTGGCTTATCGGTTAGCTTTGCCACCAGAGTTAGCGCGGGTACATGATGTGTTTCATGTGTCTCAGTTGAGACGGTATCACCCAGATCCTTCTCATGTGTTGGACTATCGCGAGATCAACTTGGCTGACGATGGTGCCGTTGTTGAGATGCCGGCACAGATTTTGGACAGGCGGGACCAGGTCTTGCGGGGCAAGACGATCCCACTAGTTCGGGTGTTATGGCGACACCGAGGCATGGAGGAGCAAACTTGGGAGAAAGAGAGCCAGATGCGGGTTCTTCATCCTGAGCTGTTCGAGGGCAATCAGTCGTGAGGTGGGGAGGATGTGAGGACCTTCCCTGAGGTATGAGTTATGTTTTATGCATTTGTTTTATGCATTTGTGAGCAGGCTGAGTCCTGATGTTTGTTTGCAGGCGGAGCCCTGAGGATTGTGCACACTACACGGTGCACGAGTACACAAAGCATGTAGTATAGACTTGTATGTCTGCATGATGTGGAGTGTTGGGGTCACCTACTGAGCTTGTCGCTCACCCCTACTTGTGGTTTACTTTTTTTCAGGTGTGACCCGAGACTAGTGGAGGACTTTCTTCCAAGAGGACGTGCCCACTACTCTGATGTATGATACAATACTGTATTCTGTTTTTTGTATTGTGTATTGTATTATGTTTGTATCCCGGACATGGGTCCGTGGACAGTTGTATTTGCATACTGTTTGTGATGTGATGTCAGTATGACTGTTTGACTTAATGTATGCATGATGATGTATGGGAAAGTACAGGATTACCCTTGATGTATGACTATACAGGGTTGCATATTTGAGACAGCACCCGCGGTGTAGTCTCCATTGGTGCTAGTCACCAACCCCTTGACCTTTCGGGTGCGGGCAAGGGGAAGTCATGTACCCGATTCCGGGTTTCCTGGAATTCGGGGACGTGACAACTAGAGATCTTTATTATAGGAGTACATGCCCACTACTATGATGTATGATTTACTGTTATTTATGTATTGACTGTTTGGTTTATCCCGGACATAGGTCCGTGAATAATTATATATTACTATTTACTGTGATATGATGTGCATGACTGTTTGATATATTGTATGCATAATGATGTATGAGAAAGTATAAGATTACTTTTGATGTATGACTATATAGATTTGCATGATTGAGACAGCACTCACAATGTTATCTCTTGGTGCTTGTCATCAACCCTTTAGCCCTTCAGGTGCAGGTAAGAAAAAGTCACATTCCTGATTTCAGATTTATTGGAGTTCGAGAGCTTGATAATACCCTTATTGATATGAATATGTTCGAATACATAGATTTGAACATTATTATTACGTTCAACAACTAAATCACGAATGAACCCTTTTTACATGGGCTCGTTTGTTCATTTTACAAATTTTGAATATGAAGAAAACAAATTAATTCGGTTATGTTCATATGTTCTGCTCGATGACATTGTAAGAAAGATCTAGCTAGTTGCCGCTTGTGGTGAAGGAACAGAAGGGGGCGTGGGTGAAAGAAGAAAATGTCGGTTTGTGGAGAAGGAGGCGGAGGAAGAGTTGTGAGCAAGATTAAAGAAGTACGTGATGAGTGTTTAATACTAAAGGATATGTTTATTAACTTATTTTAATTTTAAATAATTATTTTAAAATATATATTATAAGATAAATATGTTTATACCACCCATGAATATAGAATGATAAACTGTACATTGTTAGACATTTTGAGCGAATGTTATAAATATAAATAACTCCTCCTTCTGGTTGAGTTTAAATAGATTGTTGCTGTCAGGGCCGGCCCTACCTTTTTTACAGGGTGAAGTGGCCGCTTGAGGCATCCAATTTCGGAGGGCCTTCGGGCATCAATTTGATCTTCTTCATCCTACTCCAATTTTCCTCCATGGCTCCAGTCTCAGGTGCCACTGCAATAATGCATCGTCTTCGTCTGCCTAAAGTGTTGCATGTTGGACAGCCTGGAACGTTGGTATGATTAATAATTTAATATTTACATATTATAATTTATAAGTTAAATGGAGGCCCCTGTAGACATGGTTACATGGGTTGGCCGGATATATATTTAAAAAACTATTTTAAATATAAAAATAATAAATAGATGTATTAGGTATATATCATTAACTCTCCTCTCTCTTTCTTGTGGCACCAGCACTACACGTTCAAATTGTTCCAATTAGTTTGGAAATCTTAAATGGAAGGTAAGAAATTATTGTTACTTTTTCTAATTCTCTTTAATCTCCTATAAATTTGCATTAATTTGATGAAATTGATGATTTAGGGTTTTCTAGTTTTAAGTAATTTATTGTGTTTTTATTTTGTTTTTTCCTTAGATTTTCATCTTGGCTTTTTCTTAATTTTTGTTTGATAATTTTTTTTCTTATTTCTAAGAACTTATAATTCTTTAAAGAGATTTTAACAAATTTCTAAATTATAGTTGTTTTATTTTGCTTTAAAAAAGAAGAAGAAGAACTAAAGAAAACGCTACTGTCCTAAGTAACCATGACAAAAATAAATAGAATTAAAAAGGGTGCATAATCAAAACAAACCCAAAAATTGAAAGAAAAAAAATCAACTGTGCGATTTTGTTTGGTAAACCCGCTGGCAAGATTTTTATTTTTTTTCTAGTTTTTTCTTATTTTTTTATAAATGTTTTACTTATTTTTATACCCTTTTGATACGTGATTAATTTAAAGATATATCGTATAGAGGGGCCTCATTGTATAATTACGCTTAGGGTCAGCCCTGGTTGCTGCATTTGAGTATGTATTTCAACTATAATTTCTCTTACTCTTCACTTGCTACGAAGTTGGCAATCTTTTGTTTGTGATTTTTCATGATAACCAATTGCTTAAAATCGTATGTTGGACCTTGCTTGCATGGCAGGGGATCAAACATAAAGAACTTGAATACGGACAACATCACCGGCTAGAGCTCTATGGTAAAAGTAAGCTCCAAGACCGTCCATTTACATAAGTGATATACATTTCTTGACCATCTCCAACCATGACTTTATTTTAGTACAACTTTGACACTAAAATAGAGTAACTTTTACACTATTTTTTTTCATCTCTAACCCATTATACTAAATCATACTCTATAAAGTATATTTTAAAGAATATTCCTATTATTTTTCTTGATTAATTATTTTCACTAAATTATTATATTTTACAGATTATGTACTTACTTATTTCATTCATTAATTTAAAATATAAATAATAAATAATTTTTATTAAAAAAATATACACTCTTCAACTAAAATAATATTTTTATTAAATAAATTAAAATATTATATTAACATAAAATAAATATTACAACAAATACAAATACAACATTTAATTGTTAGAATTAGTATATTTCCCCCCCACAAATGATCAATCAATGCATTTCGAAGTGCATTGTGAGCCTCTTTATCTTTGAATTTCCTATGACGAGCAAGAAATTCTTGAAATTGAATATTTTCATCTACTATAATCTCAATTTCTGGAGTTGGCGCTTCCATCCAATCTTTAATGGCTACATCAATATCACGATCATCCTCCATTATCATGTTATGCATAATAATGCAAGCAGTCATTATATCATGTAATATATTTTTATTCCAGGTGCTGGTCCTGCCACAATTGCAAATTGTGATTGGAGTACTCCAAATGCTCGTTCCACATCTTTTTCTATATCCTTCTTGTTTCATTGCAAATAATTTTTTTTGGACAACGAGGATCATGAATACTTTGCACAAGAATATATTTCTTATTATATTTTAAAATATAATTATTTTTAAAAATTATAATTTCAGAGGCATAAATATAGTCTCACAATTTCTTCAAAATATAATTATTTTTAAAAATTATAAATTTAAATAAATTTTTATTATTTACAAATATCTTTAAATTTAAAATTTTTTATTATTTATACCATATGTCTCTGGCGCCAAGTACGCTTCATGATAATCTAGCTTTGCAAGTGTGGATTGGCCTACGTCAGATTCTCACTTCAACGCAATCAGAAAAGAGAAAAGAAACACAGATCATTTTATGATCTCTTATATTATGCTTCGGCCTACGATTAAAAACGTTGTTACCTCCTACCACTAAGCCCTTGCAGGCATCGCATTTAGCATATCGCAGGGGCGGAGAGCACTGTTCTCACCACTTTACCTACGACTCAAATAAAAAATACGAGTATCTGTCGTAGTTGTTTTGTGTTGTTGGGTTAATTGTGGGAGGACCCGAGGTGTTTCGATCTATTGGTGATGGAGTACGGGTCTGCCAAAGATCCAAGTGCGGCGACTTTTTCCATCGTGGACGAGGATCACACGCTTGCCAATGCTCTTAAATTTACCCTCAATCAAGAGTATGTACTTCGTGCTCTCCTCTTTCGATTTATGGGCATTGAAGCATTCCCATAATTGACTTTTTTTTTAATAATAATTTCTATGGGTTTTTAGTCAGCTTCATTATCGGCTTGGTACGTGGGTTGTTTGTTCTCTCGGTTTAGAACAAGTGATCTTTTTTTTTTTGTCATTTGAGTGTTAACTATTAACGACACTACCCTCAAGGGCTTCAAACAGATCTGCCTGCGACGTTTACAGTGCTAGCCGATTCTTGGTAATTTATTTATTTGTTAGAATAAATGTAAATGCTGAAATATTACCCAAAACAAAATACTAAGAAATCCACAGTTTAATCGGCACCTAGGCGCTTGATTGAACCAGTCCCAATCCCTTTTTAGGTGGTTATGCAGAGGAAAGCGCACTGTTATTTACGTATATGTTTGGTGAGCATTCAACTTCCAGAAGTTCTGTCATTGACAATGCTGGATTATATATATTCCTCTGTTTCATTTTTCTCATTGGATATTGGGTATTTATGTTTTGCAGTGAAAGGGTATCTTTTACTGGTTACAATATTCCTCATCCTTCAGACAATTGAGTCAATATTAGAGTCCAAACCACAGGTACTACTGCTTACTTTCTCACCCCAAGTGTTTTTTGTTAAGATTATTCTTCGATGTTGCCTACTAATCATTCATTGTCAATGAAGTTGGCTGTTATATATCTTATGTTGCCTGCTAAAATCTTGATAGGGTTTTCGGGCTTTTTCACCACATGAAGGATTTAGTGTTGATTTTTCATGTTTTCTTTTTTTTGTACTACTGGAATCGCCTATCTACTTCTTCAAGCTGTCCCATTTTCCCAGCATTTTAAGAAGTTTACAGTTTTTTTAATCTACAAAAATATATTAATAGAGCCACCAAAAAGGTGACACAGAGTTACAACAGGGTCATTACAAGGGATCTGCAATTAGTTTTTTGCCTAAGAAAAATACTTACTATGTGCTTTAATGTTTATCTCATTTCAATCTAAAGTTTCTATTTTATGTGGGAGCTTGTTGATGTTATTCTGCCGTATGGGCTCCTTTGGATAGTAATTGTCCCAAGACTTGTTTCCCTGCAGTGTTTGCCTTTCATTATGTTTTCCTAGTTTTGTTTAAAATTGTGTGAAATTTGTTTGTTCTTAAATATTTGTTAGTCCTACTTCTGACTTGGTATTTTGGCTTTTGCTTGGTTTTATCACAGGTGATCGAGCAAGTGAGGTATTGAAAGATGCATGCCAGGATTTGATGTTTATCAGCCAACATGTGAGGGGCACTTTTGATAAAGCTGTTTCAAATTATAAAGCATCTCACCCTTGAGATGATGGTATGGAAGTTGATGGTAGCAAAGCCCGCCACTGATGCCAAAAAGGGAATGTTATTCAATTCTGTGGAATTAGAAATTTCCTCATTTTATTTAGTGTTTGGACCATCTCCAACCCAAAACTTCTATTTATGCAACTTTTACACTAAAATACAGTCATTTTCATCTATCTTCTCCAACCATTGCACTAAATCTAACACTATACACTAATTCTTTTTATTTTCATTTATTAAAATATTCCTGCGTACCTCCAATCCGACCGTCCAGCGGCGCCAAGGAAGATGGGAGGGAGGCCCTTCGGTGCCGGGAAGAGGAAAGGAGGGCTGATTAGTGATAGGGAAGATGGGCATTTGGCGTCGAGGAAGAGGGGAGGGAAAGTCGGGGGGAGCTGGGGGTTGGTTCGACGCTGCCGCTGGAGAAGGAGGGCGGTGCCGGAGAAGATTGGGGAGGTGGGGGTTGGGTTTCAGCGCTGGGGGAAGATTGTCGGAGGGGGGGGGGGTCGGCGTTTGACGCTTGCGTTCGGCGTTGCCAGGGAAGCGTGGTGGCACTGTTGTTCTAACACTTGACCGCTAGAAAATAACACAGCATTGTAGAATTACGCCAAGAAGGCACAAAGAAATTGTGTGGAATTTCATATTCAAATTCAAAAGTGTGTCGGGTTTGGGAGGTCGTGAAATGCCTAGTGCTCATTTAGACATTAGGGATTAGAAAGGCTATGTTTGGTGTCAAACTTAATTTTATATTTTAAAAAATTATTTTAAAAATTTATATTTATAAATCGTTTTTATAAGAATTAAAAATTTAATTTTTGTTTGGTAATAATTTAAAAAACTGTATTGACATATTGATGTGTTGTCACGGATCGAGACTTATCCTAGCATACTTAGGCCATTTTGAGGTATTTCCCCTTTGTAAAGTGTTATACTTAGCTTATATAGTAAGTTGTAAAGATTTTAGATTTCGATCATATATGATGTCTCCTTGTGACATAGCCAGAAAAGTGTTAACATCTATATGTAGGGGAGTGATGTTGTAAAGCTTTCAAGCAATCAATATAATCGTTTGTTGCCTTCGTTCAATCGTTTTTCCGTTAAGCGCGTCCCTATACAATTGCTTTACAACGGATCGATGAGTTCCAATTCAAATGCGACGAGTTAGGCTGACCTAGCGTTCCTTCGTACGGGTGGGAACTAGGTGCCGCACGGGTTAAGCTGCTATAAAGGCTGACCCCGTGACAAGTGGTATCAGAGCACGGTTGGTGCTAAAGTTTGGTGGAACAATCAAAATTTCGAGACGGTATAAAAATGACAAACGGAGGATCTGTTGTCATTAGTGGTGGCGACCACGAAGGCCGCGACAAGGAGCACCATGCTAAAGAACGAAGGAGAGACAAGTCCGTTTCGAGGGGAACATGTCCGCTGGAGAGTCGGCTAGCCAAATTGGAGTTGGTGTTAACCGAACAGATGGAGGTGGTCGAGTAGCATACTGAAAGCATCGAAAAGCTTGACTCAGAGGGTGAGGAAAGCTTTGGGAAGATGCAAGGGCTTCTCAACTCCGTCATGGATGACATGAACTCTCGGTTCGACGGCCTGAAGGACACTCTCACGTCCCAAATCCTGGCAATGCAAGACGAAATCAAAGAGATCAAGGCGGATTGGTCTTTCTGCAAGATGGCAGTCACCCAAGGTGGCGTTGGCGGCCATTCTAGCTCCAAAATTGACGTGCCAAAGCCTAAGACCTATGTTGGGTCAAGGAATGCGAGGGAGTTAGACAACTTCCTCTGGACTATGGAGCAATATTTCGATGCCTTAAACATTATGGACGAGGCAAAGAAGGTGAAGACCGCCTCGCTATACTTAGTCGATTCAGCTATGGTGTGGTGGAGGCGACGATGTGCCGACAAGGAGTGCGACCTATGTATCATTGACAACTGGGCGGATTTCAAGCGGGAGATCAAGACCCAGTTCTATCCCCAGAATGCGGAAGACGAGTCCCGGGCGAAACTTCAGCGCCTTACCCACAAAGGCACGGTGCGGGAGTACGTCCGTGAATTTTCCAAGCTGATATTGGAGATCCCGAATATGTCCGCGAAGGATTCACTATTTTCCTTCATGGATGGATTGCAACAATGGGCGAAATTGGAGCTGCAGCGGAGAAATG
This sequence comes from Taxillus chinensis, assembly GCA_023512835.1. Lineage (NCBI taxonomy): Eukaryota > Viridiplantae > Streptophyta > Magnoliopsida > Santalales > Loranthaceae > Taxillus > Taxillus chinensis. Next base: position 54,914,877 of record CM042092.1, read on the forward strand.
TGCAGGACCTGGCGTGGGCCATGGTGGTGGCCGAATCACTCATCGAATATAAGAAGCCGGAGAAAACCACTAGTTCTTCATCGAATTCCAAGGCGAAACGGTTCCATAAGGAGAAATGTGGGGGAGACAACCGGAGTGAAGGAAAAGGGAGACCCTTCCAACCGTCTAAGAACTTTCGCCCAAAACACTTTGCGAATAGTTCCAAGGACGGAGAGAAGCTAAGGATCTCCTATTTCCTTTGTGAAGGCCCTCACAAGGCGTTCAAGTGCCTGAAGCGCTCCAAGCTCTCCGCGATGATCAACGAAGATGAAGAGAGGAATGCGAGGGATCCACGACTTGGTTCCTTGCAACTCAATGCAATCAAGGCGAAGGTGGAGGTGCCACCATTTGGACGACAGAAGGGGCGCATGTACGTGCTCGCTAAGGCCAACAACCTTGAAACTAAGGCCTTGGTGGACACGGGTGCGACCAACAACTTCATCAAGGTCGAAGAAGCACATAGACTGGGGATAGTCTACAAGGAAGAGAAGGGCTGGCTGAAGGCGGTGAACTCCAGTGCCAGTCCAATCCATGGCGTGGCTCGAGGTGTCGAGCTAAGTATCGGCGAGTGGAGAGGCAAGATGAATCTCTCCGTGGTGTTGATGGACGACTATCTCATGGTGTTGGGGATGGAGTTCGTTGACCAGGTGCGGGCAATTCCAATTCCAAGCACCAACACATTGTGTATCATGGACGAGGGGAAGACGTGTATGGTGAAGGTAATGAGAGAGGAAGAGCTCAAGGCGAAGTCTCTTTCGGCGCTCCAACTGTCTAAAGGAGTTAGGCGACAGGAGCCAACCTTCATTGCCATGGTGAAGGAAGAATACCCAAGTGTTGGGGAGGAGCCCCCAACGGAAGTGAAGACGATCCTTGAAGAGTTTGGGGACGTTATGCTACCCGAACTCCCCAAATAACTTCCGCCAAAGCGGGAGGTAGACCACAAGATTGAGTTAGAGGCCGGTGCAAGGCCTACTGCTGCGGCGCCCTATCGGATGGCACCACCGGAGTTGGAGGACTTGTTAGATGCCGGATTCATTCGGCCATCCAAAGCGCCATTTGGAGCACCAGTGTTATTTCAAAAGAAGCACGATGGGTCGATGCGGCTATGCATTGACTATAGGGCGCTCAACAAGATCAAAGTGAAGAACAGCTACCCCATCCCACTCATATCCGACCTATTTGATCAACTTGGTGCTGCAAGATGGTTCTCAAAGCTACTTGCGGTCGGGATATTGATAAGTGCAGATAGACGAAGGTGATGAGGCAAAGACGGCGTGCGTCACAAGATATGGCTCTTACGAGTTCTTGGTGATGCCCTTTGGCCTCACAAACGCCCTTGCCACATTTTGTACATTGATGAACCGGATCTTCCAACCATACTTGGATAGATTTGTCATGGTGTACCTTGATGACATTGTCATCTATAGCAAAATCTTGGAGGAGCACAAGGCACACCTACAGTGGGTTTTCCAAATCTTAAGAGAGAACCAACTTTTCGTGAAGAAGGAGAAATATGACTTTGCAAAGAAGGAGGTGCCCTTCTTGGGTCACATCATTGGCGGCGGGAAATTAAAGATGGATAACAAGAAAGTGTTAGCCATCAAGGAATGGGAGACGCCCAAGAAAGTCCCTGAGATGCGTTCCTTCCTTGGCTTGGTTAACTACTATAGAAGATTCATCCGCGGCTATTCCCACATTGCTGCACCCTTGACGGAACTGTTGAAGAAGAACAAGACTTGGGTGTGGGATGATGCTTGCCGAGAGGCATTCGAGAAGTTGAAGCAAGCCGTGACAAACGGACTAGTGATGGCACTGCCGGACCATACAAATCCTTATGAAGTTCACATGGATGCTTCAGACTTTGCCATCAGTGGAGTTTTAATACAGGAGGGGCATCCTATAGCATATGAAAGCCAAAAACTCAATGGCACCGAACGGAGGTACGCGGTGGATGAAAAAGAGATGACGGCAGTTATGCATTGCCTTCGGGTGTGGAGGCATTATTTGCTAGGGTCCAAGTTCGTGGTGAAGATGGACAATATCGCTACGAGTTATTTCCTAACTCAAAGGAACTTAACTCCGAAGCAAGCATGGTGGCAAGGACTCCTAGCGGAATTCGACTTTGTGCTCGAGTACAAATCGGGCACAAATAATGTGGTGGCCGATGCACTAAGTCGAAGGCGGAACTTGCAGCCATTAGCCAACCACAATTCTCCCTGTGGACAAACTGAAGGAAGGAATGGAGCACGATCCATTAGCTAAGTCCTTGGTGGAATGCGTTAAGGCCGGAAAGACCTTGGGAAAGTGTTTCGATGGACTTCATTGTTTGTCTCCCAAGATCTAAAGGATGCGGTACGATCATTGTGGTGGTCGACCGATTCTCTAAGTATGAGTTTTCATTCCAGCTCCGAAGGACTGCACGACAGACGACACGGCCCGACTATTCTTTAAGTACGTGGTGAAGTACTGGGGCATTCCAAAGACAATCGTGAGCGATCGGGACTCTCGATTCACTGGGCGGTTTTGGACCGAGCTGTTCCGGATAATGGGTTCGGACTTAAACTTTTCAACAAGTTTCCACCCACAAACAGACGGCCAAACAGAACGTGTCAATGGCTTACTGGAGCTATATCTGAGGCATTACGTGAGTACCAACCAAAGAGATTGGGCTAAGTTGCTGGACATAGCCCAATTCTCGTATAACTTGCAGAAGAGCGAGTCCACGAACGAGAGCCCGTTCGAACTCGCAACTGGGCAGCAACCATTGACGCCCACTTCCATCACTCGGGGGTACACTGGAAAGAGCCCCGCGACATTCAAGTTTGCAAAAGGATGGCATGAACAAACGGATCTGGCCAGAGTATACTTGCACAAAGCGGCGAAGAAGATGAAGAAGTAGGCGGATCAACAAAGGAGGCCCTTAGAATTTTAGGAAGGAGACATGGTGATGCTCAAACTCCTTCCACGCCAAACCAAAGCACTTAGACAATTCCATAAGGGTTTGGTGTGCCGTTATGAGGGGCCTTTCAAAGTACTTAAGAGATTTGGGAAAGTCTCATACAAACTGGACCTCCTGACTAGCTTACAAAGGCATTCGGTGTTCCACGTTAGTTTGCTCAAGCCTTACCATGAAGACTTGGAAGATACGAGCGGACAGCGGGCGGTGCGGACACCATTAGCATCAACGGGCAAGACCTACGACAAAGAGATAGAGAAAATCCACTCTCGTAGAGTCGTGCCAAGAAGGGGCGTAGATCCAGGCCGGGTGGAGTACTACGTCCAATGGAAGAACAGGCCGGTTGAAAAGGCAAGTTGGGAGAAGAAAGAGGATCTGGGGCAATTCTCCAAAGATATTGAAGAGTACTGGGAAGAAATCGAACGCTACATCCAACAGTTCGACGAGTTCGAGGAAGCCGAAGATGCAACGAGGACGCTGCGAAATTGGGTGGGGGAGAATGTCACGGACCGAAGCTTATCCTAGCATACTTAGGCCATTTTGGGGTATTTCCCCTTTGTAAAGTGTTGTACTTAGCTTATAGAGTAAGTTGTAGAGATTTTAGATTTCGATCATATATGATGTCTCCTGGTGACATAGCCAGAAAAGTATTAACATTTATATGTAGGGGAGTGATGTTGTAAAGCTTTCAAGCAATCAATACAATCATTGGTTGCCTTCGTTCAATTGTTTTTCCGTTAAGCGCTTCCCTACACAATTGCTTTACAACAGATCGATGGGTTCCGATCCAAATGCGACGAGTTAGGCTGACCTAGCGTTCCTTCGTATGGGTGGAAACTAGGTGCCGCATGGGTTAAGCTGCTATAAAGGCTAATCCCGTGACAAGTGCACGAACGTGTCCATTGGTAGCGGAGACACCGACATCGCAGCGAATAAATCAGGGGGAAGGGGGTTGCCGGCTGTTGCAGGAGGAGTCGCCACTTGTCGGGGGCTCGCTGGACGTCGTCGAAGAGGTCGCCGAGCGTTGTGGGAGCAGATTCAGGTGTTGGGGGAGTCGCCAGCCATTGCGGGAGAAGTCTTCAGCCGTTGCGGGGAGCAGATCCAGGCAACACAGAAGTCGCTGGCCATCACAGTGGGAGGAGGTTGCGCATGAGGGGGGGAAAAGGGGGGGATTGAGCAGCGGTGGAGGATTGTGCAGCGTAGGGAAAGATCGATCGAGCAACAGTGGCGACATGGGCAGGTTCACGTAAATGAGATTTAATGTCGTCATTTTTTGTTTTTAAAATTAAAAAATTATTATCAGACAATTCGATGACCTCATTTTTTGTTTTTAAATACAGAAAAACTTGAAAAACGTTCCACGCCAAACGCAGCCTTGGAAGAACCCAGCAACATATAATAAGGCAAGTGACAGCACGTGAACAAAGCCTTATCATCATCGTATTATCATTATCATTATTATTATTACTATTATTATTATTATTATTATTATTATTATTTAGCGTCTGCTCGGCTTCACCAGATGGCGCCCTCTCTCGCTTAATGGCGGACAAACCAAGCAGAGCTCTGGTTCTGTACGGAGATGGATTAGCGCGTTCCCTGAATCCATCTCACGCCCATCTTCACTCGCTTGCTCTCCGAGGATTTTGTGGCTTCTTGTCCCTCCCTCAGCCCCCTCCTTCAGGTTTGCACCATTCCTCCCTCTCCTTGTTGACGGAGATGGTTCTGGTTGCTTTATTCTTGTTCTTTTTTTCTGTTTTGGAACACTTCACCGAAAAACTATCACGGGTCTTCTTCAAAACCTGTTATATTAATCGAATATGTTCAATATATTCTTCGAAATGTCTAATTCTGTCTCTTGGTTGTAAGTTGTCACCACGTATGATAATTATTTTTTCTTAATTACAGATGTCTGTTTTGACCTAATTTTTTGGGTGATTTTTTTTTAGCTTTAGTTGTTGTAGTGTTGAAATCTCTGTGCGCGATTCTCTACCGAAGTTGTACAGCACACGGGTCTTATGATCTTATGCTCCGTGCCCTGCGATGTCTTGTGTTGGGGTTAATTGAATTAGTTTGATTTGCAGAAACTGGGATGATAATGTGGTCGTAGAATTTACAAAACTATTAGATTCATCGGAAGTTTATCTCAAAGTGAGAAATGGTGTGGTGTTTATGAGTTTTGGCCTCATGACCGGAAATGATTATATATTTATCTTTGGTTTTGGTTTTCAGACCGGATGTGATACAGATGAACCAGAACTTCAGAAGATGTCAGGAACTGCTACCATACGGGAGAGGTTTCAACCCATCTGGTTTCATGCAGATTTTATTGTGAGTGATGTCATTTCTGATGATTATGTAGGCCTTCATGCTCAGATTTGTTTACTCCACTTCAGGTTCATGGGAATGAAAGCTGCTCTAATCACAAACAATTCCAAAATAAAATTTGTTGGACTTACAGTTGGCTGCTAGGTGTTTCAACTCCATGAGTTTTGCAAGACTGAAGAGCCCCTTGATACTGTGTCCTCTAAACTACTCAAGTTGCTGGGCTTTCTGGAAGTGAAGGCATTAGAGAATAACCAGTTTGATTTGGTCTTTCTACATATTGGATGTCGTGAAAAGACACATGAACAAAAAGATAAAACCAGTACTAGGGAAATAGATTATGTTAATAGCCTAGTTGGTGCCATAATGCAAGTAGCTCGACCAAGAACTGAAACCAGCTCCCGTCCCCACCTGTCTTTTGTGATGAGCTTTGAAGCAATTTCAGAAGAGGATGAGTCTTCTTTATCGGTTTTGATTGATAAAAGCGAGGAAAATACTGATCTTTCATCACTTTTCCCTTGGCAAAGTTACATGATGAAAGGTAGTCATCTGCGGGAGAACACTAGGCAAGTATGTTGGCTATTTTGGTTATTAACATCCCCATAATTTTATTTTATTATTTATTTTCACCCTAACATGACATGAAGTCTTGAATCTTGACTGATATTTTGATCAGTAGGTACCATTGCCCGATGCTAATAGCACAATGGCAGGATGGTGTTACCCGTAAGGATATGGCCAACACATTTTCTTTCAAAGAGTTCAAGGAGGTACTTGTAGTTAGGTGGTGTAATGAAAGTCATGCAAATTTTACTAATGTTATAACTGCTGTCTCCCCATACAACATAATTGAAAAGACACGACAACGCCTATAAAATCTCGTAAGCATAGTATTCATTAACACTGTTTCAGTAATAGTGGTGACAATGAGAGCAAACACACATAATGGCTACGTATGTGGCGTCCATGTTGGCTGTTGGCAGTGTTTTTTCTCCCTCTTTTTCAATCAATAGTTGTGCAGTTGAAAATTTACTTTCAGATTTTGATTTTTTTGGGTTTACTTCTGAGTATGTGATTGTTTGGCAGAGTTGTACAACTTTGTAATATTGTGTTCTTCTTCGACCCATACAGAACAGTGGAAATCTCACAATACCAGCAGATAGGTTTTTGCACGAGGTGGCATTCAAGCTCTGGAAAGCCCACAAGTATCGTGCGTGAGATAGCCTCTTGCAAAAGTGATTATTTTGGTGAGACTAATTAGCAAAAAAGAAAACGACTATTTGGTTGTGATAAATAATTGGCTTGCCCAGTTGCCCCCAGTAAGCATATAGCTTGAGAGGAGAAAAGTGGAGTCTTTCCATCTGACTTGCATCTGTCACATGTTGCCGCAATGCTCTTGCCAACTCAGTTTTCCTATAACGGGACCATTTTACTTGTGGTGATGTGCGCATTGCTGTCACTGCTATCTAACAATAAATATTTGACATGTCACTGTAACCGGCACCTTTCATCTTTACGGCCTACCATTGTTGCTCTGTCTAGTCCGGTGAACCTGAAAGGATTGATGCATCTGTTAAAAACAGCGGGGGCTGCTGGTGAGTCCCCTAAACAAATATGTATCCAACCAAGCTGCGGAAAAATATGCCTGTCGCAGACAATTGGTGAAGGCTGATGTGGCCACAATTGGTGAAGGCTGATGTGGCCATTGAAAATTATTTTATTCTTCAACACTTAAAGGATCGGTATCTAATTTGTGTGGTAGGACTTGAATGATTTGTAAATAATTTTGGAGTTATTTTGTTACTCATGAGAATAATTATTTTGTCACTCCTTTTCTCTTTAAAAGGGGATTATGTGTGTGGATTGTTGCTTAATTGTTAAAATGCATATACAGCTCAACTTTGAAAATTATGCCTATTGTACTTTAACATCCTACTTTGAGAAGTTTGTATGTTTATGGAAATCCTCTTTTAATAGATTTCTTATTGAACCATTACTTGTGTTTCATTGTCGGTTTTTTAAAACTGGTGAACTATTTCAATACAATTTGTAGCATACCGGCTTATCCCTTGGCTCCACATTCCTAGCCATGGTGGTTGTGTGGTTATCTAGGGCAAGCATTTGTTTACCTATAAACAATCTAGTGCTATTTATGAGAATACTATGATAACTTAGTTTTTGTTTGGAAATCCTTTTCGTAAGTATCGTATTGTAGCACTTGAATTTCCTTGTTGGTGTTTAAAGCTAATGAACTATTTCAACAGTGAAGAAGAGTGAACCCAGGCAAAATATTTTCTCCAATGTCCCTTTTGGACTTAAAACATGCCTTTTTTCCTTAGCCTTTTACCACTTTTATTTGTTTTATTTTTATTTTACATATAACGCTTTCCTCATTCAGGTAGTGGTTGTTGTGGGCTCAAAATGTCTTAGTTTAACTAAAGTTGATTTGGTCAAAAATAGAATTACAAAGTAGTGAGGTGTTAGAACATGTTTATTATTATTTATTAACGAATTGAATCGAATATGAGTCTTATATTATTGTTCATGAATCGTTCATGAATATTTATGAATGTTTATAAATATAATTATAAAATCATAAAAATTTAAAAAAAAATTTACACCGTAAACTTATTCAAAAAAGTATAATTAATTAACTATTATATTATGTTATTTTTGTTTAATATGTTTGAATAATTATTATATGTAATTCATGAAAATATTATAATAATAGTAATAATAAATAAATAAATTTAAAAAATATATTTTTATTTAATAATAATATAAAAATATATGCTTATTAAATTATATTTAATAAAATAACTTTTATACATATTAATTGATTTATTAATTTCTCATTCGCAAATAATTTTTATGAACACGAACGATATTTATGAACTGTTTGTGAATGTTCGCGAACATTTTCACAAATATAACAATAGTGTTCGCGAACTGTTCACGAACGAACATAAATGATCTTACCAAACTGAATGTGAACTTGTTCATGAACATTTGGTTTATTTACAGCCCTAATCAGAAATATAAATATTTGATAGGGAATATGTTTCTACTTAATAATGTTAAAAAAATGCGATTCAATCAACAAATACTAAATGGTTGATTTAGTCAACCCATACTTTCATACATTCAAAGACATCGATACCCTTTCTGCTCTCTCCTCCGCGCTCACATCTTTTGCACAGTGGAACTAATCACAGTAGTTTTTCTAGCTTTAAGAGCACCAACATTGGTTTCATCAAGCCAATACCAAATTTTGATGAAAAAACTACTTTTTTTTTTAATAAATTTGATGATTTTTTTTTTAAATTTTCACATTGGATTCACCAAAACAAACTCTTTTTCTCTCCCACCCGGCATCCATCCCCTCACCCCCTTCTTCCTGTCCGGTAACGTCAACTCCACCCTCGGCGAGACCCATCTCCCCTCCCCCTACCTAGCGACGTCAACCCCACCTTCAGTGACACCCATCCCTCTCCCCATCATCGACCCACCCCACCTCGGTGTCGTCCCCCTCTCCCCTGGCATCATACCCCTCTGCCCCACCCCACTGGTGTCGACCCACCCCCGAGTGTCATTTTCCCTATGTGGTGACGAGATAGGACACCAAACCGAAGACCCGTTGTGCTTGGCAGAAGACTCAAAGACCTGTTGCGCAAATAGAAGCCCCATTGATGACGCTATAATGGCTAAAAGTCAGATATTTAGCGTTTAATGAGACAGATGTAGATATTTTTTGTTTAAAATCATCAAAATTTGAATTTACATCAGTCTTTAGCGAGACTGATACCAGTGCTCTAAGCACTATCTCTACCATTACCTTCCATCAGCATGGAGTGGATCGCCACAATGTTGGACTATCCCTCGCCAAATTGCCAAACACCACAACTCCATTGTTGGCGTACGTGAACAACAAAATAAAGGAGTAACACTTCTCCCCAAGGAGGTCCTATTCCCAGGGATGACAACGGGGCAAATTGGGACCGAATAGTGAGTGACCCGATCCCTCCCCGAACATGTAAAATAAATAGTCAAACCTGCCCCGCCCCGCCCTGAAATTCAGATGATAGAACACTACCCCGCCCCGCCTGATCACGATCATAGATTATTGACCTGACCCGACTTGACCCTATTTAACAATTATTATTCCAGTTAAATTAAATATGTAACATATAACATTTATAGGAAATCAACAAACCATCCATCAAAACATTAATAATAACCATCCAAAAACTCAAATGAAACAATAATTCATACAAACCATTAATAAAAATCAAATACAAAACAATAAAATGAAGTATAGCTTTAAACATCCAAGTACCCAACCACTAAAACCAACAAAATACAAAAGGCACATCCATTTGTTCAATTTATCCAACTTTCGTTTTCATAATAATCATTCAAGATACTTTGAATGTCCATATCTTCTTGTTTTATAGATTGTAAGTCCTAAAGTGAGTCTAGAGGGGGGGGGGGGGGTGAATAGACTCTTTTCGCGGAAGCTAAGACTGTAAGATGGAGAATGAATGTCCAAGTGATGATTATGATATGAGTATTGATTGAGAAGAAGATAATATGGTGTATGAGTGATTATTGACTATCTAACAAATCTAAGATGAGAGTTAATACTATAGACAGGATAGACCTCAGATATTTAATGAATATTCCTACGAATGTCAATATGAAGAGATTTACTCTGTTTGGAATGTTGTAAGATAGATTTTGATTGTGGATTAACAACACAGGGAGTAGACTCGATGATAGATGCTGGATCTGTTTGAACAAGAAAGTATGATGAATCATTCAAGGGTGTTCTTGTTCTTTGATCAACGTGGCGCACAACACTTGGAACAAGTCTCTTAGAGTCTCTCACTCTTGCATTGGAACTCTTTTGATTCTGTCAGAGTTATTTCTTTAATGCGTATCAGAATTCTATATCATGTGTTTTGTGTTCCTTGGTTTTTGTAAGAGTTTGACTCATATCATCGTTAAGCGTGTGAGAGATATATTTAAAGGTTATAGTGCATGTGCGCCTTGTCGTCCATCCCGACATTCTGATTTCCGGCCACTTAAAATGCAAAAATACAGGGGATGGGTTGATCTGCTCTGATTCTGCAGATCTGTTGCCCATGCTGCGTATTGCATGCCCATACTGGTACAGTCGATCTTGGCCATTCATTTGTCGATGGTGGTTGACATTCATTAGTGCGATAATAAATGCACTCAACTGCTATGAACGGCGCAGGCTTACTGTACAAATCTTACCTGAAGATATCACTAAGTAAGATGCTTAAGGTTATGAGTTTGCCTTGAAGGTCTGGTGACTCGAAGATTTACCTCGAAGTTTTGGGTCAAGCCTCTCTTAGTGTACAATGGTATTCGAGCTACGACAGCATTACCTCCTACGAGTCTTCGACTCTATGTCTTTGAGTCTCCGAGGATGGCAGATTACAGGTTGGCTTAAGTCTAATGATTCACTCCGTAAAGTGAGTCTTCAACTCTTCAAGTCTCCGACCATTGCTGCGACTCTTCGAGTGACTCTTATATTGAGCATTCATAGCCTATGCCTGTTATCTTAGCTGTGAGTCTTCGACTCTATTTCTTCAAGTCACTCAGTTTGCTTTGAAGGGCTAAGAAGGATCTTCGACCCTGTGAGTCTATGACTCTTCGAGTCTCCGATACTCACTATCAATGCTTAGCCTGTCGTTGTTGGATGATTGCAAACTAAGTTTCCGTTTCTTTGAGTCTTCGACTCTACGACTCCAACTCTTCAGCTACAACTCTGTTTTTAAGGTCTACGGGTCTCGGTCTTATTTATGAGCTGACAATTTCATTTGATTAACTGTCTATGACTCTTCAAGTCTCAGTTACAATTTCTTTTGTCAGTCTATGTAGTTGTGAGACCTAAGTTCTTTGACCTTCGAGTCTGCGAATCTCCACACGTTTTGTAGTTGACAAATTCTACTTGTGTCTTCAACTCTTCGACCCTTTGAGTGTACGAGTCTACTTATTAATTTATGTTTTGTCAATTGTTATTGTGGCATCTTTGGGGACTCTTCAGTTTTGCATTTTTCTGGTTTTCGAGTCAACTTATGTTTTGTCACTTTTAAGTTACGACTGTTCGACTGTTCGAGTCTACGAGTCTTTTATCATTTAGACTAATGACAGTTTTACTCTTCTACGAAACCCCCCACCCACTAGTTCTCTAATTATAAATAAGAAGCACATATTAAAAGTGTGTATAATTTGAAAGTCCTAGTCCTTACATATATATATATATATACATCCAATCTTTAAGTTATAACGCTTTCTTCCATGCTATTTGTCAGTCCCAAAGTGAGTTTAGAGGGGGGGGGGGGGAATAGACATTTTTCGTGCGGAAGCTAATGAATAATAGTGGGTAGAGGTATACAAATGATGACTGTAATATGATATTTATGAAGAAGAGGACAAGATTGTTTATGAGTGTTTATGAGCTATCAAACAGATCTGAGATGAATAAATATTCTTGAAGTGATAGACCTTAGATGTAGAGAGAATATTCCAACAGATGTCAATATATAGAGATTAATATCATTTGGAATGTTTTTAAGATAGATTGATTGTGAAAGAACAACGTAAAGATTGAACAAAATGATTGTGCTGGATCTTTGAACAAGAATTGTTATATGATTCTTCACAGTTTTTCTCTTTAGCGTTAGAACTCTTGTGTGAATTCTGCAAAAGTTATTTCTTCAATGCATGTCAGAATTATATATATATATATATATATTTAGAGTTCCAAGTCCTCGCTTTTTGTGAGAGTAGATATAATGACCCAAGTCTCCCGTAGCACGATATTATGCAGTTCGGGGCCCAAGCCCAATCCCCAGCTTTTATTCTTGCAAGTGCCACACAAGCACCCCAAAAGGCCTTATGTTAGGAGAGGTCTCCATGGCCTCTTAAGAGACACACTTTATTCTCCTCCCCAGCCAATGTGGGACTTGCAAAGTCCTCATACTCCACAATCCACCCCCCCTTAGGAGGCTCATATTCCCGTGAGACTATGGCACACCAACCCGGTCCCTAGCTCGATACCATCCGTAACAACCCAAGTTTCTCGTAGCATGATATTGTTCGGCTCAGGGCCCAAGCCCAATCCCCGATTTTGTTCTTGGCGATGTCACACAGGCACCCTAAAAGGCTTTATGCTAGGAGAGGTCTCTACGCCCTCTTAAGAGGCACAATTCGTTCTCCTCCCGGGATAAGTTTTTTTGCATTAGCTTGAATCTACTAGAAGAATATCTCTATTTTATAGTAGTACTTTGTTTAAAATAACGCACATATTAGCTAAGTATATTTTCATGCACACAAGTATGTGTATAAAAGACTCAATATACATAGACATCCCTAGAAAATATTCTTGGAACCGAATTTTTCGGGCTAGGTGTAGCATTGGAGACTTCTCGAAAAATACTTTTCTTTAATTGTCTGCGGATGTGGATGTAAAGACTCATATTTGGGTAGTGTTGAGAGATAGTCATTATATGAGAATGTAACTATTTGGATGATAGTGTAGTCGTCGATGTGAGCATTTTAATAGTACTTGGGCCCGATATTGGGTCGGGGCCTTGAGTGGCCCGATTGTTGACTTTTCGGGGGTTTATTGGTTGACTTTGCTTTTGAGTGGTCATTTGAGTGTGATAATATCGAATAGTATTGTGCTCGTCATTTTGAGCGTTTTGACTATAATTTGATTCAATTTGGAGTTCGAGACCTTGAAGGTCAATTATTGGGTTGAGAGGTCAATTATTGACTGGGTCAATTAAGTAGTCAATGATCGCGTAAATATAAATAGAATGAAAAGTAAGAGCTTTCACTTTATCTGCTATCATATTTGTGCATTTTGCAGAGAGAGCTTGGAAGCTTGAAGCCTTGGTGATTTGGGGCGATTTGGGTTCGTAGAGCTCAAAGAATCACTCCAGGTATGTGTTCTTGAACTTTTTATCTTGATTCTGTCTTTGGTATGCATGAATTTGTCATAATTTATGGAATTAAGCATGAACCCTAGGTTTTGGGGGAAATCCAATTTTGGGTTAGATCTAATGGTTTAATATAAGATCTGTGGTTAAGAACTGATTGATATCAGTTTGGATATGTGTTTCTGTGATCTGGGGTTGTTTAACTGCGTATTCCATGAGGGCTGAGAAGTTAACCATAAAAATTTGGATTTAGATCTAGATTTCTGGAAATCTGTAATTATGTGAGTATTTCGTTATTCCGTGCGGTTTATAGCCGTTCGAAGACGCATTTTGAGGTAGATATTGTAGTACAGTTGCATAAAACGTGTGTTTGGGAGCGCCTGGAGGTCGCTGGGTTGATTCCAGACGAAGAACAGGAAAAAACAACGATGAACAAGTACCTTGTGTTACGACCCAAGCGTGGTGGTGCTGGCGGGACGTTTCTCAGTGGCACGATTCAGGAATGTATTCGTGCTACGTAAAGGAGAGGGGTTAGTTGAAAGCGTAGATGGTGCGCAGCGAAGGTTCCGGCGGTTCGTGGAGGAAAACGGATGGAACCCCTTCGGAGTTCGGATGTGCCGACCCGGTTGAATGCGGGGAGCACGTCGCTAGTCGAGGACTTGACGTTGAAGAAGGGATTTGGCCATCCTTACACAAATTGGTCGTCTACGTGTGCTTTAACCCTTAAAGGATAAACTTAGTGAACCGTGGATAGAGAAGCTAAGTGTCGCAATGGGTTGAGAGGCGCAGGAAACTTGACCCCGTGACAAGTGGTATCAGAGCCCGGTTTGGTGCTAAGTTCGGTGGAACAATCAAAAATTTCAAGACGGTGTGAAAATGACAAATGGAGGATCCATTTTTATTAGTGCTGGTGGGCACGAAGGCCGCGAGAAGGAACAAACCGCTAAGGAACGGAGGAGAGATAAGTCCGTTTCGAGGGAAACATATCCGCTGGAGAGTCAGTTAGCCAAATTGGAGTTGGCGTTAGCCGAACAGATGGAGGTGGTCGAGGAGCACACCGAAAGCATCGAAAAGCCGGACTCGAGAGGGTGAGGAAAGCTTTGGGAGGATGCAAGGGCTTCTTAACTCCGTTATGGATGACATGAATTCTTGATTCGAGGGCTTGAAGGGTTCTCTCATGTCCCAAATCTTGGCGATGCAAGAGGAGATCAAAGAGATCAAGGCGGATTGGTCTCTATGCAAGATGGCGGTCACCCAAGGTGGCGTTGGCGGCCATTCCAGCTCCAAAATCGACGTGCCAAAACCTAAGACCTATGCTGGGTCAAGGAATGCGAGGGAGTTAGACAACTTCCTCTGGACCATGGAGTAATATTTCGATGCCTTGAACATTGTGGACGAAGCAAAGAAGGTGAAAACCGCCCCGCTATACTTAGTCGATTCGGCTATGGTGTGGTAGAGGCAACGATATGCCGACAAGGAGTGCGGCCTATGTATTATCGACAATTGGGAGGATTTCAAGCGGGAGATCAAGGCCCAATTCTATCCCTAGAATGCAGAGAATGAGTCCCGGGCGAAACTTCGGCGCCTTACCCATAAAGGCACGGTGCGGGAGTACGTCCGCAAATTTTTGGAGCTGATATATGAGATCCCAGACATGTCCACGAAGGATTCCTTATTTTCCTTCATGGACGGATTGCAGTAATGGGCGAAGCTAGAGTTGCAGCGGAGGAATGTGCAGGACCTGGCGTCGACCATGGCGGTGGCCGAATCACTCATCGAATACAAGAAGCCGGAGAAGACCACCAGCTCTTCATCGACTTCCAAGGCGAACAGGTTCCACAAGGAGAAACGTGGGGGAGACAACCAAAGTGAAGGAAAAGGGAGACTCTTCCAACCGTCTAAGGACTTTTGCCCAAAACCTTTCGTGAATAGTTCCAAGGATGGGGAGAAGCCAATGATCTCCTGTTTCCTTTGTGAAGGCCCTCACAAAGCGTTTGAGTGCCCGAAGCGCTCCAAGCTCTCCGCGATGATCGAGCTAAGTATCGGCGAGTGGAGAGGCAAGGTGAATCTCTCCGTAGTGTCAATGGACGATTATCCCATGGTGCTGGGGATGGAGTTCGTTGACCAAGTGCGGGCAATTCCAATTCCAAGCACCAACACGATGTGCATCATGGAGGAGGGAAAGACATGCATGGTGAAGGTAATGAGGGAGGACGAGCTCAAGGCGAAGTCTCCTTTGGCGCTCCAACTGTCCAAAGGAGTTAGGCGACAGGAGCCAACCTTCATTGCCATGGTGAAGGAAGAATGCCAAAGTGTTGGGGAGGAGCCCCCAACTGAAGTGAAGACGGTCCTTGAAGAGTTTGGGGATGTTATGCCACCCGAACTCCCCAAACAACTCTGCCAAGCGGGAGGTGGACCACAAGATCGAGTTAGAGGCCGGTGCAAGGCCTACTGCTGCGGTGCCCTATCGGATGGCACCACCGGAGTTGGAGGAACTTCGGAAACAATTGAAGGACTTGTTAGATGCCGGGTTTATTCGGCCATCCAAAGCGCCATTTGGAGCACCGATGTTGTTTCAAAAGAAGCACGATGGATCGATGCGGCTATGCATTGACTATAGGGCGCTTAACAAGATCAAAGTGAAGAACAGCTACCCCATCCCACTCATATCTGACCTATTTGATCAACTTGGTGCTGCAAGATGGTTCTCAAAGCTAGACTTGCGGTCGGGATATTGACAAGTGCGGATAGATGAAGGTGATGAGGCAAAGAGGGTGTGCGTCACAAGATATGGCTCTTACGAGTTCTTGGTGATGCCCTTTGGCCTCACAAACGCCCCCGCCACATTCTGTACATTGATGAACCGGATCTTCCAACCATACTTGGATAGATTCGTCGTGGTGTACCTTGATGAGATTGTCGTCTATAGCAAAATCTTGGAGGAACACAAGGCACACCTACAGTGGGTTTTCCAAATCTTAAGGGAGAACCAACTTTTCGTGAAGAAGGAGAAATGTGACTTTGCAAAGAAGAAGGTGCCCTTCTTGGGTCACATCATTGGCGCGGGAAATTAAAGATGGATAACAAGAAAGTGTTAGCCATCAAGGAATGGGAGACGCCCAAGAAAGTCCCTGAGATGCGCTCCTTCCTTGGCTTGGTTAACTACTATAGAAGATTCATCCGCGGCTATTCCCACATTGCCGCACCCTTGACTGGAACTATTGAAGAAGAACAAGACTTGGGTGTGGGATGATGCTTGCCGAGAGGCATTCGAGAAGTTGAAGCAAGCCGTGACAAACGGACCGGTGATGGCCAGCTGCCGGACCATACAAAGCCTTATGAAGTTCACATGGATGCTTCAGACTTTGCCATCGGTGGAGTTTTAATGCGGGAGGGGCATCCTGTAGCATATGAAAGCCGAAACTCAATGGCACCGAACGGAGGTACACAGTGCATGAAATGGAGATCTCGGTCGTTATGCATTGCCTTCGGGTGTGGAGGCATTACTTGCTAGGGTCCAAGTTCATGGTGAAGACGGACAATATTGCTACGAGTTATTTCGTAACTCAAAGGAACTTAACTCGAAGCAAGCACGGTGGCAAGGACTCCTAGCGGAATTTGACTTTGTGCTCGAGTACAAACCGGGTACAAATAATGTGGTGGCCGATGCACTAAGTTGGAAGGCGGAACTTACAGCCATTAGCTAATCACAATTCCCCCTGGTGGACAAATTGAAGGAAGGAATGGAGCACGACCCATTAGCCAAGTCCTTGGTGGAATGCGTCAAAACTGGGAAGACACGACGATTTTGGCTAAGGGATGATTTGCTCCATACTCGAGGGGAACGGGTGTACGTTCTCAAATGGGAAAGTTTGAGGAGAGACATCCTCAAAAAATGTCACGACTCGTGGTGGGTTGGCCATCCCGGAGTCGATCCACGGGTGCGACCAACAACTTCATCAAGGTCGAAGAAGCACATGGGTGGGGATAGTCTACCAGGAAGAGAAGGGCTGGCGAAGGCGGTGAACTCCAGTGCCGGTCCAATCCATGGCGTGGCTCGAGGTGTCGAGCTAAGTATCGGCGAGTGGAGAGGCAAGATGAATCTCTCCGTGGTGTTGATGGACGACTATCTCATGGTGTTGGGGATGGAGTTCGTTGACCAAGTGCGGGCAATTCCAATTCCAAGCACCAACACATTGTGTATCATGGACGAGGGGAAGACGTGTATGGTGAAGGTAATGAGAGAGGAAGAGCTCAAGGCGAAGTCTCTTTCGGCGCTCCAACTGTCTAAAGGAGTTAGGCGACAGAGCCAACCTTCATTGCCATGGTGAAGGAAGAATACCCAAGTGTTGGGGAGGAGCCCCCAACGGAAGTGAAGACGATCCTTGAAGAGTTTGGGGACGTTATGCTACCCGAACTCCCCAAATAACTTCGCCAAAGCGGGAGGTAGACCACAAGATTGAGTTAGAGGCCGGTGCAAGGCCTCACGCTGGCGGCGCCCATCGGATGGCACCACCGGAGTTGGAGGACTTGTTAGATGCCGGATTCATTCGGCCATCCAAAGCGCCATTTGGAGCACAGTGTTATTTCAAAAGAAGCACGATGGGTCGATGCGGCTATGCATTGACTATAGGGCGCTCAACAAGATCAAAGTGAAGAAACATTACCCCATCCCACTCATATCCGACCTATTTGATCAACTTGGTGCCGCAAGATGGTTCTCAAAGCTACTTGCGGTCGGGATATTGATAAGTGCGGATAGACGAAGGTGATGAGGCAAAGACGGCGTGCGTCACAAGATATGGCTCTTACGAGTTCTTGGTGATGCCCTTTGGCCTCACAAACGCCCTTGCCACATTTTGTACATTGATGAACCGGATCTTCCAACCATACTTGGATAGATTTGTCATGGTGTACCTTGATGACATTGTCATCTATAGCAAAATCTTGGAGGAGCACAAGGCACACCTACAGTGGGTTTTCCAAATCTTAAGAGAGAACCAACTTTTCGTGAAGAAGGAGAAATATGACTTTGCAAAGAAGGAGGTGCCCTTCTTGGGTCACATCATTGGCGGCGGGAAATTAAAGATGGATAACAAGAAAGTGTTAGCCATCAAGGAATGGGAGACGCCCAAGAAAGTCCCTGAGATGCGTTCCTTCCTTGGCTTGGTTAACTACTATAGAAGATTCATCCGTGGCTATTCCCACATTGCCGCACCCTTGACGGAGCTGTTGAAGAAGAACAAGACTTGGGTGTGGGATGATGCTTGCCGAGAGGCATTCGAGAAGTTGAAGCAAGCCGTGACAAACGGACTAGTGATGGCCTCGCCGGACCATACAAATCCTTATGAAGTTCACATGGATGCTTCGGACTTTGCCATCAGTGGAGTTTTAATACAGGAGGGGCATCCTATAGCATATGAAAGCCAAAAACTCAATGGCACCGAACGGAGGTACGCGGTGCATGAAAAGAGATGACGGCGGTTATGCATTGCCTTCGGGTGTGGAGGCATTATTTGCTGGGGTCCAAGTTCGTGGTGAAGATGGACAATATCGCTACGAGTTATTTCCTAACTCAAAGGAACTTAACTCCGAAGCAAGCATGGTGGCAAGGACTCCTAGCGGAATTCGACTTTGTGCTCGAGTACAAATCGGGCACAAATAATGTGGTGGCCGATGCACTAAGTCGAAGGCGGAACTTGCGGCCATTAGCCAACCACAATTCTCCCCTGTGGACAAAGCGAAGGAAGGAATGGAGCACGATCCATTAGCTAAGTCCTTGGTGGAATGCGTTAAGGCCGGAAAGACCTTGGGAAAGTGTTTCGATGGACTTCATTGTTTGTCTCCCAAGATCTAAAGGATGCGGTACGATCATTGTGGTGGTCGACCGATTCTCTAAGTATGAGTTTTCATTCCAGCTCCGAAGGACTGCACGACAGACGACACGGCCCGACTATTCTTTAAGTACGTGGTGAAGTGCAGGGCATTCCAAAGACAATCGTGAGCGATCGGGACTCTCGATTCACTGGGCGGTTTTGGACCAAGCCGTTCCTAGATAATGGGTTCGGACTTAAACTTTTCAACAAGTTTCCACCCACAAACAGACGGCCAAACGGAACGTGTCAATGGCTTACTGGAGCTATATCTGAGGCATTACGTGAGTACCAACCAAAGAGATTGGGCTAAGTTGCTGGACATAGCCCAATTCTCGTATAACTTGCAGAAGAGCGAGTCCACGAACGAGAGCCCGTTCGAACTGCATGGCTGGGCAGCAACCATTGACGCCCACTTCCATCACTCAGGGGGTACACCGGAAAGAGCCCCGCGACATTCAAGTTTGCAAAAGGATGGCATGAACAAACGGATCCGGCGAGTATACTTGCACAAAGCGGCGAAGAAGATGAAGAAGTAGGCGGATCAACAAAGGAGGCCCTTAGAATTTTAGGAAGGAGACATGGTGATGCTCAAACTCCTTCCACGCCAAACCAAAGCACTTAGACAATTCCATAAGGGTTTGGTGTGCCGTTATGAGGGGCCTTTCAAAGTACTTAAGAGATTTGGGAAAGTCTCATACAACCTGGACCTCCCGACTAGCTTACAAAGGCATTCGGTGTTCCACGTTAGTTTGCTCAAGCCTTACCATGAAGACTTGGAAGATACGAGCGGACAGCGGGCGGTGCGGACACCATTAGCATCAACGGGCAAGACCTACGACAAAGAGATAGAGAAAATCCACTCTCGTAGAGTCGTGCCAAGAAGGGGCGTAGATCCAGGCCGGGTGGAGTACTACGTCCAATGGAAGAACAGGCCGGTTGAAAAGGCAAGTTGGGAGAAGAAAGAGGATTGGGGCAATTCTCCAAAGATATTGAAGAGTCTGGGAAGAAATCGAACGCTACATCCAACGGTTCGACGAGTTCGAGGAAGCCGAAGATGCAACGAGGACGCCGCGAAATTGGGTGGGGGAGAATGTCACGGACCGAAGCTTATCCTAGCATACTTAGGCCATTTTGGGGTATTTCCCCTTTGTAAAGTGTTGTACTTAGCTTATAGAGTAAGTTGTAGAGATTTTAGATTTCGATCATATATGATGTCTCCTGGTGACATAGCCAGGAAAAGTATTAACATTTATATGTAGGGGAGTGATGTTGTAAAGCTTTCAAGCAATCAATACAATCATTGGTTGCCTTCGTTCAATTGTTTTTCCGTTAAGCGCTTCCCTACACAATTGCTTTCACAGGATCGATGGGTTCCGATCCAAATGCGACGAGTTAGGCCGACCTAGCGTTCCTTCGTATGGGTGGAAACTAGGTGCCGCATGGGTTAAGGCTGCTATAAAGGCTAATCCCGTGACAAGTGCACGAACGTGTCCATTGGTAGCGGAGACACCGACATCGCGCCGAATAAATCGGGGGGAAGGGGGTTGCGTCGTTGCAGGAGGAGTCGCCACTTGTCGGGGGCTCGCCGGACGTCGTCGAAGAGGTCGCCGAGCGTTGTGGGGAGCAGTCAGGTGTTGGGGGAGTCGCCGGCCATTGCGGGAGAAGTCTTCAGCCGTTGCGGGGAGCAGATCCAGGCAACACAGAAGTCGCTGGCCATCACAGTGGGAGGAGGTTGCGCATGAGGGGGGGAAAAGGGGGGATTGAGCAGCGGTGGAGGATTGTGCAGCGTAGGGAAAGATCGATCGAGCAACAGTGGCGACATGGGCAGGTTCACGTAAATGAGATTTAATGTCGTCATTTTTTGTTTTTAAAATTAAAAAATTATTATCAGACAATTCGATGACCTCATTTTTTGTTTTTAAATACAGAAAAACTTGAAAAACGTTCCACGCCAAACGCAGCCTTGGAAGAACCCAGCAACATATAATAAGGCAAGTGACAGCACGTGAACAAAGCCTTATCATCATCGTATTATCATTATCATTATTATTATTACTATTATTATTATTATTATTATTATTATTATTTAGCGTCTGCTCGGCTTCACCAGATGGCGCCCTCTCTCGCTTAATGGCGGACAAACCAAGCAGAGCTCTGGTTCTGTACGGAGATGGATTAGCGCGTTCCCTGAATCCATCTCACGCCCATCTTCACTCGCTTGCTCTCCGAGGATTTTGTGGCTTCTTGTCCCTCCCTCAGCCCCCTCCTTCAGGTTTGCACCATTCCTCCCTCTCCTTGTTGACGGAGATGGTTCTGGTTGCTTTATTCTTGTTCTTTTTTTTCTGTTTTGGAACACTTCACCGAAAAACTATCACGGGTCTTCTTCAAAACCTGTTATATTAATCGAATATGTTCAATATATTCTTCGAAATGTCTAATTCTGTCTCTTGGTTGTAAGTTGTCACCACGTATGATAATTATTTTTTCTTAATTACAGATGTCTGTTTTGACCTAATTTTTTGGGTGATTTTTTTTTAGCTTTAGTTGTTGTAGTGTTGAAATCTCTGTGCGCGATTCTCTACCGAAGTTGTACAGCACACGGGTCTTATGATCTTATGCTCCGTGCCCTGCGATGTCTTGTGTTGGGGTTAATTGAATTAGTTTGATTTGCAGAAACTGGGATGATAATGTGGTCGTAGAATTTACAAAACTATTAGATTCATCGGAAGTTTATCTCAAAGTGAGAAATGGTGTGGTGTTTATGAGTTTTGGCCTCATGACCGGAAATGATTATATATTTATCTTTGGTTTTGGTTTTCAGACCGGATGTGATACAGATGAACCAGAACTTCAGAAGATGTCAGGAACTGCTACCATACGGGAGAGGTTTCAACCCATCTGGTTTCATGCAGATTTTATTGTGAGTGATGTCATTTCTGATGATTATGTAGGCCTTCATGCTCAGATTTGTTTACTCCACTTCAGGTTCATGGGAATGAAAGCTGCTCTAATCACAAACAATTCCAAAATAAAATTTGTTGGACTTACAGTTGGCTGCTAGGTGTTTCAACTCCATGAGTTTTGCAAGACTGAAGAGCCCCTTGATACTGTGTCCTCTAAACTACTCAAGTTGCTGGGCTTTCTGGAAGTGAAGGCATTAGAGAATAACCAGTTTGATTTGGTCTTTCTACATATTGGATGTCGTGAAAAGACACATGAACAAAAAGATAAAACCAGTACTAGGGAAATAGATTATGTTAATAGCCTAGTTGGTGCCATAATGCAAGTAGCTCGACCAAGAACTGAAACCAGCTCCCGTCCCCACCTGTCTTTTGTGATGAGCTTTGAAGCAATTTCAGAAGAGGATGAGTCTTCTTTATCGGTTTTGATTGATAAAAGCGAGGAAAATACTGATCTTTCATCACTTTTCCCTTGGCAAAGTTACATGATGAAAGGTAGTCATCTGCGGGAGAACACTAGGCAAGTATGTTGGCTATTTTGGTTATTAACATCCCCATAATTTTATTTTATTATTTATTTTCACCCTAACATGACATGAAGTCTTGAATCTTGACTGATATTTTGATCAGTAGGTACCATTGCCCGATGCTAATAGCACAATGGCAGGATGGTGTTACCCGTAAGGATATGGCCAACACATTTTCTTTCAAAGAGTTCAAGGAGGTACTTGTAGTTAGGTGGTGTAATGAAAGTCATGCAAATTTTACTAATGTTATAACTGCTGTCTCCCCATACAACATAATTGAAAAGACACGACAACGCCTATAAAATCTCGTAAGCATAGTATTCATTAACACTGTTTCAGTAATAGTGGTGACAATGAGAGCAAACACACATAATGGCTACGTATGTGGCGTCCATGTTGGCTGTTGGCAGTGTTTTTTCTCCCTCTTTTTCAATCAATAGTTGTGCAGTTGAAAATTTACTTTCAGATTTTGATTTTTTTGGGTTTACTTCTGAGTATGTGATTGTTTGGCAGAGTTGTACAACTTTGTAATATTGTGTTCTTCTTCGACCCATACAGAACAGTGGAAATCTCACAATACCAGCAGATAGGTTTTTGCACGAGGTGGCATTCAAGCTCTGGAAAGCCCACAAGTATCGTGCGTGAGATAGCCTCTTGCAAAAGTGATTATTTTGGTGAGACTAATTAGCAAAAAAGAAAACGACTATTTGGTTGTGATAAATAATTGGCTTGCCCAGTTGCCCCCAGTAAGCATATAGCTTGAGAGGAGAAAAGTGGAGTCTTTCCATCTGACTTGCATCTGTCACATGTTGCCGCAATGCTCTTGCCAACTCAGTTTTCCTATAACGGGACCATTTTACTTGTGGTGATGTGCGCATTGCTGTCACTGCTATCTAACAATAAATATTTGACATGTCACTGTAACCGGCACCTTTCATCTTTACGGCCTACCATTGTTGCTCTGTCTAGTCCGGTGAACCTGAAAGGATTGATGCATCTGTTAAAAACAGCGGGGGGCTGCTGGTGAGTCCCCTAAACAAATATGTATCCAACCAAGCTGCGGAAAAATATGCCTGTCGCAGACAATTGGTGAAGGCTGATGTGGCCACAATTGGTGAAGGCTGATGTGGCCATTGAAAATTATTTTATTCTTCAACACTTAAAGGATCGGTATCTAATTTGTGTGGTAGGACTTGAATGATTTGTAAATAATTTTGGAGTTATTTTGTTACTCATGAGAATAATTATTTTGTCACTCCTTTTCTCTTTAAAAGGGGATTATGTGTGTGGATTGTTGCTTAATTGTTAAAATGCATATACAGCTCAACTTTGAAAATTATGCCTATTGTACTTTAACATCCTACTTTGAGAAGTTTGTATGTTTATGGAAATCCTCTTTTAATAGATTTCTTATTGAACCATTACTTGTGTTTCATTGTCGGTTTTTTAAAACTGGTGAACTATTTCAATACAATTTGTAGCATACCGGCTTATCCCTTGGCTCCACATTCCTAGCCATGGTGGTTGTGTGGTTATCTAGGGCAAGCATTTGTTTACCTATAAACAATCTAGTGCTATTTATGAGAATACTATGATAACTTAGTTTTTGTTTGGAAATCCTTTTCGTAAGTATCGTATTGTAGCACTTGAATTTCCTTGTTGGTGTTTAAAGCTAATGAACTATTTCAACAGTGAAGAAGAGTGAACCCAGGCAAAATATTTTCTCCAATGTCCCTTTTGGACTTAAAACATGCCTTTTTTCCTTAGCCTTTTACCACTTTTATTTGTTTTATTTTTATTTTACATATAACGCTTTCCTCATTCAGGTAGTGGTTGTTGTGGGCTCAAAATGTCTTAGTTTAACTAAAGTTGATTTGGTCAAAAATAGAATTACAAAGTAGTGAGGTGTTAGAACATGTTTATTATTATTTATTAACGAATTGAATCGAATATGAGTCTTATATTATTGTTCATGAATCGTTCATGAATATTTATGAATGTTTATAAATATAATTATAAAATCATAAAAATTTAAAAAAAAATTTACACCGTAAACTTATTCAAAAAAAGTATAATTAATTAACTATTATATTATGTTATTTTTGTTTAATATGTTTGAATAATTATTATATGTAATTCATGAAAATATTATAATAATAGTAATAATAAATAAATAAATTTAAAAAATATATTTTTATTTAATAATAATATAAAAATATATGCTTATTAAATTATATTTAATAAAATAACTTTTATACATATTAATTGATTTATTAATTTCTCATTCGCAAATAATTTTTATGAACACGAACGATATTTATGAACTTGTTTGTGAATGTTCGCGAACATTTTCACAAATATAACAATAGTGTTCATGAAGCCTTTCACGAACGAACATAAATGATCTTACCAACTGAATGTGAACTTGTTCATGAACATTTGGTTTATTTACAACCTAATCGAAATATAAATATTTGATAGGGAATATGTTTCTACTTAATAATGTTAAAAAAATGCGATTCAATCAACAAATACTAAATGGTTGATTTAGTCAACCCATACTTTCATACATTCAAAGACATCGATACCTTTTCTGCTCTCTCCTCCGCGCTCACATCTTTTGCACAGTGGAACTAATCACGTAGTTTTTCTAGCTTTAAGAGCACCAACATTGGTTTCATCAAGCCAATACCAAATTTTGATGAAAAAACTACTTTTTTTTTTTTAATAAATTTGATGATTTTTTTTTTTAAATTTTCACATTGGATTCACCAAAACAAACTCTTTTTCTCTCCCACCCAGGCATCCATCCCCTCACCCCCTTCTTCCTGTCCGTAACGTCAACTCCACCCTCGGCGAGACCCATCTCCCCTCCCCCTACCTAGCGACGTCAACCCCACCTTCGGTGACACCCATCCCTCTCCCCATCATCGACCCACCCCACCTCGGTGTCGTCCCCCCTCTCCCCCTGGCATCATACCCCTCTGCCCCACCCCACCTGGTGTCGACCCACCCCCGAGTGTCATTTTCCCTATGTGGTGACGAGATAGGACACCAAACCGAAGACCCGTTGTGCTTGGCGGAAGACTCAAAGACTGTTGCGCAAATAGAAGCCCCATTGATGACGCTATAATGGCTAAAAGTCGGATATTTAGCGTTTAATGAGACAGATGTAGATATTTTTTTGTTTAAAATCATCAAAATTTGAATTTACATCGGTCTTTAGCGAGACCGATACCGGTGCTCTAAGCACTATCTCTACCATTACCTTCCATCGGCATGGAGTGGATCGCCACAATGTTGGACTATCCCTCGCCAAATTGCCAAACACCACAACTCCATTGTTGGCGTACGTGAACAACAAAATAAAGGAGTAACACTTCTCCCCAAGGAGGTCCTATTCCCAGGGGATGACAACGGGGCAAATTGGGACCGAATAGTGAGTGACCCGATCCCTCCCCGAACATGTAAAATAAATAGTCAAACCTGCCCCGCCCCGCCCTGAAATTCGGATGATAGAACACTACCCCGCCCCCGCCCGATCACGATCATAGATTATTGACCTGACCCGACTTGACCCTATTTAACAATTATTATTCCAGTTAAATTAAATATGTAACATATAACATTTATAGGAAATCAACAAACCATCCATCAAAACATTAATAATAACCATCCAAAAAACTCAAATGAAACAATAATTCATACAAACCATTAATAAAAATCAAATACAAAACAATAAAATGAAGTATAGCTTTAAACATCCAAGTACCCAACCACTAAAACCAACAAAATACAAAAGGCACATCCATTTGTTCAATTTATCCAACTTTCGTTTTCATAATAATCATTCAAGATACTTTGAATGTCCATATCTTCTTGTTTTATAGATTGTAAGTCCTAAAGTGAGTCTAGAGGGGGGGGGGTGAATAGACTCTTTTCGTGGAAGCTAAGATCGTAAGATGGAGAATGAATGTCCAAGTGATGATTATGATATGAGTATTGATTGAGAAGAAGATAATATGGTGTATGAGTGATTATTGACTATCTAACAAATCTAAGATGAGAGTTAATACTATAGGCCCGGATAGACCTCAGATATTTAATGAATATTCCTACGAATGTCAATATGAAGAGATTTACTCTGTTTGGAATGTTGTAAGATAGATTTTGATTGTGGATTAACAACACAGGGAGTAGACTCGATGATAGATGCTGGATCTGTTTGAACAAGAAAGTATGATGAATCATTCAAGGGTGTTCTTGTTCTTTGATCAACGTGGCGCACAACACTTGGAACAAGTCTCTTAGAGTCTCTCACTCTTGCATTGGAACTCTTTTGATTCTGTCAGAGTTATTTCTTTAATGCGTATCAGAATTCTATATCATGTGTTTTGTGTTCCTTGGTTTTTGTAAGAGTTTGACTCATATCATCGTTAAGCGTGTGAGAGATATATTTAAAGGTTATAGTGCATGTGCGCCTTGTCGTCCATCCCGACATTCTGATTTCCGGCCACTTAAAATGCAAAAATACAGGGGATGGGTTGATCTGCTCTGATTCTGCAGATCTGTTGCCCATCTTGCGTATTGCATGCCCATCATACGGCTGATCGATCTTGGCCATTCATTTGTCGATGGTGGTTGACATTCATTAGTGCGATAATAAATGCACTCAACTCGCTATGAACGGCGCAGCTTCTCGTACAAATCTTACCTGAAGATATCACTAAGTAAGATGCTTAAGGTTATGAGTTTGCCTTGAAGGTCTGGTGACTCGAAGATTTACCTCGAAGTTTTGGGTCAAGCCTCTCTTAGTGTACAATGGTATTCGAGCTACGACAGCATTACCTCCTACGAGTCTTCGACTCTATGTCTTTGAGTCTCCGAGGATGGCAGATTACAGGTTGGCTTAAGTCTAATGATTCACTCCGTAAAGTGAGTCTTCAACTCTTCAAGTCTCCGACCATTCTTCGCGACTCTTCGAGTGACTCTTATATTGAGCATTCATAGCCTATGCCTGTTATCTTAGCTGTGAGTCTTCGACTCTATTTCTTCAAGTCACTCAGTTTGCTTTGAAGGGCTAAGAAGGATCTTCGACCCTGTGAGTCTATGACTCTTCGAGTCTCCGATACTCACTATCAATGCTTAGCCTGTCGTTGTTGGATGATTGCAAACTAAGTTTCCGTTTCTTTGAGTCTTCGACTCTACGACTCCAACTCTTCAGCTACAACTCTGTTTTTAAGGTCTACGGGTCTCGGTCTTATTTATGAGCTGACAATTTCATTTGATTAACTGTCTATGACTCTTCAAGTCTCAGTTACAATTTCTTTTGTCAGTCTATGTAGTTGTGAGACCTAAGTTCTTTGACCTTCGAGTCTGCGAATCTCCACACGTTTTGTAGTTGACAAATTCTACTTGTGTCTTCAACTCTTCGACCCTTTGAGTGTACGAGTCTACTTATTAATTTATGTTTTGTCAATTGTTATTGTGGCATCTTTGGGGACTCTTCAGTTTTGCATTTTTCTGGTTTTCGAGTCAACTTATGTTTTGTCACTTTTAAGTTACGACTGTTCGACTGTTCGAGTCTACGAGTCTTTTATCATTTAGACTAATGACAGTTTTACTCTTCTACGAAACCCCCCACCCACTAGTTCTCTAATTATAAATAAGAAGCACATATTAAAAGTGTGTATAATTTGAAAGTCCTAGTCCTTACATATATATATATATATACATCCAATCTTTAAGTTATAACGCTTTCTTCCATGCTATTTGTCAGTCCCAAAGTGAGTTTAGAGGGGGGGGGGAATAGACATTTTTCGTGCGGAAGCTAATGAATAATAGTGGGTAGAGGTATACAAATGATGACTGTAATATGATATTTATGAAGAAGAGGACAAGATTGTTTATGAGTGTTTATGAGCTATCAAACAGATCTGAGATGAATAAATATTCTTGAAGTGATAGACCTTAGATGTAGAGAGAATATTCCAACAGATGTCAATATATAGAGATTAATATCATTTGGAATGTTTTTAAGATAGATTGATTGTGAAAGAACAACGTAAAGATGAACAAAATGATTGTGCTGGATCTTTGAACAAGAATTGTTATATGATTCTTCACAGTTTTTCTCTTTAGCGTTAGAACTCTTGTGTGAATTCTGCAAAAGTTATTTCTTCAATGCATGTCAGAATTATATATATATATATATATATTTAGAGTTCCAAGTCCTCGCTTTTTGTGAGAGTAGATATAACAGCCCAAGTCTCCCGTAGCACGATATTGTCTGGTTCAGGGCCCAAGCCCAATCCCCAGTTTTATTCTTGCAAGTGCCACACAAGCACCCCAAAAGGCCTTATGTTAGGAGAGGTCTCCATGGCCTCTTAAGAGACACACTTTATTCTCCTCCCCAGCCAATGTGGGACTTGCAAAGTCCTCATACTCCACAATCCACCCCCCTTAGGAGGCTCATATTCCCGTGAGACTATGGCACACCAACCCGGTCCCTAGCTCTGATACCATCTGTAACAACCCAAGTTTCTCGTAGCATGATATTGTTCGGCTCAGGGCCCAAGCCCAATCCCCGATTTTGTTCTTGGCAGTGTCACACAGGCACCCTAAAAGGCTTTATGCTAGGAGAGGTCTCTACGCCCTCTTAAGAGGCACAATTCGTTCTCCTCCCCAGATAAGTTTTTTGCATTAGCTTGAATCTACTAGAAGAATATCTCTATTTTATAGTAGTACTTTGTTTAAAATAACGCACATATTAGCTAAGTATATTTTCATGCACACAAGTATGTGTATAAAAGACTCAATATACATAGACATCCCTAGAAAATATTCTTGGAACTGAATTTTTCGGGCAGTGTGTAGCATTGGAGACTTCTCGAAAAATACTTTTCTTTAATTGCTGCGGATGTGGATGTAAAGACTCATATTTGGGTAGTGTTGAGAGATAGTCATTATATGAGAATGTAACTATTTGGATGATAGTGTAGTCGTCGATGTGAGCATTTTAATAGTACTTGGGCCCGATATTGGGTCGGGGCCTTGAGTGGCCCGATTGTTGACTTTTCGGGGTTTATTGGTTGACTTTGCTTTTGAGTGGTCATTTGAGTGTGATAATATCAGAATAGTATTGTGCTCGTCATTTTGAGCGTTTTGACTATAATTTGATTCAATTTGGAGTTCGAGACCTTGAAGGTCAATTATTGGGTTGAGAGGTCAATTATTGACTGGGTCAATTAGTAGTCAATGATTGGCAGAAATATAAATAGAATGAAAAGTAAGAGCTTTCACTTTATGCTATCATATTTGTGCATTTGCGAGAGAGAGCTTGGAAGCTTGAAGCCTTGGTGATTTGGGGCGATTTGGGTTCGTAGAGCTCAAAGAATCACTCCAGGTATGTGTTCTTGAACTTTTTATCTTGATTCTGTCTTTGGTATGCATGAATTTGTCATAATTTATGGAATTAAGCATGAACCCTAGGTTTTGGGGGAAATCCAATTTTGGGTTAGATCTAATGGTTTAATATAAGATCTGTGGTTAAGAACTGATTGATATCAGTTTGGATATGTGTTTCTGTGATCTGGGGTTGTTTAACTGCGTATTCCATGAGGGCTGAGAAGTTAACCATAAAAATTTGGATTTAGATCTAGATTTCTGGAAATCTGTAATTATGTGAGTATTTCTGTTGTTACTGTGCGGTTTATAGCCGTTCAGTACGCATTTTGAGGTAGATATTGTAGTCTGTTGCATAAAACGTGTGTTTGGGAGCGTCTGGAGGTCGCTGGGTTGATTCCAGACGAAGAACAGGAAAAAACAACGATGAACAGTACCTTGTGTTACGACCCAAGCAGCGTGGTGCTGGCGGGACGTTTCTCAGTGGCACGATTCAGGAATGTATTCGTGCTACGTAAAGGAGAGGGGTTAGTTGAAAGCGTAGATGGTGCGCAGCAGAAGGTTCCAGGCGGTTCGTGGAGGAAAACGGATGGAACCCCTTCGGAGTTCAGATGTGCCGACCCAGTTGAATGCGGGGAGCACGTCGCTAGTCGAGGACTTGACGTTGAAGAAGGGATTTGGCCATCCTTACACAAATTGGTCGTCTACGTGTGCTTTAACCCTTAAAGGATAAACTTAGTGAACCGTGGATAGAGAAGCTAAGTGTCGCAATGGGTTGAGAGGCGCAGGAAACTTGACCCCGTGACAAGTGGTATCAGAGCCCGGTTTGGTGCTAAGTTCGGTGGAACAATCAAAAATTTCAAGACGGTGTGAAAATGACAAATGGAGGATCCATTTTCATTAGTGCTGGTGGGCACGAAGGCCGCGAGAAGGAACAAACCGCTAAGGAACGGAGGAGAGATAAGTCCGTTTCGAGGGAAACATATCCGCTGGAGAGTCAGTTAGCCAAATTGGAGTTGGCGTTAGCCGAACAGATGGAGGTGGTCGAGGAGCACACTGAAAGCATCGAAAAGCTGGACTCAGAGGGTGAGGAAAGCTTTGGGAGGATGCAAGGGCTTCTTAACTCCGTTATGGATGACATGAATTCTTGATTCGAGGGCTTGAAGGGTTCTCTCATGTCCCAAATCTTGGCGATGCAAGAGGAGATCAAAGAGATCAAGGCGGATTGGTCTCTATGCAAGATGGCGGTCACCCAAGGTGGCGTTGGCGGCCATTCCAGCTCCAAAATCGACGTGCCAAAACCTAAGACCTATGCTGGGTCAAGGAATGCGAGGGAGTTAGACAACTTCCTCTGGACCATGGAGTAATATTTCGATGCCTTGAACATTGTGGACGAAGCAAAGAAGGTGAAAACCGCCCCGCTATACTTAGTCGATTCGGCTATGGTGTGGTAGAGGCAACGATATGCCGACAAGGAGTGCGGCCTATGTATTATCGACAATTGGGAGGATTTCAAGCGGGAGATCAAGGCCCAATTCTATCCCTAGAATGCAGAGAATGAGTCCCGGGCGAAACTTGGCGCCTTACCCATAAAGGCACGGTGCGGGAGTACGTCCGCAAATTTTTGGAGCCGATATATGAGATCCCGGACATGTCCACGAAGGATTCCTTATTTTCCTTCATGGACGGATTGCGATAATGGGCGAAGCTAGAGTTGCACGGAGGAATGTGCAGGACCTGGCGTCGACCATGGCGGTGGCCGAATCACTCATCGAATACAAGAAGCCAGGAGAAGACCACCAGCTCTTCATCGACTTCCAAGGCGAACAGGTTCCACAAGGAGAAACGTGGGGGGAGACAACCAAAGTGAAGGAAAAGGGAGACTCTTCCAACCGTCTAAGGACTTTTGCCCAAAACCTTTCGTGAATAGTTCCAAGGATGGGGAGAAGCCAATGATCTCCTGTTTCCTTTGTGAAGGCCCTCACAAAGCGTTTGAGTGCCCGAAGCGCTCCAAGCTCTCCGCGATGATCGAGCTAAGTATCGGCGAGTGGAGAGGCAAGGTGAATCTCTCCGTAGTGTCAATGGACGATTATCCCATGGTGCTGGGGATGGAGTTCGTTGACCAAGTGCGGGCAATTCCAATTCCAAGCACCAACACGATGTGCATCATGGAGGAGGGAAAGACATGCATGGTGAAGGTAATGAGGGAGGACGAGCTCAAGGCGAAGTCTCCTTTGGCGCTCCAACTGTCCAAAGGAGTTAGGCGACAGGAGCCAACCTTCATTGCCATGGTGAAGGAAGAATGCCAAAGTGTTGGGGAGGAGCCCCCAACTGAAGTGAAGACGGTCCTTGAAGAGTTTGGGGATGTTATGCCACCCGAACTCCCCAAACAACTTCTGCTGAAGCGGGAGGTGGACCACAAGATCGAGTTAGAGGCCGGTGCAAGGCCTACTGCTGCGGTGCCCTATCGGATGGCACCACCGGAGTTGGAGGAACTTCGGAAACAATTGAAGGACTTGTTAGATGCCGGGTTTATTCGGCCATCCAAAGCGCCATTTGGAGCACCGATGTTGTTTCAAAAGAAGCACGATGGATCGATGCGGCTATGCATTGACTATAGGGCGCTTAACAAGATCAAAGTGAAGAACAGCTACCCCATCCCACTCATATCTGACCTATTTGATCAACTTGGTGCTGCAAGATGGTTCTCAAAGCTAGACTTGCGGTCGGGATATTGACAAGTGCGGATAGATGAAGGTGATGAGGCAAAGAGGGTGTGCGTCACAAGATATGGCTCTTACGAGTTCTTGGTGATGCCCTTTGGCCTCACAAACGCCCCTGCCACATTCTGTACATTGATGAACCGGATCTTCCAACCATACTTGGATAGATTCGTCGTGGTGTACCTTGATGAGATTGTCGTCTATAGCAAAATCTTGGAGGAACACAAGGCACACCTACAGTGGGTTTTCCAAATCTTAAGGGAGAACCAACTTTTCGTGAAGAAGGAGAAATGTGACTTTGCAAAGAAGAAGGTGCCCTTCTTGGGTCACATCATTGGCGGCGGGAAATTAAAGATGGATAACAAGAAAGTGTTAGCCATCAAGGAATGGGAGACGCCCAAGAAAGTCCCTGAGATGCGCTCCTTCCTTGGCTTGGTTAACTACTATAGAAGATTCATCCGCGGCTATTCCCACATTGCCGCACCCTTGACGGAACTATTGAAGAAGAACAAGACTTGGGTGTGGGATGATGCTTGCCGAGAGGCATTCGAGAAGTTGAAGCAAGCCGTGACAAACGGACCGGTGATGGCACTGCCGGACCATACAAAGCCTTATGAAGTTCACATGGATGCTTCAGACTTTGCCATCGGTGGAGTTTTAATGCAGGAGGGGCATCCTGTAGCATATGAAAGCCGAAAACTCAATGGCACCGAACGGAGGTACACAGTGCATGAAATGGAGATGCTGGCTGTTATGCATTGCCTTCGGGTGTGGAGGCATTACTTGCTAGGGTCCAAGTTCATGGTGAAGACGGACAATATTGCTACGAGTTATTTCGTAACTCAAAGGAACTTAACTCTGAAGCAAGCACGGTGGCAAGGACTCCTAGCGGAATTTGACTTTGTGCTCGAGTACAAACCGGGTACAAATAATGTGGTGGCCGATGCACTAAGTTGGAAGGCGGAACTTACAGCCATTAGCTAATCACAATTCCCCCTGGTGGACAAATTGAAGGAAGGAATGGAGCACGACCCATTAGCCAAGTCCTTGGTGGAATGCGTCAAAACTGGGAAGACACGACGATTTTGGCTAAGGGATGATTTGCTCCATACTCGAGGGGAACGGGTGTACGTTCTCAAATGGGAAAGTTTGAGGAGAGACATCCTCAAAAAATGTCACGACTCGTGGTGGGTTGGCCATCCCGGAGTCGATCGTACCTTGGCGTTGGTGGAAAGGAGCTACTATTGGCCTCAACTTTACGAGGACGTCCAAGTGTACGTGCGGACTTGTCTTGTGTGCCAACAAAACAAGATAGAGAATCAGCAATCGACGGGACTGTTAGAACCTTTGCCTACTCCGGAAAGACCTTGGAAAAGTGTTTCGATGGACTTCATTGTTTGTCTCCCAAGATCCAAAGGATGTGGTACGATCATTGTGGTGGTCGACCGATTATATAAGTATGGAGTTTTCATTGCAGCTCCGAAGGACTACACGACAGACGACACGACCCGACTATTCTTCAAGTACGTGGTGAAGTACTGGGGCATTCCAAAGACAATCGTGAGCGATCGGGACTCACGGTTCACTGGGTGGTTTTGGATCGAGCTATTCCGGATAATGGGTTCAGACTTAAACTTTTCAATAAGTTTCCACCCACAAACAGACGGCCAAACAGAACATGTCAATGGCTTACTGGAGTTGTATTTGAGGCACTGCGTGAGTGCCAACCAAAGAGATTGGGCCAAGTTGCTGGACATAGCCCAATTCTCGTATAACTTGCAGAAGAGTGAGTCCACGAACAAGAGCCCGTTTGAACTCGCAATTGGGCAGCAACCATTGACGCCCACTTCCATCACTCGGGGGTACACTGGAAAGAGCCCCGCAACGTTCAAGTTTGTAAAAGGATGGCATGAACAGACGGATCTCTATAATGTCACAGACCGAGGCTTATCCTAGCATACTTAGGCCATTTTGGGGTATTTCCCCCTTGTAAAGTATTATAACTTAGCTTATAGAGTAAGTTGTAGAGATTTTAGATTTCGATCATATATGATGTCTCCTGGTGACATAGCCAGAAAAGTGTTAACATCTATATGTAGGGAAGTGGTGTTGTAAAGCTTTCAAGCAATCAATACAATTGTTTGTTGCCTTCGTTCAATCGTTTTTTCCGCTAAGCGCTTCCCTACACAATTGCTTTACAACGGATCGATGGGTTCCGATCCAAATGCGACGAGTTAAGCTGACCTAGCGTTCCTTCGTACGGGTGGGAACTAGGTGCCGCACGGGTTAAGCTGCTATAAAGGCTGACTCCGTGACAAGTGGTATCCGAGCCGAACCGGCCCGTATCCTGAAGACTCGCCGAGCACTCTTGCGAGTAGCATGATCCCAAGGTGGGAGCTCACAGAGGTGAGTCGACCGATAGTGTCTTGCACGTCTTGCATCCATAGAGTTGGAGTATCCTAGAGTGTGATACAGAGTTGGGCAAGGGAGTACGTAGGAGCGCATCGGAGCGATCTTGGAAGCCTCCTATCCTTTGGACATTGGGCGAGCAGGAGAGCATCTTGGTCAAGGTGTTGCAACCTGCGGGGAAGCGATGTCCAACCAGTTGACATTGGGCGAGTGGGAGGGCGTCGTGGTAAAGATGCCATCACCTGCGGGGAAGCGATGTCGACAAATGCAACGAGGACGTTGCGAGGATTGGGTGGAGGAGAATGTCACGACCCGAGCAGCGTGGTGCTGGCGGGACGTTTCTCAGTGGCACGATTCAGGAATGTATTTATGCCACGTAAAGGAGAGAGGTTGGTTGAAAGCGTAGATGGTGTGCAGCGGAAGGTTCCAGGCAGTTCGTGGAGGAAAACAGATGGAACCCCTTCGGAGTTCAGACGTGCCGACCCGGTTGAATACGGGGAGCACGCCGCTAGTCGAGGACTTGACGTTGAAGAAGGAATTTGGCCATCCTTACACAAACTGGCCGTCTACGTGCACTTTAACCTTCAAAGGCTAAACTTAGCGGATCGTAGATAGAGAAGCTAAGTGCCGCAATGGGTTGAGAGGCGCAGGAAACCTGACCCCGTAAGTATTTCTGTTGTTATTGTGCGGTTTAGAGGCATTCAGGACGCATTTTGAGGTAGATATTGTAGTCTGTTGCGTAAAACATGTGTTTGGGAGCGTCTAGGGGTCGCTGGGTTGATTCTAGATGAAGAACAGGCAAAAACGACGATGAACAGTATCCTGGGTGAACTATTGGGTTGAAAGGACGAAGACCTGAAGATTTAGGTCGAAGCGTCGAAGATTTTGGGTTGTAGGGTCGAAGATCCGTAGTCGAAGTGTCGAAGATCCGTAGTCGTAGGGTCGAAGGTCTGTAGACCTGTAGTCGTAGGGTCGAAGATCCAAAGGTCGAAGGTCGCAGGTCGCAGCTTCGAGTCTTCGAGGTAACATTTCCGCATCTACGAGTTGCGGTTCCGCAACTACGAGTCGCAGTCCCATAGCTACGAGTCAGGCAATTTAGCAGCTTCGAGCCAGTGTAATTGCACTGGACTGGACCCATTTACATTTTAACCTTTAAGTCTCTCCACATTTAAGTATTAAGTTACAATGTAAATAGCGAAATACCCCCCTTTCGGATTCAAAGAAAAATACTAGAAAATTAAATTCCCATTCATTTAAAATATGAAAATTGGGATTTAGCGTAAAATCTTGGAAAAATCCAGTTTTTCGTAAAGGTGAATTTTTGGAAAGTAGGGTTAGACATATCAAAAAAATCCCCAAAAATCAGATTATCTTAGTTATGATATGGAAATCCAATGCCGAGACTTTTTATTTTAAGAAAAGAACTCTTATGGGTATCTCCTTCCTTGGTCAAGGAATGATGATCGGTTTGTGAAGACGGGCTTCAGTTATAAAGGGAGTATGATGAACCTTAATGCCATATTGGTGTTGGTATGTTAGTTTGAAGAATTGGAGCTTGGGCTTTATGACTTGTTGGGTTCTCACTGTGAAGCACAGATGATGCTATGTGGTTGACGAGACAGGTATATGCGCTGATGGCAGGCCTGTATGGCACTGTGGCCGGGCATATTACGCTGTGGCCGTGGCAGGCATATGCGTCGATGGCAGGCCTGTGTAGCACTGTGTCCGGGTATATAGCGCTGTGGTAGGGCTGAGTGCCTTGAGCTGGGATCTTATTGAGGATTGTGTTGAGCCGTTGAGCTCATGGAGCTAGGGCTGAATGCCCTAAGCTGGGATCCCATGGAGGATCGTGGACAAGCTGTCCTGTGTGGGCAGGCTGGGTCCTAATGTTTGTTTGCAGACTGTGTCCTGATGATTGTGCACACTACACGATGCACGAGTACACTGAGCATATAGACTTGTATGTTTGCATGATATGGAGTTTTTGGGTCACCTACTGAGCTTATCGCTCACTCCTACTTGTTGTTTACCTTTTTCAGGTGTGACCCGAGACTAGTAGACTTTTTTCTAGGAGGACATGCCCACTACTCTGATGTATGATACGGTATTGTATTCTATATTGTTGTGTATTGTATCTCGGACATGGGTCCGTGGACAGTTATATTTGCATACTGTTAGTGATGTGATATCTGTATGACTGTTTGATTTATTGTATGCATGATGATATATGGGAAAGTATAAGATTATCCCTTGATGTATGACACTACAGGGTTGCATGATTGAGACAGTACCCGCGGTATAGTCTCTATTGGTGCTAGTCACCAACCCCTTGACCTTTTGGGTGCGGGCAAGGGGAAGTCATGTTTCCAGTTTCGGGTTGCCTGGAATTTGGGGGCATAATAGTGGAGCTCAAGATATTGAAAGTATAAACATATTGAATTGCTTCGCATGATTCCAATTGGATTAAAAGCTTTGTCCACGCCTTCGAGTGATCCACGTGTAAGATGATAAATGTTCAATGGATCTTTCTTATATCGGAACACAGCGAGCTGATGAGTTTGAATGCGCTGAGATGATAAGGATGGAAGTAGGAGCAATATCGTCTTACTCCGTTACAAGGTTCCTTACTCCGTCTTAAGAGAATGCTCGGATCCTTACTCCGTGTCAACTAGTTACTCAGATCCTTATTCTGTCGCAAGGTTCTTTACCCTGCATTAGTGAAATACTCAAATTCCTTACTCTGTGTCAGCGCTTCCTTATTCCATTTAAGAATGTCAACTCGGATGGTTTACTCTTCATCTCTTTTCCTTATTCCGTACGAATAAAGAATCGGTCTTTATTCCACACAAGTCATTCCTTACTCTGCTTGAGTATAAGATTCGAATTCCTTACTCCGCGTCTTCGCGTCCTTAGTTCGCGTAAATGGAAGACTTAGTTTCTTATTCCACTTTAGTCTCTTACTCCGCGTGAGTTGTAGACTAGAATTCTTATTCCGTGTCTCTATGACTTAGTTTATTTAAGTAAAGACACGGATTCCTTAGTCCATATATTTTAGTACTTAGTTCGCACTAATAATTCTTACTTCGTATCTTGTGACGACTTGGTTATTTGCCAAGTCAATTGACGACACTCACATTGGTTCGGATTAAGATTATGTATCATGTCCTTAGTTTTGCACTCTCAAGTGTAGATTCAGTTTAACTTATCTTCTGCAACAAGTTAGAATAGACATTGAAAGATCTCAAACCAAATTACATAGGGTTTTATCCGCATCATCCAAATTATGCGTTTGATCCAACAGTATGTTCCAAGGCTCAACAAAGTAATATATTAAAATTGCATTATGTATATAATTATGAATAACCACACAAAAAAAATGAAAGAAAAAATATTTTAAATCAACAATTTAAAATAGATTTCATCAGAGAATAAGATGACTTAGGAGTTCGAGATTGACGGTGGAGGAATCCGAAAAGAGCTTAGTGGCACGGTGGTGGCGATGGTGTAAGGAGATCATTTGCGATGACGAATTTACAAGAGGGAGGTGAACTAACCGAAAAAGAAAGATGAGACTTTCGACGATGACAAGACCAAATCCGGCAATCTTGTCAGCATTCTTTTGTGTGTTATTCAACTTTCGTTAGATTGTATTCTTTGATGACGTGACACAATTGTAAGGCTTGGTTATACCTGATGAGCAAAAGCCTTCTCATTTGTGAATCTGACTTCATGTTAGATCATATAACAAGTCATCTTGTCAAACATTTGTTTTTGTCTTTTTAAAAATTATAATATTATTTAATTATTTTAAAAAAACACTGCACATACAAACAAGAACTCATACAAAAACATATAATAAGGCAAGTAACATGGACAAAGCCCAACCGGCATTTTTGCGTTCAAACGAGTATATTCTATGGGCTGGAGTTCGACATGGGCCCCTGATAACTTCCCTGTGCTTGTCGCCGTTTCGCTCCATTTGGCATTGCCTGGAGCTCTTTTTTTGTTCGCTTGCTTCTGGTTGCTGGCGCAGACCTGCTCCTTTCTGGGAATCAACCGGAGTACAACTCTAGGGTTTCCGAATCACAAGTTCGATCTGTAAGTTTGAGACTCTAGGGTTACATTTGCTGTGTATTTTGGATTGAAGTCATCATAGAGCTAGATTCTAGGGATTTGAGATTTCCTGCGGGTGGGTGGCTTCTTAGTTTAATGTGAGGGGTTAAATTTGATATGAGGTTTTGAGTTTTTTGTTTTTTTCATGTGATCTCAGGTATTATGGCTGCCAAAAGCAACAGTGGTCCATCTCCCGCGGACAAAGAGCAGGTACCTTATTGCTTCCGTTAATAAGTAATCTATGGTGTTTGGGGTTGGGCATTTTATTTAATTTATGTGCGTTTGACCATGCTTTTGCAATTAAAATCCTGGCATCTTTTGAGGCTGTAGTTGCATGACAGGCAATCAATTATTTAGAGATTTTGATGATTTGGGTGCTATTTGGTGCAGCATTATGTTATATTGCTGATCTTTCTTATGAACGTTCTGCTTCTGGATTTTAATCTCTGGGGACTGTAGGTAAACTGACTTCGCTAATTGTGCAGATCTTTGGTATGGCAGAAAGGGAAATGGAGTATAGAGTAGAATTGTTTAACAAGTATGTGTTATAGAATGGCCATTTTACCGTTTACTTTTGAGCTAAATATACTCCCTTCTTCATTTTATGGTTTTGCATATAGTTTTCAATGCCTTCTTACATTAATTTAAAGTTGGTTCTAATCGACTAAAATCATTTTATTTCTCTTTGGAAACAGGCTTACTAGCACTTGTTTCAATAAGTGTGTCGAGAAAAGGTAAGAGAATTTACTTTTTATTATTTTTAAGTGATCATTTTTTATTACAATGCTATTAGTCTATGGAAGTTATAGTAGGAAAGTCATAGTTTTTTTCCCCAAAAAGATTGTTGCCTTTCTCCCATAAATGAATTTTATATAATTGCATGTCATATCTTGACATTTAAGCTAAATCGTACCACCTGATTTAGTTTTAACTTTCTGTTTTAGGTACAAAGAATCTGAGCTAAATATGGGGGAAACAAGTTGCATTGATCGCTGTGTTTCAAAATATTGGCAGGTAAGGTTGTGGAGAATGTTGTCTTAAATACCGATGAAGGGATAAAGTAAATTTAATCCATGGGTGTCTTTCTGATATGCTCATTTTGTTATTGCTTGCTTTCATGATGCCTCTCTTTCCCCCTTTGGTTTTAGAGTGTACCGAAGCATGCAATTTTGAGGTTTAAGTTTGAAAATTATGAAAAAATTTAAATGGCTCTTTTAGTTTTAGGAAAATGAACTACTTAGATTTAAAAGTAATTCCTTTGGTCTTAATAAAGTTCCTCTCAGGTAATGCCATAGCATTTATTTTTTACCGGAAAGTATTCAAGAAAAAGCCGCCTTCTTCAATTTGTCCTAAGGGTGTTTAAGAAAAATTGAAAACTCAAAAAAATTTAAAAGTTAATCGATGCCTGAAACTCAAAATCAATCCAAATCGAATAGTTGAGTTTGTGGAAGAAATCCGGTCTGACCACCTGAATTACCTGAACTTGATTACCTCAAACATATTTGTAATATTAATATTTTATATTACCAGTACTAATATTTAAGAATATCAGTCGTGATTATTTAAAATAATAATTTGATCCCAAATCTGATGCTTGGTATAGCAATTTATTGTATTTTTGCATCACTTAATATATCCTTTAATTTATAAAAGATCAGTAACAAATCAATTTGATTGCACTTCAAAATCAAATTGAACTTAGCCAAAACACAAATGTAAAACCTAGTCAAACCAAATTCATTTGATTTATTTTTGGATTGAACCTCAGTCTGCCTGACTTGGCCTTTAATTTATTGTATTTTTGCATCACATGACATCCTTTAATATATAAAGGATCGGTAACGAATCAATTTGAAAATGCTTCAAAATCAAATTGAACTTAGCCAAAACACAAATGTAAAACCTGGTCATATCAAATTCATTTGATTTGTTTTTGGATTGAACCTTAGTCCGCCTTACCAGGCCCATAAACATTCGTAATCTGTGCATGTACAACATTTTTACCCACCATAACATTTTCTTCTTTTCAGGTGAATAATCTAGTAGGAGAGTTGCTTGGTTCCAATCGGCCTCCGATGTGAATCTCCGGTCCATACAGTTTCCAATTTGGTTCAGGAACATTTTGGTCTTCAACAGTGAAAGTACGTTGTTGGCTGACTGTAGGGTGGGGAGACATTTGTAGTTCAAAATTTTGTTACCCTTGAACTTGAGGTCATGTTTGTTATGCAAGGTAGAATTTGTGGC
This sequence comes from Taxillus chinensis, assembly GCA_023512835.1. NCBI lineage: Eukaryota > Viridiplantae > Streptophyta > Magnoliopsida > Santalales > Loranthaceae > Taxillus > Taxillus chinensis. The sequence continues at coordinate 54,956,429 of CM042092.1, forward strand.
GGATTTGCATCAACGCCCTTAATTTTTTTGATTTTTTTTAACTCGAATGTACTTGGTGGCAATTTGATTGATCTGTGATACTGCCGTGTTGTATATGGATTTCAATTGACGCTTGTCTGGCGGCATTCCTCTGAACCGACAATGAATTCTGAGTCTCTACCTATATTGAAACATATGTAATCATCACTTTAATTAGTTTTGAAAGTTAAATGCAGGATTTGTTGTTAAATTTTCAGTGCTAATGTTCATCAATTTTTTGCCCACACTAAATAAAGCAAAATTTTATTTTCAGATAAATTGTATAAATAATTCGGGAGTATCTTTCTGGTTATAAAAGTCGTATATTTTTTTTTAATATCAATTTAACAATATGTACCGATTACTTGCACAAATTTGAACTTTTATAGTGAAGGATGGAACTGTGACAGAAAATCTGAACTTTCATTTAAAGGAAGAAAGAGAGTTACAAGAACGTTTATTTCAAAATCTGAGACTGAAAATCCTCGTACATTCTAAAATGACAAGTTTAATTTCTGTTCCTTTCATCCTCAAACGATGCGCCATCCCTGAGGGTTTGCTGGGCATCGCTCTCCATCCCAAGGCCCAAGAGGGCTGCTGCTTGGAGATAATATGCAGTTGGCCACTGGGGAGATAGTACCTGCGCCCGCATTGCATCTGCTAGAGCTTCTTGCGACATACCATTCATCAAATGACACAGGCAGCGTCTTGCATGAACAGTTGGTGACACCAATGTGCCACTTTCAGTAAACTACACAAAAGAAAACCAAGAACCGTAATATTCCTTAGAGTGATCGCCAAATTTTATTTTTATTAGAAACTGTAACAGTTTGCGACCTACTTGAGTGTAACAATCAATAGCAGTGTTAAAATCCTTAGCTCGAAATGCAGAATCTCCATGCTGCCTAGTATTGAAGCTCTCCTGTATTTGATTGGTCCACAGCTGAAATGAAAGCTACATAGCGAAAGAAAAGAAAAGAAATTTTCAATAACAAGAGTGTTGTTCATGTCTATGAAGTTCGGATTTGACAATCACCAACCTCATTGGCAACTTCCTCATCAGCCTTGTATCCAGCTTTATACAATATTTCATGAATGGCATTAAGATCTACTGTTGAACAGGCTTTACCCAGAGGTGATAGTGACAATGTAGTGCCATGCAGAGTGCCCATCAAATTACATGATGGAACCTGTCATATATATACCACTGAATAGGATCATAAAAAATTTCCAAGTTTATTACTCTTCTGCGTAAACAAGAAGCAAGGCAATTAGGTTAGTGCTTAGAAGTGTCTATCTTGATTTAACATTTAACAGTTGTGTTATTCTTAAATCATGGTAAACAAGCTTTAGAATATCGCGAGTTGTCTCAAATGAATCCTAAACCATTATGATTCCATACTAACTCATCTACAAATTCAATTATAACTTCCTTGCCAAGGCTTAAAATTATTCGTAGAATTCCAGTTCGATCTGGTTTTTGTTATTGCATATCTCTCCCTTCCTCCCTCCCCGAGAAAATATGGAGGAAAGAGGATCCTTTCTGACTATGAACAAGGACATGAATAAAAAAAATTCACGTACCTCAGTTTCTCTCTGGAGTGAAGTAAGAACTGTGACAAGCGATCTCACATTGGGTCTGTCACGAGGTTCATACTGTAAACAACGTGAAGCTAACCGTACCAGTTCATTTCCATCTTCATTTGAGATATGGCCTTCCAGACAAGAGTCAATCAACATCAGATAATTCTTTTCGCGAATTACGTCAAGTGCCTGCAGAGAGAGAAGGAAAACACATAGCTTACCTCAGTACTAATACATTGAAAATGTCATTGTAATTAATCATTTTAGTTGTTGCAAATAATTTCTTCAAGACAACTCACAACAAAGCGGCCCAGTCATGTTCCCATTACAGCAGTGTTTCATCTCCTGTAACATTGCCCTGGTAATTACTATGTCATCTTTTTCAGTACTCTGCTGGATGATGTGGCAACCACATGGAGCCATGTACGTAACATGGGATGAATAGGTAGTTTAACAGGAGACCTAGACTTATTGGTCTTGCCCCATACATGGGAATTCTATAAACAAGGACTCAAGTAGGACCATTTGTTGATAACGCAGAAATCATCTCTTCTCTAATAACAAAATCACACTTTCATGGAAAACTATCAACCTATGATATATGGAAGAGAAGGATTGCACAAGGGGAATTGTCTAGCAAAGAAACCTCAACAAAAAATCTCTAATATCACATAAAACTGTATTACCCGGCTTGGGGGAATATGCTTGCCACTAAGAAGATCAAGCAGCAGGGCACCGAAGCTGTATACTACACTTTCTGGCGTTACTCTACCTGCCAAACGAGAACATTACATTATCTAATCATATTGTGAAATGTTATACACTCGATTAGTTGCTCTTTTTATTATTTATCTTTTTGGAAAGCATGAGCATTAGTTTTATTTATGTAGCCACTAAGCAAAGAAACAATGTTTGTGCGAGGAACTAGAATAAGAGAAAAAAAGAAGGAAAAAAAAAGTCTACTGGTCAAGCAGAAAGCAATCGTATCAAGGAATGGCATTACTGTTCAATCTGTACAATGATAAGAAGCAAATAAAAATTCGTGCATAACGGCATAGGCATTGCCTTCCCACGATCACCGCTATTATGTTTCAAAATCTCGGTAGAATTTCAGTTAGATGAGGAATTACCTGTTTTTAAGTACTCTGGAGGAGTGAAAGACAAGTTTGTACTATAGCTTTGGCCATCTCTGCTATTTTTCATTAGCCCAAAACAGGATAGCCTAGGATTGCCTTCCTGTCAAATATTAACTTATAACAAGGAGCCATACAAAAAGTTTTGGGGAACTGACAATCGAACCAAAACATAGCAATAGTCAAAACAGTTGACAAGGGCCAAGATACCTACCTGATCAAACAGAACTCTATAGGAGTTGAGGTCATGGTACATCGTCCTCCCGTTAGTGTAGCAAAATACCAAAGCTTGTGCCAGATACAAAGCCACTCTTAACCTCATTGCCCATTTTATGGGTTTTGTCTCCCCTACAAGTTTAGATAAGAGGTCATAAAGCTTTTGATTTTTCCAGGTGGGACGCTAACTTGATAATTAATGTACCAAATGAATCTGTGACAGAATTTTGACATACGCGTTTTAGTTTCCTCTATTCATGTTTAAATGTTTGAAATAGAACCTCAATTATAGTCGAGCACTCTTTCAGTTCACATGATTCAATCTTGGTCTAGCAGTAGATAAATGCCTTAAAAAACTACCGTTTTCATAATAAGGACCACTTTCATAGTGCGCCGAATAATGCATTGCAATCCATTTTAGGTGGAACTAGAACATAAATATAAAAATAAAAACTACTAATGAGATTTGAGGAAATCACAGTGGAACAGATGCTTTGAAAGAGTTTCATTGGGCATGAACTCTGCAACTAGCAATCTCTCATCATTCTCACAACAACATCCAATCAAATTCGCCAAACGATTGCTCCGGTGCTGGCCCACCAACTTGGCTTCCTCCTGCCACACACGGAACGCACATAATCAATGAAAATTAAGGACAAGAATCGAACCAACAACGGCCTTGATGGTTGTGAATCTCAAATGAAGGGCAACAAAAAAGGATAAATAGATAGAGATCGAGGGTCCAAACAAGGAACTGGTGAGGGTCTGGCCAAGCAGACTTGTGAAAACGCTTGACAGCGATAGAAAAGCGGTCGTCTTCAAGGACCCCCCTGTAAACAACGTTGGGAGCCTTCTCGCCGTGCTCAGATACAATGTTGTCCGCTGAGAACCCCGACGTCGCTGCCATGAGCTGGTCTAAGTTGTACAGCTTGAATCTCGGCAAGCCCTCAACATCCTCGTTCTCTGTTATATATGTAATCACCACCGACCAACAAGATTCATCATAATCATCATCATCATCATCATTATCATCATCACAATCACGAATTAATACAACCAGACACCCACAAAGCCAAAATCCAAAATTAACCATGCACGCAATTAAACACAAACAACCTAAATAGGATGATCCGCAGAGAATTGACTTGTGATTTGACGTCCAAAAGCAGTCGGAAATCTTGGAACAGTGAATTCCCATTCCCCAAGTCAGAGAGATGGAAATTAGCAGAGACGGACTATGCCTCTCTCTCTCTCTCTCTCTCTGTCTCTGTCACACAGAGCCCCTCTCTCTCTCTCTCTCTCTCCCTCAAACTAGACTCAAACTAGAGATCACGGAGGCTATCATTAGAGAAGTGGCGAGAGAGAGAGAACTGCAGAGGTATTGTCCATCTTTGAGACTCGAGAGAGGGAGTTTTTTTTTTTTTTTTTTTTGGGGTATCTTGTTTTTTTCTTCTTTCTCTTTCTCTCGACTTGTTGTTAGTTTCTGGATTTTCCATTACTTTCTGGCACTGTAAACCAAACACGAATTCCAATCCCAATCCGACCACACCTCATCATTTTAGCTGGTTGGCAAAGCTCGTTGCAGCTTTGCTCCATTGTGTAAAACAGTTCCTCCGTCTTCGGTGTCCCCGCTGCAGCGTCTGTTTTGTCCGTTGCCGGGTGACGCGCCAACTCTCCCCCATGCTTATCTCTGCCGCGTGAGATGCACCCACCTGCATGTCCTCGATCCGGATTCCGGACCGCCCTCCATGCGCTTGCCTGTCTGTGTCCCACCCCTCCGCCCCGCTAAAACCGATTCGTCGTTAATTGATTCACGTTGGTTACGTGGGAGTCAAAGTCAACCCCCCTCCAGACTGGCATTTTGGGGGCAGGGAGTTATTAAAAGCAATAATTTTAATTTTAATGGGGAAATTTGGAAGCCTAATTTAATTAATATCCACACCTGAAATCTGAAATTTAATTTATATAAAACTAGTGAATGAATATGATTATTAAGCTAATTACGAGTTGTGTACACGATTGAAGCTCCCCTGGACTTAACATAGTTTTCAACTCCCTATCTCCAATCGAGTCAAATATTTTTTTGTGTAAAATAAGTGAATATAATTAAGCAAACAACTATATCTGCGGCGCCTGCTGTTGTAAAGCTACGCTAGAAGCAGCCTCCCTGCGATAAAGTTAACATAGTTTTCAGGATGTTGAGCTCTCCTTTCTCTTGAGCTTTAAATGTTCGTTCATTTCTTTTTATTAGGGAAATTATCGTAATTACATAAATGGGCATTTGTACGCCAAAGACTCGACGCACCCCTATAATAGCATATAATTCATAATAGAGAAGTCAAATTATTTTTCTTTTATCTGATCATTGTCTTCTTGATATGCTAACTAGACTCGCTGCAAATTCACATCCAGCGATCAAGATGCCTGTGCCTACTGGATTCACACCAAATTTTGAAGATTTGTCAAACCCATACTATCTTTACCATGCCGAAAATCCAAGTCAAATCTCAGAGTCACAACCGCTCTGGTGACAATTATTCAAGTTGGAGTCAAGTGATGAAGCTAGCGACGAGGGTTTAGGGATTTTGAAATATAAACTCGCGTGACGTGTGAATATCCAATATATATAATATTGAGTCCGTAGTTTCCAGTAGATCTAGAAATTAAGCGAGATGAATAATGATTCGCCTGACAAGCTGATGTCATTAGTCTTGATATTTGAGCACCTCCGAATTTAAAGGTGACATGAAGGCCGCAGAATCAAGTATTTATAACAGCTGTATGCCTTCTTCTGGGAAATTGCATGTCTCGAGACTTGCATTTAAATGGACCATCATTATTCCTCATCAAAAACACGTGATATAAAATAAAACTTTGTTTATTGCGATTTGAGTGTTCCAAGAGTTTGGAGGAATTGAACCAACTATCATCTAGATGTAAGATAATCCGTAGAAGATAAAGGGAGGTTTCTTTTGCGGCTTTAGATAGAGATTTGAAATGGTGGTGGCGGCGACGCAACTTCCATCCAATAGAGGGAATATAGGTGGTAGCCTGTGAGGTGATTTTTGGCCACCAGAAACCCTGTAGGATTGAGGGAGATAAGATGTTGTAACTAATTTTTTATTTTTGTAAATTGAGAGCCCTCCTTAAGTTGATGGATTTGATGTGTTTAAATAGGGGAAGATACTATGGTTTGGTTTGGGTTGAGTTGGTGTATTGAGGATGGGTTGGTCGGGTTAGGGTTCAAGCCGTGGGACGTGAACCATGAACTTGGTTCGGCCGAGAGAGAGAGAGGGATAAGGATGGGGTGGATGCTCCTCCGGTGTGAGTTAGCAACAACGTAGGGTTGTTCCCTAGCAATCGGAACAAGAATGTCTCCCAGCTTAGGCGATAGATCAAATTTTAAAATTATACCTCATTCAATATGTAAGTGGGGCAAGATATCCCGTTTTTTAATGTGTATGCAAATGAGGTTTCATCCTCCTGTATCTTGCTATCACTTTTTATTGGATTTATTCATATGAATAATTTTAGCTTAAACTAAATGTCTACATCATTTTAATAAAAAAATTATCAAAAATGATTTAATTTTACAATAATAAATACTAGGAGTGGGCAACGGATATCTGCACTTGCTATCCCGCTTGCAATCCGCTCTGCCCCCGTTATGCGGGGCGGGTTACCCCACCCAGGCAAGAGCGGGGTGTGGTTACCCCACCTCGACTGAGGCCTACTCTAAGGTGGATATGCTGAAACCCAAGACATATAGTGGGTCAAGAAGTACAAGAGAGTTAGACAACTTCCTTTGTACATTGGAGCAATACTTTGATGCGGTGAACATTGTTAAAGATGCTCGGAAGACCAAGACCACACCATTATATCTAGTTGATTCAACGTTGGTATTGTGGAGGCGAAGGCATGCTGACATGAAGTGTGGCATGTGTGTGATCGAATGTTGGGTGGATTTCAAGAGGGAAATCAAGGGTAAATTTTATCCCTAGAATGTGGAGGACGAGTCCAAAGCAATGCTTAGGCGCCTTGCTCAAAAAGGCACGATGTGTGAGTATGTGTAGGAGTTTTTAGAATTGGTGCTAGAGATTCCGAATATGTCCCCAAAGGATTCCTTATTTGTCTTCATGGATGGATTGCAGTCATGGGCGACCTTACTTCAGGTATGGATTGAGTGGTTAATTGAATACAAGAAGCTGGAGAAGCCTACAACTTCATCATCAAAGAAACATCAAAAGTTCGACAAGGACAAATGTGGGAGAGATGGCCCAAACAAAGGGATGGGGAGAAACGTCCAACTGTCTAAGCACTATCAGAATAAAACTTATCTAAGTAGCTCCAAGGGTGGGGAGAGGCCAAAGATCTCTTGCTTTTTTTGTGAGGGTCCCCATAAGGCATTTGAGTGTCGGAAGAGGTCGAAGCTAACAAATTGTTGATGGATCGTTGTCAAGAACAAACAAGGGTTCATTGATGGATCGTTGCCTGAGCCTCATGATGCTGATTCAATCACCTTACATTCTTGGAATCACAGTAATACGATTGTCGTTTCTTGGATATTAAACATCATATCCAAGGAAATTTCAGCAAGTCTTATCTACATGACGTTTGCTAGAGCAATTTGGCAAGATCTCAAGGATTGATTTAAATAGAGCAATGGCCCAAAATGGTACCAACTCAGGCACAGTTTACTAAATCTTCAACAAGAACATTCCTCAATCAGCATCTACTTCACTAAATTGAAGACGATTTGGGAAGAACTCAACCACTATCGCTCGGCCTATTCCTGTACCTCTGGAGGTATGCAGAGTATGTTAGATCATTATGCCAATGAGTACGTAATGTCATTCTGGATGGTACTCAATGATTCGTATTCCCACATCCATGGCCAAATTTTGCTTATGAAGCTGATTCCTTCTATTAATCATGTCTTTTCTTTACTGGTTCAAGAAGAACAACATCGTTAACCAAGATCCCAACCTTTTCTTGAGGATCAGTCCGATCATGTTGCCAATGTTGTGCGTCTGAATCCAAATTGCAGAGTCTTGCAAGATTTACCAAAGTTTCATGGTTCTTACTCCTTCAAGAATCAAGGTCGTGATAGACCATTTTGTACTCACTATAGAATTTTCGATCATAATGTAAATAAATGATACAAATTACACGGGTATCTACCTGGGTATACTTCCAATGATCGTAACATAGCCAATCACACCGCAAGAGGTACAATCCCATGGCCGTTGCATACTAGGTTTCAACATTAAATATTAACGCAGACTAATCTCTCAATGATCTGTCCACTACCACTAGATCCATGGAGTCTTTTGTTGACACTTTGAGTATCCAAGAATATTAGGAACTACTAGCCATCATGTCTTCTCACAACATTACACTAGCTACTGCATCAATTGATTGCCATGTTGGCGTCTATTTTTCAGCCAGTCATTCCTCTATCTTTACCAAAAGTTAGTGTTGGGTTGTCGACCATGGAGCAACAAGACACATCTGTCCCACAACCAGTCTATTCACCTCTTTGCATCCCATTAACAATACCACTATCCATTTACCAAATAATTCTCAAACCACGGTATGCTTTGCAAGTGACATTACCATACATGAAAATATTATCCTAAGAGATGTTCTTTTCATACCTCAGTTCCATTAATTTGTTTTTTTGTCGGTGCTATAATACTTTCATAACCGTTGAGTTCACTCCCATTGCCTTCATTATTAGAGACTCCTCTTCCCATCATATTTTGCAACATGGTAATAGAATCCATAGTTTGTACATTCTCCAACATACTCTTAATATTCTACATCAGGATGAACATATCCATAATGTAAATGTTTTCACATGGCATTCACGTTTGGGTTATCCTTCTTTCCACACTATCACTAGTTTAAAACAATACCTGCATTACCTAGAGACATATCCACAACATCTTCTGCTATGTTTCATCAGTCCACTAGCTAAACAAAAACGACTTGCCTTTCCCTTACTCAATCACCTTGTTGCTTCTCTTTTTGATTTGATCCATTGTGACACTTGGGGTCCTTAGAAAACAACCTCCTACTCTAGTTATAACTATTTCCTTACTCTAGTTGATAACTGCAGTCGATATACATGGGTCTACCAACTACAACACAAATTTGATACTCTTAAGGTTGTTCCTGCCTTCTTCCAGCTCATCTAAACTCAATTTCATGTTACCATCAAAGCCTTTCGTTCAGGCAATGCCCATGAACTCTCTTTCACCGATTTCTTCAAAACTCAAGGCACTTTACATCAATTTTCTTGTGTTGAGACACCTCAGCAGAATTCCATTGTCGAACGCAAACACTAACACCTTCTCAATGTAGCCCATTCTTTACTTTTCCAATCCAAACTTCCTCTCATGTTTTGGGGAAACTACATCACCACAGCCACATATATAATAAATAGAGTATTATCTAGATTACTAACTAGTCTCCTTTCTCTATTCTTTACCACAAACAACCAGATTATTCTTTCCTCCGTGTGTTTGGATGCCTTGCATTTGTTGCCACACTTAATAATCATCACACCAAGTTTCAACCTAGAGCCCGTACCTGCATCTTTATTGGATATCCAGAAGGCTTTAAAGCCTACAAATTCTATGACTCACTACCAAACAAGTATTTAATTCCAAAAATGTTGTTTTTTCATGAAAATATTGTTAAGAAGTTGTATCACATGGAAAAAAGTAGGAGAAACCAAGGACTTAATAAGGTGGAGCATGCCTAGAAATGTAACAACACATTTTAAAGCCATGTGAGACGATGTGACGAGCCCAAAGCGGATAATATTTTGACATGCGGGTAGGCCTGTGCCTTGGCTCGATCTTAACAAGTGGTATCAGAGCCTGATTGTCCCGCGAAAAAGTGTACCATGATATCGAAAGTCTTCTCGATATAGTGTGATCGAGCGGCATTAAATTGGAATATAAACCTCATCACCAAGTGATCGAGCTGGTATAATCTCAATCTGAATGTAGATTGAGGGGGAGCTACAAAGAAAATTCCATGAGAGCTCACATGGTAGCAGCTTATTTCCATAGGTGTGTCCTATGATGTGGTTCGATGTGAGACAAAGGAGGAGATTATTGGGAAGTTGTCCCACATGGAAGAAAGTGGGGGAAGCTAATGAGTTAATAAGGTAGAAGATGCCTAGAAATGTAACAACGAGTTTTAAAGCCATACAGACTGATGTAGCGAGCCCAAAGCAAACAATATTGTGACATGTGGCCGAGCCTATGCCTTGGTCTGATCCTAACAAATATATATCCCTTCTATACTATCACTCCCCCAGACTAAGTGATCCTTTTCCTGATTTGGTTTTACCACTTTCAACTGCATCTCCTCTATCATTCTCCTCACCAATGCCACCAGTATCCTCATCCCATACATATACACAATTTCAAGAGTCACAATTTACTCCAGATTTTCCAGACCACCTACCATCTCCCACTACTCATTCAAATTTTGTTACACAGTCTCCCATAATTCATTTACCATTAACTCACCTATCCAACACAAATCCTATTATTCTCCAGTCCAATATCGATCTTGTCAATACCACATCCAACAAAAAGTCTACAATTCACCAGTCCAACACAATACCTGCAACTCTTCAATTTCCAATGGTTGTCCCTTATCGTTCCACCAGATTAACTAAACCAGCTTCTTACTTTAATGACTACCATCACCATCTTCTAAATACCTCTATCATTCCATCCTCCAAACCCTTGCCACATCCCTTATCTAAACACATCTCTTATGATTGTCTCTCTCCATCGAGCCGGCACTTTGCACTGACTGTATCCTCTACCACTAAGCCCACTGCTTATCATGAAGCCGTCTATTATACCCACTGGCATCAAGCAATGAAGGAGGAATTAGATGTTATGGAGTCTAACCACAAATGGACAGTGATAAATCTTCCACCTGGGAAACATCCAATGGGGTGTAAATGGACATACCGCATCAAATATGATTCAAATGAGTCCATAGAGCAATACAAAGCACGACTTGTGGCTAAGGGTTACACTTAACAAGCTGGCTTTGACTTTTCTAACACTTTCTCCCATGTGGCTAAACTAGTCACTGTACAGGTCATTCTTGCCCTTGTTGCATCTCAAAAATGGTGCTTATTGTAATTGGATATCAATAACGCCTTCCTTCATGGCGATCTTCATGAGGATGTTTATATGTCTTTTCCCCCAGGATATACACCACTTGATTCCTCCCCTACCTCCATCTCTTCTTTCACACCTTTGGTTTGTCATCTCAACAAATCGATTTATGGACTTCGCCAGGCTTCATGGCAATGGTATGCCAAATTTTCTCATGTTGTTATGGGTCTTGGCTTCACTTAGTCAAAATCTGACTATTCATTATTTACTAAAGGGACAAGATCAACTTTTGTGGCCCTTCTAGTATATGTTAACGACATTATTGTCACCAGCCCCTCTACTGAAGCCACAACTACACTGGAACACCAACTTCATAATTATTTCAAACTTAAAGACCTTGGGTCCTTGAAATATTTTCTTGGCCTTGAGATTTTAGAAACTGATACTGGCTTTTCCTTGTCTCAACATCATTATACTCTTCAATTGCTTGAAGAATCAGGTTATTTGGCCTATAAGCCTATTTCTACCCCCATGGATCCTACATTAAAACTCAGCACCTTCGATGGACACCCACTTTCTACTGATCTTTGTTCCTCTTGGTAGGCAAATTACTTTATCTCATGTTGACTCGTCCTAACATTTGTTTTATAGTTCACTGCCTCACTCAATTTCTGGCTACACCACACACTCCCCACCTACAAGCTACATACAGACTTCTTCGTTACTTAAAAAATTACCCAGGACAAGGACTTTTATTCTCATCCCATGCTTCCTTCCATCTACGGGCCTTCTTTGATGCTGATTGGGGCTCTTGTGTTGACACCCATAGGTTAACCACTAGTTTTTGCGTGTTCCTTGGTGATTTTCTTATTTCCTGGAAAGCGAAGAAGCAACCAACCATCTCTCGATCTTCAGTCGAAGCTGAATATCGTGCTATGGCCTCGACTGCTGCGGTACTTGTCTGGCTTCGACAATTACTCACTGATTTTCAGACTTCTTGTGCATCTACACCCTCATTATTCTGTGACAATCAAGCTGTCGTGCACATAGTTTCCAATCCTACATTCTACGAACGGATCAAACACATCGAGATTGATTGCCAGTTCATCCACAACAGGTTGACATCTGGTGCTCTTCGTCTTCTGCCGATTTGGTCCCAAGATCAGTTGGCAGACCTTTTCACTAAGTCTTTACCGTCCACCATTTTATTTTCCTTCCTACGCAAAATGGCTGTCTATGATGCATACATGCCATCTTGAGGAGGTGTATTAGGGATCCTATTGTAATTACCCAAATAGGCATTTGTACGCCTATAAGAGCACTCACACTAGGCTAGCTAAAAGTTAAATTTAGCCAAAATATAACAAAAAAATGAAAAAACATTCCTGCAATAGGCTCTCTATTGCTACAGTGAATTTAACCTCTGGCCAAATTTGGCCAGCCAATTCCATTATCTAAATGCTACAGTCAAATAAAATAATAATTTATTACATTTGACCTGCAAAATGCAAAATGCACACAGCCAATTTGGCTTAAAAAAATGCATACAGGGCAGGGCAGCCGCAGAGGGGGAGGGGCGGTGGCGCGGCAGTGGGTGATGATGGGGGAGGGGCGTCGCAAGGTGCAAGGGGAGGGGAGGCTGAGGCACAGTAGTAGAAGGGAAACGTAGGGGGAAGGAGGGCGATCTGTGTAGGGAGAGGGGAGGCAGTGCCGATCTATGCAGGGGGAAGGGAGGCAGGCGGAGGGAGAACACAAGAGTAAGGGGAGGCGATCTATGCAGGGGGAGGGGCGATGGCGGTGCAACAGCAGGTGGTGGTGCGGTGGCGGTGCAGCAGCCAACGGCAGGGGAAAATGTTGCAAGGGAAGCGGGCGTGAGGAAACAAAAAAGGATGTGAAGAGGAATACGAGGGGAGAGAGAAAATTTTAATTAATAGTATAGTTAAAATACTAAAATCATGATGAATCTATCATTTCATAGCCTAAAATAAAATTAGCTATAATATATAAAAGTTTATTATTAAATTAAATTATAACTAAAGTACATTGCTCTAACGCCTATATAAAGACTCCACGCACGCACCCCTGTAATAGCATATAATTCATAATATAGAAAAGTCAAATCATTTTCCTTTTATCTTGTCATCGTCATTTTAATACTTTTCAACTTAATAACTAATGAAGACAACTCATATTATTTGTCCAGACACAAATTATTGCAAACGTACGGTTAGTGAATAATAATTGATCAATCGTGCTAGAGATGTTTTGCATCGATTAATTAAATTATAAATCGTGACAGAGATGTTCTGCATCTAATTTTTGCTCAGTTGGAGGGTCACTCGCCTGCAGTAACAAGTGAAACTATAATGCGAATATGAAATCCCCGTACACGAGGTGACAAATTGCAAACGAACGGGTGAGGCAGTGGCTAGTAATAATGCACATATACATTGATATATAATTGAGGTCGGTTTCCCCACACGTACGCTTAAAAATACACTGCAGGGCACCATAATCGGCCTATAAGTATAAGTAGACAGCCTGAAGGTCATGCTTATAATGAACATTGCATTGAGTAATTATAACTATATTACATATTGATGGGGACTCACTGGCAAGAAGAACACTTATTTCTATCGTCTTTTTAGTTGTCAGATGCTAGACCCTTCCCAACAGGAACATGAGTGGATAGTAGACTCATTACTTGGTAGGAACTTCCCAAGGTTTGGATCGCATTATCAAAACCCAAACTTTCTTTCATCATGTTCCATGGGTGCTGTCCACTACAGCAACTGTCATTTCTTCATATAAGTTGCTTCGCTGCTGCGAGAATGCAACAAGCCTCCTACCATCTAAAATCGCTATGCAAATGGAGAACGCTTGTAGAAGTGTGAGGGACACACTGAATTCAACTGAGAACATTTCATCCTTAAATGGTGCTAGGCTGAATACTGGTTGCCTGTTTTCTTCCTGCGTAAGTATTGAATAAAAAAAAGTGTAGTTGAAAGGTCATAATCGTTCCAATCTACTAAGGTACAGATCAAGAAGAGCTTCGTCATTCGTAAAAAGTAGGTATATACCTGACAGTAAAGGTCATACTGATCACTGTGGGAACAAGAACTGGATGGAATGGCGGTCTCAAGGAGTTGTGTCTCATTTTGAAGAACCTGTAGTTGGCAACCCAAATCCCAACCTCCACAGTCACATGATCCGCCTGATCTCCATCTTTGAATCAGTGATGGAAATTGTCCCTCGTTTGGGAAACTATGAACACCCTTGGGAAGTATGACTGTGGTGTTAAAAAGGTTCCCAAGTCCAAAAGCAACCCCCTTTTCTCTATTTTCAGAAGAATTTGTCCCTAACAAACAATCTTTCCAGACACATTCTCTGGGGAGGTTGATAACTATGGCTGCAAGCTCACCATGAGGCTGGGCGCTTGAAGATTCTGCCTGCCCTTGATCTACAGAAGACAAAATAAACTCTCTTGTTCTAAAGTCGCCAACATGATCAGAGCTGTTGGATTTGGGAAACAGAGAATCAGAAACCTTCATCTGTGCAACAACTTCAGGGACATCATCTTGATGTCTGCCTTTATCCCCTTGATTTATCCACCCCCAACTCTTTTTCTCAATTCCCTGAATGGTGAAGAATGTGTAGGTCCAGCAATAGTTATCCTTTCTTGGGGTACCAAACCGCCTCCCTGTGGCTGCAAGAATATCACTGTCATCATCCACTGCAAATGTAAATAGTGGGAGGCCATTTGAAACAGCTACCTTAAGTAGAGCATGCAATAATGATGATTTCGGTTTCACATTTTGACATGGCTTATCAACCTCAATCATTCTACAACCAGCCAGATCTAATTTTAGTTTCACTGATTGCAGCCCGCTAGATGATTTAGAAGCCCTTCCACTTGATTTCACCGCCTCATGTGGCGGCTCTACTACCATATGGGAGTTCACTGCCTGTGGCTTCACGAGTGGGTCAAGTAACTTTTTCAATGGGACAGCATACCAGGCGTTGGTAATGGTGGTGGCAGTTTGTTTACTGCTTGAATTGTACAAGGAAGCAGAAGCCACATCGCTCTCATATTTACCGGAAACATGAGTTGAACTGAATTGAAATATGGTTGTATCCTTTCTGGACCTGGAGTTTCTGCCAGCAGGCAAAACGTTTCTCACTGTTACCTTCATACTTGGATCCTCAGATGGCTCATTTACGGTAGAATCCGTAGCCATCATGGCTGGCATCTCTTCTGTTTTCTTGGGCCTGAGACTGATTTTTCTAAAAGCAGATTGCGATGCATCAGAGGAAAAGTTGATATCCAGTGCATCTGGAGAGTTGGGCTCCCTGCAATTTTCTACTTCATCAGCAAATAAACTTGAGTTTGATATTTCAGAATTGGGCTCCATGTGGTGATGCGGAGAAAATGAACCATCTGAAGTTCTTCTTGGAATTTCTTCTGTTAACTTCTGATCAGATGTATTTGGCAAAGTGGGATGTTGGGATACCTTGGGATTGTAGGTTTCAGGGGAGCCTTTAGGTGAAATAAGAACCACCGCATCAGGCCCTTCAAAACAAACTTTGTCAGAAAAATTTAAGTTAAGCTTTTGTCCCTTTTTTGCTCTTATTTTCAATTCATCATTCTTAATCTTTTCTTCTGAACATGATTTCTCCACAAGCTTTTCCAAAGTTGGTAAAACTTCTTGTTCAGAAGGCCTTTGGCAAGAAGTGGGACCTGCGGTGAGCACTATTTGTTGCCTCATGGAGGTGTTAGCCTTCAAAGGTTTATTATCTTGAAAACTACTACCTCTGTTGCCAAAGCATTGGATATCTTGATAATGGCCTTCTCTGCATAATTCTATGTTCAGATGGGACTGTGGAGTAGGGTGGGGAAACCTTTGATGAGAAGGAGAGCAACTTGGTTCTCTGCTAGAATTGGCAGATGATCCATCTGTTGAAAACGGTGGGGAGGTATTAATACTAGAAGGCGAACACCTGCTGCTTTTGTAAAGAATCTGTTTATGGTTGTTTTGCCACTTCTGCAACTGACCCCAGTCAAGGACCCCAACATTCAGAACCTTCTCCCGAAGATTTTCTCCCTTCTCAAGATAACTAGGCAAATTATGCATGCACTTAACAAGCTCATCATCCCCAGAAACCTTTCCCTTTATCCAATGCATTTGGTGTGATAAAACACTGTATGTTGCTACTGAAGGCTGCTCCCTTGCATCCTTTTTCACCTTTGGACGGTAATCCATAGACTGATAAGATTATCAGGAGCCAGCATATCTCAAATGACACGATATAATGTTTGGATAATTGGATATTTAATTACAACGGCCTCAATTTGCAGGATATTGAAGCTCGTAATTTTCTTTTCAGCTACTACACATTTGATAAAAGTACAAATATAAAGATTTGAGTACCGAACTGTAATGCATTTATTAAAAGATGGATATCACCAGCAAATGCAAGCCATAACAGGATTAAAATTGGACCTCTTACATGTGATTCAACTACAAGAAGACGCTTCCTTTGCATGGAATGAGATCTTAATTGTCACCAATCAAACAAACTTTCAACTAGAAGGGAAGGGAAGGGAAGATGCTCCATTTTTTTCAGGGAAGAAACAAATTCCTGGGAAAATAAACTATTGCTTTGTTTGGACGCCAAAGCAATGGAAAAATAAGGGCAACCAAGTCGAACAATGAACAAGTAAAACCTTTTTTCTTTCTCCCACCTAATCTGATTTCCCCACCAAACAGATAACAACAAAGTGGGTGAGAGAAAAGCCACAAATTCCTTCAGTTGCAATCATATCCTTTGGGTGTTTGCGGAGCAAAGTTGTTTGGGATGTCAAATCCAGAGGGCATGTATATAAAAAGTGACCATATCTAATCGCAATTTACATGATGAAATATCACGAAATCCCCATAAGTTAGCTAATGGGTCATTGTCAATTTCTCCAAACCAATAAAAAAATTGGACTTGTTGCACATATAGAGCACATGAGTTTTCAAAGAACATGCATTAAAAAAAAAAAGACAAATCCTAATTTTCTACTCCATGCAATGTTTTCAAAAGCGGGTCCTCCTCCAAAGTGAGATCTCTGGTTTAATTGCTATTAAATTCAATTGCAAGCCACCCAAACCAAAAATTTGAAGGCAAACAATCTGGTCACACCTTTTTCTAAATGTCACTTGCTTTTGGCTGACCATAAATAGTTTGGATACACTGCCTCAAATTAATTATGGTTCAATGTACAAATCCCATTTCGAGGGGAGAGAGAGAGAGAGAGAGAGAGAGAGAGAGAGAGCGCGCAAAACACAAAAAAGGAAAAATTGATTTAAAAAACAGAAACATTCCCATAAAGCAAAACAGTGTGAATTCTGCTTCTGTCTATTGCCAATCTGGACTGTTGGGCCAAATTAAATAGAAATATGGCCCTGAAAAACAGGAATAATAACAGAGTAAACAGAGAAGGAATCAGCACTAGAATGAACCAAACACAATCTGAATTATCTCGGCAGCGAAGCATACGTACGTACCGTTTCTTGCTAATGGGAACACTTGTATGATGTTCCCCAAACCGCAGAGATGGGTGTGTGTGTGTGTGTGTGAGAGAGAGAGAGAGAGAGAGAGAGTCGGTGCTTGGAACTCGATTTGTACATTGACAGTAAGGAAGGAAGGAGTGGGGCAGAAATGCAGAGAGAGAAAAGGCGAGGGTAAGTAGGCCAGAGGGGAGGAGTGAGGATGCCCGAAGACGTCACCCCAAGCCGCGCGGTGGGATTGCCGGTGGAGGCCACCTCATTAGTTGTTTTTTCTTTGGGTTTTTTTTCCTTCCTTTTTTTCAGCCCAACCTTTAACTTTTATCTAGTAAAGCTACATTTACATACCTCTCCACCCTACCCACCACGATCCAAAAAAACAAAAAACAAAAAAGCTTGGTAAAGCCGGGCGTGCGTCATGTCATGAAATGTTTGAGATGAGAGATCCCTCCTCCGATGCTTTAATCAGGTATTATATAAAACCTTTTTTCTCTATTTAGACAACGATGAATACAAAGATTGAAAAACTATTACAATGAAAATCTTTTTTCTCCATATAGACAACAAGAACAGCAAATTGAAATCCTGATTCAATGCAGCTAATTGCTTGTTGAAGATTGAAGCATGTTAAGGGAGGAATTGCTAGGGCTTTTTTCTCTTTGTATACTAAGGTTTGCTAGTACCTGCGTATCTTTTGTAATGATGAGATGATATATGTCATTACGGGACTTCGTTTGAGTGAAATTCGCTTTTGAGAATGTAATTTTTTTAACTTTTAATTTGAAAGGTGATAAAAAATAATAAAGTTATCATTAACTATTTTTGGGGTGTAATTAGTCACCTAAAAAATAATTTACGTCATTAGAACCAAATCTAGAAGTTCTTTACATGTATGGAAATATTAGCACTCCCATAACATTCTTTCGGTATCTTTCTTATGAGTTAGAAGATTTTTAATTTATTTTAATTGCTTGTTTTAATTCATTTGTCTAAGCCTAGATTTATTTTATTTTCTCATGTATGGAATTGGTGGTGAAGTTGGTTGGGTTAACCGCAGGTCCCACATAGGGCTGGCAAGAGGCCGCAGGTCCCCTATGTGGCTGGTTAACTGAGGTCCCATATGTGGCAGGTTGTCATTAGGACACCACAGGTCCCACATATGGCTATCTGGTAATGACTAGGATCCTTGGAGCTGGATGTGGGAATCTCCTGGATGGTTGGATTGTTTGGTGTGTACCCTTAATGAATGAAATGTAATGTGTGTGATATTATATTTTGTGATTGAATGTAAGCTTATTGTGATAAAGTAGGACATTACACTGCACAAGCATATAATGATTATGTAGACTTAGGAATTCATGTTATAGGATGGTGAGGAGATGGAGATCACCTACTGGGCATTTGTGCTCATCCCTACTTTGTTGACATGTTTCAGGTATCGACTCATCTGCTAGAAGCTGGTCCGAAGCTAATATTTGTTTGTTTTTAAATTTTGTAATAACTTGGTTTATGGATTTTGTAAAACATGATTGATTTTATTATTTGAATATCCGGACGAGGGTCCGTGGAAGTTGTATTGGAATTATAGCATGACTATGTTATTAATAAATTATTTTCCTTAACTTCATAGCATGTGGGAATGTACAGGAATACCCTTGATGTATGAATGTACAGGTTTATCTCGGACAACACCCGATGTGTAGTCCATATCGGTGCTAGTCACCAACCCCTTGACCCTTCGGGTGCGGGCATGGGGAAGTCACACTCTTAGTTCCGGTCCTTCCGGGATTTGGGGGCATGACAAGTTGGTATCAGAGCGGTCGGTTTAGTGGACCTAGCATAGTAGGGTGATTGATTGAGACTTTAGAGCTTGGGAGACATTAGGGAGGGCGCCTGATCAACACAGTCCTTAATGGTGTCCTTGGTTACCTTAGTGTCAGTCAGATCATCTTAGGATGCATTGGGATGGGTGCATACATGACATGACATTGCTTGTACATTTAGGGCACTAGAATTGGTTGCGCTTGATACTCTGATGATGTTTGACTTTATAGCTGTGAAATTTCTTGAAATTACTTGAAATGATTTGCGTAGTTGCTTGTTAATGACTTACATTGTTTTGGATTGACCTGTATTGTTCTAAGCTGATTCAAGTACTATATGCTAGAGTATTCCCTTTCGCTTTATATTATTATGATGTTGTGGTAGGGGAAATTTGAACCCTACCAATTGTTTGATGGCTTGGGTAGCCAATTACATGATTGGGCAAATGTGATTAATTTCAGGGGAAAATGGATCCCACTGGGATATGATGAGGACCAATTGGGTCATGCTTATTTTGGTTGATTGATTGATGGATGTGTATAGGTGAGGAGCAATGTCTCATTGTGACAGTTGAGACTTATGAGTTCTATTTGGCATAGACTTATAGGTCACTGATTGGGAGTGATAATTGCATTTCATTTGTGCTTAATGATAAATATTTGTGCAATAATTTGAACTTAATTGATTGTTTTAATTGTGCAAATTTTATTCATCGGTATTTTGAGCTTTTAGTATAATTTTTTTTAAATGCAATTTTAGATAAATTTAAAATGTACTTTGAGTGATTTGGATTGCGTGTCATAATTTAATGCATTTTTTAAATTCTCTCCAAATTTCTTATTTTACCATATTTTTAATTATTTTATAGAATTAATATTAATTTGGTGAATTTTTACTATTTATTTATTTATTCATTTTAATATTAATTTTTGGACTAAGGAAATTTTGAGGAGAAAAGCTTTTGCATGTGGAGATATGATTAATTTATTTTGGTGAGAGTTAATGATGTAAAAAATATGTGTGAGATTTACTTGGCATGAATTTATGGAATTAAATTGATGGGTGTGTGAATTGAGAGAATGAATATTTAAAAAAGGAAAGAAGTGAGATTAAAGATGATTTATTATCTTGGTTTCCTTTGTCTTGTGATTTGGACCGTATAAAAAAAGGTTGAGAGAATAGATTGGAGAAAGAGAGTTGATATGGGAAATTGAAAAAAAAAGAGGAAAATCGTATGGGGTCATGAGTGAGGTAGAGTAATTTATAATTATCTCTTGAAAAGGGTGTTAGAGCTTGCTTGTTTACTTGTTATGGACCTACTGGTCGTGATTGTTTTCCCTATGATGTGAATTGATATATCATATTTGTCTAACGTGTGGTATATAAAGTAGTAACAAAAGGGATGGTTGGAAAAAAAAGTAACTTAATAAAAGTAAAACATGAAGTACAACAATGCTAAATGATGGAATAAAATATTCAAGGATTAAATAGTGTAGTGAATATAATAATACGGCAGAAACTAACAACTGTTATGACTAGCAATATATACTGATAAGATATTAGGCTTAAATATTATGAGAAAACCATGATGGGATTGGTAGATTCAATAATGGTTTATTTTCGTTTTAAGGCAATTAAAGGGTAGACGTGCCAATGAGTGGGGGAGATAGAGATGACATAGTCTTTTAGAATAGGAATGGAGAATTCATATCCTTTCAATAAAATATTTTAATAACTTGTCTTTTCAAAAATGTTAATGAGTAGATGATTTAGAAGGTGATTAAATAATCTGAGAAATAATGGGAGCTATATTACTTATGACTTTAAGGTATAGTTAAATGTTGAATCTGTATATTGATTTTTCAGTCGTCGTATGTTGACTTGGTTAAATGCTACTAGTCAGTTGAAATGCTATATAAGATTTTGGTTGAATGTTAGTGAATAGTGTTGAGCATTCTTGGGTATGCCTTTTTCCTTGACTCGATTGCCATTATAATTGTGTAAATATTGATGGGTTGTTTGCCTGCTTGTTTTTGAGTAGTTGCTCGTTGTTGGTTGCATGCACCTTGTGTGGTGTTGGCTTGTGGTGGACTATGTTGGTGCATGTAACCGGTTATTGATAAGAATGGTAAATATACAATAAAACAAAAAAAACATAAATAATATACTTACAACACTAGTAACAATAGTAAATAAATGAATAAATAATGATGATAAACTCTGTGTTAAATATTATTGTGATTCATATCGATTGATGTCAATGTGGATTACTACATTGTATGATTGTTTGGATATTCTTCATATGATATGGCATGCAAATGACATGTTGTGGACTTTTGCCCTGTTTTGGGGTATAGTTGTGTGATATGACTACATGTGTTATTTGATGTAATGTGAACGCATATTATTATGCTGTGCTTGAGAGGGTGCTATCTGGAATTGTGGGAGCCTGTGTGGTTGTGGAGCCTGCGTGGCTATGGTTATGGTAGCCTGTGTGGCTGTGGAGCCTGCGTGGTTGTGGTTTTGATAGCCTGTTTGGCTGTGGATATGGAAACCTGTGTGGTTGTGGCTATGATTATGCTTGTTTGGTTGTCTTAATTATAAATGTTGTTTTTAACCTGTTTATTTATTATGATGTGTGATTGAGATGTGTACCATGTTGTGTATCTATGTCTGAGTGTAACAATGATAGTATTTCTTATTGTTACCTTGTTTCACTTTGACTGGTTTGTTGTTAGTTACATACATTATTAATTTGTGTGGTGACACGTGGTAAAACTAGGATGGACCTTGTTTATTGATCGTTTGGCTAGATTGATTGGTGGTAAGCATGTTGATGTGGAACTGGTGAACGGTTTATGGTGGGATTACCTTGATGAGCTTTCCCTTGGTGATGTTAGTATGACGTGTTGTTGTGGTAGCCAAGTTTGTTGCTTGTTTGTGGAATCCTCTCTGTAAGGGGACTTGGTTGTAATTCAATGACATCTTACATTGTTTGGTGGAGCCTATTAGGGTGCGACCTTTCTTCCCCTACATGGGAGTATATGTTATTCACATAATTATTGATATTTTGATGTTATTTTGTTTGGTTTTTCTATCTATGATTGTTGCATGGCCGATATGCGTTTTTAATATGCGGTCATGACTCATAAAGCATTGTGTACTTGTTGTGGTTGTTGGGGGATATTAGTTATATGAGGGTAGGTTGTTGGACTTTGGTAATGCAATATTTAATTGAGGTGGTGCGTTTACCCTGTTGATCTAAGCTGATAGTGCTTTGATGGATTTTTGGGTTATAATGTTAATCCTTATTGTTTTGGGTTCTATTAGATTGGTTAGTTTTGATGGTGATGTTGGCACCACTTGGAATAATTTTGAGGTAGTGTATGGTCGGTTGTGGAGTTGTTAGTATGGTGTTGTTTCGTTAATGATTCGTTATGATGGTCATTTAGTGGATTAATTACAAGGGTTACTGGTAGTGGTTCGATATTGGGTATTTGGCGTGCAGTGGTTGTGTGTGGTGCAATCTGTTAATTTGGTTGGTTATTGGATTTTAATAGGTGATCATATCAACTATGATCCAGTGATTTATGTTGAGGTATCAGTTTAACTATGTTGAGGTGTCCATTTAACCTTGTTGTTGTTACCATGACTATCCGTAGTCTAGAGTTACCACTAGAGTTGGGTGAGTTATGTTGCATTTCAAGTGACTTAATTAAGGATGTGTTACCCGAATATCTAAGCCTTGTTGCATTGGCAAGGGATCATAAATAATTTATAGAAGGATGATAACCCCTCGCCAACCTCTCCTTATGTTAAATGGTTAGTGGATGCATTGTTAGTTCACAAGAATGTAAATATATAAATACCTTGTTGCTTCGTAATGGTTAATGGTATGTCCTGAAGCATTGTGCTGGCTCTTGGCTGATGGACTAAGTGTTGCCCTATCGTTAGGACTGTTGCTAGTTAGTCTTTTCGGGGACGAAAAGTCCTAAGGGGGAGAGAATGTAAGGATTTTTCCGATATTGTGTCATGTGTGTTTGTTTTATGTTATTTTGTTTGTTGTATGTTGTTCTCATAATTATATTTATGTGATTAGTTATTGATTAAGAGCACATGCTAGTTTTGGTCTATGGTAGATATTGTATCAGCTCGGCGCTTGTGGGTTAATAAATTTATAGGATGTTTTGGGTGTGTCAGAATATGTGTCAATAATTATATTCACGTGGGTGTGGTCTTGGTTGGATATCGAGGTCTATGACATCTTATGATGATAGTTGTGACATTTGATTCAGTTGGCTTTTCGAGGACGAAAAGTTCTAAGGTGGGGAGGATGTAACGATCTGTATATGTGTTAGCATAACTTATAATCTATATTTGATGTTAAAAAAAGTTATTTTGAGAATGTGGCCATTAATACAATCGTTTTAACTATATTTGGGCCTAATTTGATGTCCAGAAGCCTTCAGGGGTTATTTAGTAATTTTGGAAGTTAAATTGAGGGTTAATAAATGAAAAATAAAATTTATGAGGGCTTTTTGGAAATTATTAAAAGGGGGACGAATTTTAATTAAAAATAGGGTTTGAGGGTTTTATTATTCATTATGACTCTATTTTGAAAAACCCTAGCTGTCGGAGGGGAGTGCATATTGTTCTTCGCGTTCTTCTCCGATTCTAGACCGTTCTTGCGAGTTTAATCCCTTCGGAAGGAAAGAGGTAGGTGATTCTTGATTCCTCGTTATTTTATTGCACGAACACAAACTGTTAGAATATATATATACATATATATACATAAACATTTGGATATGTATGTATTTATATAAATATATTCATTTGCGTGTATATACATACGGCTGGGCGATTGTTGCAGTGCGGTGTGATTCGACCGGTTCTGAATCCTTGGACGAGCTACTGCACCTGTTATCCTTTTATCATATTCTAATTAGTTATTATTAATTTCTACACGTACCAGGCCAATTGGCCTGGTTTCTTTTGTGCGGCAGCAGCAGCACACCAGGCTATCGAATAACAGCCTAGTTAGCGTCTCCATGACGAGGGGGCGGCGGCCTATACGTTCCGGCCTCCACAATTCGTTCGATCCAATGCAACACAAGGGTTTTATTTTATTTTATTTAATTCTCTCTTAATCAAAAAAGGGGGCAAGTTTACATGCGTGGTTTCGTGGCAGTGAAAGAAAATGGGCATCTTTTTTTTTTTAGTGTCAGATTTTTTTTTTAAAAAAGGGGGGGCTTAATTGATTATGGGAATTAAGTCGTGCGTGTCAATAGTTAATATATGTGGGTAATAAATTCGTGCATTAAATCCGTGCATTATTATGAAGTCGTGCATGGTATTATATATGTGTATTTTGATAATTATCAAGATATATAGATAAATTTAATTTAATTTGATTTAGTAGTAAAAATAATATGTTCATTGATACCATTCCAATAGGAAGGTCAAACAAGAATTATGATATTATTAGTTTAATAATGAAAATAGTGCTTGGGTTTGATATTATAGTTTAATAATATGAAGTATTACTTGAAGTTTAATATTATTAATTTATCATCTAAAATATTGTCGGAGGCTTGACATTAATAGTTTGATATTAGAAACATTGTTTGTGGCTTGATATTTATAGTCTGACACTAGAAATATTGTTTGTATTTCAATGTTAGAAATTTGGCATTTAAATGTTACTTGTACATAGCTTAATATTACTTAATTGATATTTAAAGCGTTGGATGTTTGATGAATATTTATATATGTATGTATATCTATATATATTATTTGTGGTTAGCACCGGATTGATGAATTAAATATTTTGTAAGGCTGTTGTATTGAATTTTGACCGTTGGAATATTCTATTTATTGATTATATGTGGAATTGATGGTGAAGTTGGTTGGGTTAACCGCAGGTCCCACATAGGGCTGGCAAGAGGCCGCAGGTCCCCTATGTGGCTGGTTAACTGAGGTCCCATATGTGGCAGGTTGTCATTAGGGACACCACAGGTCCCACATATGGCTATTTGGTAATGACTGGGATCCTTGGAGCTGGATGTGGGAATCTCCTGGATGGTTGGATTGTTTGGTGTGTACCCTTAATGAATGAAATGTAATGTGTGTGATATTATATTTTGTGATTGAATGTAAGCTTATTGTGATAAAGTAGGACATTACACTGCACAAGCATACACCGATTATGTAGACTTAGGAATTCATGTTATAGGATGGTGAGGAGATGGAGATCACCTACTGGGCATTTGTGCTCATCCCTACTTTGTTGACATGTTTCAGGTATCGACTCATCCGCTAGAAGCTGGTCCGAAGCTAATTTTTGTTTGTTTTTAAATTTTGTAATAACTTGGTTTATGGATTTTGTAAAACATGATTGATTTTATTATTTGAATATCCGGACGAGGGTCCGTGGAAGTTGTATTGGAATTATAGCATGACTATGTTATTAATAAATTATTTTCCTTAACTTCATAGCATGTGGGAATGTACAGGAATACCCCTGATGTATGAATGTACAGGTTTATCTCGGACAACCACTACAAGAAATCAGGCCTACCGTAACATCAAATAATAACACTATTAAAAAAGTATTACAATAAGCATGTATTAAAAAAAGGAGCGCCAACCATGAGCGGGATATTTTCACGAAGTATTAGGAATGCTAGGCGGGATATTTTCGCAAGTACGCTAACAAGAGGCGGCTCATTTTCGCAAAATAAATGTTACCGCCTCTCCCATAATTCACATAAAAAAATCTTTTCACATTCTCTCTCATTAGTTGTCCCGAACCCTAAAGTCGAAGCTCGTCTTCTTCTAAGTTTCCAACACCAAGAAACCCCTCTTCTTCTACGTCAATCTTACAAAGGTATATCACTCAATTCTTTTCACTTTCAATCAATTCTAGATCTATCTTCTCCCATTTTTCTCGAATCATGATGCATAAGCTAATGGTCCCACTAATTTTTGTTTTTATTATCGTAAACCAGTATTCTCTTATTATTGTTGCTTCGACGCTTGATCCTAGTAAATCTGATAGTGAATCTAATGGCGGTACTGGTGGCTTAAGGTCGATAGGATCGTTGTTGTGTTTGGTTCAGGCCTCTAGTTTCTATCGCGTCTAGGGTCACCAGTTGGCGATCGTGTCTTAGCTTGGATAGGTGGTTTCATCCGAGCATGTTCTGGGTAGCGAGATGGCACTACTATCATCGGCCTCTCATGGTGCTGGGGTGTTCTGCTTCAAGCCTAGGCGTGGTAGCCCTCTACGTCTGCCTCTTACACTATTTTTTCTTTGTTGCCTTGTTTAATTCTTCTTTTACTTGTTGTATATTGTTTAATTTATAGAAGTGCATGCTAGTATGATCGTGTGCCTATTTTGTTGAATTTTTCTACTTTGGAATGGAAGGTAATTTGGATCCTTCTCCATGCTTTGCTATTTTTGAACGTGGTTTACATAAGACTTTTTAGTTTATGCTATGTGAGAGACCTCCTACCATTGTTTCCCGTCCCAGACCTGTAGACTCCTTTCATGATACACATGCTACTATTTTTTTTTTTATGAAGAAATCTCTGCTTTTGCGGCTCCTCATAAACTGATGATTGTAGGAAATTTTGGAAAGAAACCAAAGCTTGCTGTCCTAAAAGACCATTTTAAAATATATTGGGGAAGGTTGGGTTACAAGGCAAAACAGGTATTATTGTTTCTCTCATAGTTTAAAATCTGTTTAAAAGTGGGTAAAAGTTATTAATCACTTGTTTGTGATTTTATTTGATTTTTATCCTGTAATGTATTTTGAGCTTGATGTTTCTCACTGATATTTCTTTAAAATGGTTGAAGTTGTGTGAATGTGTATGTTCCTCTCTACTCTCTATTGCAAATCTAGCTTTTGTGTTGAGGTACATTGGATATCTGTATGTTTGCACATTTGGAATTAATGTTAAGTTGTGGATTAACAAAGGGTCTTTTAGGAATAGAGTTTTGTACACAAATATATCATATTTGTTTTTTGTAAAATTTCCTTAATATTTGTTTTTTTTGTAAAATTTCCTTAATATTTTTTTTGTAAAATTTCCTGATTAAAGGCCCTGCTTGTTTGTCAAATGAACCTTAGCTTATATATTGTTTTTTCTTATCCTAGAACTTTTGCTTGCAGTTTTTGATAGGATCATAAAAAACATTGAAAGAGGGGAGGCTAGAATATCTTGAAAAGATGAGATCATGAAAGCAATAGGAAAGAAGTTGGATCGCTACAAGAATCCATGACTTGAATTAAAGATCTAGTATGGGCAAAATAAAGGAAAATCGTACAATGAAGAATACGATCGGTTCATGGTGCTATTTCTAAATTTCATTTTATATGTAGCAATTCTGCTTTATTTTCTAGAAAGATTTTTTATTTTATTTAATTGGAAATGCACTTTAAACTTGAACTCCTTTCTTACATGCTCTTCCATAGCATAACAAGGAAGCATTACTAGCATAGGATTTGGGACTTAAGCAAAACTGGCAACCAGCAGAGTTCTTCTGCAAAACTCTTACTACTAGTGACATAAGCACTCATGGTGGATTTTTAGTGCCTCGTAGGGCAGCTGAGAAGATCTCTCCTCCTTTGCTGAGTAAATTTAAAAAAATTGAATTTCTGTTTTGATTGTTGTGTAGTAATTCCAGTGCCTATATATTCCATTTGTAATTGTTAGGATTTCTCAATACAACCTCAGCTCAAGGTCTAGCAGCAAGAGATTTACATAATAATGCTTGGAGATTCAGACACATTTATCGCGACATTCACCATATTCTTGAAATCTTTTTGTTCTTTTAATATCATATGTTATGTTCCTTGTATGATTTTTTTTAATGTAACATATAACAATTTAGCTTCTCTGTTCTCACTAGTGCCAGAATATGGCTTGACTAAATATTGTGTTACATACTCCTTTAGTCTAATTTGTTGCTATATGCATGAATCTTATCTCTGATGCTTAAGATTTTCTTTAAAAAATCAGAAACACAATTGGATGATGTTATGCCTGCTTATTTCCTCTCACCCCCCTCATTAGTTACTAAATATGGTAAGATCCAGTTTGACCGTGGAATTTGATTGCATATATTTAGTATATTTGGATGGGAATATAATACCGGATGACATATCAAGTTCAGAGATGTCTTGCATTGATCAGCCTTCAATGATTTAAAATGCAAATATTAACACAGTTATGCATGACATAACACATCCTATGATTTTAAAGGCTAAAACTCTTTTTCTTGCGTGAAAGATGGTTGGGTATACCCAATATTATAAATTATAATATTGGGGTAGAATAAAAGATGGTATAATAAAGTTGGTATACCCATGAAACTGGGGTAGTTATAGTTATGGTTAGGCCTTAGTTATAGTTATACAATGAGTATTTCTCCACATTTGATGTCTCTTTTGATGAATTGAACCATATACTACAAAGATGTATTATCTGATCATGATATATTTAGTAAAATTATTGCCACACTCTCTTGCTAAGTAACTTGGGTTTTTTTTCATAAAAAGAAATTGTTAGTTTTAGATTGAACTTGAACATGTGACTTATATGAATTAGTCGGGTTAGGTTTAATCTCATTTGATCATGCAACAAACAATATATAAATATAAATAACTCTAAGGACAAGTATTTTACTGGGAATTGGATATATATATATATATATATATATATATATATATATATATATTAAATTGCTTTGGCTGCTACTATATGCATCTAATATATGTATGAATGTATGATGGTAGAACTTAAACATGTTACTGTTTATTTTTTTAGTCTACTTTTTATAATTTCAACTATTGTTTTGGTTTTTTTCTTTTTTGCAGAATGATGGAATGCTTGCGATTTATTATGACATGGAATAAAGATGACATGACTAAGGGTTTTATTTTGAGACATTTAGTATTTATATTATGTAAGAGAGTGATGTTGTAAAATATTTTGGACATGGTTATTTTGGATTATAATACTCAAGAATATTATTTCTCAATGTAGACAGAAATTAATAATATTTTGGATAGTTTGGGTTTTTTTTTTGAATATTGAATGTTTTTGTAATGTATAAGTATTTGTTAAATTGTAACCAATGATATATTGTAAGCATTTGTGAAGGCTTATTATATTTTGTGTCATTTACTATAAGTTTTTTTGTTGTGTTAGGTCTGCTTGACTTATGGTATGTTGGCTACTTTTCCTAACACAAAAAAGGTCATATTGTATGATTTTTGATAACATATAATTGTAACATAATAAAAAGTATTATGTAGAGATTGTTATGGTAAGCTTAAAAAACGCTTACGGAAATGTTTCATAAGATAATAACATGTGTTATTGTATGATCTATTGCAACATAAAATTGTAATACATTAAAAAGTCTTACCAAAAGATGGGAGACTTTTCATAAGCCAAGCAGACCTAAAACCCCAAAAAGTGTTATGGTATCTTACGGTAATACATTTTATGTCTTACTAAAGGCCTGATTTCTTGTAGTGAACACCCGATGTGTAGTCCATATCGGTGCTAGTCACCAATGTAAGGACCCGTGTTTTGAGTTAGTCGTAGTCTTGCCTTCTAAATGGGAACTTTCTAGATTTTGGATCTAGTAGATGGCCTCAAACAATTGGCGTGCAAGAACAAAAGTTGCTTAGAATGAGGTCCTCTACCTACCACAGAAATTTCAGAGCATTTGGAGTTGCACGTGAATTCACCCATTTCACGTGCAAGCATATTTTTGCTTCTCAGGCCTCTACAAGATGCAAGGAGGTTTGGGGTAAAGTTTGAGTGCATTTGGAGCTGCACGCCAATTGGGGAATTGGCGTGCAGACTTATTTTTGCATGGTTACCTTGGTTTTGTCATTTTAATGATTTTTCCTTAAAGGACTGTGTTGAAATTATGAGTATTTTGCCCTGTATGGAAGCGGGAAGGTGGTAGTTGGTGTGATCAAAACTACGTCGTTTTGATCCTGGGTTTCACTAAATCAAAACTACGTCGTTTTGATGTGTGTGATGTCTATATAATGGTGTTGAGGCTTAGGTTTAGGGTTTAGGGTTTTCTATTTGTTGTTGCAGCCACCGCAGAGAGAGAGAGAGTGAGGGAACCTTCGGATCTTGGCCGTAGAGGTTCGCGTGGGTGGTCGGTGTATCGTAGAGGCTAGAGCAAAGGACGTTTGCAAGGTAGGGACTCCGTTCTCCTCAGTTTTTTTCTGTCCTAGGGTATATGTCATATACCTGCTTATATATATATATATATATGTAAATCCATATAGGTGTGATCTCCTATATAGATGTTGGCCTTCAATGGCATATTGGTTGATTTGATGCTTGGGAGTGGACTGGAAATCGTTGGGTTGTCCATGCCCACTAGGTGTTTGATAAAATGTTTGTGTGGCTACGCTCACTATGTGTTTGATAATATTTCTGTGTGGCTGTTGTGTGTTGCGTGTTTGGTTTTAAGCCTGTGAGGCTGGTAGTTGTTGTTTGTAATCGACCATGTCGGCCGTGTGAACCTTGTTTGTGATATACTCTGTTGAGCAACACTGCTGTTTTGCATTAAGTTGAGATGTGTTACTAAGCCGTACTTTTGTAGCTGATTATATTGTTGTTTGAGATTGATCACCCAAATGTGATGGGATTGAACTGAGTTATGGGCCAGGCATGATAGCTGGACCCCTTGAGATTTGGCCAGGACTGCGGTCCTGAGTCTCGGTGTAGCACTCACGACGGTGGGCTAAGTCTACACCCATTCCTGAGGGTAGGTATGGCGCCCGAGGAGGTGGTTAACCATACCTGACTCGGGTGGAAAATGTTGCATTGGTGTCCATGCAACATTCGCCTGGATGGGGTATGTCATGTCGCCGTGGTGGC
The DNA here is from genome assembly GCA_023512835.1 of Taxillus chinensis. Lineage (NCBI taxonomy): Eukaryota > Viridiplantae > Streptophyta > Magnoliopsida > Santalales > Loranthaceae > Taxillus > Taxillus chinensis. The sequence goes on from CM042092.1 coordinate 54,987,827, forward strand.
GGGGTGTCCTCTGCCCTCCAGTGTGGGCTCAGGTAAAAGGTGTGTTACTGGGTGATGTTTGCTGCTTTAGCTTTAGGCACGACACGAGCACAAGCATACACTTGTCATGCGTACTGTTGAGTGGGACGGGTCTAGGGAGACTGGATCCCTATTGAGCTATGGTTTGCTCACCCTTCCCATAAACTGTTCTTTTGCAGGATTTGGCAGGCAGTAGGTGAAAGGGCTGGAGGATAGGCCACTGACGCTGAAGACTATGTTGGTTTTCATTGTTTTGTTATGGATTTCTATTTTATGTGTGAGATTATTTGTAAACAGTATATTCTGGTTTAAATGGGAACTTTCCCCATTGAGTTGTATTGAACTTTGAGACCTTTTAAATGTAATGAACTGGGTTGTGGTTGTTATTTAATTATTGTTTGTGTGCATGGTTTGGGAGCAGGAGCATGCCGTGGCATGTTAGCCTAGTTGTACAGGTTTGGGACAGCACCCGTGTTATAAGTCCTTTTAGGTGCTTGCACTAACCCCTTGACCCTTCGGGTGCGGGCATGGGCAGTCACTACCCGTTTCCAAGTGAAAGGAAATTGGGGTGTGACAATATGGTATCAGAGCCAAGTTCATGGTCTAGTGGACCTAGGGTAGTGGGGAGGGATGACTGCTTTTGAGACCCTTGGGAGGCAGTGTAGGACACGCCTGATCACCGTGGTTCTATCTGGTTTTCTGGCGTGTACTCAGGGGCAGTTAGACCAAGGAGTAGGACATTTGCATTTGGGTTGGGATGCATACATGCATTGGCATTAGGGCACTAGTTTGATTTCAATATGAGTATTATGATTTGACCTTGAAATTTGTTGCTGTGAAATTCTGTGATTTCCTGTGAGGCTTGTTGCTATGGATTGTTACTATGAATCGTTGCTGTGCAATTTTGTGATTTACCTGTATGTTTACATGAAAAACGTTGCTTGAGTACCTCATGGCCCATAGGGATGAGGGTGTATAGAGCTGAGATGCTGACACTAGTTCTGTTTAAAATAGGTAGACTATGCCTCCTAGGAGTGTAACCCGAGCTACCCCAGTTGTAGAGGATGAATCTTGCACGTCGTGCTGGACAGGAGAGAGGACAGCGAGTAGAGGGCGATGATCCCCTGGAGCGGATCATGGCCCAAGTCAGGGCCTTAAGTGAGAATATTCAGGGAATACGTGAGGATCTCAGGGGGGAGATCCTAAACGCGGTACGTCGGGAGATGATGGCACGACAGCCAGTGCCACCCTCTCCACCCCGTGAGGCAAGACCGTCGCGTAGGCAGGAAGTGCCGGTGAGGCGAGATGAGGACGATGTGGTGACCCGGTTCCGAAAGGAACATCCACCAAGGTTCAAGGGAGGAGCTGAACCTCTAGGAGCAGAGCATTGGCTGCGGCAGATCGAACATGTATTCTCCTTCCTCCGACCCCAGGAGGAAGACAAGGTGAGGCTGGCAGTCTGACAATTGGAGGAGGAGGCATTGGAGTGGTGGCTTAGCATTTCAGGAAGCCGAGACATGGAGACCATGTCCTGGAATGAGTTCCTCCAGTTGTTTCATGAGGAGTTCTTCCCAGAGTCGCTGCAATGGCAGAAACGGGAAGAGCTCAGCAGTCTTAAGCAGGGATCGCGTACGGTGGCAGAGTATGAACGAGATTTTCGAGGGCTGAGTCGGTTTGCCCCAGAAGCAATCTCAAGGGAAGACTTGAAGGCCCATAAGTTTGCCATGGAACTCAAACCTGCCCTGAAGCAAAGAGTAGAGATGCTGCGACTGAAGACTTATGCTGAAGTCGTGGACACAGCAAAGATTGTGGAGAGAGGATTAGAAGAAGGAAGACAGGCTCACCAGGAGCGACTGGGACAGAGTATGCGCGACAGGCAGGGGGAAACCAAGAGGCAGAAGATTGAGCCTGGGAGTGGGACTCTTCCCAAGGACAGGAGCCAAGCTTTAATGGCCCCACCCAGATCCCGTTACTTTGGAGGACAGGGAGGTTCTGCTGGGAACTTCCCAAGCGGGTGTACCTGTTGTGGACAGGCAGGGCACGTCAAACGTGAGTGCCCCAAACAGCACTTGAAGTGTCATAGCTGTGGGAAGATAGGACACATCAGTAAGGTGTGTTTCAGCAGGGGAAGTAGCTGGGGAGCTGGAAGTTTTGCACAAGGAAGCAGGGGTGAGACCCCATTTCAAGCCCCAGCTTCGAAGCCAGCACATTCGTGGCAAGCTAGTCAGGCTGGTTCCAGTCACACTAGACCACAGGGGGAGAGGCAACCACAAGGAGGTTCGGAGGGGCGTCCCAATGGACTCCAAGCAGGAACCAAAGGAAAAGCGAGCGAGGCCAGTGGTGGGGCAAGCCAAGGCAGAGTGTTTGCGCTTACCTCAGCACCAGTAGAGATGGAGGATTTACCATCACCCTCCGAGGAAGGTGGAGCCGGACCTTCTGTAGTTCGAGGTACTATTTTAATATCTCGCACTGTTGTTGCGGCATTGTTTGATACCGGAGCCTCGTGCTCCCTGATTGCTAAGTCCTTGGTTGAGAGCCTTGGACTTGATTGTGTGGAGGCCGATAGACCTCTGAGGGTCGAGTCACCAATGGGAGGTGTGGAGTCGATCCACCGAGTGTGTCGTGAGTGTGCGCTTACGATAGGTGATGTTGAACTCTCTTTCGATCTATACGTGATGCCAATGAGGACCTTTAGTTTGATTTTGGGGATGGACTGGTTGATGGCCTTTCAGGCTAAGATTGATTGTTATAGACGACGAGTGACGTTTACTTCACCCACAGGATCCTCCTGTACCTTAGTGGGTGAATGGGATAGGAATGCTGGGAGAGCTGGACCGACGAGGGAGCTATGGGGCAATATTACCCACAGACTTGCCACTCTAACCTTTGAGGAGGGAGGTAACGTGGAGAAACGGGTGTGGCCGGATGTTGCTGAGAATTTCCAGGATGTTTTTCCTGGGGAGTTGTTGGAGTTGCCTCCGAACAGAAGTATCGAGTTCACGATTGAACTTCTGCCAGGGGTAGGACCCATTTCGCAAGTGGCATACCGGATGGGACCTGCCGAGTTGCGGGAGCTTCAAAAGCAAATAAAGGAGCTTGGAGATAAAGGTTTTATCCGCCCTAGTACCTCACCTTGGGGTGCACCAGTTTTGTTTGCTAAGAAGGCAGATGGTTCGTTGCGGCTTTGTATTGATTACCGGAAGTTAAATCAAGTGACGGTAAAAAACAAATACCCTTTTCCGCGGATCGATGATCTACTTGACCAGCTGAGTGGAGCACGATGGTTCTCAAAGATTGATCTGCGTTCGGGATATCATCAATTGAGGGTCCGGAGTGAGGACATTCCTAAGATAGCATTCAGGTGCAGATACGGCCACTATGAGTGGTTAGTGATGCCTTTTGGGCTCACAAACGCACCGGCAGTGTTCATGCATCTGATGAATCAGGTATTTGCCCCATACCTAGATTCCTTCGTGGTGGTATTTATTGACGACATCCTCATGTACTCTAAAACCCGAGCTGAGCATGAGGAACACCTGACCGTGGTGTTGCAGACACTATGAGATCATCAATTGTATGCTAAATTTAGCAAGTGCGACTTCTGGATGCAAGAGGTGCATTTTCTTGGGCATGTAATATCTGCCGAAGGAGTTGGAGTGGACCCAACCAAGATTGAGTCCGTATCATCTTGGAAGAGGCCCGCAAATGTTTTTGAGATCCGCAGTTTCTTGGGTCTGGCAGGGTATTACCGGCGTTTTGTGGAAGGGTTTTCTCGGTTGGCGGTGCCCATGACAGCTCTTACGCGGAAGGGAGCCAAATTCGAGTGGACGGACAAGTGTCAACAAGGTTTTGAAGAATTGAAGACTCGTCTGACAACTGCACCGGTGTTGAGTCTACCACAGGAGGAGGTGCCATTTGAAGTGTATTGCGATGCGTCTCGCGTTGGACTGGGGTGTGTCCTGATGCAGGAGCACAAAGTCATCGCATATGGCTCGCGACAGCTGAAGTCCCATGAGCAAAATTATCCAACGCACGACCTGGAGTTAGCAGCAGTTATTTTTGCCCTAAAGTCTTGGCGACATTACCTGTTGGGGGAGAAATTCGTGGTATACACTGACCACAAAAGCCTACAGTATATCTTCACCCAGAGAGACCTAAATTTGAGACAACGGAGATGGGTAGAGTACCTGCAAATGTTTGACTTCACGCTCTCTTACACGCCTGGGAAAGGGAATTTAGTTGCCGATGCGCTAAGTAGAAAGGGAAAAGCTGAGGTTTCCATGAGAGAATGGAAAATGATGGAACAGTTAGCAGTGCTTCAGGTACAGCCTGATTTTCGCGGTGGAAAAGCAATCCCGTGTCCTATCACTGTGATACCAGAGTTATATCAACGCGTCCGTGATGGACAGTTGGGGGACCTGGACTGTGAAGTGATCCGGGCCCAGATAGAGGCCGGAGAGTTGTCAGAAGACTGGACAGAAGGAGTTGAACATGAGTTAAAATTTCGGGGGCGTCTGATAGTACCGCCTCCCATGCGTGAGGATGTGCTGAGGGAGTTTCATCATTCCCGTTTGGCTGTGCACCCAGGCGGCACAAAAATGTATCATGCCGTTTGAGCACAGTTCTGGTGGCCGGGACTGAAGCGGAGTGTAGCAGAGTTTGTTTCCAGGTGCCTTACTTGTCAACAAGTGAAGGCAGAGCATCAACGACCGGCTGGTCATTTGCAGCCTTTGCCTGTAGTTGAGTGGAAGTGGGAGCATATTACCATGGACTTTTTGACAGGACTTCCTACCACTTTCGAGCGAAAGGATATGATTTGGGTCATCGTAGACCGATTAACTAAATCGGCCCATTTCTTGGCAATTAGGGAGCGAGACCCTATCGGCACATTAAGCCAGTTATATGTTGATGCGATTGTCCGATTGCACGGAGTGCCCTTGTCTATTGTTTCAGACAGGGATGCGCGGTTTACATCTCGGTTTTGGGGAGGTTTGCAAGAAGCCTTGGGAACACGACTTAATTTGAGTACTGCTTTCCATACTGAAACTGATGGTCAGTCAGAGAGGACCATTCAAACATTGGAAGACTTGTTGAGAGCTTGTGTACTAGATTTTGGAGGATCATGGGCTTCTCACCTTCCTCTGGTGGAGTTTGCCTATAATAACAGCTACCAGGCCTCTATCGGGATGGCCCCGTTTGAGGCATTGTATGGTCGCCCATGTCGGTCTCCATTATGTTGGGCAGAAGTTGGAGAGACAGCTATGTTAGGACCTCAATTGGTCCAAGAGGCTACGGCCAAAGTACAGCTGATTAGGCAGCGTCTTCTTACAGCTCAGAGCAGACAAAAGTCTTATGCGGATCGCCAACACCGACCGTTAGAGTTTTTGGTAGGAGACCACGTATTCCTTCGTGTTTCTCCACGGAGAGGGCATAAGAGATTTGGAAAAGGGTCCAAGTTGTCTCCACGATACATTGGACCATTCAAAATTTTGAGCAGAGTTGGACCTGTTGCTTATAGGTTGGCATTACCACCTAGTTTGAGCAGAGTTCATGATGTTTTCCATATATCCCAGTTACGGAAATATCATCCCGATCCCACACATGTGTTGGATTGGAGTACTCTGGATCTTGAGGCAGATGTGTCAGTTGTTGAGGCACCCATCCGTATTTTGGACAGGCGCGAGAAGCAGTTGCGAGGTAAGATTATTCCGTTGGTTCGGGTGTTGTGGAAACACAGAGGGATGGAGGAAGAGACTTGGGAACGTGAGACTGAGATGCGTGCTCACTACCCTGATTTGTTTGAGGACGAACAACCCTGACGAGGGGAGAAAGGCAAACATCAACATAATCAGGTATTTGCCCAACTGGTTAGGTGACCTGAGAGTATTCCTTTTGTGTGTATTTTCATGCAGTGTATTAATTTGTGTATTCATTGCTTGTTATTGCTGTTTCCTTCCATGCCACATTTTCTTTTCGAGGACGAAAAGTCTTAAGGGGGAGAGGATGTAAGGACTCGTGTTTTAAGTTAGTCGCAATCTTGCCTTCTAAATGGGAACTTTCTAGATTTTGGACCTAGTAGATGGCCTCAAACAATTGGCGTGCCAGAACAAAAGTTACTTAGAATGAAGTCCTCTACCTACCACAGAAATTTCAGAGCATTTAGAGCTGCACATGAATTCACCTATTTCACGTGCAAGCATATTTTTGCTTCTCAGGCCTCTACAAGATGCAAGGAGGTTTGGGGTAAAGTTTGAGTGCATTTGGAGCTGCACGCCAATTGGGGAATTGGCGTGCAAATTGGCGTGCAGACTTATTTTTGCATGGTTACCTTGGTTTTGTCATTTTAATGATTTTTCCCTAAAGGACCATGTTGAAATTATGAGTATTTTGCCCTGTATGGAAGCGGGAAGGTGGTAGTTGGTGTGATCAAAACTACGTCGTTTTGACCCTGGGTTTCACTAAATCAAAACTACGTCATTTTGATGTGTGTGGTGTCTATATAATGGTGTTGAGGCTTAAGTTTAGGGTTTAGGGTTTTCTATTTGCTGTTGCAGCCGCCGCAGAGAGAGAGAGAGAGTGAGGGAACCTTCGGATCTTGGCCGTTGAGGTTCGCGTGGGTGGTCGGTGTATCGTAGAGGCTAGAGCAAAGGATGATAACGTGCATTTTATGCCATTATTCTAGTGTTTATTTAGGATGTTTAAGAGCATGATTAGAGCCTTATTGCTTCATATATCATATATATTTGCTCTAACCCCTAGGAAGATGCTAGTTGCAAATACATGCGTTTTTAAGCTGTTTTGGCAGATTTTGGACCTCACTTTTGACATAGTAGATGGCCTCAAACAATTGGCGTGCAAGAACAAAAGTTTCTTAGAATGATGTCCTCTACATACCACAGAAATTTCAGAGCATTTGGAGCTGAGTTGGAGCTGCACGTGAATTCACCCATTTCACGTGCAAGCATATTTTTGCCTCTCAGGCCTCTACAAGATGCAAGGAAGCTTGGGGAGAAGTTTGAGCTGATTTGGAGGTACACGTGAATTGACCATATCACGTGCAAATTGGCGTGCAGAGATATTTTTGGACCGATCCTATCGTTTTTCCATGCTGATCATTTGTTTCTGAAGGCCCATGTCCAAATTGTGGATGGAAGATAGAGATTTTAAAGTTTCGAGTGTTACTTATCAAAACTACGTCGTTTTGATAGATAGGCTAGGTTACACACCTCAAGGCCCATCCAAACTCTATAAATACAGCCTCTACGCCCTCTGCTATGCATGCCTAACCCCCTACACGTTTTTAGAGAGAGAGAGAGAGAGAGAGGCTCCACGTCTTAAAGGCTGTCCTTGACCTAGGAGAGCAGCCGTCGCAGCAGCCATCGCGGATTTTGGAGCCTGGATTTGAAGCTTTGTTGCGCGCGTGGTCAAGAAGAAGATGTTTAGCTTTTCTGCTATGGTTTTGCTTGTAATCATGCGTGAGTAGTTCTTTTAATCTAGGGGAGCAATGTAGCCCCCTTGTTGCTTTGCTGTGTTTATGAATATTGGGTTTGGATGATTGAAGTTTTGCATGTTTTATGAATCTATTCTTAATCTCTATCTTTGGATGTACACCTTGGTATTTTTAGCCCTAGTCTGGGGTGGATTGAGATTCATAACTTATTTGTAATTGGTGTGATCATTATCCTTTTGCAAGTATGATTTATTGGCTTTGCATGTTTGTGTGTTTAGATGACCATTCTGGCATACAACTCTTAAAAGGACCTCAATGACCATTTGTTGTCCTTGGCTTATGTTTAGCATGTTTTCAATCAGACAACCCTAATACCATGAACCAGTAGAGATAACATAGGGAGGTGAAATTGTGACCCTAGATGCTTTTAATCCTTGAATCTTAATCTTAAAATCACTTTGCTTTCTTTGTTTATTCAGAAAACCAAATAAAAATTAGATCTTTAGTTTAAAAAAGAAAACTTTTTGCCAAGACATTTTATAGAACAAGAGTAATTGGGTGTTTTGATTTGAGAACTAGAGAACTAGGCTAATCCCTGTGGGTTCGACCCCTTGCTTGCTGCTATTCTTTTAGTGCAAACTTAGGGAATTTATTATCTTGAAGAGAGATTTAACGACATTAGCTAGCTCTTTTAGAGAGGCTAAAAATCTTGTCTGTCAAATTGGCACCGTTGTCGGGGATTCAACGGTTAACTAGTTTTTAAAATCAACATTGAGTGAAATTGTTTGAATTCTGATCTTGGTGTTTTATTTTGTCTTTTATTTTCTGTTATTTTGTGTTCTTTATTTGTTTATTTTACATTGTTCGGAGCTGCTGGGTGTGTTCTTGTTGTTTTACAGGAACACACATTAAGGATTCCTAGTTGTGCATGCAAAGAGAGGAGGATATACAATTTACTCGGGAACCTGAAAGGTTGTTCAGAGCTCGGCGTAGAGCAGCTAGGGAAGCAGCACGTGAGGCGGAAGAAGCATTGCAAGGCTTGGAGCAATCCGTAGGCGATCTGATGGCAGATCTCAGACCTGATGGTGGTGCACCACACGGAGGGGCCAATTACAATGGCCAATATCCAGAAGAAGAGGGTAATAGGTTTATGCCCAGAACCTTCTTAGACTATGCGAGACCGATGATGTCAGACCATTATTCTGGGATTCGGCAGACAAGAGTCCAAGCAAATAGCTTTGAGCTGAAGCCGGCGTTGATCAACATGGTGAGCAACAACGCGTTTGGAGGAACAGCCGTGGATGATCCGCACCAGCATATTGGTTGATTTGATGCTTGGGAGTGGACTGGAAATCGTTGAGTTGTCCATGCCCACTAGGTGTTTGATAAAATGTTTGTGTGGCTACGCTCACTACGTGTTTGATAATATTTCTGTGTGGCTGTTGTGTGTTGCGTGTTTGGTTTTAAGCCTGTGAGGCTGGTAGTTGTTGTTTGTAATCGACCATGTCGGCCGTGTGAACCTTGTTTGTGATATACTCTGTTGAGCAACACTGCTGTTTTGCATTAAGTTGAGATGTGTTACTAAGCCGTACTTTTGTAGCTGATTATATTGTTGTTTGAGATTGATCGCCCAAATGTGATGGGATTGAGCTGAGTTATGGGCCAGGCATGATAGCTGGACCCCTTGAGATTTGGCCAGGACTACGGTCCTGAGTCTCGGTGTAGCACTCACGATGGTGGGCTAAGTCTACACCCATTCCTGAGGGTAGGTATGGCGCCCGAGGAGGTGGTTGACCATACCTGACTCGGGTGGAAAATGTTGCATTGGTGTCCATACAACATTCGCCTGGATGGGGTATGTCATGTCGCCGTGGTGGCAGGGTGTCCTCTGTCCTCCAGTGTGGGCTCAGGTAAAAGGTGTGTTAGTGGGTAATGTTTGCTGCTTTAGCTTTAGGCACGACACGAGCACAAGCATACACTTGTCATGCATACTGTTGAGTGGGACGGGTCTGGGGAGACTGGATCCCTACTGAGCTATGGTTTGCTCACCCTTCCCATAAACTGTTCTTTTGCAGGATTTGGCAAGCAGTAGGTGAAAGGGCTGGAGGATAGGCCACTGACGCTGAAGACTATGTTGGTTTTCATTGTTTTGTTATGGATTTCTATTTTATGTGTGAGATTATTTGTAAACAGTATATTCTGGTTTAAATGGGAACTTTCCCCATTGAGTTGTATTGAACTTTGAGACCTTTTAAATGTAATGAACTGGGTCGTGGTTGTTATTTAATTATTGTTTGTGTGCATGGTTTGGGAGCAGGAGCATGCCCGTGGCATGTTAGCCTGGTTGTACAGGTTTGGGACAGCACCCGTGTTATAAGTCCTTTTAGGTGCTTGCACCAACCCCTTGACCCTTCGGGTGCGGGCATGGGCAGTCACTACCCATTTCCAAGTGAAAGGAAATTGGGGTGTGACAATATGGTATCAGAGCCAGGTTCATGGTCTAGTGGACCTAGGGTAGTGGGGAGGGATGACTGCTTTTGAGACCCTTGGGAGGCAGTGTAGGACACGCCTGATCACCGTGGTTCTATCTGGTTTTCTGGGGTGTACTCAGGGGCAGTTAGACCAAGGAGTAGGACATTTGCATTTGGGTTGGGATGCATACATGCATTGGCATTAGGAGGTGTGTCCCTGAGGAGGAGATGGATGCTATCATGCATCATTGTCATGCATCACATTATGAGGGCCACTTTGGAGTGCAAAGAATAGTAGCTAAGATAATGCAATGTGGGTTTTATTGGCCCAACATGGTGAAAGACACCTATGTCTTCATTAAAACTTGTGATAGATGTCAAAGGGTAGGTGGACCGTCTAGGAAGAATGAGATGCTTTTAACTGGAATCCTTCCAATTGAAATTTTTGATATTTGGGGCATAGACTTTATGGGGCCTTTTCCCATTTCTGATGGGTATTCTTACATTCTATTGGCTATAGATTATGTGTCCAAGTGGGTTGAGGCAATACCAACACGAGTGAATGATGCTAGAGTGGTGACTAAATTCTTTACCAGAAACATCTTTAGCCATTTTGGGACACCAAGGGCTATTATTAGTGATGAGGGTAGTCATTTTTGTAACAAATTGTTTGACAAGTTGTTGGCCAAGTATGGAGTCAACCATAGGAAGTCCTTAGCTTACCACCCACAAGCTAATGGACAAGCTGAGGTGTCCAACAGGGAAATCAAAGCTATCCTTGAGAAAACTATTGGAGGAAATAGAAAGGATTGGTCTCAAAGGCTTGATGAAGCCTTATGGGCTTATAGGACAGCCTACAAGACTCTCATTGGAATGTCCCCTTACAGAATCCTATATGGGAAGTCTTGTTATTTACCTGTGGAATTAGAACACAAGGCTCAATGGGCCTTGAGGAAATTAAACTTTGATCCACAAGAAAACAAGGAACTGAGGATGACTCAATTAATTGAGTTAGATGAGTTTCGAATGGATGCCTATGAGAGTGCTAAAACTTATAAGGAACGAACCAAAAAATGGCATGATAGGCAACTTAATACAGAATATTTAGCCCTGGGACAAAAAGTTTTGTTATTCAACACTAGGCTAAGGTTGTTTCCAGGAAAGCTACGATCAAAATGGATGAGGCCATTTGTGCTAACTGATAAGAAGCCATATGGGAGCTATGAGCTCCAAGCTGAAGATGGCAAGAAATTTTGGGTTAATGGCAATAGGCTGAAACCTTATTATGACCCAACACAGAGGGAGATAGTTGATTCCCTCTCTTTTGAGCCTTAATGAGCATATTTTGATGTCTAGCTACAGACTTTAAATGAAGCGCTTGTTGGGAGGCAACCCAACGGTTTTGTTTTAGTTTTTGTTTTTATATTTGTTGTGTGAACTCACCATGGTGTAGGGAACTTTGTTCTTTTTACTAACCATTTTGTAGGCTTCCAAGAGCACATCCATGGGCACTAGACTTTGAATTTAGTTTCAAGCCCACATCAAGAGCAAAGATGAAGTGAAGTCCACAAGTGCTTGAAATTGAGCCCAAACATATACCGTGCAAAAGAGAAAGATGGTCCTCATTACATGGGCTTGCTACAAAAGAAAAATGGGCCAATTTGGGCCTGCATGTCATAATGCACATGCTATGATGATATGGCGTGCACCTTGGATTGCTCTAAAATGTTAATGGAAGACAGCTACCAACATGGATAATAATAATGTCTTCTGCACGCCATATCTTAGCTGTCTATTTGGTGGTCAAAAGGCAAAAATATCACTTTTCAGCCTTCTAGAGCCTTCCATTATATGCCATGCAGAAGAGACATGTGATATATAGCTTATGAGGGACCCACCATCCGAATATGAGATGAGTTTAACATGCACGCCACAATGATGATATGACGTGTATAGGGGCATTTTCGTCTGATCAGCCTGAAAATTGGAGGACACGTGTATGATGGCATTTGTAGCACATCTCCTTTTGCATGCTATATATACTGAGGCCGGTAGCTAGGTCAAATACACCAGAAACGATTTCTAGATCTGAAATTTGAAAAGCTCTGGTTCTTGCTGTTGTAGCTAAATTTCATCCTTCCTCTCCTTCAATTCCTATAGCAAGATGGTGCGCACAAGGCGATCAGGCAAGGAAGAAGTCCATTTCTCAAGTTCTTCTAGCAGTGAGGATGGGGAGATCTTCCTAGGGCATGCTCTGGATCTGAATGCCTTAAAGGAATCCAACCTGGGATGGTCAAGTGAGGTGGCCTTAAAGCTTCAAAATCTTGGGTTAGTAAAATTAGTTTCAGCCAGATGTGCCATTTATTATCCTGCCTTGCATGAATTTTATCATTCCATTTACTTCAATGAGGAAGAGGATGCAGTTATAGGGCAGGTGCAGGGGGTGTATATCCGTATCACACCAAAGATAATTAGGAAAACCTTTAACCTTCCTATACCTACTGATCATTTCCGTCACCTGACCTTAGGGGAGTATGGTACTGCCTTCAACTATGCAAAACGATCTGAGAATAGCAGGCAGTTTACTAAAAATGGCTTTGTGGGTAAATTTAGATGTTTAGCTCATCTGGTAGGAAAGTGTTTGCTGTTGCAAACTAGTGGAAAGGATGGTGTGCCTATGACCCATCTTGAATTCATGTATAGCATTGACCATATGTTAGATGTGGACTGGCTGCCGCCATTTTCCAATGGTGGACGAAAAACATGACAAAGAGAGTCTATGGAAGAATGCTATGTGTCATTTTTCAAAACCAATATGCCCAGCACTTTACCTCTTTAGATAGCACCCCCTTCCCATCTCAGTAGCTTTTGAGAGTATTGCAACCAGAAGGAGGTTTAGGGGTAAGCTCTAGAGGCAACTGGGGGAATGTTCCCCAAGCTGAACCACAGCCATCAAGGCACAGTGTTCATATAGAGAGACCCACTGAGTTTGCTGAGCGAGACACCTCCACCCCATTAGATGAAAGAAAGCAGGCCCTCTTCAGGCTCACTGCCATGTACATGCAGTTTAATGTGCATAAGGAAGATGTTTTCAACTTCTTTCAAGGTATTAGTGGCCAAGTGGTTAGTGAGGTGGAAGTTATAAATTGGGCATTCACAAATGGTCACATCAATGGTGCCCAATTTACTGAGTTAATGGCACTTATTTCGCAAGATCAGCAGTCCAATTCTAGACCGTCAGCAAGGGCATGGGAAGCTCCAGCAACTCCTGCTGCTGCCTCTCATGATGCATGGAAGCAAGAAACTCAAGAGCTGAGAAGGGATCAAGCTGGAACAACGCGTGCAGTAGAAGAGCTGAAGAGAGACAACAAGGGAAAAATTTGGAGGGCCTTGAGCAACAAGCAAAACTCAAAAAAATCTCTAGTGGTGGAGATATCTGATAAGGATGTACCTCCAACACATGAGGACTCTGCTCCAGTACCTGCAGCATACGACAGTTCCTACCCTGCCCGAGAAGAGTACCCTCCACTAAGGCCATCTGCGGAGTACACTGATTATCATCCATTTCAGTAGGACACTGCGCCGGAACCACAATACTCATCATTTGATCCCTTTGTGGATCCTTCCTATTCTCAGGCCATCATGCCCATTGTGCAACCTATTTCATGGGGACCTTATATGCCAGCAGAACCTCAAGATTTCCTTGGCGCACCGGTGCATCTGCAGATTAATCCGGCTATCTCTTCTGCGGAAGCTCAAGAGGCGTTTGCAAGTTTCATTGACCCTGCGATGCTGCTAGCTCGTTTTGCAAGGGACATGGATGTCTTCACATCCAACTTCCTCCGGCGCATCTCAGGTAATGAATTTTTATTCACAGATGATGTGGATTTGTTTTGCAGGACCATGCGATTCGTAGTGGAGGCTGAGCCTCATGATTATCCGTTGGCCCAGTACACGTCTATTATGCTATGCGAGTTATACAAGCACCCCTTGTCAGAAACTGTTCTGCGTTAGCGCATGAATGGTGCGAATGAAGGCCACCGACCCTGGCGCACCATGCATGAGGTACTAATACCTGTACACATTGACCACCACTTTGTATTATTGCATTTGGATTTGAGTGCAAGGCACGCGGTGATTTATGATCCCAGTCAAGGACATGGATTCAGCAAAAGGAAGCGACAGCTAGTCCATGGCCTCATGAAACGAATCAAGGATGCAATGAAGAAAGAGGGGTTGCTACAGGACAAATTGCCTCTTTTTCATCTCACGGAAATGGAATTCCCTCAGCAACCTGATCAGTTCAGCTGTGGGATTTTCGTTTGTTATTATATACTAGCTATTTTGCAGCAGCGAGATACATGGACCATACATGGCGAAACTTCAGCCGATTTTGTGGCTCGGGTGTGGAGATTGGTGGCCCAAGTAATCTACTATTACAGCTTACCAGCAGATAGGTCAGGTTCTTCTTCACCTCTCTACCATACCATGAGGACATAGCATATTTTAAGTGTGGTGTGGGGAGTGGTTCAAGCCACTTGTTTGTCCTTTATTTTGCTTGATTGTATGTGTTGGTTTGTTTTGGTTTATTTAGTAGTATAATGTTATTTTTATGACGTGTGCTTGTTTGATTTGTTTGAATGTGTGATTTGCATGTGGAGAGCATGGCTATTAGATAAGCAATTTTGGCTTAAATTTTAACTTTTTATGCCACTTTAGAATCATGTTGTGATAAGGGTGTGAAAGTAGCTAAGGTGTGTTATGATTTGGTTTAAGCATGTCTTTATCTCTTGAATGATATCACCATGTTTTTGGAGCTGGAATTTGAATATTAGCTGAGCATGACATGCTAGGATAACACTAGTGACCCTTAGAGTTGAGTGAAAGAAAATCCAAAAGGAAAATGAGAAAAACCTCTTTCTAGCCCTTGAGTGACATTCATGGTTTATGGGATAATAGTTTTCTTTGATCCTCTTAACTTTTAACATTGGTTATTTAATGGTAGGAGTTAAGTAAGCATGATGATTACTTATTAGTGCTCAGTGTTTAGTGTGTTGCTAGTGATACAAGGCCATTTAAGTCACTTTGACTTCCTCTGTATCCTAGTTTTTGTTTTGTTGTGTTGTAAATGTAGAAAGCTGTGATGTAGAATGTGAAAAAGTCATCACTTAATTTGATAATGGGATGTGAAACATTATTGCACTTTTGTCTCTCCCTACTTAGCAAAATGGCAAGGGGTATGCATTAGAAAAATCAGTCTTATTTATGTGTTATGTGAGTAAAAAAAAGTGAATAATCCATCAAGGGAGAGCATAAAATGCAACCTTGTAAGGTTATTATTTAAAAGAAAAAAAAAGAAAGTTTTTCAGAATAAAAGCCATAATGGCTGAGTTGTGTTTATTTATAGTGTTGAGCTCAATTCTTTGGCTCAAGGTGTGTTTATTCAGTCATTAGAGTAGAGTGTGAGTTCATTGAGAATAGAATAGTGTGTGAGTTTTCAAACAAAGTAGAATAGAGAGTGTGTTTCCTTTGATGAGCACAATAGGGAACTCTCATGTTTGCTTGGCAAGTACTTAATTAATAACTATTGGAGAATGTAGGAGGAGCTTTCCACCCATTGATTTTCTGTTAGGTATGGTACTTGGGCTTGTGTGGAGAGAAATGAGAATTTATATTTGAGTGAGGCAGCTTTATCCTAGGTGAGAACTTTAAGGGAAACTAGGTGCTATTTTATAATGGTATGCTTGCTAATGTCTGAATTTTCAGTGATGAGACTGCATGGTTGTTGGACTTAGGGGTGTGGACATGATTGAGCTTAATTATAATTCATTTTTGTTACTTGATTGCCCACTTCATCATGATAGAGTTGCAAGCTTAGGAAACCATGACTCTCTTTGATTGTTATTTATTTATTTTTGTTTTTGTTCCAGTGTGATTGTTTGTTTATTTTATTTTTGTATGTTGTGTGTTTTTACTTGAGGGCAAGCAATGGTTCAAGTGTGGTGTATTTGATAACGTGCATTTATGCCATTATTCTAGTGCATATTTAGGGTATTAAAGAGCATGATTAGAGCTTAATTCATCCATATTTATTAGATATTTGCTCTAACACCCTAGGAAGATTACTTGGCCTATATATATATGTGTGTGTGTGTTTTTGAGATGTTTTGGCAGGTTTTTAGGCAATTTCATCTCATAGACACCAGCCAAATCACTTCATTTATCAAAGAAGGGACTTGTGGCAAAATGAGGCAGCTTGAGGAGGCAAAATAAGGGTGCACGTCATATGGACCCTTATGACGTGCAAGGATTTTACTGCAGCTCTGCCTTCTACACGTGTCAAGGAATCCTGGAGCAAAATTTCAGACCATTTGGAGGTGCATGTCATATGGCCATATGACGTGCAACATGCCGTGGAGCCGGATTTTTACATGGATCGCTTTGTTTTGTTATTTTAAACACTTTTCTCTAAAGCACCTAGTCCAAATTATGCTTGGTTCGAGTTGTATTCAAGTTGGAAGAAGAATGGAAACTATTTATCAAAACTACGTCGTTTTGATAAGTAGCAACTACTGGCGGCTAGGGCACCCATTACACTCCATGTTTCTCTATAAATAGAGGGTGCAACAGCCGTTTTTAAAGAGAAGAAGAGAGGAGCACGCTTTTTTAGAGAGAGGAGAGAGAGAGTCTCACGATTTAGGAGGCTAGGGTTCTGATCCTGGAGCTGCCGACCCTAGGTCTGACGGCTGGAGAAGACCTAAAGTTGGAGTTCTGTTGCACCTGCTTGAGGATGATGTTCTTTATTTCTTATTGTTGATTCAAGAACATGTGTGAGTAGTTTCCTTTATCTAGGGGAGCAATGTAGCCCCCTAAGTTGTTAAACTGATTATTTGAATACTGGGCTTGTTTAAATTGAGATTGCATGTTTTATGAATATGTTTTTTATCTTTTAATATCTGGGTTGTACACCTGGGTTTTCTTAGCCTTAGTCTGAGGTTGATCTTTGATTCATAACATATTTGTGATTGGTGTGACTATTATCCTGTCATGAGTATGATAATTAGGCTTTGCATGTTGATGTCGTGATGACCATTCAGGCAGACAGCACTTAGAAGGGATGGCAATGACCAATTGCAGTACCTTGGCTTAGTTATAGCATGTTATCAATTAAATAATCTCAAGAACCTTAAAATCAGTAGAAACAACATAGGGAGGTGAAGTTGTGACCCTAGATGCCTTTAATCCTTGAATCTTAATCCTAAAAACAATTTACTTTCTTTGTTTATTCAGAAAACCAAATAAAAATTAGATCTTTAGTTATAAAAGAATTTGTTTTTGCCAAGACAATTTATAGAGCAAGAGTAATTGAGTGGTTTGGTTTGAAAAACTCGAGAACTAGGCTAATCCCTGTGGGTTCGACCCCTTACTTTCTACTATTCTATTTAGTGCAAACTAAGGGAATTCATTATCTTGAAGAGAGGTTTAACGACGTTAGCTAACTCTTTTAGGGAGGCTAAAAATCTGTCTATCAGCAGGCTGTAAGAGCCTTGCCCTATGCTGATTAGCTGGGTTGTGAACTATTTATGTGACTTGATTATGTGGACCTTGTATGTTTATGCTTTCATTTGTATTACATAGGTCACTATGTACATTGATGTGTGGTTGTGCATTCACTAACATATGTATACACAGGTAGTATGTTGTAGGTCACCTACTGAACCTTTGTGCTCACCTTATGTTGTCTTGACTTTCATGTTCAGGCAGAAGGTAGCCTTGAGGTTTGCAGATGTGCAGATCGAGCCGACCGAACCTCATTGATGTATGGGACTATGTCCATTTCGCTTGTTTTGTATTGTTACTGTATTTCCTTCCCAGACATGGGCCCATGGTTGTTGTACTGGTTCTCATGATATGTATGCTATACTATAATGATATTTTGTTTTGTATTTTATTTAGTTGCATAATTTTGAAAATGTATAGGAATACCCTTATTGTATGATTATACAAATGCATCTAGGCAGTACCTATGGTGTGCCCCTTTCGGTGCTAGTCACCAACCCCTTGCCCTCAGATGTGGGTAGGGGGTAATCACATGCCCAATTTTGGGTTTCCTAGAGTTGGAGGTGTGACATATCGCACATCACAACAACTTGACACGGGCAGGCCACGGGCGTTGATCTGGGTAGACTAGCACAGGCGTTAGCGCAAAGTCTTCATCATACTCTCACTAATGGCAACTATTACATATCTTTATGAGAAAACGCACATATCATAAAGGACCTTATTGAAACAAAACTGAGTCTTCATAATCAATAACTCAAGCGACTCGCCTTTAGTTCTTGGGAAACAACTGAGTCTTCGTAAATTAATAATAATGTTAGAACTAGCTTTATTGACTAATAAAGGAGTGTTAGGTTTTCAGATGTCTTGTCTCAAAACTTCAAGAACATTAAGTGCGGTGGTAAGAGTTTACAAAATTGATGTGTATATGAGGATTGGAGTAAAGTCTGAGCATCAAACTGTTATCCAAGCATTGGACTACTATTCGAGTGTTGGAGAAATGCCTGAGCCTCGAATTATTATCCGAGCATTAGAGTAGTGTCCACCTTCGAAATGTTGTCTAAGTATCAGAGTAGTATTCGACCTTTGGAATGTTGTCCAAGCATCAGATTGTCTATTCGATCATCGGTTACACACTTACCTTTGTCCGTTTAGTTTAATTGTCACTTCGGGGAAGGTCTTAGATCTGATTAAGCAGATTGTCCAAGAAGCTTAGTCATTAGGATTGTATGTTTGCACAACATCTTCGAAACCCTTAATTCACTCTGAAAGTGTCATGTTTGTTCTGATAGTATGAATTACTCTATGAAATGATGTGTTCTCTTCAAGTAACTTGATATGCTCTTTGAAACACATTGTTTCAGTCTGAGAAGTCAGATTATATATTCGGCAATGATGAAATCATTATAAAAAGGTAGTTTGTTTTCTATATTTGTTTGAGTTGGTGTTTATAAGATTTCCTTCTCTAATAACAAATGGGTTGACCTGTATTTTGGATTCTACACTTAGCCATTTTTGCATACTGTTGGACCCCATTTTTGTCCGGGTTGGACATAACATTCATTTTTTGCTTTATACATTAAATAAAGAGACATGACCGTCGATTCGTGGGGGTACTGCGATGACTTCTTTAAAAAGACTTTCAAACACCAAAAATCTAGTCCCAGGTGATAGAGAATTAAATTTGAGAATCGACACCTTTGACTGTGCTCAAATCCGAGGTCAAACGAAGAAGTCATGGTTAAAACTGTATTTGGACCGCTAACGGTGATGAACTGACAGCCAACATTCAAAATGATACTCCAGATTAGGTCATGAACTTCATTTTTGCATTCTACTCGCTTTCCTGAGAATTTTGACATATATATTGCATATATTTACTCCTAGAGCTTATTTTTGAAAAAAAAATACTTTTTCGGTAATAAAGCTGTTTAAGGACACGTAGTACAGCCTCGGCACAAAAATAAACTCATTTTCAAGAAAAAAAAAAGATACGGGGTCGCTCGTTGTGACGCTCTGAGTCCAAAAATTAATTTTTCACATTTTATTGAAAGCCGGATTGTCCTACCAATCCCAAAAACCAAAAGGTATCAGCTAAAAATCGCAAAACAAATTATTTTTCTATTTTTATTTCCCTTTTCCGCCATCTCTAGACCACGTGTCAGCTGTCGATTGGTTAGAAAACCAAATAAAAATAAAAAACCAAAAATAAAATAAAAAAATAAAAAAACCACAAAAAACGGGTCACTCTTATCCCTTCCCACGCGCGTCGTCTTCTTCCTCTCTCTCTCTCCCGTGGCTGCCTCATCTTCTTCCTCCCAGATCCGTTTCCTCCGCATCGTCTTCCTCGCCTCCACGCCGTGTCCACCGAAGGACCACCATAACCCCATACCGGCGCCAACCCTCCAGCACACCAAACCCAACTCAAGCCCTCAAGCCTCAACCATGGTTCGCCCCCCTTCTCCCAAACCAAACCACGCCGTTAACCCATGGTTGATTCAGCGCCGCTACCTCACTCCCAAGCAAAAACCCTAAGTCATATCGCCTATAAAAATCCTCACACGCATCTAACCAAGGGAAGGGGGGGCTCTCATAATCCGCAACTTACAAACCTAGCTACAATCTCCACTTTTCTCACTTCCTCCCTCTACCGAGAGTTCCCCCGATGGCCGGGATCTCTGCCGGACACCACCACTCCACGCAAAAGCCAAAGCCAATGAACACCCAACCCCCAAATTTGAAAACACCCAGAGCTACCGTCACCTCGCCCTGCATCAACCCCAGCCCTCCACAACACCATCATACTAACCGGCACCAACAACTCCAAGCCCTGTTGGCCACCATCTCTTCTCCCTCTGCCTTGCTCATTTTGCCCCCTTTCTATCGAAGGAGTGGCCGACGCCGTCTCTGCTCCTCCATGGCGTACGCCGCCACGATGCCTAGTCCACGTGGCTCACCACCATCCCGTACGGCCCTCTCCACCACCGCAGTGGGGCTCTAAGCATCAACCCATTACGACGCATCAATCGATCATCGGGCGACCCCACCATAGCCGCTGCTCCTTGCCTGCCTAAGACGTTACTGCCACAACGCCATCCTACCACGACTTCACTGCTGCACTGCCTGCATCTCACAACTCGGTCGCCTACCATTGTTCAAAGGATGTAGAAGAAGGAAGCATCCCAATTCGTAGTCCCAACGAAGAGAAGATCAGTGGTTGGTCTAGATTCATTTTGTTCTGCCTTTGCATGGTTAATCTTGCGTTTGGTTGTTAACCTTGCCATGTTTTTGCTTGAGTATTGAACTAGCCTGCTTGTGTTTCCTCATTCGTGTTATAGCGTAGTATGTTGTTCTGGTTGATGAGATACAGGTTTTCAAGGAAGTTTAAAAAAAACAACATTTTTTAGAAGCTAAGATGAGTGTTAGGGTCTCTGTTTTCAGCAAGGAATAAGCTAAAACTACAGATGTATCTTCATGTTCTTTTTGATTGTTGTCTGCTGGTGCTGTCTCGGTTTTGTCTAGTTTATTCATTCCTTTAGCCGTCTTTAGGTTGCCACCTAGGCGTTTTGTGCCTGTTCGATCTCAGTATGTTCTTAATCAACCCAAAAAAAAAGAGAAGAAAAATGACTTGTTTCTGTTTTAGTGTGTTCTTAGAAAAAAAAAAGGGGAAAACAAAAGGACTGGTGATTAGTGTTTGTTGGTGACCATTTTGTTTCATTTCAAAAGTGTTGCCATGGTTTTGTTTTAATGTGTTTAATCTCAAGACTGCAAATCTGTCTCCACGTTTTTGATTGTATGGTGTTGTGCCCTCACAAATACATGCTATTGTCTCAGTTTATTTAGGTTGTTCAGCCGGGTTGTCAGTCTAGGCTTTTCCTGCATGTTCAATCTAAGTAAAAAGAAAAGAAAATTGATTGTTCTGTTTCAGCGTGTTCTAGAATAAGAAAGCAAAAAAAACTAACAAGTGATTGGCTTTTGTTGGGGACTGTCTTGTTAGTATTTGTTGGTGATTGGCTTTTCTTGTTTTTGTTTTTGTTTTGGCCATTAGGATGATGTTAGTTGGCCGTTCATAATATTGTAAGGATGGGCTTATGACTTTTGTAATATTGTAATTAAATGCATAGTGAAGAAAAGAAAGAGAGAGAAAAAAAACAAAAAAAACAAAAAAAGAGAGAAAAAAAAAGAAAAAGAAGTGAGTTTGTTTTTATTTTGATGCATGTCACAATCACATACAATAAATTCGTATTGTTTTTCAGCAAAAAATCATTTTTCAAATAAAAAAATGTTTGATTAAATTAAAAAAGCCTTCTTAAATATAAAAATTATTTTCTAAACAAAAACAAAAACAAAAAAAAAAAAAAAAAAACAAAAACAAAAAAAACTGTTTTCAAACATTTGGTTTTTTAACACTTAGCCTTTTAAACATTGTAAACATTTGGGTTATTATTAGTTTTTTCCTTTAAAATCATTGTAAACATTAATTAAGGCAACAGTTAAAACAATAACTTTGGGTTTCCTTTAGACTTTTAGATAAGTTAGAATTAATTTTGAATTGTAAAAGAATATTATTAGAGACTTAGGATCAATTTAATCTCAACTTCAATAAATGACTTAAAAAAATAAAAAGAGTAGGACTTAGGCCACATGAAAAATCAACATGATTTTTTAGACAAGCGCAAATCAAAACAAAAAGTTAAAACAAATTAGAAACCTCCATCTTCCTAAGATAGGTACCGAAAGGGCGTTACGGGGATGCTAATCCTTCTCCGCACGTAACAAACTCCCGAACCTGGCTTTGGCAACGTAAACCATTTTTAGGTGACCAACTGCACCCCAAAAACAGTTGGTGGTGGCTCTATTTCTTTTTCATCACCATTCGAGTGAAGGATGGGAGAACCGTATCCCCAAAAGCGGATTTCCCCCCGGACGAAATCCGATAATGACACATACACCAATCAAACAAGGAATATTTTTCCAAGTAGCCATTTTGAGTATGCTTTGAAGGCATTTTCAAATTTAATGAGTTTGATTCAATAATTTCTTTTAATTTTATAATTCCAAAACCATAATTAAAAGGACTTTGGGTAAAATCACTTGTAACAATAATAATAAAGATAGAAATAAAATTTCATTAAAAAGGGAATAATACAAATATAGTGATGGTTTATCATATGATAATAAAAATACAAAACGAGTACCAACCATTAGAGCAACTCCAAGAGAGTCTTTATTTTATCTCTACATTTGAATAATATTTTTACTTATTTACAATTTCAACTCCAACAATCATCTCTATTTTATCTCTATCTTAATTAAAATAATAATAATTTTATTTTATTTTAACTTTTTTTAATCTTTTTTTATTAATACATGTGAAGAGAATGAAGAGAGATGAGAGATAAAAAACATTATAATATTAAATGCAGGGTCACTTTATTTCTCTTCACAAATAAAGAGTAGACTTTTTACTCTCCACATGTAGAGAGTACAAAAAATAATATAATATTATTTGATTCTCTATTTGTAAATAATAGAGAGCGTCTTGGAGTTGCTCTTAGAGCACTAACATCAGACACTCAATTATTTTTCCTAAATTTATAGATTTAAATTACTTTTTGCTTCCCTATATAAATATACATCACAATATATTCCCTAAATTATTCTCTATATCATTAAAAATAATATTTTATATTAATTTTTTAATTTAATAATAATTTTTTTATAATTTAATATGAAATAAAAGTAAATGTTATGAGAAACATGAAAGAGAGAGGTGAGAATTTTTTATATATAATTTAATAATTATAGTGAGTAAATAGTGCTTCCCAATACATTGGAAAATACTATATAAATCCCATAAAGAAAGTTAAATATAGGGTATCTATTGTAGGGATGATTTTATGACTTTTTAACTCTTTTTTACCTAAACATAAGAAAACAGACTTTTATAGGGAATCTGCTACTAGTACTTTTATTGACGGGATTCGAAGGGCGCTTCTCTAACAGGTTGACTATATTTGTAAATAAGAATGAAAATGTCATTATGAAGATGGTTAACACCTGCCTCCAAGTATCTAATAATGTTGCTCTCTCACTCGTGTGTTGCTATCTTTGATAAGATTTAACACATGTAAAAATAATGAACGCAATGAGTGTAAGTATGATTATAATTGTTCGTTCATGATCAAATGGCCTACATATTGTACTTTCATTTAACTGTTCTTTACTATAGTATCTATTATAATATCAATAAAAGTGTGATTAAAACCGTTCAACAATGATCAAACGGTTGTAATCACATATGCGCTGGTTGCATTTATCACATTAGCTCATGGCATTGCCGTGAAATCGTGAAAAATATAAATGACTATGAATTTTTTTTCCTTCGATGATTTGATATGCTATCACATCATAGTGGTTACTTATCGGTTACCAACCTAATGCATAGCATTACTTGTATATATATATATATATATACACACACCTACCTTTTTGGGCTTCAATAAACTAACATTACCTACTTTACCGGTGGTGGAGTGGACAATGTCAATACAATGGGCCGTAATCGCTGTCTTTCCAAACAAATTAGTTGGACCCAGCGACGCTGACGATTTCGGCAGAGCCCAGATCATTCCCAAAACTACTAGAAACTTCTTTTTTTCTTTTCCGTTTTTACTGAATTTTATAGTGGGATTTGGGAAAAAGAAAAAAACTAAGGGGAACGAAAAGCCGGCCGAGAAGGTACCAGAACGTTCATCTTTGCAGTATAAAAATGATGTCATTGATATTCCCTTACTACCATCATCAATTCACTTAGCAATACATTTCTCTTATTTTTTCTAGCAACTCTCTGATCCTTCCCTCTCCAAGATGTCGATGATTCCCGGATTCTTTGGGGGCAGACGAGGTTCCGTTTTCGATCCCTTCTCTGTCGATGTTTGGGACCCATTCAGGGGTTTTCCCTTCCCTTCTTCTTCTTCTTCTTCCTTGGCGTCATCTCCTCCTGATTCAGCATTCGTAAACACCCGCATGGACTGGAAAGAGACTCCAACTGCGCACGTGTTCAAGGCCGATCTGCCGGGACTGAAGAAAGAGGAAGTCAAGGTCGAGGTAGAAGACGACATGGTTCTTCAGATCAGCGGAGAGAGGAGCCGAGAGCAGGAGGAGAAGACCGACAAGTGGCACCGCGTGGAGCGCAGCAGCGGTAAGTTTCTGCGGAGGTTCCGGCTGCCGGAGAATGCCCAGGTCGGTCGAGTCACGGCGGCGATGGAAAACGGCGTCCTCACTGTGACTGTTCCCAAGGAGGAGGCGCAGAAGCCTGTTTTGAAGTCCATTGAGGTCTCTGGTAATTGAAACTGCTTATGGAAGAACCGATCTCAAATAATATTGTCTGAGGGTGATGGGTGTCCAATGTTTTCACGTGTCCGGGATTTGGTGTTTGTTTTTTGAAGTTTGGGGCATAAGTATTTTGTTTGGCGATCATGTTTTGTTTTCTAGTTGTAAGTTCCTTCCAAGTGTGTGCTTGGCTTTCGAAGTATATTGAATTGAACCTTTTACAGCGAATTAGATGTGGATATAAATTATGATTGCAGTGAGTGTGATAACATCACGAGCTTCCTCAATTGGGGAGGTTAAGGGTAGAAACAGAACCACATAAATTTTTACTTCATGTGCTCGTTTCTATGCTCCAGGTTCCGATTTAAGATGACCCATTTGAAAGAAGATAGGGAAACAAGCCGTATGAAATGCCATTTGACTGAGTTGGCAGATAAAAGTCAACATTTTCACCCAACAATCAACGACACTTGGTAATATTGTGGAAAGACATTATTACATACACCCTTGGCTTTCGAAAGACGTTCAGCGGAAGCAAGAATATATGAGACACACCATCCCCCATTCTGCAAGGAGTAGGCAGGCTACGAACTTTTCGGTCCTGCTAAGTCGACCGGTACACAGGCAAGCACTCCCATGGTAGACCAAAAAAATATGTTAGTCAAACGAAAAACCGTGTTTATATCCCTAAAATTAATAAGCTAAATACATGTAATTTGGCTGAGATCAAGGTGAATAAATTCTACTCGACTATCCTAGAATATCTGCGGAGACTTGTGGTAGTTTTTTAAATTTCAGAGTTCATTGTTGTCATAAAATATTCACTACATATTCAACGGCAGATATTGTTTTTTTTTTTTAAATCCCCATCTATTTTCAATGTGATGAGCTGAAATTAGAAAATTGATCCGACAATATTGGACAGAACTGCCCAGAATTCAAATAAAAAGGAGAAATCACTCCCTTGGAACGTAGAGTAGTGACTTTGTTGAGGTGACTTTTTTGACGCTTGGAGTGGCGGGTGATTGCAATCCGTTTCGGGTGAGTTCGGATTAAGATGGGATGGAACTACAGAGTACAGTATTTTAAATTAAAATTTATTTTAAAACATTAGAAAAGATGGGATCGGGAAATATCTTAGAATTCATATTAAATTTTAAAAAATAAAGTTTATATAATAAGATAAATAATATTTTAAAAAAATATTTTTAAAATTAAATATTATAAAAATAAAATATCATGAATTCAGATAATAAAGTATATGAATAAAAATAATTATTTAAATTTTTTTAACGAATTTACGGTTTAATATTTAAAATGTAAATAATTAAAAATAATTTTTAAAATTCCCGCGGGACTTATGTGTTTTAAAAATAAAATTTTAAATTTAATTCTATTAAATTGTCATAGAACCAATATTTTTATAATTTAAAAATAAAAATTTATTTTCAAAACTCTATACTAAACAAGGCTGTTCAGGGGACATGCTAGGATTTTAGGTCCAGTGAGGCTAATATATCTGTTTGACATGATAGATAATGAACTAGAGACGCTACACTATCGTGAGGAAGAGAGAGGAGGGCATAGGGCTGGCCGGAGCGTGAGGGTATTGCGTCGTTGCTGCGTGTAGAGGTTGAGCCCGACCAGAGCTTAGAGCGCGACATCGGCATGCTGCTTGGGGCCTAGTGGAGGGAGGACAAGTCAGACAGGATGGTGTTGCTATGTGCGTTCCTATCTCTGCCACAAAAGAAGGACAACATCGACAACTTTGCTTTTCTATCGCTTACCGAATTATTAAATTAAAATAGCCTAATTATAAGCTATGAATTGTTGAGTTGTCAAATTAAAGAATATAAGATAGCCTGAAATATATAGATAGCACGTGAATTTAGAGATAGAAGAGGATAACTAACTTTAAGAGAACAAATCTGCATGAATTTAGTATACTATATACACTATTAATAAATCGAATGGTCGATAGAAGGGGAGGCTATGGCCCCCTTCATTTACACATGCCTCCGTCTTTGTGTCCATCCCACCATACCTTCATGTTGACACAAATCAGGTAAAAACAATTTGGACAAAAAACAAAAATGCCAGATCAGATTAGAATTGCCATTTCTAATATCAAAGAAACACTCAATACCCTGCCTGAAGGCACTGTAATTATTATTATTATTAAAATATATATTATAAATTAATAATAATTTTAAAATTTTAAGAATTTAAAATATTTAATGATATTTGTTTTGTTTAAATGATACGATAGTAATATGTTTTGTTAAAATATATAAATATATTAAAATTATTTATGAATAACACAAATTAATTTAAATTTATATTATTTTAAAATATTTTAATTTCGGAAATAATTATTGTTTACCATACTGGGGCTAGCCCTTGTTTCTTGTTTTGCAACAAAATAAACATACCCCTCTCTTTACGTTCTCCACAAAATGCGTTAACTATTTCCGGATGCTGCTGAAAAACGTGACAATATTTATCGACTGTACCTATGATGATGGTTTATTGGACAGTGTAGGCGAGCATAAGTTTAATTAATTTAAAATTGACTCAAATGAAATTAATTTTATTGAAGTACACAATTGGGTTTGTTTAAAATTAATAATTTTTAAAAAATAATAAAATTATTATCTAATCTTATTATTTAAGTAAAATAATAAAATTATATATATATATGAAATTAATATTTTATTATTACTTGACTAACATAAAATTTTAAAATATATACCATTATATAAATTATAAATTAAAAGAAAATATAAAATAAAAAGTTTGATTACATAATATAATATATATGATAGAAATTATTATTTTTTTAGTAAGTAAAATAAAATGTATTTTCTATCTGCGTGATCAAGTGGATGTGAGTTCTATTTTTGGGCCAAATTTTGAAATGTGAGGTTTATTTTTTAGCCAAAATTTGATAGCATAAGCCACTTGTCTTATTTGTTTACCCTTTAAGCTGGTAATGAAGGCAAGAAAAAAATTAGAAAATATTATAATTAAGTAAAAAAATAGTATGTTATTGTAGTATCAAAATGATACTACAACAAGTTAAATATAGCTTTAATTAATCATTTTAGCTTGTTTACTGCCAGAGATGTTTTAACGAGTTTATCGTGATTCAAATCGATATATATATATATATATATATATATATATATATATATATCATATAAAAATATATATAATAAGGGTAAGCAGCATATCTAAGGAGGTAAGTCCCATGAAACCGACGGAGAGGCGTGAGGGTAGTAAGACCTTGAGTTAAGCCAACGTACCAGCCTGACTTCGATCCCTATACCATCAACATTTGTCATCTCGAAGTATCTCCCCCTTCATTCTAGCCCTCTCGTGACTATTCTTTTCTAGTCAGTTCTCATAGTTATAGTTACGTTTACTGTAGTTATTTCCTTACTTCCTTGTTTTGTGTTTTATCCTTGTTTTCCAATGGAGTCCTTTTTCTCTTCACATCCGTAATCCCTTATTAATTCAAAAGAAATACTTATTGAAAACTTCAAAAAATATATTGATAATTGGAAGATCCTAAAAGTTCATGAGGAACAAATTTATAAACAATCTCCCTTTTCCCGTTTCAAATTTGATTTTACAATTAAAATAGAGGAACATGATATCCAAATAATAAAGCTCTTTAAATCAATTCAAAGTTTTTCTCCTAAATCGATTCAACACCATCTTTTAAAGAACTTCAAATATATTCATATTGATTTAGTCCAAATAGGTATCTAACTCCTCACCAAAGAAGGTCTAAATACATTCATACTTTATGTTCTTCGGGACACACGTTTTACAAATTTTGATGATTTTTGTTGGTCCCTTGGAGCCTAGAGGGGGGTGAATAGGCTCTTAATGAAATTCTTTTCTCACTCAGGCTCCACACTAATTCTGGTTAAAAGAAATATTCAGTGCGGAAGATAACCAGATAGTGGAATTGTTTTGTTTTATTATCTAAAGATAATTACAACAAAAGGCATAGCAATTACAGTTGATAGCAACAATACTCTCTTTTACAAGTTACACACATTGGCTAGATTATCTCTATTTTGCTCTAGTACTCGTGCGTATCAGTTCTTCCTTTGTATGCACGGTTAATAGATGTACAATACTACAGATATATATAGACATCCTAGGAATCTATCTTGGAACTGCATTTTTCGAGCACTGTGTAAACATTAAGTTCTTCTCGGAAAATGTTTCTGCCATAACTGCTACGGATGTGGAGCTCGAAATATTGGAAGCATAAGTGAATTGAATTACTTCGCTTGATTTCAATTGCATTTGAAACTGCATCCACATCTCCGAGTGTTCCACGTGTAGACAGTTTAGGTCTTCAATGAGTTTGTCTTACATTGGGACACAATGGCTGATAATATAAATGCAGATGGATAGTTGGCGTGTGCTCGGCGACCTCCCGCGTTGCGTAAAGTCCCCAAACCCTCCCTCCACGCCGGCCCCCCCCCCCCGCGCAGATCGAACATCCCCCTCCTCCCGCGGTTCCACCCCTTCCGAGTAATGGTGTCCTATCCGCATTTTGCCTTATCCCCATTCTACTCCGCTCGAGAGACCGGATCTTTATCCCCCCCCCCGAGTACCCCCCCCCCCCCCCCCCCCCCGACTTAATCTTTTCCACATAATCTCTCTCACTCCGACACGGACTCGGACTACCATAAACGCTTAACCAACAGAATAAACGGACCTTGTGTTTTGTCGTGATTAGTCCGTATGGGGTCCTTCCTCCGGTCCCGAAGACTTGTTTTACCAAGTGTTAACTAGATAACAGCGATTATATCCCGCCATCCCCCCCGCTCTCTCGAGTGTAGTCCAAGGTTTAGGCTTTAATAACTGAAACATCCAAATATGGGTTTTTACCACCAGGGTTTGACCAAATTTTCTTCTAAGCCCCTCTAATCTGCTTGTAGTGGACTATTTGATTGTTACCTAAACCTTACTCTTTCTCTCAATGATAAACATATTTTAAAATCTCTTACTCTTAAATTAAAACTATAATTATAAAATGTTCAAGAATCAATACAATTATTTAATATTTAAATATTTATTAGATTGCATTATTTCCCCCCACACAAAAAAAAAAAAAAAAAATTCTTCGTTCAAACTAATTTTTCAAAATCAAATACCATTATCCAGAACAACATGGAATGTCAATTTTCCTAAGAAGGTTAAACAAAAAACACCCCATCCCTTCCCCCTCCCAACCCCATTCCCCAATGCCCAATTATGAGGAATGGTTAAGCTCATTCAAACGACTTCTTTCAGTTTCTAAGCGACCACATTTACATACACTTATGCTCATTCCCCCTTGATTTTTTCACATCCCATTAGCCTAAATTATCTACTTCTTTCAAAATGTAAAAGGTCCTAAATATATGACTTTTCAACAACCTAAATCAAAGTCCACAATCACCTCTTTCTCCAAATACAATTACATCTTTCCACCTCATATTCCCTAATTATAATTTTAATGCCCAAACTAAGTATAAAATTAGTTCACAATCGGTTTTAAACAGGTCCAGCCTCAAGTAGAAGGAAATAGAGTTTGGGTTGAATACATCTTAATCTCCTTCCATGAAAAAAAATAAGATTGTGCCAACTCAAGGTTGTGGGACTATCTTTCTTCTCACAAAAAAGTTCTCAAAAGTGTCAAACGGAGTGATCCCATCCTGATCCCCCCGTGCCACTTCCTTTTTCAAAACTTTCAACCTAGGGTCATCTAGGAACATTCAGTAAACCTTTGAAAGAATTTTTTGAACTAGTTTCTTTACGAGAACGTGAGATATAAAGAAAAGTAATTCATTCTTTACACACCTATTGAAAACAGTGACCCAAAAATGATAAAATTAAGTTCTTGAACTGAATTATCTTCCGATAATGTTCCAATAGTCTAATGTCTTTCAAAGATCCTTTTCTTATGTCATCTAGCAAGTTGATACCACAGAACATTTAATTGAAAACTTATCCCCCTCACCCGAACAAAAATCCATTAAGCCACCTTTCCCACCTCAAATCACCCCTCCACTTTTTTTTGAAAGTAAAAGAAATTTTAAAATTACAAAAAAGTTGAACACTTGAAAATTGAAAAGTAAATTAGCATCATTTTAATCTTCACACTTGATTTAGTGTAATTAACTCAATGATTCTTAATAATTTATGTCTTTTGACTTATTAATGAGTAGTAAAGGCAGCTTAATGCTTCAAATACCTCGATAACTTGGAGATATAATATTATAGATAGTGGGAGCGTCAACCTCGATCATTTGCAAATGGAATTTTCCTTTTTATCATGATATTATGACTAATGATATTCCCATGTTGTTTAATTTGGGATTCTTGGGTGAATCAAGCGCTTGTAATTATATTAGATATAATTTATTATAAATCCTAATTCATGATTGGATCATGAATAAGTGGCCCCCCCCATTAGAGAATTAATGGTAACACATGGATAAAGATATAATTAGAGAGGTTGAACGGAATCTATGATGCTGCTCTCTAATTATGAATATCATAGTGGAGGATCATACCCCCCCCCCCCCCTCACATGGAAATCAGTTATATCGATGGACAAATAATTTATTATGGATTCTTGTAATCATATCTTGCGTTGATCTTAGAGTGTAGTTTTAGTCCCTGATCGTGGCTAGGACTAAAACTAATAAATAATGATTTAATTGATTAATGAGATTAATTAATTAAATATTATTTAATTGGAGCTTCAGATTAAGTGGGTCCATTTGGTCCCTCTTGTTTTGCAAGACCAATAATATATAAAGTTTTGTGTGTTTTGGGGCCCCCAAAAAAAAAAAAAAAACCCTTTTTTTTTTTTCCTCTCTTTTTTTTTTCCCCCCCCCCCCCCCTTCCCCCCCCCCGTTTATTCTTCCACCTTGGTGTCCTAAACACCAAACATAGGTATAAATCAGAAAGAAAAAACTAAAAATCACTCAAATAAGAGGGGTAAGCAACTACAACTTAGTAGGGATCACATCTCCCTAACCCATCCCATGCTCCTAACATCTACATGATGTTACGCGCACAAGTGAAGTGTCGTGACCCCCCCCCCCCCCCCCCAACAACCCCCCCCCCCCCCCCCCCCCCCCCCCCCCCCCCCCCCAAAATAAAATAACAAACCACAATTTATTAAAAATACATTTATAATTAAGGAATAACTCTCCTCTCCCCACCTTGGTGTCTACCTAACACTAGTTCGAAAAAGAAAAACAAATCACAATAAGAGGGGTAAGCAACTACAACTTAGTAGGGATCACATCTCCCTAACCCATCCCATGCTCCTAGCATCTACATGATGACGTGCACAAGTGAAGTGTCGTGACAATAAAATATAAACAGGTTATGAAAAACATTTATAATTAAGGTAACACATAAGCAAGCACAACCATAGCTACAGCCACACAGGCTTCCACAGCCACTAGGCTTACACAACCACACCCACACAGGCTATCACAACCACAGCCACACAGGCTCCACAGCCACACAAGCTATCACAGTTCCTTATAACACACTTTCAAGCATAACACACCATTGCATATCCACAACACATCAAATATCACATGTATTCAATAACCATCATACAAGCCACAATTCAGTAAGTTCACATAATGCATTTTCACCCACGACCATCCTACAATTCCCAAGGTTTCCCACGAGGAACACAACACGGACGGACACAACTATGCCACGAAACAAATCCTTAATCCTTACTAACTCCAGAACCATTAACACCGTCAAGCACAACATGCCAATGAACGCCAATATTCATATAGGAGATCACACCTATATGAATTTACATATATATATACATAACATACCAATTACCTTAAGGTCTAACCCTAGAATAGGTTCAAGAGAGGTACAGAATCCCTACCTCAAATTTGGTTGCGTTAGGGTTTGAAATCGAAAGATCCCCTTAGCTCCTTACTCCTCCCCAAAGGTGCCTCTCTCTCTCTCTCTCTCTCTCTCTAAGAATGCAGTGGCAACGAACGATCACTCTCTCTCTCTCTCTCTCTCTGCGACGGCGGCTTCAGAAGAACAAAACCCTAAAATCACAAAATAGAAAATAATATGGAAAAACACGCTGCCTTAAATAATGTCGACCAAAAATAGCGGGGATCGACCATATCGGGCTCCCTTTTCTCACGTCAACCAGACCCCACATCGACCAATCCTCACATAGCACAAGGCCGACTTATAGCTGGGTCGACCACGTCGACCTCACATCGACCACTTTTTCGCATCGACCAACATATGCAGAAAAACTCTCGGGAAATTGCACTTGGTCGACCTCGACTAGACATCGTCCCCATGTCGACTTCATCTCGGATTGAACAAAGCTTAAACGACACACGTCGACCACATTAATCGCTTATTCTGCCAGGTCAACCATGTTGACCCTTGCCATACCGACCAAGGCTGCATCAACTAGCCTACACATGAAATTCTAACTCAGCTCCCTCCAAAATAATTTGGCTTCTGGGGTGCTTCCCCAGAATCCCCGCAAAGGGCGAGATCCCCGCCGAGGCGCTGCACCCTCAAACTGCCGTTAACCATTTGGACAAGAGTCCTTGCCCGAACGCACAACTTACTAACTCCTGACATCCCAAAACACGGGTCATTACAGTCGTAGTTGAGAGAAATTGATAAAAAGGATTTAAACGTGATAGAGAGAGGGAGGATATATTTTGGGCTGAACTATGAGAGAGATTTTTGTTTTGAGTGAGAGAACCCGTGCAAGAGAGGTGTAAGAGGAGTTTTTTTTTTTTTTTTTGGTTTTTTGGAAAGGGAACTCGTAGGGAGAGAGAGAGAATATGGGAAGGAGATTTTTTTTTTTGTTTTTTTGTTTTTTTTATTTTGGGAAAAGGAGAGAGTTGGGTGAAAATCTGGGTGTTCTTCTCTGGGCGTAAGCTTGTGCAAAGGGAAAGAGCTTGGGCCTAATCCTCTCCTTTTTCGCATGGATATGTCTTGCTTTTAAAGAGGTTGACCGCACCCCATTAATTGCTGCATTTAATGCTATATTATTAATGCTAGCATATTTTATTTTAGATTCCATCTGATATTGGGTGGACTGACGACGTATGATTGCCCTTTTAGTTTTATATAAGCACATGTGACTGAATGGCATTGAAAAGCATCTGCACAGCTAATACAAATATATCCCGTGAATAAATAGTTAGCGAGCCCTTGGATAGGCCAATTAGCGAAAGTCAAAGGTTGGTAGGGTCAAAGGTCAGTGGAGGCTCGGATCCGGATCAATGGAAGGCTATTCCAGATGATTGGAGCTTATTCCAGATGATTATAAGGCTCAAATCTTTACTCTGTATTAGTGGAGGCTTAGTCTGAATCAATGGAAGGCTCGGATCCTTACTCCGTGTGAGTGGAAGCTTAGTCCGGATCAATGGAAGGCTCAGATTCTTACTCCGTGTCAGTGGAAGCTTAGTCTGGATCAATGGAAAGCTCGGATCCTTACTCCGTGTCAGTGAAAGCTTAGTCCGGATCAATGAAGGCTCTGATCCTTACTCCATGTCAGTGGAAGCTTAGTCCGAATCAATGGAAGGCTCGGATCCTTACTCCGTGTCAGTGGAAGCTTAGTCCAGACTAGTGATGTCCCAGATTTGACCCCGATGCTTTGGATTTGACACCCCCCTCCCGTTTTTTTCAACTCACCCTTTTACCCCCACCCAAAATGCTAAAATGGACGAACTTTGGCGGATTGTTTGGGAAGCTCCGTATTCACCTAGATAGTCATTTTTGGAGAATTTCGCATTGTCACGCCCCCGAATTCTAGGGAATCTGGAACCGAGTACATGGCTTCCCCTTGCCCGCACCCGAAAGGTTAAGGGGTTGGTGACTAGCACCAATAGAGACTGCACCGCGGGTGCTGTCTCAAATATGCAACCTTGTACAGTCATACATCAGGGGTAATCCTGTACTTTCCCATATATCATCATGCATACAATAAGTCAAACAGTCATACAGACATCACATCACAAATAGTATGCAAATACAAGTCCACAGACCTATGTTCGAGATATAATACAAACAATACAGAATACAACACTGTATCATACATCAGTAGTGGGCACGTCCTCCTGGAAGAAAGTCCTCCACTAGTCCCGGGTCACACATGAAAATGGTAAACAACAAGTAGGGGATGAGCGACCAGCTAAGTAGGTGACCCCAAAACTCCATATCATGCAAACATACAAGTCTATGCTACATGCTCTGTGTACTCGTGCACAGTGTAGTGTGCACAATCATCAGGACTCAACCTGCAAACAAACATCAGGACCTAGCCTGCCCACACAGGACAGCCTGTCCACGATCCACCACGGGATCCCAGCTCAGGGCACTCAGCCCTAGCTCCACAAGCTCAACGGCTCACTTAGGCCTTAGCCTATCCACAACGCAATATGCTCAGCCACAGTCGCCACAAAGGCCTGCAATTGGTGCATATGCCTGTCACGTCAACCACATAGCACCATCAGTGCATCACGGTGAGAACCCAACAAGTCATGGAACCCAATGTAATGACCCGTGTTTTGGGGTGTGAGGAGTTAGTCACAGTTTTGCCTTTTGAGTGGGTTTTTGGGAGTTTCCTTCCCACACACTTTAGGTAAAACACCTTGTATGTTGATTGGCAAGTTTGGGGTAAGAGATAAGCCCAAGAGGCAACCTTTTGGAGGTGCACGTGACAATGCACGTGATATGGGGATGCCACATGCAAGGGGATTTTTGTATGCCTGTCACGTCCCGGATTTCCAACCCGAGGAAACCGATTCGTGACTCCCCTTTTACCCACGCGGTGGATAAGAGGGTAGGATACAACTTTCCCACACAGGACAACATACACCTTCACCAGATATATTCAGAAAGACAAAATCATATATTTAATAAATTCAAACCACTTGCCTTTATTATGTTTCAAACCTCATTACAATATCTCCTCACTGGGGTTACAAGGCCTCAACGGGATTACATAACACAAATAACATAAAACAAAGCCACAAAACAGAACTGTCTCCCACTTTGGTGTTCCCACCTAACGCCTGTAGGTTCCTGCAAGAAAACACACCACAGTAGGAGGGGTGAGCAACCACAGCTCAGTAGGGATCATGTCTCCCAACCCATCCCATGCTCCTACCATCTACATGAAGAGGTGCACAGGTGCGGTGTCGTGGAAATTATATCCTAAACAGGTCATAATCAATAATATACACCACAAGTCACAAAACAAGTACAACCATTGCCACAGCCACAAAGGCTCCTCAGTCAGTCCCGGACAGTAACTCAGCCTCTCAGGCTCCTCAATTAGTCTCACTGACATTAACTCAGCCTCTCAGGCTCCTCAGGTACACAAGCATTGCCTCAGCCTCTCAGGCTTCTTAGGCTCCACAGACATTGCCTCAGCCTCTCAGGTTTCTTAGGCTCCAGTCAGTCTCACTGACATAACACCAAACACTTAACATACATCTCAGCCATTCAAACCTAACATCAAACACTTAACATGTATATCCACACTGGCATAACATCAAACACTTAGCATACATATCCTCACGGGCATAACATCAAACACTTAGCATACGTATCCTCACGGGAAATAACATCAAACACTTTTCAGGCATAACCACACTGGCATAACATCAATCGCATAACATGCATGGCCTCACAGGCATAATATTAAACACATAATGCGCCTGGCCTCACAGGCATAATATCGAAAACATATACGCCACTGAAGGCCAACATCCATATAGGAGATCACACCTATATGGATTTACATATAATATATTTAGATTACAAATTGCCTACCACAAGGCCATAACCTTGGGATAGGTCCAAGGAAGAACAAAACCCCTACCTTGCAAGTGTCCTTCTGCTCCTACCTCCACGCTAGACACCGTCCACCCACACGAACCACCACGACAACGATCCGGAGGTTCCCTCTCTCTCTCTCTCTCTCTCTCTCTCTCTCTCTCTCTCTCTCTCTCTCTCTCTCTCTCTCTCTCTCTCTCTGCGGCGGCTGCGACGGCAAAAGAAACCAAAAGAACCTTAAACCTAAGCCTGAACCCCTTTATATAGACACCACAACATCAAAATGACGTAGTTTTGATTAAGTGAAACCCAGCACCAAACGACGTAGTTTTGATCGCACAAGCTACAACCTTTCCGCATCCATACAAGACAAAATACTCATAATTCCAACATGGTCCTTTGGGAAAAGATGATTAGAATAACAAAACCAAGGTGACGGTACAAAAATATGGTTGCACGCCATAATGCACGTCATATCCCCATATGACGTGTAGCTCCAAATGATGTGAAATTCTACTCCAAGCTTCCTTGCATCATGTAGAAGGCAGGCATACAATAATATCCTTGCACGTCATAATGCCCCATATGACGTGCACTCTATTTCTGCCTCCCTAGTCTGCCCTCTTTCGTCAAAAGTTCCCTATTTGGTAAATAAAATGATTTGACTGAAGTCCATGAGTAGAAGTTCCCCAAAAACTAGAAAATTGCCACTTAAAAGGCAAAACTGTGACTAACTCCACACATCTCAAAACACGGGTCATTATATCCTCTCCCCCTTAAGTCTTTTCGTCCCCGAAAAGAAATATGCAAGGAAAAACAAACACAAGCTACCTATTTGCAAAACGGCAAGCCACAACACCCAAATGGGTCATACTCCGCACACAGCACAAAACAGGACATACGTCTGCAAACTCAACAAAACACCACCACAATCCATAATCACATACATCACAACGCATATAACACATACCCGCATGTCACAAATACACAACTCAGAACACATCTCAAATATAAATACACATGTCTAAAAGACAATACAAATACCCCAAATCATAAACAACCAATTACAAGAAAGCACATCACTACAGCCGCCTCCCACCGTTAAGATTCTTCATCCTCGAATAACTCTGGGTGCTGCACACGCATTACGGACTCACGTTCCCATGTCTCCTCCTCAATGCCACTTTCTGCCACAGCACGCGAACCAAAGGAATAGCACGACCATGCAAAAGTTTCTCCCGCCGATCTAGGATACGGATAGGGGCCTCAACAATGGACATGTCATCCTCAATGTCCAATGTCCCCTAATCGAGCACAAGAGTAGGGTTAGGATGATACTTCCGCAACTGGGACACATGGAACACATTGTGCACCCGACTCAATTGCGGTGGCAATGCTAACTGGTAAGCTACTGGCCCCACACGAGCTATAACCTCAAAAGGACTAATGAATCGCGGAGATAGCTTGGAACCTCGGCCAAACCGTCGATGTCCACGACGTGGAGAAACACGGAGAAATACATGATCTCCCACGGAAAACTCCAAAGGTCGCCGCCGCTGATCCGCATAGGATTTCTGCCGACTCTGAGCTGATAGCAACCGCTGACGAATAAACTTAACCTTCTCGATAGCCTCTTGAACCAACTGTGGTCCCAAGAGGGCTACCTCTCCTACCTCGGTCCAACACAAAGGTGTTCAACACGGCCTGCCATACAACGCCTCAAAAGGAGCCATCCCAATGGATGCTTGATAACTGTTGTTGTAGGCAAACTCCACCAAAGGAAGATGAGTTGCCCACGAACCCTCAAAATCTAGCACACAGGCCCACAACATGTCCTCCAATGTCTGGTTCGTCCTCTCTGTTTGCCCGTCAGTCTCCGGGTGAAAGGCTGTATTTAAGTTAAGTTTTGTCCCCATCGCCTCCTGCAAGCCCGCCCATAAACGGGAAGTGAACCGCAAGTCTCGGTCAGACACAATCGATAATGGTACTCCATGCAGTCTCACAACCTCATTCACATATAGCTGGCTCAATGCCCCAATGGAGTCCCGCTCTCAAACGGCAAGAAAATGGGCCGATTTCGTTAGCCAATCCACAATCACCCATATCATGTCTTTCCTCCCAGTGGTGGGTGGAAGACCCGTCACAAAGTCCATCGCTATGTGGTCCCACTTCCACTCCGCGATCGGTAATGGTTGCAACATACCTGCTGGCCGTTGGTGCTCAGCCTTCACCTGCTGACACGTGAGGCACCGCGAAACAAAAGCAACAACATCACGTTTCATCCCAGGCCACCAAAAATGTCCCCGAAGTGCATAGTACATCTTCATACTCCCAGGATGCACAACAACTTGAGACTGATAAAACTCCCTCATCACCTCATCTCTGAGAGAAGAAGC
The DNA here is from genome assembly GCA_023512835.1 of Taxillus chinensis. NCBI lineage: Eukaryota > Viridiplantae > Streptophyta > Magnoliopsida > Santalales > Loranthaceae > Taxillus > Taxillus chinensis. Next base: position 55,026,943 of record CM042092.1, read on the forward strand.
TACTACTAGCCGCCCTTGAAAAGACAACTCATGCTCAGGACCCTCTGTCCAATCCTCAGACAGCTCACTAGCCTCAATACGGGCACGAAGAACTTCACACTCAATATCCCCCAATTGTCCCTCCCGGACTCACTGGTACAGGTCAGGCACAACAATAATAGGACTCAGGACTATCCCACCATCACGAGCAATAGGCTGCAATTGCAACATCGTTAACTGCTCCATCAGCTTCCACTCTCTCACGGCCACCTCAGCCTTCCCCTTCCTACTCAACGCGTCAGCCACTACATTGCCCTTGCCCGGGGTATAGGCAAGAGTAAAGTTGAAAGTCAGCAAGTACTTCACTCATCTCCTCTGCCTCAAATTCAAGTCCTTCTGAGTAAAGATGTACTGAAGACTCTTGTGATCTGAGAACACCACGAACTTTTCTCCCAAGAGATAATGCTGCCAACTCTTCAGGGCAAAAATAACAGCCGCCAACTCGAGATCATGAGTAGGGTAATTCTGCTCATGAGGTTTTAGCTGCCTCGACCCATAAGATATCACATTCTGCTCCTGCGTAAGCACACACCCCAAACCAACCCTGGACGCATCACAATACACTTCATATGGGATATTCTCCCTGGGTAATCTCAACACAGGTGTAGTGGTCAAATGGGTTTTGAGAGTCTCAAATGTCTGCTGACACTTGTCAGTCCACTCAAACTTCACTCCCTTCCGAGTCAACGCTGTCATAGGAGCTGCCAAACGGGAGAATCCCTCCACAAACCGATGATAATACCCTGCCATACCAAGAAAACTACGAATCTCAAAAACATTGGTTGGCCTCTCGCACGATGCCACAGCCTCAATCTTGGCTGGGTCCACTCTAACTCCCTCAGCTGACACTACATGGCCAAGAAAGTGAACCTCCTGCATCCAAAACTCACATTTGCTAAACTTAGCAAACAACTGCTGGTCCCTCAAGGTTTGCAACACGGTTGCCAAGTGCTCCACATACTCCCTCTCAGTCTTGGAATACACCAAGATATCGTCTATAAATACCACAACAAAGGAATCCAAATATGGAGCAAAGACCTGGTTTATCAAATGCATGAACACTGCTGGTGCATTAGTGAGCCCGAAAGGCATCACTACCCACTCATAGTGCCCATACCTGCACCGAAAAGCCGTCTTAGGGATGTCCTCCTCCCTAACCCTTAACTGGTGATACCCCGATCGTAGATTTATCTTGGAAAACCATCGAGCCCCACTCAACTTGTCGAACAGGTCATCTATTCGAGGCAACGGATACTTGTTCTTCACAGTCACCAAATTCAGCTTCCTGTAATCTATGCAGAGGCAAAGCATACCATCTGCCTTCTTTGCAAAGCGCACCGGAGCACCCCAGGGTGAGGTACTTGGTCTGATATACCCCTGGTTCACCAACTCCTTTATTTGCCTCTGGAGCTCCCTCAACTCAGCTGGTCCCAAATGATAAGCCACTTGGGAAATCAGACTAGTACCCGGTACCAACTCAATAGTAAACTCCACACTTCTCTTAGGTGGTAAACTCCTCAACTCTTCAAGAAAGACATCCTGAAATTGATCAACAACAGCTAGCCACACCCTCTTTCCCCTCTTTCCCTCCTCAGCAAAGGTTAGGGCTGCCAACCTGTGGGTAATGGCACCCCACTGGTCCATTATTAGCCCAGCTCGACTCGCCTCACAATCCCACTCCCCCTGCAGGGTGCAAGAAGTCCCTGCAGGTGTCATAAAGGATACACGCCGCCGATAACAATCTATCTTGGCCTGGAAAGCCATAAGCCAATCCATACCCAAGATCAGATCAAATGTACACATGGGCATCACGTACAAATCAAAACTAAGCTCCACATCCCCTATAGTTAACACACATTCACGACATATACGCCGCACCTCAATCATACCTCCCACCGGAGACTCAACAACTAGGGGTCTCGCTGCCTCAACACAAACTAACCCCAAGCCATCAATTACAAGCTTAGCAACAAAAGAACACGATGGACCCATATCGAAAAGAACAGAAGCAAGCGTACGAGAGATCAGAAGGGTACCTCTAACCATCGAAGGTCCTGCTCCACCCTCAGCCGGTGGAGGTGGTAACTCAATCTCCTCCTGGTATGACACATCCAGCGCAAACACCCTCCCTTGGCCCGTGCCACTGGTCGGCTCACTCACTGGACGTTTCCCGCCATGGTTGCCTCCAACTTCAGTCTGCTGACGCTCTGGCCTTCCCTGAGGTCGGGTCTGGCTATATCCTGCCTAGCTAGCCTGCCACTGACGGGCTGGCCTCTCCGCTGGAGCGTGGAAACTAGCATCACTCCTCATGCTGGATGCCAAGCCTCCAGCTCCCCTGTTGCCACTCCTGCAAACCCGGCTCAAGTGGCCCTCTCGTCCACAGCTGTTGCACCGCCAATCCTTCTTGGGACATTCCCTCTTGAAATGACCTTGCCCCCACAGCAAAGACAACCGCTGGGGAGACCTCCTGCTGAACCTCCCTGCCTACTACCGCCAAAGGTGAACCTCCCTGGGTTCACAGATGGTAGACCCCGGCTGCGAAAAGAACTACTATCTCTCTCCTTAGTCTTGGGCCTCTTGGACCCAGAATCACATTTAGACCCACCTTGCAACTAGCAACCCTGATGGACCTGCCTCCCATCATCCAGCTCCCTCTCAGCTATACGTGCTGTCTCAACAACCTCAGCATAGGTCCTCAAACGCAGAATCGCCACCCTTTGCCTAAGAGCTGGCCTGAGACCCAAGGTGAACTTGTGGGCCTTCAGGTCCTCGTTCGCCACAGCCTCGAGGGCAAACCTACTCAGGCTCCAAAACTCCGGCTCATACTCGGGCACCGTCTTTGATCCTTGCTTTAGGCTGCCAAATTCTTCCCTTTTCTGCCATCTCAAGGACTCAGGGAAGAACTCATCGTGGAAGAGCTGCAAAAAATCCTCCCACGGCATGCACTGCACCGCACGGCTTCCCGCGACACTCTGCCACCACTCCAGAGCATTCCCCTCCAGCTGCCGAATGGCCAACCTCACCTTATCCTCCTCCCGGGGTAGGAGGAGGGAAAACACATGCTCGATTTGCCTCAACCAATGCTTAGCCACCACGGGTTCATCTTCTCCTTTGAACCTTGGAGGTTGTTCCTTTCGGAACCTCATCACCATATCATCCTCCGCACGAATTGGTACGCCACCTAGCGAACTCTCACGCTCACGAGGTAACTCCCTGGATGGTGGTGGTGGTGGTGGCACCACCTGCTGTGCTGCCATCTCACGGCGCACTTCCTCCCGAACCTCTTGCCGGATGCCCTCCTTCAGCTCTCGGACTTCCAGTCAGATGCTCTCTCGCAGCTGTGCCAACAACAGCGCATGTCCTCCAGCGGACTGCCCCGCACCTGGACCCTCATGGGCAGATGACTCATCAGCCACTGCCCCGGACGCACGTGTTACTCTCCTTGGGTGGCATTCTTACTATATGAAGTGAGTAAGACAATCATCAAAACGTATTCAAAATCTATCGCGTGCTACTCCCTCTACCCCTTTTTATCAATTCTACTATCACATGACATCACACACATACATTGCATCAATCCACATTGTACACAGCACAATCCACATTGTAGTCAGGCATTCCAAGAATATTTAGAGTTGCACAGTTCACACATAATCACATTATTCACATTTTCACACATAACAACAAATGCAACTAGTGCTCTAATGCCAATGTATGCAAATCCTACCTCAGTTCTGGACTACCCAAGTACACCTTAGAGGCTCAAAGAGGACCGTGTTGATCAGGCACGTCCCTGCAGGTTCCTCCAAAGGACTCAAGACAACCAGATCACCCACTACCCTAGGCCAACTAGACCATGCTCTAATACCATATTGTCACGTCCCGGATTTCCAACCCGAGGAAATCGGTTCGTGACTCCCCCTTTACCCACGCGGTGAATAAGGGGGTAGGATACAACTTTCCTACACAGGACAATATACACCTTCACCAGATATATTCAGAAAGACAAAATCATATATTTAATAAATTCAAACCACATGCCTTTATTATGTTTCAAACCTCATTACAATATCTCCCCACTGGGGTTACAAGGCCTCAACGGGATTACATAACACAAATAACATAAAACAAAGCCACAAAACAGAACTGTCTCCCACCTTGGTGTTCCCACCTAACGCCTGTAGGTTCCTGCAAGAAAACACACCACAGTAGGAGGGGTGAGCAACCACAGCTCAGTAGGGATCATATCTTCCCAACCCATCCCATGCTCCTACCATCTACATGAAAAGGTGCACAGGTGCGGTATCGTGGAAATTACATCCTAAATAGGTCATAATCAATAATATACACCACAAGTCACAAAACAAGTACAACCATTGCCACAGCCACAAAGGCTCCTTAGTCAGTCCGAGACAGTAACTCAGCCTCTCAGGATCCGTAGTCAGTCTCACTGACATTAACTCAGCCTCTCAGGCTCCTCAGGTACACAAGCATTACCTCAGCCTCTCAGGCTTCTTAGGCTCCACAAACATTGCCTCAGCCTCTCAGGTTTCTTAGGCTCCAGTCAGTCTCACTGACATAACACCAAACACTTAACATACATCTAAGCCATTCAAACCTAACATCAAACACTTAACATGCATATCCACACTGGCATAACATTAAACACTTAGCATTCGTATCCTCATGGGCATAACATCAAACATTTTTCAGGCATAATCACACTGGTATAACATCAATCGCATAACATGCATGGCCTCACATGCATAATATCAAACACATAATACGCCTGACCTCACAGGCATAATATCAAACACATACACGCCACTGAAGGCTAACATCCATATAGGAGATTACACCTATATGGATTTACATATAATATATTCAGATTACAAATCGCCTACCACAAAGCCATAACCTTGGGATAGGTCCAAGGAGGAACAGAACCCCTACCTTACAAGTGTCCTTCTGCTCCTGCCTCCACGCTAGACACCGTCCACCCACCCAAATCACTACAGCAACGATCTGGAGGTTCCCTCCCTCTCTCTCTCTCTGTGGCGGCTGCGACGACAAAAGAAACCAAAAGAACCCTAAACCTAAGCTTGAACCCCTTTATATAGACACCACAACATCAAAATGACATAGTTTTGATTAAGTGAAACCCAGCATCAAAACGACGTAGTTTTGATCGCACAAGCTACAACCTTTCTGCATCCATACAAGACAAAATACTCATAATTCCAACATGGTCCTTTGGGAAAAGATAATTAGAATAACAAAACTAAGGTGATGGTACAAAAATATGGCTGCACGCCATAATGCACGTCATATCCCCATATGGCGTGCAACTCCAAATGCTGTGAAATTCTACCCCAAGCTTCCTTGCATCATGTAGAAGGCATGCATACAATAATATCCTTACACGTCATAATGCCCCATATGACGTGCACTCTATTTCTGCCTCCCTAGGCTTCCCTCTTTCGTCAAAAGTTCCCTATTTGGTAAATAAAATGATTTGGCTGAAGTCCATGAGTAGAAGTTCACCAAAGACTAGAAAATTACCACTTAAAAGGCAAAACGGTAACTAACTCCACACATCTCAAAACACGGGTCATTACAATGCCTGCCTTCTACATGATGCAAGGAAGCTTGGGGTAGAATTTCACAGCATTTGGAGCTGCACGTCATATGGGGATATGACGTGCATTATGGCGTGCAACCATATTTTTGCACCATCACCTTGGTTTTGTTATTCTAGTATTTTTTTCCCAAAGGACCATGTTTGAATTATGGATATTTTGGCATGTATGGATGCGGAAAGGTTATAGTGTGTTATCAAAACTACGTCGTTTTGATGTTGGGGTTCACTTAATCAAAACTACGTCATTTTGATTTTGAGGTGTCTATATAAAGAGGTGGAGGTCTCCTTGTTTTAGGTTTAGGGTTTTCCATTAGCCACTACAGCCATCGCAGAGAGAGAGAGAGAGAGAGAGAGAGAGAGAGAGAGAGAGAGAGAGCTTCTGGTCTTGATGTGGTGATTCGCGGGAGTGGACGACGTTTGGCGTGGAGGCAAGAACGTGAAGTATCCTTGAGGTAGGGGTTCTGTTCCTTGAATCTATCCTAGGGTTTTGGCTTGTGGCTTCTTGAGTATATGTGTAAATATATGTAAATCCATATAGGTGTGATCTCCTATATGGATGTTGGCCGTTGATGGCGTTTTTGGTTTAGTACTGATGTTGAGACTGGGTTTGGGGCCATTGATATGCCTATGTGGCTATACGGGTTACGTGTTTGATTTTATGCCTGTGTGGCTATGTATGCTAGGTGTTTGATATTATGCCTGAGTGGAATACATGTTAGGTGTTTGATGTTTTGCCTGTGTGGCTGAGTTGTATGCTACGTGTTTGTTTGTGTGCCTGTGTGGCTGAGTTGTATGCTACGTGTTTGTTTGTGTGCCTGTGTGGCTGAGGAAATATGCCTGAGAGGCAGTGAATGTTAGCCTGAGAGGCTTAGCCTGAGAGGTTGTGGATATGTGCCTGAGAGGCAGTGACTGTGAGCCTGTGTGGCTATGGATATGCGGGGCTTGTTTGTATTGACTTGTTTTCAAATGGTCTTTTATACCTATTTATACCTGTTTAAATATCCGTACCACGACACTGCACTTGTTCACATGGCATGTAGATGCTAGGAGCATGGGACAGGTTGGGGAGACATGATCTCTACTGAGCTGTGGTTGCTCACCCCTCCTGCTATGATGTGTTTTCTTTTCAGGAACCTACAGGCGTTAGGTGGAACACCAAGGTGGAAGACACTATTTACTCTTTTATTTTTATTACTGTGGTTTTGAGGAAGTTATGTAACCCTAGTGGGAAAATGTTGTAAAAAAGGGAATGAACTGTAATAAAGGCACATTGTTTGGCTTGTATACATTTATTCTGGTTTGTGCTTAATAAAGATATTTGTTTCTGTTTGTGATTATCTGTTGTGGATGTGTATGATGTCCTGCATGGATATTTGATTTGTATATCAACCCCGTGCCTGTCGGGTGGGTAAAGGGGAGTCACGAACCGATTTCCTCGGGTTGGAATTCCAGGGCATGACACCCAAGTCCCAAATCCGCAAACCAACATACCAACACCAATATGGTATTAAGGTGTACAACACTCCCTTTAGAACTGTAGCTAGTCTTCACAAGTCGATCATCATTCTTTGACTAAGGAAGGAGATACCCATAGCAGCTATTTTCTTGCAATAAAAAGTCCCGGCATTGGGTTTCCATATCATAACTAAGATAATATGATTTTTGGGGATTTTTCTGAGATGCCTAACCCCACTTTCCAAAAATTCACCTCTACGAAAAATTGGATTTTTCCGAGATTTTACATTAAATCCCAATTTTCACATTTTGAAGGTGTGAAAATTTATTTTTCTAGTATTTTTCTTTGAATCCAAAAGGGGGGGGGGGGGGTGTATTTCGTTATTTACATTATAACTTAAGTATAATACAAATGTGGAGAGGCATAATGGTTTACAATGTAAATGGTCCTGTCCATTGTAGTGCAGTGGCACTGTTGCGGAACACTGCTGCGGATTGATGCTGCGGAAACACTACTGCGGAGTGATGCTACGGATCACTGCTGCTGATCCGGACTACTGATTCGGACTAGTGATCCAGACTAACTGATCCAGACTATTGATCCGGACTACCGATCCGACTACTGAGCTGCTGACTCCACAGTTGCTGACTACGAAGCTGCTGACTACATAGCTGCTGACTCCACAGCTGCTGATTACGAAGCTGCTGACTCCACAGCTGCTGACTACGAACTTCGACCCTACAGTTCGCCCAAGGTATTGTTCATCATCGTTTTTGCCTATTCTTTTTTCTGGAATCAACCCAGCAACCCCAGGCACTCACAAACTCATGTTTCACTCAAAAGATTACAAAATTACATACCCAAACTGATATAAATCAGTCTTACTCACAGATCTTATGCTAAACCATTAGATCTAACCCAAAATTAGGTTTCCCCCAAAACCTAGGATTCATACTCAATTTCATAAATCATGATAATTTCATGCATATTCAAAGACAACATCGAGATAAGAGGTCCAAGGACACCTACCTGGAAAGATTATGTGCGATCCACGAACTCCAATCGCCCTAAATCACCAAAGGAAGCTCTTCACCTTCTCTCTGTCTCTCTTGCTCAAACATGTATGCACTAAGCAATTAAAGGAATAAGGCAGTTTCTTAATTATTTATATACTGCTACCAATAATTGGCCTCCCAGCAATAATTGATCTCCCAAACGCAATAATTGACCTCCCGAGGTCATGAACTCTAAATTGAGCCCAATTACTGTCAAAACGCTCGAAATGATGAGCACAACACTAAGCAGATATTATCACACTCAAATGACTGCCCAAATGCAAAGTCAACCAATAAACCCCGAAAAGTCAATAATCGGGTCAAACGGGGCCCCGACTCGGAATCGGGCCCAGGTACAGTCAAAATGCTCACATCGACGACTACACTACCGTCTAGATAGTTGCATTCCCATAGAATGGATATCTTTCAAAACTACCCAAATACGAGTCTTTACACGCATGGTCACATTTCCAGGCCCTTTGACTAGGGGCATTGACCGTCTTTTGGCAAGTTTGACTTTTCCTGATGAAAATTGTTTTGGCCATAACTTCTTTGTTTTACATCAGAATTGAACTCAGGCATGTGCGTTATTTCATCCTCTATCACTTAGTGTTGGTCTTAGGGCACTTTAGGGGCTTGCATTAGAGGTTATCAATTTTGGACTTCCCTGTTCATGTCAATGCATCTATCTTGTGCAAATTGGGGTCAACATCAACTCCAAACCATTCCATGGTAGTGGGGAATCCTTAAGGACCTGTTTAACAAGGTATATGGCATTGGCAGACAAGTATATAACAATGGGGTTAATATGTCCAATCTGGACAAAATGGGGTTCAACAATTGTAATTTCATTTCCAAATCCCAAAGGTTTGTATCAAAGGTTGGTACAAAGGTTTATACATGTATTTTAAAATTTATTAATAAAATAAATTATTCTTTTTCTTATCTTCTCTCTTCTCCTAACCCTATCATCACCCATTTTTGATCGAGCTCGTACTTGACTTTGTGAAAAGACTCCAATGCTAATTCATTCAGTCGATCCTAGGGTCATTCCTGCACAAGGCTCACACAAAAATAAAGAAAAGAAAATACAAAGTCGCCATCAAACAATTTAGAGGTGTGATTGGACACTTAAAAAAGAGGTTTACGGTTCCATAGAATTAGGTTTGGGAGTTGATTACGTGTGTTGAAGGAAGAAAGGTTCTTGCACCCCCACAATGCCCATTATTGGTACCTAGTGTTGATCTATAGGTGCTTGCTTGCATTTTTCAAAAGGAAGTTATTATTATTAATTTTATGTTTTAAAAGGGTGTTTCTAGGATCTAGGCCTTAAAACAACAAAAAGGGATTTTAAAAGAAATAAAATAAGACATTCTAATTTTAGAAAAAGAATGTGAGTTCTAGGCCTCTATGACAGTATTGCATTTTTCTTTAAAAAATAAAAATAAAATAAAATAAAAACAATTTGAATTCAAAGTTAAATATACTGCCACAATTGATATTGGCCTAGGCAGACTAGGATATGAGCATCTAGGGCTTAACCCTCATGACTGCCCGGGCCTTGCTTTTAATTTTTTAGAAAATGAGGTTTTGGGTTTTTATCTTTTATGAGTTTTTTGAAGACAATAAGTGAAAGGAGATATAGAAGATGCCTTTTTGTATTTTCTTTTTCAATTTAGGAGAGACAAATATAAAGAGGAGAGCTTCTACATTACGTGTTTGAAAACAACATAGAAACTATTTAATTAAATAGATAGAAGTAGAAAACCTGAAAGAATGGAAGTAGTGCATATTTGAGCACCTTTTCTCTTCGAGAAACACCTTCTAAAAGTGACATGTGAGCACAAGAGTTAGAAAAAGAAATGTAGCTTCCTTTCCCGCTTTGAGTAATGATTTTAGATGCCCTCCTCCTTAGAAATCCTTCTAAAGCTCTTCTCTGGTTTTCTCTCCTCTGATGATTGATGAAAGATGATGCCTCATCTGAAATTACTCTCTCTAGAATAATTTCCTCCTCTGATACGTGATAAAAATCGATCCCTCTAGAGGTTTTTGTGTAGCCTATTTATAGGCATTTTGGGGGGAAGTATCCGTTGGCTAGGCATTGATTAGATTCCTTAGTGTCCCCAGAAGTCTGATGTTTAAGGAATTGATGGCCTCGGGGGTGGAGTTCTTGGTTTCTAGGCATGAAAAATAATTAATAACACTGATTTATTTTCAATCCCTGCCCGAGGTGATTGTATCTGGACGCATTGGTGGGTAAATATTAGATAGATTTTCGGGTGTATTCGATGCTATTGGGAATTAATAGTTGTATAGTCCTCAGAGTCAACTGTGACATCCCGAGAAGTTCATACTCAATGCATGGCCGGCCTCCAATTCCCATATTACTGAGTTTTAAGGTATTAATGAGAGTCAAACGGGCGAATCTAGCTACTATTGTTAATTTTGAGCCTTTGGAGAGCTAATCCGGATGATTGCTTCCATATTTCGAGACGTCATTGCTTAATCTGGATGATTGCTACCTTATTTTGAGACACCATTGCTTAATTTGGATGATTACTCCTTTATTCTGAGACATCATTGCATAATCAGGATGATTATTCCTTTATTCTGAGACATTATTGTTTGATCTGGATGATCATTACTTAATCCGGATAATTGCTCCCTTATTCTGAGACATCATTGCTTAATTCGGATGATTACTCCTTTATTCTAAGACATCATTGCTTAATCCGGATGATTGCTCCCTTATTTCGAGACATCATTGCTTAATCCGGATGAGTACTCCCTTATTCCGAGACATTATTGCTTAATTCGGATGATTGCTCCTTTATTTTGAGACATCATTGCTTAATCCAGATGAGTACTCCCTTATTTCGAGACATCATTTTGTTCTGGGAGTTCGGTCCTTAGGCCGGGGCTTCAATACCGGATTTGGTCCTCAATGATCCGGATTTGACTACCTTGATCCAGATGTGTTATGGTCACGTTTCAGGCAACTTGACCAAGGGCATTGACCGTCTTTGTATAAGTTGGACTTTCTATTTTGGCCATAACTTCCTCATTTTAATATGGAATTGGGCACAGTTAAGTGCGTTAGTCTCCAAATTTAGCCCTCTATCCTTTGGTATTGGCTTGGGGGCATTTGGAGGTCTTCTCAGAATTAGTTATCATTCTTGGGCTTCTGTGCTGAATTTGATCATGATTAGGTCTGTAAATGAGATGATACACTTGATAACTCGCTTGATACTCGCTTGACTAAGCTTGATTCGAAATTGAGTCCGATATTGTTGAAGCTCGCTCGTTACTATTGAAGCTCGCTCGATTAAGCTCGATGAGGGCTCGTAAGTTCAACTCATTTAAATTGAATTCGTTTATAGCTCGCCCGACTCGTTTAAAGCTTGATGGCTCATTTAAAAACTTATAATTATTTACAAATAAAAAATAAACAAATATTAGCTATTTTTAAAAATTGAAAATTAAATTATTATGTTAGACTGAAATTATGATGGCTTGTTTATTATTATTTAAATTATTATTAAAATTTTAAGTTATTAAATTATTAAATTTAAATATTCACACATGCTACGTTAGGTTAAACTGAGCAAAGGTCTTCCCCCTACCCCAACCCTTGTTTCATTTTCTTCAAAATCTCTCCAGCCCGTCAATTTGTAATGGAAGGCCATCGATTTGCACCAAACAGGTGTCGATCTGCACCTAATGGTCGCCGATCTACTTCTAGCGTCGTCTATTTGCTTATAATGGTCATCAATCGGCACCAAATATTGTTGATTTGCACCATGCGACGGTCAATTTCAACCGTGCGACTGTCGATTTGCATCCAGCGTCATCAATCAATACCAAACACCATTGATTTGCACGAAGCGACTATCCCTGGTGAGGGTTTTTAAATCAATCTATATTGTCTTAAAGATTTGGATAAAATTTGAATCATATTGAGTTTGATTACTAGTGTGGTCATCTTTAAACTATCATATATTTTATCGCATATATGAATATAAATATACACACACGGTATGTAAGAGATAACAAACTTAAATATTACAAAAAGCTAAAAAAGTGATTACTTAAATCTTACATATTCATTACTAAAGGTGGATTTTAACATATGCATATGCATATTGTAATTAATAATATGTCAGCATATTGGAAGTTTAGCATTTTGTAGTTCTTATCAGCATTGTGGAAGTTTAAGCATTATTTAAGACATACTTTTTGTATCTGAATTTTTTTCGTTAGTTCTTATATTCTACATTGAATTGCAAGACTTGTATTGACAGATTGTTGAGGTAAAAAGGTGCTAGAATATGCTCGAAAACACCAAAAACAATACTGTACCCAACATAGATCTATCCCTGTTCTTGAAGTTTCATTGCTAAGTGAAGGTGAATACATTGATTTTGCAATTAAGATAGATTGCATATTTGATTATGCAGCAAGAGCTTTAGAAACATATTGCATTATGTGATATTATATCAGGCTGGTTACATACACGCTGGAAAGAGCACACTTCTAAATCAATTGACGGGTGCTAGTGTACTTGCTAAGGATCACTTATTTGCTACACTTGATCCAACTACTAGTAGGGTACAAGTCTAAATTCCCAATAGAATCTTCATACTGCATGGTTTAATGCATTAAACTAAATCTGATGATTATTTTAATACTACAATATAGTAAGAGAAGCATGTGTTTTATATGCCGCCTATTATTTTGTAGTGCCACATGGTGGCTTGGTTTATTTTTTGTTCATGTATTGGTCTTTCTCTTTAAGTATCATGATTTTTTGTTCATGTATTGAAAATGTTTGTCATTCTATTATGCTACATGTGTTGATAGTTTGATTTGATTAGTTTAATGAGGAGACTATTGAATGATAAATGAATAAAGATCATATTCTAAGAGCAAATTTAATTACATGGACAACAAAACAATATATATATATATATATATATATATATATATTTTGTTGTATAATGCTGTTTTTTTTATCTAATGCTAGTTGTAAATTTTTAATTGTGTAATGATGTTTGTATTTTTTTTTGTTCAATACTGTTTTTTGTTTGATGCCGTTTGGAATTTTTTAATTGTATAATGTTGTTTGTAATTTTATTTTTACCTAATGTTGTGCATTTTTTGGTCCAATGTTGGTTTTAATTTTTTAGTTGTTTGTAATTTTTTTGCAGTTTAATGTTTGTATTTTGTAGTGTCTATATGAAATTAGTATTATCAATCAAATTTTAAATTAGTTATTCAAATTATTTAAAAAAAACTGACAGTTCATAACTGCTATTTTTTTTGAAAGTTTGCTTTTTACTGCTCATTTGCTACTCTTGGTGCAAACAGCAGAAAGTAAACTTTAAATCTATAGAGCATCAATAATCTAAAATCTCATAATGCATACAAAAAACAATTTTTTTATGTGATCAAACAAAATGCAACGAGAAAAATAAAAAGAAAACTAAAAATAAACAGGCTAAAATGAAACTCTATTGAACACAAAGTCTAACCTCGTTGCAAGTATGTTATTGTTTTTACATAACTTTAATGGGTCATGGTCAGAAAGAAAATATTATAACACAAACTCAATTAATAACAATTTAAAAAATAATTCTTTAAATAAATAGAGGGCCAGATGCCTCCTACTATCGCAAAAATTATAGTATTATGTCCAAACAGAAAAACTTTCATTCGAAAATCCAAACTATTTAGTCATAGTTTTACTATTAATGACCTTGCATTCAAACAAATCTAAGAAGTTCCAATGTTAGAAGCTCTATTCCTGTAAGCCTAGTACATAAATTTACATCCATGAAAAGTATAAACTAATACCATCTAACAATGAAATAAAATAAAATAAAATAAAATAAAATAAAACCTAAAACTTTTCTAGGTGTAATTTCTATAATTTCAATTATTTTGGAACTACAGGGAAAAAATTAATGACTGCTTTGATAAAATGTTATATTTTAATGAGGTTTTTTTATTGTCTAATGATAGTTGTAATTTTTTTTGTTGAATGCTGTTTTTTTGTCTAATGCTGTTTGGAATTTTCAAATTGTGCTTTATATGCTGCCTATTATATTTTGGTGTCACATGGTGGCTTGGTATGATTTTTTGTTCATGTATTGTTCTTTCTCTTTAAGTATCATGATTTTTTGTTCATGTATTGAAAATGTATGTTGTTCTATTGTGCTACATGAGTTGACAATTTAATTTGATTGTTCAATAAGGAGATTATTGAATGATAAGTGAATAAAGATCATATTATAAGAGCAAATTTAATTATATGGACAACAATGTATATTTTTTTGTTGTGTAATCCTTTTTTTATTGTCTAATGATGGTTGTAGTTTTTTTAATTGTGTAATGATGTTTGTATATATATTTTTTTCAATGCTGTTTTTTTGTCTAAAGTTGAATTTTTAATTGTGTAATGTTGTTTATAATTTTATTTTTGCTTAATGCTGTGTATTGTTTTGTCCAATACTAGTTATAATTTTTTAATTATCCAATGTTTGTATTATTTTTTTTTGTGGTTTAATGTTGTCTATATTTTTTTTATCTACATGAAATTGGCATTATCAAACAAATTTTAAATTAGTAATTTAGATTATTTTACAATTAAAAGTGATGGAGAATGAAAGTAAATCTAATGAAGTGGAAGGGTTGAAAGGCCAATTAAATAATATTATTTTTATAAACCTTACACTAGATTAGCTTATTAATAATGCCTATGCAGCTGTTGGTAAGGCTGGGAATGGGAGTTTGAGTAATGCTACAAGTGAAAATCCACCGTATGTAAAGAGAGAAAGGAAAAAGACTTCAGCAGTTTGGAATGATTTTGATCGGGTTACTGTATATGGAGTTAAAAAATCACAATGCTGTTGGTGTCACAATATGTTTGTAATTAGAAATTCTAGTACCACCTCAACCTTAAAAAGGCATTTAACTACATGTATTAAATTTCATGGTCCCTTGGAGCCTAGAGGGGGGTGAATAGGCTCTTATCTAAACTCTTTTTATCTCTTAAGGCACTACACTAATCTAGTCAAGTGATAGAATCACTGCGGAAGATAACCAGATAGTGGAAGTATTTTGTTTTATTATCAAGAGATAAATACAACAAAATAGAAGCAAGACTCTCTTACACTCTGTTTACAAAGGGATTCACACACTAGCCTAGATTATTTCTTTGAGCTCTTGTGCATACACAGGTTATTCAGGCTTGTTCGCACACGTACACACTTTTTACAAATATACAAGTATGAATATTTATACAAACATTCCTAAGAGACAACCTTGGAACTTGTAGTTCCGGAATGCGTTCAGCACTAACTATTCCTTGGTAATCTCTTTGTCTTGACTGCTGCGGTTTGTGGAGCTCAAGGTCTTGGGTCTGAAGAGTATAAGTGCATTTGTGAGTTCCCAAATACAATTGAGGTTGTGTCCACATATTCGGATAATCCACGTGTAAGATTCTTCAGGTTCTCAATAAGTTTGTCTTACATCGGGATGCCACGAGCTGATAACTTTAAATGCGGTGAGTTGAAGTAGTATCTTCTTGGTCCGGTGTAATTTTCCTTACTCCGTTGCTAATGAAGCTCGAAACCTTACTCCGTGTCAGTGGTTGCTTACTCCGTATCTGTTTAGTACTGGAATCCTTAGTCCGTGTCAGGCTTCCTTACTCCGCATGTAAGTTCCTTACTCCGTATGTAAGTTCCTTACTCCGTATGTAAGTTCCTTACTCCGTATGTAAATTCCTTACTCCGTATGTAAGTTTCTTACTCCGAGCGAGTCTAAGGGTTCGGAATGCTTACTCTGTACTAGCGCTTCCTTACTCCGTATGAGTAAAGTTGTCCGGATTCCTTACTCCGTATCTAGTTTCCTTACTCCGTGTGAATAAAGACTCGGGTCCTTATTCCACATTAATACTTCCTTACTCCGTATCAGTTTGACTTAGTCCGTTTGAGGCACTAGGAACATATTCCGCAATCCGTAGCTTTTAAGTTCTTAGTCTGCACGAATGTTCCTTATTCTGTATTTATTGATGACTTGGTTATTTACCAAGTGTTTGACGAACTTACTCTTGTCCGGATTAGGATTATGTATCCTGTCCTTAGCTTTGCTCTCACGAGTGCATCTCCGGATTAATAACATATCTTCTGCAACGATCAAATAAACACAAAAGATCTTAGATCAAATTACATAAGGCTTTATCAGCATTATCCAAATTCTGGGTTTGATCCAACAAAATTTATATAGCATAATGGTAATAAAAAATAGAAGATCTTATCATTTGAACCTACCATGGAACATGATGGTGTGGAAAGTTTGATAGGTTTTACCTACAAAAAGTGTAAAGTTAGGGAAATGACTTCTCATATGGTGATATTCCATGAGTACACATTTAATATGATGGAGTATGGGCTTTTTAATAAGTTCATGAGGGTCTGCGCACCTCATTGAAAAAAAATTAGTCGTGCAATTGTTAAAAATGACTGCTTAAGCACTTACCAAGCTAAAAGAGGAAGGTAAAGGTACTTTTAAAATTGATTGACAAGGTGAACATTACCACCGATATGTGGACTTCTTCTCAAAGAGTGTCATATATGGTGGTGACTTTCTACTTTATAGATTCTGCTTGGTGCCTTTAGAAAAGAGTTTTATTTTTTTGCAATGTACCTCCTCCACATTGTGGTGGTGTGATTATTGATGCATTAAGGGCTTGTTTTTATGATTGGGAAATTGAGAGTAAAATTCATACAATTACAGTTGATAATGCAACAACTAATGATTCGACAATTGCAAATTTAAAAGATGACTTTGAGTTGAAATACATTTTTCTAGTTTAGGGTAAGTTGTTTCATGTTAGGTGCTATGCACGTATTATAAACTTGTGTGTGCAATCTAGCCTTTCACAAATTAAGGACATTATAGATGTTATTTGGCCGGGCCTAAAATTTATAGTGGCTTCTGAAAGTAGGTTGATTATTTTTACCGATATAGCAAAGAGATTGGATATACACTATAAGAAATTGATTTTAGATGTCCCTACACATTGGAACAACACTTATATGATATTAGACACAGCAATTCAGTTCAAAGAAGTGTTTCCTAGGTACCAAAGAGTTGAGAAAGGATTTCAGTGGGTTGTTAGTTCAGAATAGTGGGGAATGGTGGAAAATGTGACCCAGATTTTGTCAATTTTCAATGATATAATTAATGTTGTATCTGGTAGTGATTACCTCACTGCAAATTTGTATTTACCTGAGGTATGGAGGATGAAAGAAATTTTGATGATCAAGTGTGAAGATAAATAATGAGTACATAAGGTCAATGGCAACTAAGATGAATGAAAAGTTTGAAAATTATTGGGGTCAAAGTAATTTATTGATATCCATAGCTACTGTCTTGGATCTCAGATATAAGATGAAGCTAATCAAATTCTATTTTCTTATCATTTATCGTTTAGAAAAATGTGATTATTATATTGAGAATGTGCTGGAAGTTTTGAAATAGTTATTTGAGTCATATGTTTCTGCCCATAAGGCTTCTATATTGCAAGAAACTGCTCAAATAAATGTTGCTGCTTTCTCAAGTCCCACTACGGGGGATTTAGTTTCCAAAATTTCTCAAGGTTGATTAAGATTTTTTGAACACATTAGAAGTAGTGACATCATTTGACCCGTAAAATTAGATTTAGATATTTATCTTGAAGAGGATGTTTATATTTATGAAAAGAATGATAATGGAATAACTATGGATGCTGATTTTGATGCTTTGGAATGGTGGAAATCCAATACTTTGAAGTATCATATTTTATCTAAAATGGCAAAGGATATTTTAGCTATTCCCATAAGTTCAGTGACTTCGTAAGCTACTTTCAGTGCTGGTGGTAGGGTTATTGAACCTCATAAAGCATCATTAAAAATTGAAACCGTAAAAATGCGCTTATGTGGTTTGGATTGAGTGGGATCACTTCATGGCCTTAGGAGAAAATCTGTGATAAAAGTAAGTTTTCATTTAAATTTATGTGTTTTTATTATTTGTTTATTTTTATTTTATTTTATTAATGTATGGATTACTTGTTTATTTTGTGTTTATTTGTGTAGAACGTTATTGAAGTGGATTTACCGACACCAAGTACAACAACTTGAGACTAAGGCTGCTTTTCTTTATATTTGTGTAATTTCAGCATTTTTTTTTGTTGTTGAAGACTTCAAATATTTCTGTAATTTCAGTACTGGAATTTTTGTTGAAGACTTCAAGTTTTTTTTTTTGAAAAATCTATAATTCCAGTACTTATGAGAGACATCCAATTTGCTTGTCAAGACAAGGTTCATTTCTTGGTTGTGGAAGCCTCTTTGGCTTGATTTTCTTTGTTTATTTACATTTATGGTGGTTATTTTTTCCCTATTACGCCTTCGCTCTATTTTTTTCTTTGAATTTCTTTGCAGGTGATTTTTATACTACTACAACATCATCTGTTCTATTTTTTTTTACACAAAGGCATTGGTTGGTGATGCCACAAAGAGGACCTCAAGGCACTCTAATGCAATTGTTGCCATTAGAGGACAAGTATGATTACATATTATGCTAGTAAGATCTAATTTCAGTTATTTTTTATTTTTCTCGTTATGCCTATAAAGACCCGTATTTGAGTAGGGCTGAGAGATAGCCTTTCTTTGATGTTGAAAACATTTGGGTGGTATTGTGGCCATCAATGTGAGCATTTTGATAGTATTTGGCCCAATTCTAGGTCGAGGCCCCGAAAGGCTAGTTGCTAACTTTTCGGAGGTGTGCTGGTCAACTGCGTAATTATTGCTATGGGAGGCCAATTATTGACAAGGTCAATTATTGGTAACAATATAAATAGGTGGAGGCAAGAGAGAGAAAGCAATTGCATTCGTTTGAGCTTGTGCGTGGAGGATAGCTTGGGCGTGAGGAGTTTAGAGCTTGGAGCCATGGTTTGGCAAATTGTGGCTATCCAATCCGTGATAGTACCTCTAGGTAGGTGATTCTGTCTCTCTACAGGAATCCTAGTAGGATTAGCATGCATGATTTTGCTAAAAATCATGGTTTTGGGGATGAACTCTAATTTTTTTTGGGAAACCCAATTTTAGGTTGAATGTTGTGTTTTAAGTGCATAAGAGGTGATTAAAATCTAATAGGTTGCATCTGGTATGATTTTTATGCATTGTCGGAAGGTTTGGGGGTTGCTGGGTTGATTCGTCAACGATGATGAATAGTGCACTTGGTGCGTTAAGGGTTGAAGTGTCGGTAGGCCGAAGGTAGGGTTGCTCGGATGCCTTCTGTATTAGCGAGTGTTGTTCCAAATTAGTGTTCGGATGAATAGTGTTTCAGATGAGTAGTGTTCTAGATTAGTGTTTTGAATGAGTGCTGTTCAGGTTAGTGTTTCGGATGAGTAGTGTTCTAGTTAGTGTTCTGGATGTGTTTTGTTCCGGATGAGTGTTGTTCTGGATTAGTGTTCCGAATGAGTAGTATTCCAGATGATTAGTGTTCTAGATGAGTGATGTGCCAGGGTAGTGCTCTGAATCAGTGTGATACTTCGAATTTGATTTTTCGTCATAACTTAACTTGGAATTGTGCTTGGCTAACTGCATTGGTCTGACTCAATGCTTGAGGATAGAGTTGTGCTCTTGTGGAGACTAGACTCTATTACAGAGGAAGTGTTGTGAAACCCTAGTGGTTGACATATGTTGCTATAGTATGCATTAAATTGTATGATTGGGGGACCTTCGGTTCGGTAGTTATATTATGGGTTGTTCAGTTGTGTTACGGTGTTGGTTTATCCACTGTATATGTGTGTAACTCCAAATTGGAGGAAGGTAGGACCTATGACTTAGGTTTTTCTTGGCATTTCTATGGGAAATCCGGTATGGGAGAAACATGGTGTTCTCCGTTGTGGATTGTCTGAGATAGTTTTGGACTTAAAGGAGTCCATGAGGTACCAATGGGCACTATGAGCCTAGTGAGGCTATGTGACGAAACCTTTGTGGTTTGTCATAGTTTGTTTGAGGTATTGGTTAGGCCATGAGGGCTAAGGTGCCTATGGGGCGGTGAGGGTGGTTGGCACTATGAGAGCCTCATGGTCTGTTTGTTTGTATGTTGGTTGCTATGGTTAGCTTGTGACCTGGCCAAATTATGTCTATAGGTTTGCTGCAAGTGCACTGGTCAAGTAATAGAGTGGAGTATTTAAACTCCGGTTATCGAACCCATAGGGAGATAGCTATTGTTGTTAAGCAATGAACACCAAGCTAACAGGTTTTCTTTTTATGTCTGGATAATTGTTTTTGTTGAGCGTTTAAACTAAATTCTAGGCAACAAGTGCAGAACTGAAATTCACAAACTGTTGGCAAATCACTTAAATTGGAGATTTCACTAATATAAGGATCTAGAGTCATAATTTCACCACCCAATGGTCTATAATACTTTGGTTATGGCATTTGGTCTTGAATTAATCAATCTAAGCCTTAACTCATATTCATGTTGATTATTACCTACCTATCTTACACTTGGTCCATGCTAAGACAGATTTAAATCTTTTATTCCATTTGGTCCATAAAAGTTATCAGATGAAGACAATCAATCTAACAATTGCAGACTTAGACAATCATGCAATCATCAGACCTAACACACTAAAATCCACCCTAGACAAGGGCTGAGATAACCCAATCATGCATAAATCAGGCTTTGCATTCAACCAATAATGAATTAAACATGAACAAAATATTATTCCAAATGAACAATCAAAATCCACAACCCAAAGTTATTACATCTCATTGGGGGATACATTGCTCCCTTGATGGAAAAGTTTTACCCCATAATCATGTTTATAAAACCATAAACTTCATAACAATCCATGATTACAGTACCAGAAAATAGGGAGAGAGACAAATAGATGAACAATAGCCTCAGCCTTCTCCTTTTCTGTTCCCTAGCTTCTGCCACCAAATCTCCACCACCGCTAGCGTCCAAGAATGATCAGTCTGAGTCTCCAGCAATGGATGATTGCTCTCCAAGAATTCCAGATCCCTATGCTGTGCTCCTCCATCTCTATTTATAGGGCTGCATGGCTTACATAAGGTGTGCCCTAGATGACAGCTGTTGTCGCTACCAAAATGGCGTAGTTTTGGTCAGTGACAGTTTTCTTCGTCCCAAGCTCAATAAAACTCAATCCGCATCGAATTTGAACTAGGTTTTTTAAGTAAAAATGATTAGGACAATAAAACCAAGCCTCTGGAGCAAAATTACACCTGGCCACAACAATGCACGCGACAATGCCATTGTCGCGGGCACCTCCAATGCAGCTCAAACTTGCTCCAAAGCTTCCTAGTAGCATATATAAGGCTCCCATCAACTTTAACACCTGCCCGTGACAATGACCATTGTTGCGGGCAACCTGAATTTGCCTCCTTTCGCGTCCATCTTCTGCCCACAGCTTCTTCTTGAGTATACAAGGTGATCTAGCAAATATGTGTGAGAAAAATCTCCCCCAAAACCTGTCAAAATCACCCAAAAAGTACCACTATACACAAAATAGTGTCTTCCTAGGGGTTAGAGCAAATATATACAAATAACCATGCAAATAGACCTTAAACATACTCTAAAACACACTAAACATGACATAGAATAACGGCATAAATGCACGTTATCAAATACACCACACTTAAACCTTTGCTTGTCCTCAAGCAAAAACAAACAAACATACAATCAAACTGGAAGATAATCAAAATAACAAACAAGAGAGGCATGGTTTCCTAAGGTATCCAACTCTACCATGTTGAAATAGACATTCTAGCAGCCATGATGAATCAAAAATTAATCTAAACATGTCCATACTACCAAGTCCAACAACCATGCAATATCATCATGGAAAATTCAGATAGAAGCAAACATGCAATGTTAAAATAAAACTTAGCTTCCCTTGAAATCTTCTACATGGACAATAGGTGCCTCACTCAGATGTAACTTTTCTTTCCTCTCAAACCCTGACCACCAATAATGAACAGCTAGCAAGGATGCTTCACTCTTACACTCGCCTCTAGCTATTAATTAAGTTCTTGCCAAATAAACATGAGAGGTCCCTATTATGCTCAACAAAGAAAACGCACCCTCTATTCTACTTTATTTTAAAATGCACACACTATTCTAACTCAAGAAACTCACACTCTACGCTAATAAACACACCATTGAGACTAAGGGTTGCATTTCTGCCAATGTGGCCGCAAAAACAGCACAAGCCCACAAATAAACATCAAGCCATTGTGGTTTTTATTCTGAAAATATTTTTCTTCTTTTGTTTTTATATTGTTTTTGGCTTTTTCCACACTTCTTTTAAATAATAACCTTATAAGGTTGCATTTTATGCTCTCCTTTGATGGGTTATTCACTCTTTTTTTATATGGCATTTTTTTATACACTACTAAACCTCTGGCTTCACAATCACCAGACAACAAAGTACAAACACATGAGTAGCACACACCAAACACTGAGCTACTAATAGGTAATTTTCATGCCTAGTCAACTCCAACCATTAAATAGCTAGTATTGAATGACAAGAGCAAAAGCATAACCCAATAACCCATGTAGTGCACTCAAAGGCAAGATGGAAAATGGTGCTCGCAAAACAACTTCTTTTTTTATATATATGCACTCACTTCAAGGTTCACTAAGTTCATCCTAACATGTCATGCTCAGCTGACTATTCAAACTTCAGCTCTAAAAACATGGTGCTATCATACAAGAAGTAAAGACATGCTCAAACTAACTCATAACACTCCTTAACTACTGAAACATCTTTATCACAGCATGATACTTAAAGTGGCCAAAAACTATCACCAAAGTGCATACCATTGTAACCATGCCTGCTCACATGCAAACCACACATTCATACCATTCAAACAAGCAAGCACGACAACTAATCAATCACTCAAAGTAAAACAAAACAAAGCATTCACATAATAAAGACAACCAAACAAATGGGTCAAGTGACCCCCCCACACCACACTTAAAAATATGCTATGACCGCAGAGCATGGAATAAGGGGGAAGAAGACACTTACTGTTGTGTGGGAGAGTTGTAGTAGAAGATTACATGGGCCACCATTCTCCTAAGGCGCGCTACAAATTCAGCAGAAGTTTCCCCTGTGAGTGCCCAAGTATCCTTTCGTTGTAATATAGCTATTAAATAATAGCATACAAAAATCCCGCAACTGAACTGATCAGGCTGTTGGGGAAGCTCCATTTCATTGAAGTGCACGAGAGGAAATTTGGATGTCAGCAACCTTTCTTTCCTGAGTGCGTCTTTGACTTTTTTCAAGAAACCATGGACGATCTTCTTCTTTCGTGTGGTAAATCCATGTGCTTGGCAAGGATCATATAACACCACATGTCCCATACTCAGGTCCAATTGTAGCAACACAAAATAGCGGTCTACTAAGACAAGGATGAGGACCTCTTACACTTGATGCCAAGAGTGATGTCTTTCTACAGCTCCATTTATTCATTGACGAAGAACATGCTCTGCTAGGGGTTGCTCATACAACTCACACAGCATGATAAAAGTGTATTGCGCCAAAGGATAGTCATTAGGCTCTGCCTCCACTACATGCTGTATGGTTCTGCAAAAAAGGTCAACATCATCCACACATAGATACTTATCAGCTAAGATCCGCTGCAAGTAGGATACTGTGAACACTTTAGAATCTCTAGCAAATCGTGCTTTCCTAGCTCCACCTTGAAGGAACTGCTCAAACTCTGCCATAGCCTCAAGAGTTGACAACAATGGATGGAGGTTCACATATATTGGCTTTCCCAATAAATCCTCTTGTGTAGCCTCTAAAGAAACACCAGACCACCATTGTAGAGGCTGGATCAGTGGAATGAGAGCCTGAGAGGAACTGGGGCCCTGAAAACCAACTGGAACTGGTGCCGCTGGGTAAAAGGAGGGCTGATAAACAGGAGTTTCCTCCTCCTGGGGGTAGTGTGGATACTCAGGTGTTTCTGCTATCTGATCAAACTCAGGCTGTACTGAAGGTTCTGTCTCTTCAGAAAGATCTACAAGTTGTGGTTTTGTAGATTTTTTCTTTTTGCCCAACGCTTTCCAAATTTTTCCAGGAGTCCCTTTACTTCTTTTTGCTCTTTGACTAAAAGGGATTGGCTCTTTTGCAATTGTCCAATTTGTTGCTTAGTCATTGCCTGTTCTTCTTGAAGGTGATCTGTTCTTCGCCGTAGATCCTCATAAGATGAGCCGGATAGTGGATCAGGAGCTTCCCATGCTCTTGCTGAAGGTTGTGAGGTTGCTTGCTGATCTTGAGATAGGAACTCCAGCAACTCCTCCAACTGGGGATGAGTGATGTGGCCATTAGTAAATGCCCAATTGATCACTGCAGCTTCACTTATAACCTGCCCACTAATGCCTTGAAAGAAGTTATACACATATGTTGTATGGACATTATATTGCATGTATAGAGCAGTCAACTGGAATATATGCTGCTTCCTTACATTCATGGGAGTAGATGTTTCTCTAGAATATGCAGTGGGTCTTTCCATATGCACACTATGCCGTGAGGGATGAGGTGCATTAGGAGTGCTAGCTCCCCATTTCCCTCTAAAACTGACCCCTAGCGCCCCTTCGGGTTGAAGGACTCTCAATATCAAATTAGAGGGGAAAACCTCTGTCTCCATATGTGCACACAAGTGCTTATAGTGAAAGTGAAACAACATACTCAGCACCCTCCCATATAACCGTTTATGACCATCTTTTTTCCAAAGCTAAAAAATCTCAGCTGCCCAGTCCACATAAAGTTGATGATCAATGCAGTACATAAATTCAAGTTGGGATTTCAGCACTGAATCAACCCCACTAGTTTGCAATAATAGGCACTTTCCTACCAAGTGGGCAAGGCATCTATATTTCCCTACAAATCCATTTGTTGTACACTGCCTTCTTTTCCCAGATTCCTTACTAAAATTAAATGCCCTATCGTAAGCTCCTAAGCTTAATTTAGGGATTTCATGTGAAGGAGCTAGGAGATCAAAACAGTCTCTAATCATAGCAGGGGAAATAGAGATTAAAACTCCTTGAACTTCTCCAATTATTTCATCATCCTCATCATTGACATAGATTGAGTTATAAAACTCATGCATAGCAGGGTAGAGTAAATCACTTCTGGCAGTAACTAACCTCTTTAAACCAAGGTTTTGAAGCTTCATTATCACTTCTTCTGCCCAATCAATATTTGATGAAGCCAGAACCTCCCAGTCCAGCACTTACCCAATGAAAATCTCTTCTGCTCCTCTTAGCTCAGAAGGTGAGGATGGGGCTGAAGCTTCTGGACTGCCTACCTTCTTGCACGCCTTTCTGGTTCGCACCATAGTTTGCAAACCAGAGAGATGTTTTCTTGCAAAATAAGGGAAAAAGAGAAGGCAAGTTGTGAATCTAAAACCCTGGCTTCTCTCCCTTATATAGTACTAAACCAGAGAAGACAAAATTACAATTTTGCCCAATAAGGAAGGCTCCAATGATGTCGCGTGCAGAACATAGACGCTTCTAGAGAGTGCCAGCTAGCTACCACCAAAATTTCAGAGCAAAATGGCGAAAAACCCACTTGCACGTGACATCCCATTGTCGCGGGCAAGTCCAATTTAGTCCAAACTTTTCCGTCAAGTCACGGATGAACATTAGAGCCATAGTAAAGCTGCACGCGACAAGTCCTGATGTAACGGGCATTGATTTTTAGCCTTAAATGAGGTCAAAATCCTCTGAATTTTTACAGGTTGGTGGCTCATTCTCCAAGGAACAAACATGTCACTTTGTTTTCCACATATCCAACCTAATAATCCCTTAATTCATGTCCTTGATATTTCAACAAAACTTGGTGGGCCCCTTGGATTTTGATCAATTGGGCTTGGACTTGGACCTTACAAAGATTGCATAATATCCACAGCCAAGGGCTCAAGCTGTAACGAATGACATTCAACATAGTGAAACCTAAGACCTCACACTTGCTTTAAATAAAACACCCCCTGCAAAAAAAAAATGGTAAAACAAGTAATCTAAATATAAAAATGAAAATAAAAATGTAAACATAAAGGATACACCATAGGTTGCCTCCCATGAAGTGCTTAGTTAAGGTCCTTAGCTTGACCGTCCCCTCTGTCAAGTTGTGCTCAAAGTGAAATGATTAACCTCCTTAACAAGGTCCTGAATGTAATATGGCTTCACACGCTAACCATTTACTTTGAATATTTGTCCAGAGGTTGATTGAAGTTCAACACTTCCATATGGGAAAACCTTTATAATAGTATAAGGCCCCATCCACTTAGATCGCAGCTTCCCAGGGAAAAGTTTAATTCTGGAATTAAAGAGAAGCACCTTCTGCCCTGGTTCAACGGTAGAGGGGCTGATCTTCTTGTCATGTCTGAGTTTAGACCTCTCCTTGTACAGTTGAGCACTCTCATAGGCATTGAAGCGAAATTCTTCTAACTCATTTAGTTGTTGCAATCTCAGTTCAGCAGCAACAGTGGGATCCATGTTCAACTTTTTAACGGCCCACAATGCCTTGTGTTCCAATTCAACAGGCAAGTGGCAGGCCTTTCCCAACAGTAGACGATAAGGAGACATTCCAATGGGCGTTTTGAATGCTGTGCAGTAAGCCCACAATGCCTCATTGAGCTTTAGAGACCAATCTTTTCGGTTGCCTCCCACTATCTTCTCCTGGTCCTCCGGTGCAACAACGATTTTGTTATATCCCGAGTACCCATCCAGGAAGCAGTAATAAGGATATACTGCAAGGCGGTCCAACATCTGATCAATAAATGGCAGTGGAAAGTGGTCATTGCGGGTAGCTTTATTTAATTTCCTATAGTCAATACAAACACGCCACCCTGTAACAGTTCGGGAAGGAATGAGTTCATTTTTCTCTTTTCTGATCACTATCATACCCCCCTTCTTCGGAACCACTTGCACTGGACTCACCCATGAACTGTCGGAGATAGCAAAAATGATTCCTACTTTTCTCCACTTGAGTATTTCCTTGCCAACCACTTCCTTCATAGCAGGATTAAGCCTGCGTTGGCGTTCCACTGTAGGAGTGAATGACTCCTCCATCAAAATCTTGTGCATACTGACTGTTGGGCTAATTCTTTTGATGTCCTCAATCGACCATCCCAAGGCCTGCTTGTGCTTCTGCAATACTTCAAGTAGCTGGCCACTTTCTACTTTTGTTAAGGTCGCAGCTATTATCACAGGATATTTGCCCTATGAGTCTAAGAATTCATATCTCAAGTGTTATGGAAGCTGTTTTAATATTGGTAGTGGTTCTGTAACTGCTGAAGAGTCAGTAGGTATGGAAGACTGCTGCTTAGCCTGCTCAATCAGAATTTGAAAATTTTCCTCAGGATCAGCTTCAGCAAAATCAACTTGTTGCAGTTCATGGTCCAAGCTGGCAGTGATAAGACTCTCTTCAAAATAGTCAACTACGAATTCAGCTACATGATCAATCTAGAAACAACTTGAATGATCATCAACCCTGCGCATAGATCTTTCCATATTAAACACAACCACGTCCTCATCAACACGCAACGTTAACTCCCCTGAATTGACATCTATCAAGGCCCTTCCTGTGCTGAGGAATGGCTGTTGGATCAAGCCCAGAATTTGGATATTGCTGATAAAGTCCTATGTAATTTGATCTAAGACCTTTGTTGGTTTACCTTAAGTCATCGCAGAAGATATGACTTTCATCCGGATCTTCACTTGTGTGAGCAAAACTAAGGATGGGATATATAATCCTGTTCTAGGTAAGAATGCGTGTCGTCAAACACTTGGTATATAACCAAGTCCTTGCCTCATATAGAATAAGGATCATTCGTGCTGACTAAGAATTTAAAGGTTACAGACTAAGAAATCCGCACTTAATACTTCAACGGACTAAGTCTAAAAGATGCAGAGCAAGAATCTTAGTCTACAAGGTCACACGGAGTAAGAGAGTCAATGCGGAGTTAAAAAGATAAGTCTTTATTAGTTGTGGAGCAAGGAAACTAGATGCGGAGTAAGGAATCCGAACCACCCACTCATGCGGAGTAAGGATGTGATGATACGGAGTAAGCCATCCATTCCTTTAACTCATGCGGAGTAAGGAAACTAGTTGCGGAGTAAGGAAGCGCAGATGCGGAGTAAGCACTCTGACATTCTCTTTCATACGGAGTAAGGAAGCACTTACATAGAATAAGGATTCCAGTACCAGACTGATACGGAGTAAGCAATTAGTACTACGGAGTAAGGATCCAAGCTTGATTTAAGCACGGAGTAAGGAACTTTACACCGGATTCAAGAAGACGCTACTTCAACTTATCACCTCGTAATCAAAGTCATTAGCTCGTTGTTTCCCAATGTAAGACAAACTTGTTGAGAACCTAAAGCATCTTACACGTGGATCATCTGAATATGTGGACAATACTTTAACTACACTTGGGAACTTACAAAGACTCTCATGCGTTGCAAACCCAAGACTTTGAAGACCACATCCGCAGTAGTTAATGCAGAAAGATTTCGAGAGACAGTAAATGGGCACAACATCTGGAACAATGAGTTCCGAGGTTGTCTCTTGAGGATGTCACCTATAAATAGTAACACTTGTACTTTCTGTAAAATATATACATTTTTGAAGAAATAGAGCGAATAGAGATCAAAGAGGCTAGTGTGTGTGTACCCATAAACAGAGTATCAAAGAGTTGTTAAGTAGGTCAAACAACTTTCAAGCTTTAGATTGCTTTCGTTTTGTAGTACTTATCATTCAGATAATAAAACAAAATACTTCCACTATCTGGTTATCTTCTGCATTGTTTTTATCTCTTAAACCAGATAAGTGTTGTGCCAAAGAGTTCAGAAAGAGCTTCGATAAGAGCCTATTCACCCTCCCTCTAGGCTCCAAGGGACCAACAAGTGGTATCAGAGCAAGTTCTATTTGTTCTAAGTAGAGATCCCACTCTTCCACTCTTACCAATGGCTGAAGAAAGCAGCACGCTATTCAACACTCGCCTTAACTTCGGAGGTGCACAAGAGCCCCTTCCAAATCGAAGCAGTAGTGAAAATGTCGATCCACCTCAACCTGCTACTACCGCTGTTTCATAACCACAGAGTTTTGGCTTTACTCTGATAAAGCCACCCAAATTCACACCTGAGCTTTTCTCCCAGTGGAAAGCTCGCATGAGAATGTTCATGGTCTGCCATGATCACCTTATATGGCCATGTCTTCATCAGGTGATACCCACTCCAATGACTACCGGAGAACATGGAGTTAGAAGACCAAAGACTGATGCCAAACTCACCAATGATGAAAGAGCATGGCAGTGTGCCAACGAAAAGGCTCTAGCATATGTTATATCATCTATGGATTCCGAAGCTTTCACGGACGTCCAGGGTTGCACGACGGCGAAGGCTGTCTGGGATAAATTGACAATCCTCTATGAGGGAAGTCAGTCCCAAATGCAAAACGTTATCTGTACTCTCAGGCAGAACTTTGAGGGTTTCAATCACAAACCGGGCGAATCACTCGAAAGCATCTATCAGAGATTCGGCAAGCTCATCCTTGAGCTGAAAACTGTCAATGAGCATTATTCTCAATCTCAGATCAATGACAAGTTCTTTCGCTCCTTGCCGGATCGCTACTACTCCAAATAACTCCAGATGCAATCCGACAAGAACTGGCAGTATGTTCCCCTTAAAGAACTATATGGAGAGCTAAGGACTCACGAGGTCAGGTTTAAATATTCTAACCGAGACGAGAAAATAGCTTAGAAAGAAAAGGGAGTAGCTCTCAAAGTTACGGAATGTCTAAGCATACTGAGGAATGATGATACGGACGAGTCCGAGAATTCTGACTCTGACGAGGAAGAGGAAATAGCTCTCCTTGTCAAATCTTTTGAGCGATTTCTTCGAAAGAGCAGAAAAGGATTCAGAAGAGGCTCCTCATCATCTTTCCGAAGGAAGGAGTGACCGGAGTCTAGTTCCCAGGAATGCTACAACTGTGGGAAAACCGGTCACTGGGCCAAGGATTGAAAATCCAAATCCAAAGTGGCCAAGAAAAGTGACAAGGTAACTCCTCGTCGTCACTCCACCTCAGACAACGGAAAGAACAAGAGGAAGGCGTTCATCACAAAATATGTCAGTGGCTCGGAAGAAGAGGAGGAATCCTCGGATGATGAGCCAACTCCCAAGCCGAACGTCTGCCTCATGGCAAATGCTAAGGTACCTTCGATCTCTGAACTTATGAGTAAATTAGAGTCTCTTACTATTGAACGTGATCATGATAAGAGTGAGAGACTAATAATTACACAAATGTATAAAGATATGGAAAGTCATAATAAATGTCTTGAAATTACTATTACTAGATTAGAAAAGGACATAACTGACTTCAGGAGTAAAGAGGCTTGGTATCATGATCTTAGAGCTGAAAATCATCTGCTAAATACCAACCTAATTGGCCTAAAAGTTATTGTGAAGCGACTCGAAAATGAACTGGAACAGGAAAAGGAAGTAAATCGTAAGTGGCTAAAATCCGGAAAAATAGCCTCCACTTTTAGGACTGATCCTGACAACATCCAAGTCAAACCTGGTCTAGGCTCCGAACCATCAACCTCCACACAGACTACTGAGTGTCCTCCGGACTTTATTCTGAAACTAACCAACCTTTATCCTGTTAGTACATCTAAGCCGTTGTATGGTTTCATTTCAGGTGGCACCATAGTCTATGACTGTGGAACTGAGGCTGTTACTGCAGCTCCCGAAGCAGTAGCACCCGTAACTAATGATGAAGGGAAGAATGCTGCAGTTCAAGCCAAAACTGTAGCACCCAAAAAGAAAGGAAAGGCTAAGGCTAACGCATCTAGGGCCAAGAGCGCGTCACCCAATCGCAATGGACTAGGCCATAGGGAACAGAGTAGAAAGTCTGTATAATCTAAGAGACCTATATCCCGTGTTTGTACTCCGCATTATAGTGTCTATTCCATCTGTAGGGAAATAGGCCATTATCACTATGAATGTTGGAGTTTATTTGATAACTGGCTTTGTAATCAAGTTCATATTAATAAAGATCAGTTCATCAAAAGGGTTCGTCGAGCAAATCAAAATCTAAATCACAAAGGAGTGTCTCTCCCAAGAAAACCCAAGTAAAAGAAGCAACTAAAACTAACAAATTAAAGTCAACTTGAAAAGCTAAAATTCCTAGCAAAGTTAAATCTGGAAATGTTGATACTACCGTTGTTCTCTCTAACCGCCCGAAACAAGTTTGGGCACCAAAAGTGTAAACTATTGTCTTTCAGGAGCATCTCTGGAATGCATTGCTGGATCACTTGAAGTTAAAGATCAATCAAAGCAAGTGGATCCTCAATAGTGGATGCTCCGGACATATGACGTGTGATCAGACTCTACTTGTTGAAGTTAATGACAAACAAGGTCCATCCGTTTCGTATGGCGACAACAGCAAAGGTAAGACTGTCGGGTATGGCACTTTAACCAATGACTGTGTATCAATCACTAGAGTTGCACTAGTCGAAGGTTTGAAGTATAATTTGCTAAGTGTCAGTAATTTATATGACAAAGGATTTACTGTTTCCTTTATGTCCAACACCTGTACAGTAAGGGAAAACTTATCCGGAGATGTTAAGTTATCCGGATCAAGAGATGGGGACATATACTCTATGGTCTTAAGAAATAATTCTTCTGACCCTGTATATTTCCTCACTACAGCATCAGATGAAGATAGTTGGCTATGGCACAAGAGATGCGCACATTTAAACTTTAAGACCTTGTCTAAGTTAGCATCACTTGACCTTGTCACGGGTCTACCTAAACACAAATACTCCAGAGACACTCTCTGTCGAGAATGTCAACTTGGCAAACAGACCAAACATAGCTTTAAGAGCAAATCAGTTAATTCAATAACTGCTCCTCTACAACTTCTTCATATGGATCTCTGCGGTCCCATTTCTGTAGCTTCACTTGCCGGTGCGAGATATACCCTTGTGGTCATCGATGATTTCACCAGGTACACATGGGTGATGTTCCTGAAATCTAAGGATCAAACCTTTGAGCATCTTATAGATCTTTTCAACTAGATAAGCAACTCACAAGGATTGAGCATAAAGTGCATCAGGAGTGATCGTGGTACCGAATTTGATTTTTTCAGATATGAGATCATATTGCTTTGAATAGGGTATTCAACATGACTTCTCTGCGCCTAGAACTCCACAACAAAATGGGGTGGCTGAGCGCAAGAATTGCACTTTAGTCGAGGCTGGCAGATCTATGTTAGCAGGGGCAAAGCTTCCTCTCTGTTTATGGGTTAAAGCTATGTCCACTGCCTGCTATGTTCAGAACAGAACTCTAATAAATAAATCTTCCAGGAAAACACCCTATGAGATGTGGAAAGGACGAAAGCCTTCAATTTCACATTTCAGAGCTTTTGGATGTACTTGCTATATATTGAACAATGGCAAAGAACCCGGAATAAATTTGAACCAAAATCTGATGATGGGATTTTTGTCGGGTACTCATTACATAGCAAGGCTTATCGGGTCTTCAATAGAAAAATTTTTAAAGTTGAAGAGTCTATCCATGTGACCTTTGATAAAACTAATCTTGATTAGTCAAAAGTTGCTTCTTCAAGTTCTAATGTACAGGTTCAGGACAATAACATTGACTATTCAAAGTTTATGAATGTTCCTGTTACACATACTGACCAACCACGTGGCACCAGCGAAGCACAAAAAAATGATATGGATGATGCTACAGATGAATCGGACTCAGGACTACCACTAAACTCCGGACATACTCCTACGGATATCCAACATTCCGGAGTACCTTTAAGTCCGTCTGGACCCGTTAACACTGAAAGCAACAGTGTTGAAGAACCACTTAGTTCTACCGTACCTACTAATACGGAAACATCTGGTCCGGAAGAAGCTTAACTAGCGGATATACCTGAACCACCTAATCTGGTAGAGCTTCAAATTATTCAAGATCAACCATCATATGCACAAAATTACAGGTGGACTCGGAACCATCCCTCAGGTCAAGTGATTAGTGATCCTACTGTTAGTGTAAGAACAAGAGCAGCCATCTCAAACATTTGTCTTTACTCATGTTTTTTTATCTCAAATAGAACCAAAGGTGGTAGATGAAGCTCTATTGGAATCGAACTGGATAGAAGCCATGTAAGAAGAGCTGAATCAATTTAAGAGAAATGATGTGTGGACTCTAGTACCAAGGCCTAAGTCTCAGCAAGTCATTGGAGTTAAATGGATATTATGGAACAAGCTTGATACGAATAGAATAATAATCTGGAACAAAGCCAGACTGGTAGCCAAAGGATATCGTCAAGAAGAAGGAATAGACTATGACGACACCTTTGCTCCAGTAGCAAGACTTGAGGCAATCAGAATGTTCTTGGCATATACTTCATATGAAAACTTAATAGTTTATGAAATGGACGTCAAAAGCGCATTTCTAAATGGAGATCTTCAAGAGGGGGTGTACGTTGAACAACCTCCCGGTTTTATTGAACCCAAGGCTGGACATCTGGTTTACAAGCTACGGAAAGCCTTGTATGGTTTGAAGCAAGCTCCAAGAGCCTGGTATGACACACTATCAGAATTCTTACTTGCTCATAACTTCCAAAAGGGGAAGATAGACACCACTCTATTTTTACGAAAAGAGAAGGGACATACTCTGATCGTACAGATATATGTGGATGATATCATTTTCGGATCAACAAATCCGAAGCTTTGTGAAGAGTTTGCGAAGTTGATGACTGGCAAGTTTGAGATGACCATAATGGGAGAACTGTCCTACTTCCTTGGAATAGAGGTTAAACAATTGAAGGAAGGGATCTTCATTAATCAAGCTAAGTATACACGTGATCTTATTAAGAAGTTTGGTATGGAAGGTTCATCTCCCGTCAAAACTCCGATGCCAGTCAGTGACAAGTTAGATCCTAATGTGGATGGGAAATCAGTAAATGTGACTGACTACAGAGGGATGATAGGATCCTTGCTGTAACTTATAGCAAGTCGCCCGGACATTATGTTTGCAACCTGCATCTGTGCACGATATTAGGTGAATCCCAAGGAGTCATATATGCTTCATGTTAAACGGATATTAAGGTATCTCAAAGGAACGATGAATTTGGGACTCTGGTACCCAAAGGAGTCAAACTTCACCTTATCCGGATACTCTGATGCTGATTTTGCTGGATGTCGCGTCGATAGGAAAAGCACAAGCGGTACGTGTCAGTTTCTTGGAAATAGATTAATTTCATGGTTTAGTAAGAAGTAGAATTCCGTATCAACCTCTACTGCTGAGGCAGAATATATAGTTGCTGGGAGTTGCTGCGCATGCACAACTACTTTGGATGCAAAGTCAACTTACTGATTACGGTTTCAACAGGACATCTACTCCACTTTACTACGACGACACTAGTGCAATTGTTATCAACAATAATCCTGTCATGCACCCAAAGACAAAGCACATTGAGGTAAGGTATCACTTCATTCGAGACCATGTTCTCAAAAAGCACATATCAATGAAAAATTTTGTTATAAAAAAAAAACAAAAAAAAAAAAAAAAAAAACCCCCTTTTAAAAAAAAAAAAAAAAAAATAAAAAAAATAAAAAAAAATAAAAAATAAAATAAAAATCTTTTGTGTTTATTTGATCATTGCGAAGGTATGTCACTAATCCAAAGATGCACTCGTGAGAGCAAAGCTAAGGACAGGATACATAATCCCGATCCGGACAAGAGTTAAGTGTCGTCAAACACTTGGTAAATAACCAAGTAACAAATACATACGGAATAAGGAACAATCCTACGGACTAAGAACTTAAAGGATAAGTGCGGAGTAAGGAAAATAAGTGCGGAGTAAGGAAAATAGATGCGGAGTAAAGAAACCAGATGCGGAGTAAGGAATCCGGACTTATTACTCGCCCGGAGTAAGGAACTTACATACGGAGTAAGGAACTTACATGCGGAGTAAGGAACTTACATGCGGAGTAAGGAACTTACATACGGAGTAAGGAACTTACATGCGGAGTAAGGAACTTACATACGGAGTAAGGAACTTACATGCGGAGTAAGGAACTTACATGCGGAGTAAGGAACTTACATGCGGAGTAAGGAAGCGACGACACGGACTAAGGATTCCAAGATAAATAGATACGGAGTAAGCAACCACCGACACGGAGTAAGGTTCCGAGCTTCATTAACTACGGAGTAAGGAAAATTACACCGGACCAAGAAGACATTGCTCCAACAAAACCGCATTTAAAGTTATTAGCTCGTGCTGTCCCGATGTAAGACGAATGCATTTAGAACAAGAAGAATCTTACACGTGGATCATCCGGATATGTGGACACAACCTTAATTGTATCTCGGAACTCACAAAGACACTTATACTCTTCAAATCCAAGATCTTGAGCTCCACAATCCGCAGCAGACAAGGGCACAGACACGAGGGATAGTTAGTGCGGAACGCATTCCGGAACTTCAAGTTCCAAGGTTGTCTCTTAGGAATGTTTTGTATAAATATTCATACTTATACTTCATGTACATGTGTGCTAAGGTGGGCAAAAATAGAAAAGGAACTTGGCTAGTGTGTGAGTTCATTGTTGTAAACAGAGTGTAAGAGAGTGTTTGCTTCTATTTTGTTGTAATCACCTTGTGATAATAAAACAAAATACTTCCACTATCCTGGTTATCTTCCGCAGTGATTCTATCACTTAAACTAGATAAGTCTTTGTGTCTTGAGAGAAAAGAAAGAGTTCGAATAAGAGCCTATTCACCCCCCCCCCTTTAGGCTCCAAGGGACCATCAAGTGGTATCGGAGCAAGTTCTACTTCGTTCTAAGTAGAGATCCCACTCTTTCAATCTCGTAAATGGCCGAAGAAAGCAAGATGCTATTCAACACTCGCCTTAACTCCGGAGGTGCACAGGAGCCCATCCCGAATCGAAGCAAGAAAGTGAAAATGTCGACCCACCACAACCTGCCGCCGCCGCTTCTCAACCACGGAGTTCGGGTTTACTCTAACGAAACCGCCCAAATTCACACCCGAGCTTTTCTCCCAAAGTGGAAAGCTCGCATGAAGATGTTTATGGTTTGCCATGATCATCTTATGTGGCCATGTCTTCATCAGGAGATTCCAATTCCGATGACTATCGGAGAACATGGAGTAAGGAGGCCAAAGACCGATGCCGAACTTACCAACGATGAAAGAGCCTGGCAAGGCGCTAGTGAAAAGGCTCGCTTATGTTACATCGTCTTTGGATTCCGAGGCTTTCGCGGACGTCCAGGGCCGCACGACAAGAAAAGTCGTTTGGGACAAACCGACAATCCTCTATGAGGGGAGTCGGTCCCCGATTGAATCGTGATCTCGTACTCTCGTACGTAACTTTGAGAGTTTTAATCATAAACCGGGCGAATCACTTGAAAGCATCTATCGGAGATTCGGCAAGCTCATACTTGAACCGAAGACCGTCAATGAGCATTACTCTCAATCCCGGATCAATGACAAGTTCTTTCGCTCCTTGCCGGATCGCTACTACTCCAAACAACTCCGGATGCAATCGTACAAAAACGGCAAGATGTTCCCCTTGAAGAACTATATGGAGAGCCGCGGACTCACGAAGTCAGGTTTAAGTACCTCGACAGAGATGAGAAAATAGCTCGGAAAGAAAAGGGGGTAGCTCTCAAAGCTGCGGAATGTCTAAACATACCGAGGAATGATGATACGGACGTATCCGACAACCCGATTCTCGACGAGGAGGAGGAGATAGCCCTTCTTGTCAAATCCTTTGAGCGATTCCTACGAAAAGGTAAAAGGGATCGAAGACGCTCATCATCATCGTTCCAACGGAAGGAGCGACCGGAGTCCAGTTCCCAGGAATGTTTCAACCGTGGGAAAACCGGTCACCTGGGCCAAGGAATGCAGTCCAAAGCAAAGGTGGCCGAGAAAAGTGACAAGGTAAATCCTCGCCGCTCCACCTCGTATAACAGCAAGAGCAAGAGAAAGGCGCTCGTGACAAAATACATGAGTGGCTCGGAAGAAGAGGAGGAATCCTCGGATGATGAGCCGACCATTAAGCCGAACGTCCGCCTCATGGCAAATGCCGAGGTACCTTCTATCTTCGAGCTCCCCGAGTAAATTAGAATCTCTTACTATTGCATGTGATCATGAAAAGAATGAGAGACTAATAATTACTCAAATGTACAAAGATATGGAAAGTCGAATAAACGTCTCGAATTTACTATTAATAGACTCGAAAAGGACGTCATCGACTTCAGAGGAAAGGAAGCTTGGTATCATGATCTAAGAGCTGAAAATCATTTGTTAAATACCAATCTCTCAGGCCTAAAAGTTATAGTGAAAAGACTCGAAAATGAACGGAACAGAAAAGGAAATAAATCGTAAGTGGCTAAAATCCGGGGAAATAGCCTCTACCTTTAGGATCGACCTCGACGACATTCGAGTCAAACCTGGCCTAGGTTCCGAACCATCAACCTCCATAGCTCAAGCTACCGAGTGTCCTCCGGATTTCACTCCTAAACTAACCAACTTATATCCCGTTAGTACATCTAAACCGTTGGATGGTTTCATTTCAGGTGGCACCATAGTATATGATCGTGGACAGAGGTCGTCATCGCACTTCCCGAAGCAGAAGACCCGTAACTAAAGATGAAGGGAAGGCCGCCGCAGCTTAAAGCCAAAATCGTAGCACCCAAAAAGAAAGACAAGGCTAAGGCCGACGCATTTAGGGCCAAGAGCGCGTCACCCAAACGTAATGGATTAGGCCACAGGGAACAGAGTAAAAAACCGTAAAATCTAAGAGACCCGTATCCCTTGTTTGTACTTCACATTATAGTGTCTGTTCCATCCGTAGGGAAATGGGTCATTATCACTATGAATGTTGGAGTCTATCCGATAGCCGGCTTTGTAATCAATTTCAATCAAATAAAGATCAGTTTAATAAAAGGGGTTCTTCGAGCAAAACAAGATCTAAATCTAAAAGGAGTGTCTCTCCCAAGAAAACCCAAACAAAAGAAGAACCGAAACTAACAAGTTAATGTCAACGTGGAAAGCTAAGAGTCCTAACAAAATCAAATCCGTAAATGTTGACAATATCGCCGCTCACTCTAACCGCCCGAAACAAGTTTGGGCACCAAAAGTGTAAACCGTTGTCTTTCAGGAGCATCTCTGGAATGAATTGCCGGATCACTTGAAGTTAAAGATCAATCAAAGCAAGTGGATCCTTGATAGTGGATGCTCCGGACATATGACGGGTGACCAGACTCGCTTGTAGAAGTTAATGATAAACAAGGTCCATCCGTTTCATATGGCGACAACAAAGAAAGGTAAGACTGTCGGG
This sequence comes from Taxillus chinensis, assembly GCA_023512835.1. Taxonomy (NCBI): domain Eukaryota; kingdom Viridiplantae; phylum Streptophyta; class Magnoliopsida; order Santalales; family Loranthaceae; genus Taxillus; species Taxillus chinensis. The sequence goes on from CM042092.1 coordinate 55,065,602, forward strand.
TATGGCACTTTAACTAACGGCCGTGTATCAATCACTAAAGTTGCACTAGTCGAAGGTTTAAAGCATAATTTGCTAAGTGTCGTAGAACTATGTGACAAAGGATTTATCGTTTCCTTTTTGTCCAACACCTGACAAGAAGAGAAAACTTATCCTGGAGATGTTAAGTTATCCGGATCAAGAGATGGGGACATATATTCAAAGTGGTCTTAAGAAATAATTCTTTCGACCTCGTATGCTTCCTCACGAAAGCAACAGATGAAGATAGTTGGTTATGGCACAAGCGATGCGCACATTTAAATTTTAAGACTTTGTCTAAATTGGCGTCACTTGATCTTGTCACCGGTCTACCCAAACTCAAGTTCTCCAGAGACACTCTCGTCGAGAATGCCAACTTGGTAAACAGACCAAACACGACTTTAAGAGCAAATCGCTTAACTCAATAATCGCTCCTCTCGCAACTTCTTCATATGGACCTATGTGGTCCTATATCTGTTTCATCACTAGTCGAGCGAGATATACTCTTGTGGTTATCGATGATTACACCAGATACACATGGGTGATGTTCCTGAAATCAAAGGATCAAACTTTTGAATATCTTGTAGATCTCTTCAACCTGGATAAGCAACTCACAAGGATCGAGCATTAAATGCATCAGGAGTGATCATGGTACAGAATTTGACTTTTCGTAAATGAGATCATATTGTTCGTAACAGGGCATACAAAGATGACTTCTCTGCTCCCGTAACCCCACAACAAAATGGGGTAGCCGAGCGCAAGAATCGAACTTTAGTTGAAGCTGGTAGATCCATGTTAGCAGGGGCAACGCTTCCTCTCGCCTATGGGTCAAGCCGTGTCCATCGCCTGCTATGTTCGTAATGTAACTCTAATAAATAAATCTACCATGAAAACACCCTATGAGATGTGGAGAGGACGAAAACCTTCAATTTCACATTTCAGAGCCTTTGGGTGTACTTGCTATATACCGATAAATGGCAAAGAGACCCGGAATAAATTTGAACCAAAATCGATGATGGGATTTTTGTCGGGATACTCACTTCATAGCAAGGCTTATCGGGTCTTCAATAGAAAACTTTTTAAAGTTGAAGAATCTATCCATGTAACCTTTGATGAAGCTAATCTTGTTTGGTCAAAAGTCGGTCCTTCAAATTCCAATATGCAGGTCATGGACAGCAACGTCGATTACTCGAAGTTTATGAATATCCCTGTTACACATCCCGACCTGGTATCCCGACCAACCACGTGGCATCAGCGAGACACAACGAAATTTTATGGATGATGCTACGGATGATTTCGACTCCGGACTACCACTTAGCTCCTGGACAAACTCCTATGGATACACAAAATCCCGGGGCCCCTTCAAGTTCGTCCTGGACTAGTTAACACCGGAAGAAACAAGTGTTGCAGAACCAACTAGTTCATCCGTACCTCTAATTACGGGCGAAGCTCAATCGGTCGATACAACCGAACCACCCAACTGGAAGAGCTTCAAATTGTTCAAGATCAACCAACACATGCACGGAATTATAGATGGACCCGAAACCATCCCTCGGATCAAGTGATTGGTGATCCTACTGTTGGGTGTAAGAACAAGAGCAGCCACCTCAAACATGAGTCTTTACTCATGCTTTCTATCTCAAATAGAACCAAAGGTGGTAGATGAAGCTCTTCAAGATTCAAACCGGATAGAGGCCATGCAAGAAGAGCTGAATCAATTTAAGAGAAATAATGTGTGGACCTTAGTACCAAGGCCTAAGTCTCAAGCAAGTCATTGGCGTTAAATGGGTGTTCCGGAACAAGCTTGATACGGATGGAATAGTAATCCGAACAAAGCCGACTGGTAGCCAAAGGATATCGTCAAGAAGAAGGAATAGATTATGATGAAACCTTTGCTCCGGTCGCAAGACTTGAGGCAATCCGAATGTTTCGGCGTATGCTTCATATGAAAACTTCATAGTTTATCAAATGGACGTCAAGAGCGCATTCCTGAATGGAGACCTTCAAGAGGAGGTGTATGTTGAACAACCTCCCTGCTTCATTGAACCTAAGGCAGACATCTTGTCTACAAACTTCGGAAAGCTCTATATGGTTTGAAGCAAGCTCCAAGAGCCTGGTACGACACAACGTCGTGAATTCCTACTTGCTCATAACTTCCAAAAAGGGAAGATAGACACCACCCTATTTCTACGACAAGAGAAAGGACACACTCGATCGTACAAATATACGTGGACGATATCATTTTCGGATCAACGAATCCGAAGCTTTGTGAAGAGTTTGCTAAGTTGATGACAGGCAAGTTTGAAATGAGCATGATGGGAGAACCGTCCTACTTCCTTGGAATTGAAGTCAAACAATTAAAGGAAGGAATCTTTATCAATCAGGCTAAGTACACTCGCGATCTTATTAAGAAGTTTGGTATGGAAGGTTCATCTCCCGTCAAAACTCCAATGCCTGGCTGCCAAGTTAGATCCGGATGTGGACGGCATATCAAGAAATGTGATCGACTACAGAGGGATGATCGGATCCTTGCTTTATCTTACAAGAAGTCGCCCGGACATTATGTTTGCAACTTGCATTTGTGCACGATATCAGGCAAATCCCAAGGAGTCACATATGCTTCATGTAAAACGGATATTAAGGTATCTCAAAGGGACGATGAATTTGGGCCTCTGGTACCCAAAGGAGTCCAACTTCACCTTATCCGGGTACTCGATGCCGACTTCACTGGATGTCGCATCGACAGAAAAGCACAAGCGGTACGTGTCGCTTTCTTGGAAATAGATTGATCTCATGGTTCAAGAAGAAGCGAATTCCGTATCAACTTCTATCGCCGAGGCGGAATATATAGCTGCTGGAAGTTGTCGCGCACAGCCTACTTTGGATGCAAAGTCAACTTATCGACTACGGATTCACCATGTCCTCTATTCCACTTTACCGTGACAACACTAGTGCAATTGCCATCAGCAACAATCCCGTCATGCATCCTAAGACGAAGCACATTGAGGTCCGGTATCACTTCATACGCGATCATGTTCTCAAAAACCATATTTCACTCGGAACATGTTGCCACCGAAGATCAATTAGCGGACATATTTACAAAGCCTCTACCTGATGCGAGGTTTTCTCGAACTACTCTTCCGATTAGGTATGCTCGACTTCTCTGCATAGTTTCTCATTTGAGTTACCCAACAAGATATTTACTCATAGACCATGCATTGTATGTTTATCGAAAGTAGTAGAAACTCTCTGCTCGTATTGCCGATCATACTTATCGTTCAACGGTTTCATGCTTCGATATTAATCTCAACCTCATTATGGGAGGATGCTTGCGTTTCCCGATCAAGTCGTTTAAAGCTAACATAATTACAGCTTTATATGATTTACCTCGGCCGGATTCATGATCTTCACATCCATTAATCACCACATGACCAAAGCATGTTCATTTAGATTACTCTATTAACGTGCATAGTCAAGAAGTGAAATGGGCTAGCTTGGAATGCCTGGTGGATGAATACACAAACGCATTCGATCCGACCTTCAAGTATAGTTTTCTAATAAGATAGACAAGTGCTGAACTACAAATTGGAACGGTCAACCGAGAGGATCGCACAATCTACGGGGGAGAAAATGCTTTATATTTTATTCAAGAATACCCCCGTATATGTCTCATGACCTTTTTCCTTGACGTCTATCCGAGGGGGAGCTTTTCATTGAGAGGATTAAATGATCTACGGGGGAGCAGCAATGAACCCCTAATATGTCTCGGATTCTCCCTCCTCTACGCTCGTTACTTCCTGGATCCGATGGACATGCCGTTTTAAATCGAAAAGTGGCATGTGTGGATGTATTTTCTTTCTTCAACCATGCATTTTAATCGACTAATCATCTCGCATTCTTTTGACATGTGTTCACCTTATCATTTCACACTCATGAATCCTAATGAAGCCAAATCATATGATCTTTAATTAATCTTAGCTACGCTGTTCAAAGAAGACGGTTTCGTTATGTTGACCTATATGAACCTGTGTATTGCTATCCGACATATGCCCCGACTCAGGAATATTGATCACTTTCACATTGCGTACGTCTACTACATTCCTTGCCATGCATGAGTTCTGGTTTCTTATTAGTTCGGATTATGTTGTTTTTCACCGATTATCTTCTCCAATCCGTACTAATCCTTGCCTCGTTCAGCTTTTGTATTTTCCGTATATCTTTATTTAGCTATAGGTTCAGATTTTCTTTGCAACCATATTGATAAATCCAGTCCATAGTCTCGGATTTGAAGTGTTGTGGTACTTCTCTCTCTCTTCGACTTATTGATCGCAAAGGGATCTACTCTACATTCTCACCAAACTCGTTTATGACGGACGAGGTCTATTATTCATCCGGATACTCTTTCACGAATATTATTAACTCCGGATGAGTGTCGGCTCTTTCCTCCTGGACTCCCGACTTTGTTCAATTGTGACAATCCACGTATACTCTTATGTCGCATGCTTTTGAGGAGGAATAATGATGATTCATTAAATGCCTATCTCGGGTTGCACACACACTTCTCCTGGATGGCAACCAGTTGTAATCTCTACTTGGTCATGCGGTCTCCACGACATCGTTTTATTCGGAGACGCCTCGATATCCAGACAAATGACATCGCATGTCGCGCGGGTCCCCACCTCACTCCCACATTCCTAGACCCGCCGACATTTGCGGACTCGGTCTTATATGTTCTCGATCATTCCTGCGAAGCACGAGTATTGCTCATTTCAAATCCCTAACCCTCTCGTTGCTCCTTCTACCGTCAAGACCTCACCTTTCCTCTTTTCCTTCCCATCAAATCCGCAATGGCACCGTAATCTTTCTTTCCGGCGTCAATCCTGGCCATCTCGTTGATTGGAATGCTGTCTCGATCCTCCGGATTGGTTTCACCAGCCTTCGCCCTCTTCTTGAAGCCTCGCACATACTCAACCTGGTCTCCAATCCCATCGATCTTTTTATCGATGACATTCTTGAGTATTACCAACGGATTCGTCGCACCACCGATTCCATAACCTCTCATGTCCGCGGTGAATCCATCATCATCACTCCGTCGTTCTCCGCGCCGCTCTTCACCTTCCTCTTGGTGAACCACAACGTCCGGATGCCGAACCGATGGCGGCTTCGATGGGGTGCACGACCAAAGGGAAGGAATACAAGGTGAAATCCTTCCAGGGTCGCTATCGATGTATGGCGACTATTCTAAGTCGATGCCCATCGGCTCGCACATCCGCCCTGGACTCGGCTCCGTACGATCTTCTACCGGCCATGTACGGCGTCTTTGAAGGTCTTCCAATGGATTGGGGGATGTTCTTATTTCGTTTGCTACAAAATGGTCTCAAAAACCATTCCTTCGGGCGCATCCTCGCATGGTCTTCCGGCATCTTCGTCCGGACCATTTCGCCCAAGTTGATGGTGTCTCGTTTCCCTCGGCTCTTTACCTTCGTCATCTTACGCCGGACGGGAGCATGACCGCCGCCGACCCAATGTAGCACTCCGCGTTCTCCCTGCCCGGAACAACAAGGCAGCTCGTTGGTGACCCCTCCGACGCCCAAGCCCACGAGGTCGGGCTTCGCACACCGATCCTCCCGGATTCGGTCCGTTGTCGCGCCCTCCCACTCACGGGCCTCCCAGCCAAGCGTCCGTGCTGAACCGTTCGAGGTTGCGGGGCCCTCTCGCCGCAGTGCGCCTAAAGTCGTTTCCTCGCCCCCTCTCGTCGCCGATGTCCCCACTCCCTCCACATCCGCTATAGCCGCTGCGGTTGATACCGCCGTTGCCGTCGCCACCGCCGATGTCCCGGCCGCTTCTCCGGAAGCCCCCTTGCCTCCTCTACCTCAACCCCGAGATTACCTTGACCATCTCTCCGCCGTCACCTTAACGGACCTCTCGGCTCCGTTTCAGCCTAGCCCACACCTCTTCCATTCCCGACACCGATCTCCGGGTGTTTTACACCCGCAATACCCAATCCCCGGAGACTATGATCATCCGGAATCGGGACCACGGCTTTCTTACGCCGGCCGCCATTCCCGATGTGTCGTTCCCTACACCCTCCGGCCCGGTCCCTCGCTACCCGAAGTCCCTCTATCGCTAAGGCTGGACCCTCTTCTCCCTGCCGCCGCGATTCCCGTGGTTGACTTGTCCGGTCAAAGCGGGTCTCTTGCTCCGGATGCCTCCAATGCTCCGGATGCCTCCGACGCTCCGGATGCCTCTCGATGCTCCGGATGCCCTCGTCGTCGCCGCTACTCCCGGCGGACTCCTCCGCCCACCGCACCCCTTGCTCCCCGTTCTCGCGGGGGAATCCTCCAAAGCTCCAGAGTTAGCACTTGGGCGTGCCTCTTTTGGCACGGTCCACTCGATGCCGTGCTTTCCGCTCGGCCTGGACCGCCATGCCCACGCTCAAAGCGCCCAAATCTCCGCCATCGCCGCCAAAGTTGATGCCCTCGGCGCCCAACTACTCTCCGCCCTCAATGACTCCTCCACTTCCATTGAGCAGAAAATGGATCTTGTCGCCACCTCCGTTCATTCACTATCTACTTCCTTCGCGGATCCGGCGCATACGATGGCTCGTCCTCCCGTTGCTTCCCGGCGATCCGCCAAACCGGGGGAGAAAGTGTCATCCGATCCGTCTACTCCTTCTCGCCCCACAACCATCTTCCCGGACCGAGAAGCGGCCTTGCCACTTCGTGCTTCAGGGAGTTCAAATTCCCAAACGAAGCCGCTTCTCTCAACCAAGCTCCTCTATCGCACCTCGAGCTCCTCCTCCATCCTCCTCATCCGCACTGATACCTTCCTCCCATCCTATGCGGAGTTTGACCCGTCCGATGCGGATGGAAGCTTGCGCAAGGCAATGAAAGCCTATCGCTGCGTTTCTCGCCGAGAGAAGATGTCTTTCGAAATGTATCCTTTCTCTCCGGCCGACATTCGACTCTTTGTTCGGAGAAAGGACTCTTTACTACGTAAGACATTGACAACTTCTCGAGGGTCGCTAAGATGGAGATGAGGTCGTTTCCATCTCTTTACGAAGATGGGCACTTGTTTGAAGTTCCGCCATGTTGGAATGAGGGCTATCTTCCCAAGGTGTGGAGTTAATTCAGACTTACATTGACGGAATCGCCGAGGATAGCAAGCCATGGAAAACTCTCTCAACCATCCTCATTCCGTACCTGGATCATGTCGCCACACTTCATGATGGTCGTCTTCATGATTCGGTCCAAGGAGATGATTCTCATTGATTCTCATCAGGTTGTGGAGCACTTCGTTAGGAAGAATCAATGGGAACCTCTCGTGTCTCGACTAACCGAAGCCGTGAAGAAAGCCGGATTATATGAAGAGTTGGGTATCACACCCCTGCGTTCGATCGAGAAACTCAAGGCGACATTCCAGGGCAAGAAGCAAGTGCCACAACAAATGGATGGAGATAGTCAAGGAGCCTTTGTTTGTCATTTCATCAAATCGTTCTTAATCGTGGACAAACATTGGAGCCAACACTCCACCTTTACGATGCAGCAGACAATGGAGCTAAGAGAGAAGGCAGCAACTATGATCTTCAAGTATAGTAAGCCTTATGTACCTTAGTGAAAAATCAGTATTAAGGCTGATTTGTATTTAGTTGCTGATTAATGAAATTGGTTGTGTTGCGTATTCTGGTATGATATTCTTTTGCATCGCTACCGGATCGGATTACAAAGGGTTTGGGCATATCCATAATTGGGGGAGATTGTTGGATCAAACCCGAATTTGGATAATGCTGATAAAGCCTTATGTAATTTGATCTCGAGATCTTTTGTGTTTATTTGATCATTGCAGAAGGTATGTCACTAATCCAAAGATGCACTCGTGAGAGCAAAGCTAAGGACAGGATACATAATCCCGATCCTGGACAAGAGTTAAGTGTCGTCAAACACTTGGTAAATAACCAAGTAACAAATACATACGGAATAAGGAACAATCCTACGGACTAAGAACTTAAAGGATAAGTGCGGAGTAAGGAAAATAAGTGCGGAGTAAGGAAAATAGATGCGGAGTAAAGAAACCAGATGCGGAGTAAGGAACCGGACTTATTACTCGCCCGCCAGTAAGGAACTTACATACGGAGTAAGGAACTTACATGCGGAGTAAGGAACTTACATACGGAGTAAGGAACTTACATGCGGAGTAAGGAACTTACATACGGAGTAAGGAACTTACATGCGGAGTAAGGAACTTACATGCGGAGTAAGGAACTTACATGCGGAGTAAGGAAGCCCCGACACGGACTAAGGATTCCAAAGATCGAATAGATATGGAGTAAGCAACCACCGACACGGAGTAAGGTTCCGAGCTTCATTAACTACGGAGTAAGGAAAATTACACCTGGACCAAGAAGACACTCGCTCCAACAAAACCGCATTTAAAGTTATCAGCTCGTGCTGTCCCGATGTAAGACGAATGCATTTAGAACAAGAAGAATCTTACACGTGGATCATCCGGATATGTGGACACAACCTTAATTGTATCTCGGAACTCACAAAGACACTTATACTCTTCAAATCCAAGATCTTGAGCTCCACAATCCGCAGCAGACAAAGGCATGAGACACGAGGGATAGTTAGTGCGGAACACATTCCGGAACTTCAAGTTCCAAGGTTGTCTCTTAGGAATGTTTTGTATAAATATTCATACTTATACTTCATGTACATGTGTGCTAAGTTGGGCAAAAATAGAAAAGGAACTTGGCTAGTGTGTGAGTTCATTGTTGTAAACAGAGTGTAAGAGAGTGTTTGCTTCTATTTTGTTGTAATCACCTTGTGATAATAAAACAAAATACTTCCACTATCCTGGTTATCTTCCGTGATGATTCTATCACTTAAACTAGATAACTCTTTGTGTCTTGAGAGAAAAGAAAGAGTTCGAATAAGAGCCTATTCACCCCCCCCCCCCCCTTTAGGCTCCAAGGGACCATCACTACCTGATGCAAGGTTTTCTGAATTACTCTTCCGATTAGGTATGGTTGACTTTTCTGCATAGCTTCAGTTAAATCACTCAACAGTATTTCTTCTCTCAGAACTTGCATTGTGCTTCTATTGAAAGTAGAGAACACATACTGAACTTAATGTTAATCATGCTTACTGCCTCACGTGCCTATGCTCAGATATAATCATCTAATGTCATATTGGGAGGATGCTTGCGTTTCCCAACTGAAGTCGTTTAAGCTAACATAATTAAAACGGATATGAATAACCTCTTTAGGATTTCATGATTCTAATTCCCACTCATCACCACATGATGAATGCTGTTTCATATTAATTGCTCTATTAACTTGTGCGGTTGAAGAAATGAAATGGGTTAGCTCGGAATGCTTGGTGATGGTACTCAAAATCGCAGTCTGATTAGCTCCTGAAGTGTAGTTTCCTAATGGATAGACAGTGTTGTTTCAAGATCTAAATTCTTTAACAGGTAATGCCATCGAGAGGATCGCATGATCTAAGGGGGAGAAAATGCTTTATTCATTATCCAAGTAATATCCCCCGTATATGTCTCGTGACCTCTTTCCTGGCTGTCTATCTGAGGGGGAGTCTATCACTGAGAGGATCGCATGATCTAAGGGGGAGCAACCTTATTAATAATCCCCTAATATGTCTCGGATGCTCCTACCTCTAAACTATCACTTCCGGATCTACCTGTACATGCATTGTTGAATTAGAATTGTGGCATGCACGGATGTTTTTCTTCCTTTAACCGTGTGTTTTAATCGGATAATCATTTGTTTGCTTTCGACATGTGTTTATTTATTCCGTTTCACTTATGAATCCTGAGTTGGCCAACTCATATGATTTTTAATTATCTTAGCTATGTTGTTCAGCAGGACGGTTTCGCTATGTTGACCAATATGAACTTGTGTGTTTATTATCTGACATATGCCTTGATTCAGTAACTATGATCATTCTCTTGTTTGTATGTGTCTTTTACATTTCCTTTCAATGCATTAAGTTCTGTTTCTCATTAGTTTGGATTCAGTTCATCTACAATAAACCATATCCTCATATCCGTACTAATTCCTACCTGTTAAGCTTGTGGTCTTTCAGTTTATTTTTGTGAAGCTACAGGTACAGATTCTCTTTGCACCTTTATCGATATATCTTGTCTATAGTCTCGGATTTGAAGTGTTGTGGAACTTCTCTTCTCTTCGACTTCAAGACTGCAAAGGAATCTACTTTTCTCTTTAAACACTCTGTCTCTACGGACACGGTCTACTTTTCATCCGGATGATCTTATCTCGGATATCATTTACTCCGGATGATTGTCGGTTCATTCCTCCGAACTCTTGGAACTCTCAAATCGCGATAAATCATGCCTTATTATATATCGCTTGCTTTTGAGGAGGAATAATGATGCTTCATTAAATGCATGTCTCGGGATGCACACTCTTCCCTAAGAAGGCAAACAGTTGTTAACTTTCCCTGGTCATGCCGTCTCCACGTCCTATCTAAATCCGGAGGTGCGTTGATCTCAAGACTCATGACATCAGCATGTCAAGCGGGTCACTCTTCCACTCGCTTAATCCCTAGACCCGCTGACATTTACGGACTCAGTCTTATATATCCAGGACTTTCCTGCACAGTGCGAGTTTTATATCTTCCAAATCCCTAAAACTCTCGTCGCTTCTTCAATCTCCAAGACCTCACCTTCTTCCCTTCTAAATCTTTCCCTCAAATGGCACCCAATACTTCTCTTTTCGGCATTAACCCAGGATATCTGGTGGATTGGCGTGCTATCTCCGATCCTCCAGCTTGGTTTCTGGAACTTCGCCCCCTCCTGGACGCCTCCCACATCCTTAATCTGGTCTCCAACCCTGTTGACCTTCTCATTGACGACATCCGTGAGTTCTATCAGCGGATTCACTGCACCACCAACTCCATTATCTCCTACGTCCGCGGTGAATCCATTGTGATCACCCCTGTTGTCCTCCGTGCCGCTCTCAACCTCCCTCCTGGTGATCTTCTGCGCCTGGATGCTGAAACCATGGCTGTTTCCATGGGTTGCTCCTATAAGGGGAAGGAGTACAAAATGAAGTCTTTTCAGGGTCGCTACCGGTGTTTGGCAACCATATTGAGCCGCTGCCTCCTGACTCGTACCTCTGCTCTGGATTCCATTCCGTACGACCTTCTCTTGGCTATGTACGGCATCTTTGAGCATCTCCCGATGGACTAGGGGACCTTTTTGTTCTGAATGCTGAAGAACGGTCCAAAGACTCACTCTTTTGGGCGGATACTCAGCACTGTCTTCAGGCATCTCCATCCGGGCCATTTTGCTTGCTATGATGCCCTTCCTTTTCCTCAGGCTTATTATCTTCGACACCTTACGCCTGATGGGAACATGACAGCTCGCCATCCCTCAACTGCTCTCCGCATTCTTCCCGCCTCGGAACAACAAGGCAGCTCGGTTGGTGACCCCTCCGACAGCCATCCCCACGAAGTCAGCTCTGCTCACCGGTCCTCCCGGATTCGGTCAGTCGCTGCTCCCTCCATCTCTCGAGCCTCACAGCACAACGTCCGTGCTGAACCTTCTGAGGTTGCGGGACCATCTTAGCCAAGTTTACCTAAGGCTTCTTCCCCAACACCGTCTGCTGTGGATGTCCCCACTCCCTCTACTTCCGCTATTGCTGCTGCCGTCGATACTGCCATTGCCACCGCCATCACTGATGTCCCGGAATCTCTTCCGGAAGCTCCCTTGCCTCCTCTCCCTCAACCCCAAGACTACCTGGACTATCTCTCCGCCGCAACCCTAACGGACCTCTGGTTCTGTTTTAGCCTCGCCTGCACAGCTTCTGTCCTCGATGATGACCTCAAAGTGTTTTATGCCAAACACACCTGCAACCCGGAGGATATGATTATCTGGAATCTGGATCATGGCTTTCTTACGCCTGCCCACATTCCGGAGGTTCCCTTCGTTGTCTCCTTCAGACAAGCCCATGACGCACGGGTTCCTTCCCCTGCTAAGGCTCAGTCCGCCTCTCCTGCAGACGCCATCCCTGTCATTGACCTTTCTGGTCATAGTGGCTCTGCTGCTCTGGAAGCTTCTAATGCTCTGGATGCCCCCTCAACTGCTGCTGCTGACGTCCCTTATACTCCTGCTGACTCCTCTGCCCAGCGCACACCTGCCCCTATTCCTGCCGTGGAGTCCTCCAAAGCTCCGGAGTTGGCGCTTGGACGTGCCTCCTTTGGCACAGTTCACTCCGATGCTGTGCTATCTGCTCAGCTGGATCGTCACGCCCAAGCTCAAACCGCCCAAATCTCTGCCATCGTCGCTAAGGTTGATGCTCTTGGTGCCCAACTCCTCTCCGCCTTAACTGACTCCTCCACCTCCATCGAGCAAAAAATGGACCTTGTAGCCTCGTCTGTCCATTCCCTGTCCACCTCTTTTGCGGACTTGGCTCACATGATGGCTCGTCCTCCTCCCGTCCCTCGCCGATCTGCCCAAAAGGGGGAGAAAGTGTTATCTGATCCTCCTGCACCTTCCTCTTCTCGCACTGAAAAGAAGCGGTCTGTATCCTCACTGCTTCCGGGAGTTACCATCCCCAAATGCAGCCGCTTCTCTCAGCCCAGCTCCTCTAGTGCAGCTCCTCCTTCGACCACTCCATCTACAACGGTTGACACCTTCCTCCCATCATACGTGGATCTCGATCCTCTTGATGAGGACAGAAGTATTTTTAATGATATGGCTAGGTATGCCGCATCAAATGCTAAAAGAAGATGTCTATCTGAGTTGTATCCCTTCTCTCCTTAAGATATAAGCACTATTCGCTCTGAGACGGGTCTGCTCACCACAAAAGATATAGACAACTTCTCATGGGCAATTAAGATGGAAATGAGGCTGTTTCCCTCCCTTCACAAGGACAGGCACATGTTTGACATCTTGCCTTGTTGGAATGAAGGGTATCTTCTGCACTTAGCCGATATTCAGACCTTCATAAACGGAACTGCTGAGGATAGCACTTCCTGGAAGACTCTGCAATCTGTCCTCATTCCATACCGGGTCATGACGCCGCATTTCATGCTGGTTGTCTTTATGATTCCATCCAAGCAGCTAATCCTAATTGATTCCCATCAAGTTGTGGATCAAAACATTAGAAGGGATCAATTTGAGCCACTGCACGTTCATCTGACGGAAGCCGTAAAGCAATTGGGACTTTATGAAGAAAGAGGCCTGACTCTGTTGGGTCCATCTGAAAAGCTGAAGGCGATGGTCCAGGGCAAGAAGTTAGTGCCACAACAGCCTGATGGAGATAGTTGTGGAGCCTTTGTCTATTTATTCATCAAATCCATTGTCAAGGTTGATAAACACTAGAACAACATTCAAGCCTACACAATGGAACAAACAATGGAGCTTAGAGAGAAGGCTGTAATGATGATCTTCAAGTATAGTAAGCCTTATCTACCTTAATGAGAATTTTGTATAAAGGCTGAATTGTACTTTCTTACTGATCAATAAAAATGGATGAAATTTCTTATCTATTGGTTATCTCTTTGCATTGCTTACCAGAACAGATTACAAAGAGTTTGGGCATATCCATAATTGGGGCAGATTGTTGGATCAAGCCCAGAATTTAGATATTGATGATAAAGCCCTATGTAATTTGATCTAAGACCTTTGTTCTTTTACCTTAAGTCATTGCAAAAGATATGACTTTCATTCAAATCTTCACTTGTGTGAGCAAAACTAAGGACGGGATATATAATCTTGTTCTAGGTAAGAATGCGTGTTGTCAAACACTTGGTATATAACCAAGTCCTTGCCTCATATGGAATAAGGATCATTCGTGCTGACTAAGAATTTAAAGGCTGCGGACTAAGAAATCTGCACTTAATACCTCAATGGACTAAGTCTAAAAGATGCGGAGCAAGAATCTTAGTCTACAAGGTCACACGGAGTAAGAGAGTCAATGCGGAGTTAAAAAGATATGTCTTTGGTAGTTGCGGAGTAAGGAAACTAGATGTGGAGTAAGGAATCCAAACCACTCACTCATGCGGAGTAAGGATGTGCTGATACAGAGTAAGCCATCCGTTCCTTTAACTCATGCGGAGTAAGGAAACTAGTTGCAGAGTAATGAAGCGCAAATGCGGAGTAAGCACTCCGACCTTCTCTTTCATGCGGAGTAAGGAAGCGCTTACACGAAATAAGGATTCCAGTACCAGACTGATACGGAGTAAGCAATCAGTACTACGGAGTAAGGATCCGAACTTGATTTAAGCACGGAGTAAGGAACTTTACACCGGATTCAAGAAGACGCTACTTCAACTTATCTCCTCGTAATCAAAGTCATTAGCTCGATGTTTCCCAATGTAAGACAAACTTGTTGAGAACCTAAAGCATCTTACACGTGGATCATCCGAATATGCGGACACTACTTTAACTACACTTGGGAACTTACAAAGACTCTCATGCGTTGCAAACTCAAGACTTTGAAGACCACATCCGCAGCAGTTAATGCAGAGAGATTTCTGAGAGACAGTAAATGGGCACAACATCCGGAACAACGAGTTCCGAGGTTGTCTCTTGAGGATGTCACCTATAAATAGTAACACTTGTACTTTTTGTAAAATATATACATTTTTGAAGAAATAGAGCGAATATAGATCAAAGAGGCTAGTGTGTGTGTACCCGTAAATAGAGTATCAAAGAGTTATTAAGTAGGTCAAACAGCTTTCAAGCTTTAGACTGCTTTCGTTTTGTTGTACTTATCATTCAGATAATAAAACAAAATACTTCCACTATCTGGTTATCTTCCACATTGTTTTTATCTCTTAAACCAGATAAGTGTTGTGCCAAAGAGTTCAGAAAGAGCTTCGATAAGAGCCTATTCACCCCCCCTCTAGGCTCCAAGAGACCAACAATGGCCTTCCGAGTATCAGCTGGACACCTTTATCTTCCTCCATATCCAACACCACAAAATCAACTGGGAAGTTGTCCACCTTAATGAGTACGTCTTCAATGATGCCTGCCGGTTTGCCTATCGAACGATCAGCAAACTTCAATGAGATCGATGTAGGCTTCATACCCGTTAAGCCTAATCGATGATAAATAGACATCGGCATCAGATTAATACTGGCCCCTAAATCACAAAGGGCTTGCTTTAGCTGTGAAGTGCCTATAGTACAGGTAAGGGTGAAGCTACCCAGATCTTTCAACTTGGGTGGTAGCTTATGCTGTAATACTGCACTGATGTCATTTGTGAGAGCCACAATCTCACAATCTGTATAGCATCTCTTTTTGGAAAGCAGATCCTTCAAGAACTTAACATACTTTGGCATCTGCTCCAACGCTTCAATGAATGGAATATTCACTTCCAACTTCTTGAACATCTCTAAGAACTTACAGAATTGAGCATCCAACTTCTGTTTCCTCAATCTTTGAGGATATAGCATAGAAGGCTGGTATGGTGCAGGTGTAATGGCTGCAGGTTGGCATACTTCAGCCTTTGCTTTCTCTTCCACTTTCTGATCAACATTTCCCTCTTCTTGTTCCGCGTTAATCTGCTATTCATTTTCCCACGTGCTTGACTCAACTTTGTTTCCACTAGACTGCAGTTCTTTCCCGCTTCTCAGCGTAATGGCCTTGCTCTGCTCTCTAGGGTTAACTTTAGTGTTACTTAGGAAGGTGTTTGATGAAGAAGGCTTGACTGCATTCGCCAACTGACCAATTTGCTGCTCTATAGTCTTCATGGTAGCTCCAAGATCTTGTACTGACATAGTAAGGGATTCAATCCTCGTTTCTCCCCTACTCATCCGGTCTATTGCTTGTTTTGCAAATTGATAGAAAAAATTGTGCATCTCTTCATCTTTGGCCTTCTCCTTATCCTCCTCCTTCTGCTGTGGAAGCTTCGGAAATCCATGAGGTAATTGTGGCTAAGGACTCTCACCATATTGTGCCACTCCATTGGTAGGAGCCTTGTTTTGTCTCTGCCACAACAAAGGTTGTTGAAAATTCTGAGATCCTCCCTGATTCTGATAATTGTTGGCAAGCGGAGGGTTTTGATATTGGTTCTGAAATTGCCTTTGGAATCCACCTCCTCTATTCCCAACATACTGAGCTTCTTCAAGGGATGGAGCAGCAACATTGTCCTCAACAACAGCCTGCTGATCAGTCCTTCCCTCCATTCTCACAGCTATGACTGACATTTGCTCAGTCAACATCGCCATTTTCTTGGTAAGCTCATCTAGCTGATTTGAGCTGGACACTACTGCAACTGGTGCAGCCTTTGTACGCCAATCAGTTGACCATTGGCAATTAGATATGGCCATTTGCTTTAACAACTCTACAACGGCAGTAGGTTCCACCATCATGAAAGCTCCACCAGCAGCAGCATCTACCATATTTCGGATGGATGGTTGCAAGCCCATAAAGAAGGACTCGACTTGCAACCATTCAGGTCTTCCATGGTTAGCACGCCTCTTAACTAAATCCTTGAACCTCTCCCAAGCTTCATAAAGAGATTCTTCGCTATGCTGGCTAAATTGGCTAATTTGACTCCTCAAATGCATCACCCTTGATGGTGGAAAGTACTTGGAGAGGAACTTTTCCACCATTTGTTCCCATGTTGTGATGCTTCCAGTTGGTAACGCTTGGAACCATCCGAGAGCTCTATCCTTCAATGAAAATGGAAAGAGTCGGAGTTTGATTGCATCATCAGAAACTCCATTAATCTTGATGGTGTCACAAATCTGGAGGAACTTCACTAAATGATTATGAGGATCATCTAATGTTGAACCTCTGAATGCTTCTTGCCCAACCATCTGCAACAAAGCTGGCTTTAGCTCAAAAATGTTAGCTTGGACTGGCACTCTCCTGATGCCAGAATACTCATCTGAAAGAACAGGTCTGGCATAGTCCATAAAAGTACGTGGCTGCTGACCACCTTGATAATTGTGTCCCTGATCTTCTCTTGCTCTGTTTTCAGCCATAATTTCTTCACACAAGGTATTTAAGCCTTCCAACTGCTGTTCAGCTGCAGCTAACACCCTATGTGCTTTGCACTGCTCTCGCAACATCCGTTCGATTTCTGGATCGTATGGCAACAACTCTCCTCGAGTTTGACGCACACACTAAGGAATTTAATCAAACACCTACAAGCACCCTTGAAAAATAGTAAAAACAAAGAAACACCGGGTAACTCCGCACTAGAAAAACAAAAAATCAAAAAAAAAACAAAAGTCCAGATCACAAATAAACTTGGTCACTCAATGTCACCTAATCCTAACAACGTTTGGCTTGCCCCCCCGGCAACGGCGCCAAAAACTTGACCTAGCCAAATTGTGTCTATAGGTTTGCAACAAGTGCACTGGTCAAGTAATAGAGTGGAGTATTTAAACTCCGGTTATTAAACCCACAGGGATTAGCTACGTAACAAGAACACCAACAACAGTTTTCTTTTATATCTGGATAATTGTTTTCTTAAGCGTTAACCTAAATTCCAGGCAACACCCCCAAACCTAAGCAACAAACCCGAACCCCAAATTCACAAATTGTGGCAAATCACTTAAATTGAAATTCCCCCCAAAAAAAAACCAGGGTCCAATTTCACCACCCAGGTCTATAATACTTTGGTTCCCCCCCCCCCCCCCCCCCCCCCCCCCCATGGCTTTGGTCTTGAAAATCATCTAGCCTTAACTCAATTCATGTTGAATCACCTACTTATCTTAACTTGGTCCATGTTAAGATATATTGGTTTAAATCCTTTACCACTTTTGGTCCATGAGAAAAAAGTTATCGAAAAAAAAAAAAAACAACATCAACAATTCACAAAACTTGGACAATCATGCATCATCAAACCTAACACACTAAAATCCACCCTTGACATAGAAAAACAAATTATAAATCAGGCTTTGTATTACAATAATGAATTAAACATGAACATAATATTATTCAAAGACAAGAAAATCAAACCAAAGTTATTAGGGGAATGCTCCCTTAGATGGAAAAGTTTACCCCATAATCATGTTTATAAAACATAAACTTCATAATAATCCAAATAGAAAATAGAGAGACAAATATAACAAAAGCCTCCCCCCCCCCCTTCTCCCCCCCTCAGCCTCTCGCCCCACCAAATCTCCACCACCGCTATGTCCAAGAATGATCGCGAGTCTCCGATGGATGATTGCTCTCAAAATTCACCCACCCCTCCCGTCTCCTCCATCTCTTAGTGCCCCAACGAAGTTTTGGCTAAAGGTCCAATTTCTTAGTCCCAAGCTCAAACTCTCCATCGATTTACCAGTTTTTTTAAGAAAATGAGGCAATACAAGCCTCTGGTGCAAAATAACTTGCCCGGTTATTATCGCGGGAACCTCCAATGTAGCTCAAACTTGCTCCAAAGCTTCCTCGTAGCATATATAAGGCTCCCATTAACTTTAATACCTGCTCGTGATAATTACCATTGTTGCGGGCAACCTGAATTTGCCTCCTTTCGGGTCCATCTTTTGCCCACAACTTCTTCTTGAGTATACAAGGTGATCTAGCAAATATGTGTGAGAAAAATCTCCCCCAAAACCTGTCAAAATCACCCAAAAAGTACCACTATACACAAAACAGTGTCTTCCTAGGGGTTAGAGCAAATATATGTAAATTACCATGCAAATAGACCTTAAACATACTCTAAAACACACTAAACATGACATAGAATAATGGCATAAATGAACGTTATTAGCTTGTAATATATGTGTAATGCGTGAGACCTTTGGGTCGGTTGTGATATGCTATGTTCACTTGTATATCTGTGTGACAGCTATGTGAGATGTGGGACTCTTGGGTCCATATGATATGTTTAATTGCGACAGGTGGCATATTCGATGGTTGAGCTTGAGCTGAGTTTAGCTCTATATAGATGTACATATAAGGACCCGTATTTGAGTGGTTCTTGGAGTTAGCCTTGAGTAAGAGGCCTTGTTTTAGAGAATGAACATCAGCACAGTGATGTGCTCATTTGTAAAGACTCGTATTTGGGTAATTTTGAGAGATAGCCATTCTATGGGAATGTAACTATCTGGACGGTAGTGTAGTTGTCGATGTGAGCATTTTGACTGTACTTGGGCCCGATTCTGAGTCAGGGCCCCGTATGACCCGATTGTTGACTTTTCGGGGTTTATTGGTTGACTTTACATTTGGGCGGTCATTTGGGTGTAATAATATCCGTTTAGTGTTGTGCTCGTCATTTCGAGCGTTTTGACTGTAGTTTGACTCAATTTGGAGTTCGGGGCATTGGAGGTCAATTTTTGTGTTGGGAGGTCAATTATTGACTGGGTCAATGGTTGACTGACAGAAATATAAATAGCAGAAAAAAAAGAGAAGAAGCTTTCACTTTTACGTTTCATGTTTGTGCGTCTGAGAGAGAGAGCTTGAGAGAGCTTGGAGGCCTTGGCGATTTGGGGCGATTTGGGTTCGTGGAGCTCAAAGATTCACTTCAAGTAGATGTCCTTGAACTTCTTATCTCTCTCTTGTTTTGGATCTGCACAAATTTATCATGATTTATGAAATTGAGCATGAACCCTAGAATTTTGGAAAAACCAATTTTGGGTTAGATCTAATGGTTTAACATAAGATCTGTGGTTAAGAACTGTTTATTATCATTGTCGATATATGTTTCTGTGATTTTGGGGTTAATTTACTGTGTTTTTCATGAGGGTTGATAAGTCAACCATGGAAATCTGGGTTTAGATCTAGATTTATGGAAATCTGGAATTTTATACGTGTTTTTGTTGTTTATGCGTGATTTAGAGGCGTTCTGGACGCGTTTTGAGGTAGATATCGTAATTTGTTGCGAAACAGGGTGTTAGTGAGCGTCTGGGAGTTTCTGGGCGTGTTCCAGATGAAGAACAGGCAAAAACGACGATGAACAGTACCCTAGGCACGTTACTGGGTTGAACTAACGAAAATCCGAAGTTCTGGGTCGTAGTTCGTAGACCCGTAGTTCGTAGGTCGAAGGTTCGTAATTCGTAGGGTCGTAGTTCGTAGACCCGTAGTTCGAAGGTTCGAAGGTTCAAAGTTCGTAGTTCGAAGGTTCGTAGTCCAAAGGTTGAAGATCGTAGCCTTGCTTCGAGTCTTCGAGGCGCGCTGCAGCTCCGCACTCCGCAGCTACGAGTCGCTGTTCCGCAACTACGAGTCGCAGGTTCTGAGCTACGAGTATCAGCTCCAACAGTGTAACTGAACACTGGACAGCACTAGACTGGACCTATTTACATCGTAACCTATACCCATCTACACATTTAAGTATTTAAGTTACTATGTAAATAACGAAATACCTCCCATTTGGATTCAAAGAAAAATACTAGAAAAATTAATTCCCACTCTTTCAAAATGTGAAAATTGGGATTTAGTGTAAAATCTCAGAAAAACCCAAAAGTTCGTAGTAGTGAATTTTTGGAAAGTGGGGTTAAACATCTCAGAAAAATCCCCAAAAATCAGATTATCTTATTTATGATATGGGAACCCAATGCCGGGACTTTTGATTTTAAGAAAATAGCTGCTATGGGTACTTCCTTCAAAAATCAAGGATTGAGGATTTACTTGTGAAGACTGGCTACAGTTTTAAAGGAAATGTTGAGAATGACATGCCATACTAATGTTAGTATGTTGGTGTGAGGTATTGGGGCATGGACTCCGTGACTTATTTGGGTTCTCACCGTGATACACCGATGGTGCTATGTGGTTGACGTGGCAGGCATATGCACCAATGGCAGGCCTGTGTGGCGACTGTGGCCGGGCATATTGCGCTGTCGACAGGCTAAGGCCTGAGTTGAGCCGTTGAGCTCGTGGAGCTAGGGCTGAGTGCCCTGAGCTGGGATCCCATGGAGGATCGTGGACAAGTTGTCCTGTGTGAGCAGGCTGAGTCCTGATGTTTGTTTGCAGGCTGAGTCCTGATGATTGTGCACACTACACGGTGCACGAGTACACTGAGCATATAGTATAGACTTATATGTGTTGCATGATGTGGAGTTTTGGGGTCACCTACTGAGCTTGTCGCTCACCCCTACTTGTTGTTTACCCCTTTTCAGGTGTGACCCGAGACTAGTGGAGGACTTTCTTCCAGGAGGACGTGCCCACTACTCTGATGTATGATACAGTACTGTATTTTGTATTTTATTATGTGTTGTATCCCGGACATGGGTACGTGGACAGTTGTATTTACATACTGTATGATGTGATGTCTGTATGACTATTTAACTCATTGTATGCATGATGATGTATGGGAAAGTACAGGATTACCCTTGATGTATGACTGTACAAGGTTGCATATTTGAGACAGCACCCGCGGTGAAGTCTCTATTGGTGCTAGTCACTAACCCCTTGACCTTTCGGGTGCGGGCAAGGGGAAGTCATGTACCCGGTTCCGGGTTCCCTGGAATTCGGGGGCATGACATCGTCAAATGGAGAATTTTGACTATGCTTGGGCTCGATTTGGAGTTCGAGGCCCTGAGGGGTATTTTGGGAATTTCACATGAATTAAAATATCCCAATTAATATATATTTGAGAGTTTTATTTAAAATATGATTTGGGCTTAATTGTTGGGCTGTAGAGCTTAATGAAGTGGATTAGAAAACCTTGGCCTTTAGGCTTATAGATGCTAAGCTTTAAATTCATCCAAACTACGTTGTTTTGATTATATGGGAAAATATATAAAGGAAAAAGGCTTCAAAATTAGGGGATTCTCATTCCAAAACCCTAGCAGCCGTCACCCCTTAGAGAGAGAGAGAGAGAGACACGGCCAGAGAGGGAGACTGCCGAAAAGAGGGAGACACGGCCTGAGATGGCGAGGACGATCCAAGGCCAGCGATCCAAGGTTCCTGCGGTGGACGAAAGCCCGGAGACGTGATTGCTAGAATACAACGACCAGTTGTATTCTCCGATTTGGAGGTAGGGAATTCCTATTCATATTCATGCCTTCCTCTGAAAATTTTGGGTTTATACCCTCTGATATGAATATTGAGAATTTTGGATTTATACCCTTTGTTGCGATTACCGAGTTTGCTGGGTACGGATCTGTTATGATCCTGTTCATGCTGATGTTGAGTTTGTGTCCCCACATGCATATATTTTGAGGTTTCCAATATATCTGGATTTAAAAGTGAATAAAATAATCTGGGATGGTCTGGATGGGTATGTTGATATGAGGGACATAGCTGGAGTTGAAACCAGGCTATGTACCCTAACTTTAGAGTCTAATAACTCACAATCTAAAAAGAATTTGGAAGAGGTCCTTTAAAGAAAAGTGATTAAAACAACAAAGCAAATGTCTCTGTGCAAAATATGGCTGCACGCCACATTGCACGTGAAAAGCTTATTTCACGTGCAAGCCCAATTGGTCTGAAATTTTACCCTAGGCTTCCCTAAAAGGTGTAGAAGGCAGGGAGCCAAAAACCCTTGTGCACGTGAAAAGCCCATTTCACGTGCAAGCCCAATTGGTTTGAAATTTTACCCCAACGTTCCTTGAGATGTGTAGAGGGCAGGGAGCCAAACATCCCCCTGCACGTCATATGGCCTATATGACGCGCACCCCCCCTTATTTTGCCTCCTTTGGCTTCCCCATTTAGCCAGAAGGTTCTTGAGTGGAAAATAATGTGATTGGGATGAAGTCCCAGAGTTAATTTACCTAAAAACTTACCAGAACAGTTAAGGAACACTGATATGGGAAAAGAAACTGTATATTGTGAATGTTACTGAGATTGTGGCTGCACTACATGAACTGAGTGCATTGTAAATCATACTGATATGTGCTGAGTTGTATTATGCCTGTTGAGCATCGTGTATTGAGATAAATTATGCCTGCTGGGCACCTTGTGCTGAGTTATGTGGCTGCATTTCACTGAGTTTTGTTTGAGTGCTTAATGCTGTATGCTACGGGACAGCTGTTGAGCCGAAGCTTTTGATCCACGGGATAGCTGCTAAGCTAGAACCCTTTTGATTACGGGACAGTCATTGGACTGGAGCCTTGGGTACGGGATAGTCACTAGACTGGAGCCTTGAGTATGGGACAGTTATATCACTGGAACCCCCCCCCCCCCCTGTAAGGACCCGTACCTTGAGTTAGTCACAGTTTTGCCTTCTGAGTAGGGTTTTTTTCTAGATTTTGACCTAGTGAATGGGCTCAAATGAATTCACGTGCAAAACAAAAGATGCTTAGAATGATGTCCTCTATCTACCACAGAAGTTTCAGGCCAAACGGATGTGTATGTGAGGTGCACGTGAAATGGGTCCATTTCACGTGCAAGTGTGGTTTTCTTCTACATGATGCAAGGAGGCTAGGGGTGAAGTTTGAGCGCATTTGGGGTGCATATGGAGTTGCACGTGAATTGGGGAATTCACGTTCAAATTGGCGTGCAACCATATTTTTGCATGGTTCCCTTGGTTTTGACATTCTAATGATCTTTCTCCAAAGGACCATGTTGAAATTCTGAGTATTTTGGCCTATATGGGTGCGGAAAGGTGCTAACTTGTGTGATCAAAACTACGTCGTTTTGATCCTGGGATTTACTTAATCAAAACTACGTCGTTTTGATGTGGGTAGTGTCTATATAATGAGGGCTTGAGTTTGAGTTTAGGGTTCTTGTGTTCTTCTTTGCTGCAACTGCTGCCAGAGAGAGAGAGAGAGAGAGAGAGGATCTCCGGGCAGTTGCCGTGGTGGTTCGCGTTGTTGGAAGGTGTCTAGCGTAGAGGTTAGGACAAAAGTCTGAGGTAGGGATTCATGTTCTTCCTAACTCTCCTCTGTTCTAGGATATTCGCCTATATGTATATATATATATATATATGTAAATCCATATAGGTGTGATCTCCTATATGGATGTTGGCCTTCAGTGGCATGTTCTGTTGATTCGATGTTGAATTTGGCCTGAGGATTCTGGGTTTGTTTATGCCCACCATGTGTTTGATGAAATGTCTGTGAGGCCTGCACACTATGTATTTGATAAAATGTTTGTGAGGCCTGCATGCCATGTATTCAATATAATGCCTGTGAGACCTTGTATATGAGTGTCTGATGATATACCTGTGTGACTGGTGTGTACTGTGTTTGATTTGTATTTGATAAAAAGCCTGTGAGGCTGATGTGTGTGGCTTGCATCTGACTATGTTGGTCCCTCTGAAATAAAGTGTAAATGCTGTGCTGAGTTTACATGTTGAGATGTAATGCTATTATTCGTTCGCTGGTCTGTTTGAGACCGAGCCGAGATATGGGCCAGGCACAATAGATGGACCCCTTGAGATTTGGCCAGGACGTGGTCCTGAGTCTCGGTGTAGCACTCACGACGGTGGGCTAAGTCTACACCCATTCCTGAGGGTAGGTATGGCGCCCGAGGAGGTGGTTGACCATATCTGACTAGGGTGGAAAATGTTGCATTGGTGTCCATGCAACATTCGCCTGGATGTGGTATGTCATGTCGCCGTGGTGGCGGGGTGTCCTCTGCCCTTCAGTGCGGGCTCAGGTAAAGAGTGTTTACTGGGTGATGTTTGCTGCTTTAGCCTTAGGCACGACACGAGCACAAGTATACACATATCATGCATGTTGTAGAGCGGGACGGGTCTGGGGAGACTGGATCCCTACTGAGCTATGGTTTGCTCACCCCTCCTATAAACTGTCCTTTTGCAGGGTTTAGCAGGCGGTAGGTGAAGGCTGAGGAGCTAGGCCCCTGAGGCTGGGAGTTTTATGTTATTTCCTTTGTTGTACTCTGGTTTTATGTTCTGGAATTTGGTTTGGTTTTATTTGTAACAGTACACCTGGCTTCATAGGGGTTTTTCCCCGACTGGGTTGTAATAAACATTTAGTCTTTAAAATGAAATAAAATGGGATGTTGTTATTCAATTTGTGTTTGTGTGCATGGTTTGGGAGCAGGAGCATGCCCCTTGGCTTGTTAGCCTAGTTGTGCAGGTTTGGGACAGCACCCGTGCCAGAAGTCCTTTTAAGGTGCTTGCACCAACCCCTTGTCCCTTCGGGTGCGGGCATGGGCAGTCACTACTCATTTCCAAGTGGAAGGAAATTGGGGCGTGACAATATGGTATCAGAGCGATAGTTCATGGTCTGGTGGACCTAGGATAGTGGGGAGGCCTGGCTGCTTCTGAGACTCTTAGGAGGCAGTATAGGACATGCCTGATCAACGTGGTCCTATCTGGTCTTCTGGGGTGTACTCAGGGGTAGTTAGACTAAGGAGTAGGGCATTTGCATTTGGGTTGAGGGTGCATACATGCATTGGCATTAGGGCACTAGTTTAATTTCAGTATGAGTATCGTGATTGGATATGCTATGTTGCTGAAACTTGTGCTAAAAATAAAATTTTGTTGCTGTGAAATTCGGTGATTTTCTGTGAGGCTTGTTGCTATAAATTGCTGCTGTGTACTTCTGTGATTTACCTGTGTGTTTAAATGTAAAACATTGCTTGAGTACCTCATGGCCCATGGGGATGAGGGTGTGTAGAGCTTGAGAGAAGCTGATCCTAGTTTGGTTTAAATTATGTAGATTATGCCTCCTAGGAGAGTAACCCGAGCTACTCCAGCCGTAGAAGATAAATCTTCTGCACGTGCTGGAGAGGAAAGAGGACAGCATGTAGAGGGCGATGATCCCCTGGAGCGGATCATGGCCCAAGTCCGGGCCCTAAGTGAGAACGTGCAAGGCATGCGTGAGGACCTCAGGGGAGAGATCCTAAATGAGGTGCATCAGGAGATGATGGCACGACAGGCAGTGCCACCCTCTCCACCCCGTGAGGCGGAACCTCCGTGTAGGCAGGAAGTGCCGGTGAGGCGGGAAGAGGGAGACGTGTTGACGCAGTTCCGAATGGAACATCCACCAAGGTTCAAGGGAGGAGCTGAACCTCTAGGAGCAGAGCACTGGTTGCGGCAGATCGAGCATGTGTTCCCCTTTCTTCGACCCCGGGAGGAAGACAAAGTGAGACTAGCAGTCCGGCAGTTGGAGGAGGAAGCCTTGGAATGGTGGCTTAGCATCTCAGGAAGCCGGGACATGGAGACCATGGCCTGGGATGAGTTCCTCCTGCTGTTTCATGAGGAGTTCTTTCTAGAGTCATTGCGGTGGCAGAAGCGGGAGGAGTTCAGCAGCCTGAAGCAGGGATCGCGCTCGAGCGAGTATGAGCGAGATTTCCGGGGGCTGAGTCGGTTTGCTCCAAAAGCAATATCAAGGGAGGACCTGAAGGCCCATAAGTTTACCATGGGTCTCAAACCCGCCCTGAAGTAAAGGGTGGAGATGCTGCGACTGAAGACCTATGCTGAAGTCGTGGACACCACCAAGATTGTTGAGAGAGGATTAGAGGAGGGAAGACAGGCTCACCAGGAGCGGATGGGGCAGAGCGTGCGCGACAAGCACGGTGAAAGCAAGAGGCAGAAGGTTGAGCCTGGGAGTGGGACTTTTCCCAAGGATAGGGGCCAAGCTTCAATGGCTCTGCCCAGATCCCGTTACTTTGGAGGACAGGGGAGTGCTGCTGGGAACTTCCCAAGCGGGTGTACCTGTTATGGCCTGTCAGGGCACGTCAAACGTGAGTGCCCCAAGCAAGACTTGACGTGTCATAGTCGTGGGAAGGTGGGACATATCAGCAAGGTGTGTTTCAAGCAAGGGGAACGCCCAGGGGAGCTGGAAGCTTAGCACAAGGGAGCAGGGGTGGGACCCAATTTCAGGCCCCAGCCCCTAAGCCAGCACATTCGTGGCAGGCCAGTTAGGCTGGTTCCAGTCACACTAGGCCACAGGGGGAGAGGTAGCCACAAGGAGGATCGGAGGGGCATCCTAGTGGACTGCAGGCAGGAGCAAAAGGGAAGGCAAGTGAGGCTAGTGGTGTGGCAGGCCAAGGCGAGTGTTCACGCTTACCTCAAGCCTAGTGAAATGGAGGAATTACCATCATCCTCCGAGGAAGGTGGGCTGGACCTTCGGTGGTTCAAGGTACTATTCTAATATCTCGCACTGTTGCTGCATTGTTTGATACCAGAGCTTCATGTTCCCTGATTGCTAAGTCCTTGGTGGAGAGCCTTGGACTTGATTATGTGGAGGCTGATAGACCTCTGAGGGTCGAGTCCCCAATGGGAGGTGTGGAGTTGATCCACCAAATGTGTCGAGAGTATGCGCTTACGATAGGAGAGGTTGACCTCTCATTTGATTTGTACGTAATGCCCATGAGGACTTTTAGTTTGATTTTGGGGATGGACTGGTTGATGGCCTTTCAGGCTAAGATTGACTGCTATAGGCGACGAGTATCATTTACTACACCCACAGGATCTTCCTGTACCCTAGTGGGTGAATGGGATAGGAATGCTGGGAGAGCTGGACCGATGAGGGAGCTATGGGGCAATATTACCCATAGGCTTGCCACCCTAACCTTTGAGGAGGAAGGTAACTTAGAGAAAAGGGTGTGGCCAGATGTTGTCGAAAATTTCCAGGATGTCTTTCCTGGGGAGTTGTTGGAGTTGCCTCCACACAGAAGTATCAAGTTCACGGTTGAACTATTGTCAGGGGTGGGACCCATCTCACAAGTAGCATACCGGATGGGACCTGCTGAGTTGCGGGAGCTTCAGAAGCAAATAAAGGAACTGGGAGATAAAGGTTTTATCCGTCCTAGTACCTCACCTTGGGGTGCACCGGTCTTGTTTGTTAAGAAGGCAGATGGTTCGTTGCGACTTTGCATTGATTATCGGAAGCTGAATCAAGTAACGGTAAAGAACAAATACCCTTTGCCGCGGATCGATGACTTATTCGACCAGCTGAGTGGAGCACGGTGGTTCTCAAAAATTGATCTGCGTTCGGGATATCATCAATTGAGGGTCAGGAGCGAAGACATCCCTAAGACGGCGTTCAGGTGCAGATACGGACACTATGAGTGGTTAGTGATACCTTTTGGGCTCACGAACGCACTTGCCATGTTCATGCATCTAATGAATCAGGTATTTGCCCCATACCTGGATTCCTTCATGGTGGTATTTATTGACGACATCCTTGTGTACTCCAAAACCCAAGCTGAGCATGAGGAGCACTTGGCCGTGGTGCTGCAGGCGCTACGAGATCATCACTTGTATGCTAAATTTAGCAAGTGTGACTTCTGGATGCGAGAGGTGCATTTTCTTGGGCATGTGGTATCTGCCTGGAAGGAGTTAGAGTGGACCCAACCAAGATTGAGTCCGTAGCATCTTGGAAGAGGCCCACAAATGTTTTTGAGATCCGGAGTTTCTTGGGTCGCGGGGGTATTACCGGCATTTTGTGGAAGGATTTTCTCGGTTGGCGGCGCCCATGACAGCTCTTACACGGAAGGGAGCCAAATTCGAGTGGACAGACAAGTGCCAGCAGGCATTCGAGGAGTTGAAGACTCGCCTGACTACTGCACCGGTGTTGAGTCTATCGCAGGAGGGAGTGCCATTCGAGGTGTATTGTGATGCGTCTCGCGTTGGACTGGGGTGTGTTCTGATGCAAGAATGCCAAGTCATAGCATATGGCTCGCGACAGCTGAAGTCCCATGAGCAAAACTACCCAACACACGACCTGGAGTTGGCAGCAGTTATTTTTGCCCTGAAGTCTTGGCGACATTACCTGTTGGGAGAGAAATTTGTGGTATATACTGACCACAAAAGCCTACAGTATATCTTCACCCAGAGAGACCTAAATTTGCGACAATGGAGGTGGGTAGAGTACCTACAAATGTTTGACTTCACGCTCTCCTACATGCCTGGGAAGGGAAATTTAGTAGCCGACGCGCTAAGTAGAAAAGGGAAAGCTGAGGTTTCCATGAGAGAATGGAAAATGATGGAGCAGTTGGCAGTGTTTCAGGTGCAACCTGCTTTTAGCAGTGAGGGAGCTATCCTGTGTCCTCTCACTGTGATACCAGAGTTGTATCAGCGTGTCCGTGAGGGACAGTTAGGCGACGTGGACTGTGAGGTGATCCGGGCTCAGATAGAGGCCGGAGAGCTGTCAGAGAGCTGGATAGAAGGAGTTAAGCATGAGCTGAAATTTCGGGGGCGTTTGATAGTACCACCTCCTTTGCGTGAGGATGTGCTGAGGGAATTTCATCATTCCCGTTTGGCTGTACATCCAGGAGGAACTAAGATATATCATGCCGTTCGCGCACAGTTCTGGTGGCCGGGGCTGAAACGGAGGGTAGCAGAGTTTGTTTCCAGGTGCCTTACCTGTCAGCAAGTGAAGGCAGAGCACCAACAACCCGCTGGTCAATTGCAGCCTTTACCTGTAGCTGAGTGGAAGTGGGAGCATATTACCATGGACTTCGTGACGGGACTTCCTACCACTTCTGGGAGGAAGGACATGATTTGGGTCATAGTGGACCGCTTAACTAAATCAGCCCATTTCTTGGTAATTCGAGAGCGCGACTCTATCGGCACGTTAAGCCAGTTGTATGTTGATGAGATTGTCCGCCTGCACGGAGTGCCCTTGTCTATTGTTTCGGACAGGGATGCACGGTTTACATCCCGGTTTTGGGGAGGTCTGCAGGAAGCATTAGGAACCCGACTTAATTTGAGTACCGCATTCCATCCTGAGACTGATGGTCAGTCCGAAAGGACCATTCAAACATTGGAAGACTTGTTGAGGGCTTGTGTACTTGATTTTGGAGGATCATGGGCTTCCCACCTTCCTCTGGTGGAGTTTGCCTATAATAACAGTTACCAGTCTTCGATTGGGATGGCCCCGTTTGAGGCATTGTATGGCCGACCGTGTCGGTCTCCATTATGTTGGGCAGCAGCGGAGAGGCTGCTATGTTAGGACCTCAATTGGTCCAGGAGGCTACGGCAAGAGTTCAAGTGATTCGGCAACGCCTTCTTACGGCTCAGAGCGGACGAAGTCTTATCGGATCGCCGACGCCGACCGTTGGAGTTTTTGGTGGGAGACCACGTATTCCTTCGTGTTTCTCCACGGAGAGGGCATAAGAGATTTGGGACTGGGTCCAAGTTGTCCCCTCGGTACATTGGACCGTTCGAGATTTTGAGCCGAGTTGGACTTGTTGCTTATAGGTTGGCGTTACCACCTAGTTTGAGCAGGGTTCATAATGTTTTCCATGTATCCCAGTTGCGGAAATATCATCCAGATCCCACACACGTGCTAGATTGGGGTACCCTGGATCTTGGAGAGGATGTGTCTGTTGTCGAGGCACCCATCCGTATTGTAGATAGGCGCGAGAAGCAGCTGCGAGGTAAGACTATTCCGTTGGTTCGAGTGTTGTGGCAACACCGAGGGCCGGAGGAAGAGACCTGGGAACGTGAGGCCGAGATGCGTGCTCATTATCCTGATCCGTTCGAGGACCGAACAACTCTGAAGGAAGGGAGGAGGGCAAGCATCAAACTTCAACATAATCAGGTATTTGCCCAACTAGTTAGGTAACCTGAGAATATAACATCGCTACATGACCATGTGGAGTGTATAAATGTGTGAAATAATTTGTGAATTGTTGTGTATTAATTTGTGCTAGAGGGTGTTAGAGGCCTATGCATTGGTTGTGATTGTTTTCTTTCATTCCACCTTTTCTTTTCGAGGACGAAAAGTCTTAAGGGGGAGAGGATGTAAGGACCCGTACCTTGAGTTAGTCACAGTTTTGCCTTCTGAGTAGGGTTTTTTCTAGATTTTGACCTAGTGAATGGGCTCAAATGAATTCACGTGCAAAACAAAAGATGCTTAGAATGATGTCCTCTATCTACCACAGAAGTTTCAGGCCAAACGGACGTGTATGTGAGGTGCACGTGAAATGGGTCCATTTCACGTGCAAGTGTGGTTGTCTTCTACATGATGCAAGGAGACTAGGGGTGAAGTTTGAGCGCATTTGGGGTGCATATGGAGTTGCACGTGAATTGGGGAATTCACGTTCAAATTAGCGTGCAACCATATTTTTGCATGGTTCCCTTGGTTTTGACATTCTAATGATCTTTCTCCAAAGGACCATGTTGAAATTCTGAGTATTTTGGCCTATATGGGTGCGGAAAGGTGCTAACTTGTGTGATCAAAACTACGTCGTTTTGATCCTGGGATTTACTTAATCAAAACTACGTCGTTTTGATGTGGGTAGTGTCTATATAATGAGGGCTTGAGTTTGAGTTTAGGGTTCTTGTGTTCTTCTTTGCCGCAACCGCTCGCGAGAGAGAGAGAGAGAGAGAGGATCTCCTGGGCGATTGCCGTGGTGGTTCGCGTTGTTGGAAGGTGTCTAGCGTAGAGGTTAGGACAAAAGTCTGAGGTAGGGATTCATGTTCTTCCTAACTCTCCTCTGTTCTAGGATATTCGCCTATATGTATATATATATATATATGTAAATCCATATAGGTGTGATCTCCTATATGGATGTTGGCCTTCAGTGGCATGTTCTGTTGATTCTGATGTTGAATTTGGCCTGAGGATTTTTCGGGTTTGTTTATGCCCACCATGTGTTTGATGAAATGTCCGTGAGGCCCGCACACTATGTATTTGATAAAATGTTTGTGAGGCGCATGCCATGTATTCAATATAATGCCTGTGAGACCTTGTATATGAGTGTCCGATGATATACCCGTGTGACTGGTGTGTCTTGTGTTTGATTTGTATTTGATAAAAAGCCTGTGAGGCTGATGTGTGTGGCTTGCATCCGACTATGTTGGTCCCCTCGAAATAAAGTGTAAATGTCTGTGCGAGTTTACATGTTGAGATGTAATGCTATTCTGTTGGCTGGTCTGTTTGAGACCGAGCCGAGATATGGGCCAGGCAATAATTGGACCCCTTGAGATTTGGCCAGGACGTGGTCCTGAGTCTCGGTGTAGCACTCACGACGGTGGGCTAAGTCTACACCCATTCCTGAGGGTAGGTATGGTGCCCGAGGAGGTGGTTGACCATATCCGACTCGGGTGGAAAATGTTGCATTGGTGTCCATGCAACATTCGCCTGGATGTGGTATGTCATGTCGCCGTGGTGGCGAGGGTGTCCTCTGCCCTTCGGTGCGGGCTCAGGTAAAGAGTGTTTCCTGGGTGATGTTTCTTGCTTTAGCCTTAGGCACGACACGAGCACAAGCATACACATATCATGCATGTTGTAGAGCGGGACGGGTCTGGGGAGACCGGATCCCTACTCGTCACGGGGTCAGATTTCCCCGCCCCCCCCCTGCCCCTCCCCCCCCGCCGGCACTTAGCTTCTCTATCCACGGTCCGCTAAGTTTAGCCTTTAAGGGTTGAAGCGCACGTAGACCGGTTTCGCCGCCGCCTGGGCTCATCAGGAGAACGGCTCCAAGTTCCCGACCGGTTGTGTAAGGATGGCCAAATCCCTTCTTCAACGTCAAGTCCTCGACTACGGCGTGCTCCCCGCATTCAACCGGGTCGGCACGTCCGAACTCCGAAGGGGTTCCATCCGTTCTCCTCCACGAACCGCCTGGAACCTTCTCGCGCGCACCATCTACGCTTAACCAACCCCTCTCCTTTACGTAGCACGAATCCATTCCTGAATCGTGCCACTAAGAAACGTCCCGCCAGACCACGCTGCTCGGGTCGTGACATTCTCCTCCACCCAATCCTCGCAACGTCCTCGTTGCGCTTGTCGACATCGCTTCCCCGCAGGTGATGGCATCGTTACCTCGATGCCCTCCCACTCGCCCAATGTCAACGGCTTGGACATCGCTTCCCCGAGTTGCAACACCTTTACCAAGATGCCCGCCCCACTCGCCCAATGTCCAAAGGATAGAGGCTTCCAAGATCGCTCCGACGCGCTCCTTCGTACTCCCTTGCCCAACTCGTATCACACTCTAGGATACTCCAACTCTATGGACGCAAGGCATGCAAGACACTATCGGTCGACTCACCCTCGTGAGCTCCCACCTTGGGATCACGCTACTCGCGAGAGTGCTCGGCGAATCTTCGGGATACGGGCCGGTTCGGCTCGATACCACTTGTCACGGGGTCAGGTTTCTGCGCCTCTCAACCCATTGCGGCACTTAGCTTCTCTATCCACGGTCCGCTAAGTTTAGCCTTTGAGGGTTGAAGCGCACGTAGACCGGTTTCGCCGCCACCTGGGCTCATCAGGAGAACGGCTCAGGTTCCCGACCGGTTGTGTAAGGATGGCCAAATCCCTTCTTCAACGTCAAGTCCTCGACTACGGCGTGCTCCCCGCATTCAACCGAGTCGGCACGTCGAACTCCGAAGGGGTTCCATCCGTTCTCCTCCACGAACGCTGGAACCTTCTCGCTACGCACCATCTACACTTAACCAACCCCTCTCCTTTACGTAGCACGAATCCATTCCTGAATCGTGCCACTAAGAAACGTCCCGCCAGCACCACGCCGCTCGGGTCGTGACATTCTCCTCCACCCAATCCTCGCAACGTCCTCGTTGCGCTTGTCGACATTGCTTCCCCGCAGGCGATGGCATCGTTACCTCGACGCCCTCCCACTCGCCCAATGTCAACGGCTTGGACATCGCTTCCCCGCAGGTTGCAACACCTTTACCAAGATGCCCGCCCCACTCGCCCAATGTCCAAAGGATAGGAGGCTTCCAAGATCGCTCCGACGCGCTCCTTCGTACTCCCTTGCCCAACTCGTATCACACTCTAGGATACTCCAACTCTATGGACGCAAGGCGTGCAAGACACTATCGGTCGACTCACCTCCGCGAGCTCCCACCTTGGGATCACGCTACTCGCGAGAGTGCTCGGCGAGTCTTCAGGATACGGGCCGGTTCGGCTCGATACTACTTGTCACGGGGTCGATTTCTGCGCCTCTCAACCCACTGCGGCACTTAGCTTCTCATCCACGGTCCGCTAAGTTTAGCCTTTAAGGGTTGAAGCGCACGTAGACCGGTTTCGCCCTGCCACCTGGGCTCATCGGAGAACGCTCCGGTTCCCGACCGTTTGTGTAAGGATGGCCAAATCCCTTCTTCAACGTCAAGTCCTCGACTACGGCGTGCTCCCCGCATTCAACCGGGTCGGCACGTCCGAACTCCGAAGGGGTTCCATCCGTTCTCCTCCACGAACTCGGAACCTTCGGAACCTTGCGTGCACCATCTACGCTTCAACCAACCCCTCTCCTTTACGTAGCACGAATCCATTCCTGAATCGTGCCACTAAGAAACGTCCCGCCAGCACCACGCTGCTCGTGATCCCAAGGTGGGAGCTCACAGAGGTGAGTCGACCAATAGTGTCTTGCACGCCTTGCGTCCATGGAGTTGGAGTATCCTAGAGTGTGATACAGAGTTGGGCAAGGGAGTACGAAGGAGCGCGTCGGAGCGATCTTGGAAGCCTCCTATCCTTTGGACATTGGGCGAGTGGGGCGGGCATCTTGGTAAAGGTGTTGCAACCTGCGGGGAAGCGATGTCCAAGCTGTTGACATTGGGCGAGTGGGAGGGCATCGAGGTAACGATGCCATCGCATGCGGGGAAGCGATGTCGACAAGCGCAACGAGGACGTTGCGAGGATTGGGTGGAGGAGAATGTCACGACCCGAGCGCGTGGTGCGGCGGGACGTTTCTTAGTGGCACGATTCAGGAATGGATTCGTGCTACGTAAAGGAGAGGGGTTGGTTGAAGCGTAGATGGTGCGCGGCGAGAAGGTTCCAAAGCGGTTCGTGGAGGAGAACGGATGGAACCCCTTCGGAGTTGCGACGTGCCGACCCGGTTGAATGCGGGGAGCACGCCGCTAGTCGAGGACTTGACGTTGAAGAAGGGATTTGGCCATCCTTACACAAACTAGTCGGGAACCGGAGCCGTTCTCCGATGAGCCCGGTGGCGGCGAAACCGACCTACGTGCGCTTCAACCCTTAAAGGCTAAACTTAGCGGACCGTGGATAGAGAAGCTAAGTGCCGCAGTGGGTTGAGAGGCGCAGGAAATCTGACCCCGTGACACTACTGAGCTATGGTTTGCTCACCCCTCCTATAAACTGTCCTTTTGCAGGGTTTAGCAGGCGGTAGGTGAAGGCTGAGGAGCTAAGCCCCTTAGGCTGGGAGTTTTATGTTATTTCCTTTGTTGTACTCTGGTTTTATGTTCTGGAATTTGGTTTGGTTTTATTTGTAACAGTACACCTGGCTTCATAGGGGTTTTTCCCCGACTGGGTTGTAATAAATATTTAGTCTTTGAAATGAAATAAATTGGGATGTTGTTATTCAATTTGTGTTTGTGTGCATGGTTTGGGAGTAGGAGCATGCCCCTTGGCATGTTAGCCTGGTTGTGCAGGTTTTGGGACAGCACCCGTGCCAGAAGTCCTTTTAAGGTGCTTGCACCAACCCCTTGTCCCTTCGGGTGCGGGCATGGGCAGTCACTACTCATTTCCAAGTGGAAGGAAATTGGGGCGTGACACTCCCCCCCCCCTTTGAATATAGGATGGGTTTGATGGTTTTTGTGTGTAGTTTTAACTAGTTCACTACACTAGCACAAGCATCCACTAAACATGCATTCTGGTAGAGTGGGATGGGCCCGGGGTGACTTGATCCTTACTGAGCTGTGGTTTGCTCACCCCTCCTTTGAACTGTTCTCTTTGCAAGGTCTAGCCGGCGATAGGTGACAGAGTTGAGGTGATTGGCCATAGAGGCTATGGGACCCTCCTTATTTGATTGTTAATGTATCTATGGCTTTCTGTTTTGGTTTGGGTTATTTTGTAAACTGAATTTGGTATTGTGGGTTTATTGGGAGCTTTTCCCCATTTGAGTTGTAATGGACTTGAGTCCTCTTTGAAATGAAGTAAACTATGGTATGGTATTTTGACTGAATGATGATTGTGTGTATGGTTTGGAATCAGGGGCATGTCCTTTGGCATGTTAGCCCGGATGTGTAGTATTGGGACAGCACCCGTTGCATAAGTCCAGTCTAGGTGCTTGCACCATCCCCTTGACCCTTCGGGTGCGGGCATGGGCAGTTACTAACCGTTTCCAGGTGTAAGGAAATTAGGGCGTGACAGTACCCTTGTGTGGGTGTGACAGGTGGCTAAGGCCCCTGAGATTGTGATGTACC
Source organism: Taxillus chinensis (assembly GCA_023512835.1). NCBI lineage: Eukaryota > Viridiplantae > Streptophyta > Magnoliopsida > Santalales > Loranthaceae > Taxillus > Taxillus chinensis. Next base: position 55,101,549 of record CM042092.1, read on the forward strand.
CTGTTGGGTGAGGCTACGGCCTGATGAGCAAATCCTATTGAGGATCATGGACAAGCTATACCCTAGTGAAGGCAAACTACGTCCGATTATTGAGATCTGGTTGAGGATCATAGACAAGCTATACCTTAGTGAAGGCAGGATGTGTCCAATTATTGGGATCCTATTAAGGATTGTGGACAAGTTGTCTTAAAGAGGGATAGGTCGTGTCCTGATATGTTGTGGATCCTATTTGGGGATCATGGTGGATATGGCGAGTCCTTGGTGTATAGGCTATCGTGAGGTGATCCTTTGGGATCATGGGATACATACTAAGTCCTGATATGGATAGGATGTCCTGGTGATGATTGTAACATGAGTTACTTGGGCTGTGAGCCCTAAGCTGGTGATCCTTTGGGATCGTGGGGGACATGTCGTTTTGAATGTTGTGGGTTATGGTGAGTTGAATGCTTGATTTGGGAATCCATTCCCTGACTTTAGTTTGTTTCAAGCTGAGTCCTAATGTTTATTTATTTGGTTGTGTATTAAGCATATATTGCATGGTAGGGTGTAGAGTTATAAGTCACCTAATGAGCTTATGACTCACCCCTACTATTTGTTTTTGTGGTTGTTTGTTGTTATTATTTACCCTTAAATTGTTATTAAGGCTAGTAGAGGCTTTCCTTCCCGGAGGAATTTGCTTATTCATACTCTGAGGTATGGTGTAGCATGTTTGCTTTTATATCTATCTTCTGATATACTATATGGATGATGTGGTTTGATGGCAGCATACATGATTACTCGTGCAGTATGATTGTACTAGTTGGTGAGTGAGACAGCACCCGTGGTTTTGTCTCTTTTGGTGCTTGTCACCATCCCCTTTTCCTTTTCGTGTGCGAGCAAGGGGAAGTCATGTTCTCAGTTCTAGGTTCCTGGAATCGAGGGCGTGACACGTTGGTAACAAAGCATAGGTCAAGTGGACCTATGGGACATGGGTGTAGTGATATGCTTGTATGCATATAGTGCACTACAGATTTCCTATGCTTTTGTGTGAACTTTGATATGAGTGTTGCCATGGTGGCGTGTGGCTATTTTATCCGAGTGTTACACTTTGGTGGTGTGCCCTGATGGGTGGTTATGCCGTGTTCATGTTTGGGATGTTGTGTATACATGTGTGATAGGGGTATAGGTAGCTTTATGATGTGTTATCGACCTACAGGTCGAATAGTTTGACCTTATGGGGTGTTTTATGAGAGCTGTTTGTGCCCATGGTGCTCGTTCGTTTGCAGCGTGTTGGCATTTAGGATGCATGTCTAAGGCTGCTGATTTCTATGGTAAGGGTAGGTATGACTCAGATGGTGAGCAAGGTGCTATGCATGTGTTGCATGGCACGATGTGATTGGTGACCAGAGGTCACAGGATTTTGAGAGCAGTCAAGTGCTTGAGAAGTTGAGAGTTTGTCACTTATTTCTGGTTGGGGTTGGTCCCGCAGCTGGTGGGAGTTAGTAAGGACTATTTAGGACAGTCAATAGAGGTGAGAAGAGAGTTGGTTAGTCTCATGTTAGTTACCCATTTGGGTGAGATTATGATGCTTGAGTATCTGTTGAGGTTGTAGGGTGACACTTCGAAGTGTCCACTGTTTGTATGAGGCCAAGATGGGCTCTTCGTTTCACCATATGGCACTTGGTAGGGTCACGATGTCCAGTATGGCAATGAGTTATTGTACAATATGTGTAGTTAGGTGTTGTGTTTGCACTTGTGTGGTGGGTGCATGTGCCTGACGAAATATGAGTTTGGATTTTGCGATGCTTGACCGCAGGTGGTTATGTTATTTTCGAGGATGAAAATTTCTAAGGTGGAGAGGATATAAAGACCTGTATTTGGGTAGGACTCAGAGATAGCCTTTCTTTGATGTTGAAAACATCTGGATGGTATTGTGGCCATCGATGTGAGCATTTTGACAGTATTTGGGCCCAATTCCAGGTCGGGGCCCCGAAAGGCTCAGTTGTTGACTTTTTGGAGGTGTGTTGGTCGACTTTGCGCAATTATTGCTATGGGAGGCCAATTATTGACAATGTCAATTATTGGCAGCAATATAAATAGGTGAAGGCAAGAGAAAGAAAGCAATTGCGTTCGTTTGAGCTTATGTGTGGAAGATAGCTTGGGCTTGAGGAGCTTAGAGCTTGGAGCCATGGTTTGTGGCTATCCAATCCGTGATAGTACCTTCAGGTAGGTGATTCTATCTCTCTACACGAATCTTAGTGGGATTAGCATGCATGATTTTGCTAGAAATCATGAATTTGGGGATAAACCCTAATTTTGGGGGGAAACCTATTTTTTGGGTTAAATGTTGCAATTTAAGTGCATAAGAGGTGATTAAAACCTAATAGGTTGCATCTGGTATGAGTTTTATGCATTGTTGGATGGTTTGGGGGTTGCTGGGTTGATTCGTCATTGATGATGAACAATGCCCTTGGTGCGTTAAGGGTCAAAGTGTCGGCAAGCCGAAGGTAAGGTTGCTCGGATACCTTCCCTATTACTGAGTGTTGTTCCAGATGAGTGTTATTCCAAATTAGTGTTCCGGATGAGTAGTGTTCCGGATTAGTGTTGTTCCAGATTAGTGTTCTAGATGAGTGTTTTCCGGATAAGTGTTCTGGATTAATGTTTTAGATAAGTGTTTTTCCGGATTAGTGTTTTGGATAATTAGTGTTTCGGATGAGTGATGTGCCAGGGTTGTGCTCCGGATTAGTGTAATGCTCCGAATTTACCTTTTTTCATAACTTAACTCAGAATCGTGCTTGGTTAACTACATTGGTCTGACTCAATGCTTGAGGATAGAGTTGTGGTCTTGTGGAGACTAGCCTCTCTTACAAAGGAAGTATTATGAAACCCTAGTGGTTGACTTGTGTTGCTATAATATACATTAAATTGCATGATTGGGGGACCTTTGGTCCAGTAGTTATATTATGGGTTGTTCAATTATGTTACGGTGTTGGTTTGTCCACCGTATGTGTGTGTAACTCCAAGTTGGAGGAAGGCAGGACTTATGACTTTCCTGTTGGCGTTTCTATGGGAAATCCGGTATAGGAGAAACATGGTGTTCTTCATTGTGGATTGTCTGAGATAGTTTTGGACTTAAAGGAGTCCATGAGGTGCCAATGGGCAATGTGAGCCTAGTGAGGCTATGTGACGAAATGTTTGTGGTTTGTCATAGTTTATTTGAGGTTTTGGTTGGGCCATGAGGGCTAAGGTGCCTATGGGGAGGTGAGGGTGGTTGGCACCGTGAGAGCCTCATGCTTTGTTTGTTTATATGTTGATTTCTATGTTTAGCATGTAACGTAAGTGTAATGCATGAGACCTTTGGGTCGGGTGTGATATACTATGTTCCCTTGTATATTTGTGTGACAACTATGTGAGATGTGGGACTCTTGGGTCCATGTGATATGTTTGATTATGACAGATGACATATTCAGTGGTTGAGCTTAAGCTGAGTTGAGCTCTGTGTAGATGTACCCTTATGTGGGTGTGATAGGTGGCTAAGGCCCATGGGATTGTGATGTACCCTATTGGGTGAAGCTACGGCCTAATGAGCTCATGATGAGCGGATCCTGTTGAGAATCATGGGCAAGCTATGCCCTAGTGAAGGCAGGATGCGTCCAATTATTGGGATCCTGTTGAGGATCATGGACAAGCTATACCCTAGTGAGGGCAGGCTGTGTTCGGTTATTGGGATCCTGTTGAGGATTGTGGACAAGCTGTCCTAAAGAGGGATAGGTCATGTCCTGAGGCTGTTTCCTGATGTGTTGTGGATCTTGTTTGGGGATCGTGGTGGATATATTGAGTCCTTGGTGGGTAGGCTATCGTGATATGATCCTTTGGGATCTTTGGGGACATACTGAGTCCTGATATGGATAGGATGTCCTGGTGATGATTGTGACATGAGTTACTTGGGTTGTGAGCCCCGAGCTAGTGATCCTTTGGGATCATGGGGGACATGCCATTCTGAATGATGTGGGTTGTGGTGAGTTGAATGCTTGATTTAGGAATCCATTCCTTGAATTTAATTTGTTTCAGGCTGAGTCCTAATGTTTATTTATTTGGTTATGCATTAAGCATGTATTGCATGGTAGGGTGTAGAGTTATTGGTCACCTACTGAGCTTATGGCTCACCCTTACTGTTTGTTTTTGTGGTTGTTTGTTGTTGTTGTTCGCCCTTCGGGTGTTATTGAGGCTAGTGGAGGTTTTCCTTCCCAGAGGACTTTGCCTGTTCATACTCTTAGGTACGGTGTAGCATGTTTACTTGTATATCTATCTTCTGATATATTGTATGGATGATGTGGTTTGATGGTAGTAGGGGTGCTACCCGCTATAGCGGGGGCAGGGTCAACCTATTACCGCACCCCACCCCTGCCTAGGCGGGTGATGAGGTTTCGAAACCATACCCCGCCCCGCTTACATGCGGGGCGGGGTAACCCGTCTTATAGCGGGGTAAGCGGAAAGAGATTCCATCCGTCCACTCCCCGCTCCGCCTTTTATATATATATATATATATATATATATATATATATATATTAATATGGCAAAAAAATACAATAAAATGGCCAAATTGTGACAAACTTTTTTTTGGGGGGGGGGGGGGGGAGAACTTCATTCAATGAGGAAAAAAAAGGAGATAGGTTTAAAAAAAATACAAATAAATCCCAAATGCACAGGTTAATGAAATACAAAGAAAAATACGAAGAATTTTATGGAAATACAATTATTCAATAAAGCCCAGGTTACGCAAAAGGGGAAGCCAGCAGCAAGGCAATTGACCAAATCCAAGCATAAGAGCTACCCGAAAACAAGTGCAAAATACCTGCACACACAGCCCCAAAACTAGTGCAAAACACCACAGCCAAAGCCAAGAGAGGTGGGAAAGATCTCCCGCATCACACCCCAACCCAACAAAGAACAGTGGTCATAGCCAGAAATAGACAAAAAAACTCACTACATAACAGCTGTTTTGGACAAGAACCCAAACCCAACCCCCACGCAAGCCCCCAGCTACCATGTAATCCAATGCTTGCAGCCACAACTTCATCTCAGGCTGCCAGTAGTTTCAATAGAATAATTTTATTTATGAAAGGATCAAAAAGAGATTATGCAGGTCCAGTCCTTGTTGCATAACCAAAAAGAAACTATGCAAGTCTTGAAAATGATAAAAATAAAAAGAAAGGCTAACCTGCATTGTCATCACTGGTTTTCGTCCGGGCCCGTTTTGGGGTGAGCTCAAACTAAACCAATGGTGCGAAATTTTAGAGTCGCCACCAACTGTTTTTGGGGTACAGTTGGATACCCTCTACTTTGAGTAGTTTCAAGTGTGTGGTCTGCGTTATCAGAGATGGGTTCGGGAGTTGGTTACGTGTAGGGAAGGATTAGCACCCCTACAACGCCCTTTCGGTATCTAATTTAGGAGGAGGAGGTTTTTATTTATACTGCGGTGACTGGGTTAAATTTCCTAAAACGTCTATGATTTTTATTTGACTAAGTTATTTGTCAAAGTTATGGTTAAAATTGAATTACCCTAAATTTCTAAAATGAATCCTAAAAGATTTGGGTTTTTGTGTGAAGTAGAGAATGAGAGGATTGGTTTTGGCTTTTTTTTTTTGTTTTACTTTTGGAAATTGAAGTCCTAAAAAATGTTTTTTTTTATTTTTTCTTTTTTGGTTTGGGTTAGAACATACATTTTTTTTATTATTTTTTTTGTTTTTTTTTGTTTATTTTTGGTTGGAAGACATTTTGGAAACATTTTATTAAAACATTTTCAAAACATATTATTGAAGAGATTTGGAAAACATTTTATAGCAAAACATTTTGTTTTTTTTTTGTTGTTTTTTAGGAGATGTTTTTTGAAAACATTTTGAAAATTATTTATTGAAAACGTTTTGGAAAACATTTTTGTGGAAAACATTTGGTTATTCCTTTTTTGTGTGTTTTGTTTCTTTTTTGTTTTGTTTTTTTTTAAAAGCTTCGAACCTAAATCTATGCGTTTCAATAACAATTGAAAATACATATATATCAAAATAGATGTGGAGTGTGTGAGTGTGACATCCACGAAAGAAAAAAAATAAAATCACTCTTTTTTTCTTTTCTTGTTTTTCATCTTCTCCCTTTGCTCTCTCCTTTTTTCTTTTCTTTCTTTCTTCTTTTCTTTGTTTTTCTTTTCTTTTTACTATACTTTACATATTACAACTTACACATAAGAAGAAATATAGGAAATACAATGAAAGGCTGAAAAGTAATTACATCAAATATAGATAAGCTCAAAACGAAAACTAGCAAAAAAAAAAACAATTACACCAAATATAGATACAAATAAGCTGAAAAAGTAGTGAAAAGATAAGGGCTGAACCGACTTTGAAGCTTTGCAACGCCAATCTTCTGCTTGAGCTCCCGCCGGTGCTGATAGTCACTTGCTCGACTTAGAACCGACAGATCTGACAGTGGGACTTATGAAGAGACTTCCCTGGTATTTGGAGATAGGAGGACTCGAGTGGGTGTAAGAGAAAGAGAGGGCTGAATTTGGAGTTGGCAAGGAGTGGACGAGTGATCTCTTATGATGATGATTCTAGCATTCTGTGTTTCTTTTGTGTAGGTTTGCAAGGAGGAAGCTGGGGCGTTTTTTTTGATGATGAGGCTGGGGCGTTTTTTTTTATGATGAGGCTAGGGCGTTTTCTGATGATGATGAGGCTGGTTTTTGAGTTTCTCTCCTTTCTTTCTTCTCCAATGATCTCTCTCTCTCTCTCTCTCTTTTTAATATCCACCAGAACTGTTTTCAACGAGTCAGTCTTTTTTTTTTCAACGATCCCCCTCCCTTTTTTTTTGCCACGAACAGGGCTTCTCTTCCTTTTTTTTTTCTCTCCACGATGATGGCTCTCTCCTTTTTAACGATGATGGTTCGCTTTGGACGAATCCTCCTTCCCTCACGATGATGGCTCTCTCCCCTTTTGCGCAGGAACTGAAGACTACATCTTAAAGGGCTGCAGAAAATTTTTGGCTGCACTCATTAATTGCTGCAATAAATGTTTTGTCGGGTGCATTATTATTTGCAGATCAGTGCTTGGTCAGGTGGACAGCTTATGCAGAAAAAGGGGAGCTCGTGATTGCCTTTTGATTTTGTATTTTAGCAGCACATGTGACTGACAGGGTTGTTGAGAAATGATTCCTTGTCTGATGGCCAGCGTAGAAGACGGGTCTCGTGAAGCCAGCGAGAAAAATAAGCCAGCGAGAAAAATCAGTGAAGGCAAAAAGGGGTCAGAGGTTCGAAGTGTTGGCAGGTCGGAGTGTCGGTAGGTCGAAGTGTCGGTAGGGTCGAAGCTTCGGTCAACGATGGAAGGCGTACGGGTGCTGCGGGTCGGCGTCGCAAGTCGGTGTCATAAGTCGCGGGTCGAAGTGTCGGCAGCGAGTCTTCGAGGGTCGAAGGGTCGAAGGTCAGAAATCAGCAGGTCAACGGGGCTTCGAGGCTTCGAGCTTCGGGGTCAATGGGTCGAAGTGTCGACAGGTCAACGGTCAACGGTCAACCCCGTTTTTTTTCTTTTAACTTTTAATTACCTTTTTACCCCCACCAAAAATGCTAAAACGGACAAACTTTGGGAGGTTGTTTGGGAAGCCCCGTATTCGCCTAAATAGTCATTTTTGAGAATCTCACATGGTCACATTTTCGGGCCCTTTGACCAGGGGCATTGATCGTCTTTTGGCACGTTTCGACTTTTCCAACGAATGTTGTTTTGGCCATAACTTCTTCATTTTAAGTCCGATTGGAGCTCGGTCAAGTGTGTTGGTCTCCAATTTTCCTCCTCCATCACCTGGTGTTGGTCTTGGGGCGCTTCAAGGACTTGTAGCAGAAGTCATTAATTTTGGACTTCCCCGTCCATGTTAATTGTGTTCATCTCATGCAGATTGGGGTAGACCATTCCTTGGAAGTATGGGATCATTGTGGACCTGTTCAATAAGGTATATGGCATGGGCAGAAAGGTATATCAAATGGGGTTAGTATGTCCAACCCGGACAAAATAGGGTCCTACAGCTGCCCCTCTTTGTGCACTGTTTGTATACAAACAGCGTACAAAGATAAAAGGGAGTCATTTTGGACGGGTTGGAGCACTTACCTGACTTACCTAGAGGAAGAAGTGCGATGGTTGGGTCTATCCCCGAGAGGGAAAAAGGGCTTCACAAGCCGGTGGGCTTGGATAATACCTTGATGAGGCCTCTAAGGCCGCCTGATACTGGAGATTGAAAACCTACAACAATGACAGGCTTGAAAGGAGAAAAGGCCCACAACAATGATGAGCGTGAAGTAAAAGTGAAAGGCCCATAGCAACGATAGGCTCGAATTAAAAAATGGAAAAGGCCCACAACAATGATAGGTGTGAACTAAAAATTGAAAGGCCCACAGTAACGATAGGCTTGAACTGAAAACGGATAGCCCACAGCAACGATAGGCTTGAATTGAAAATGGATAGCCCACAGCAACGATAGGCTTGAATTGAAAATGGAAAGCCCACAGCAACGATAGGCTTGAATTGAAAATGGATAGCCTACAGCAACGATAGGCTTGAATTGAAAATTGATAGCCCACAGCAACGATAGGCTTGAATTGAAAATGGATAGCCTACAGCAACGATAGGCTTGAATTGAAAATTGATAGCCCACAGCAACGATAGGCTTGAATTGAAAATAGATAGCCTACAGCAACGATAGGCTTGAATTGAAAATTGATAAATTGAAAGGCCCACAGCAACGATAGGCTCGAATTGAAAATGGAGAAGGCCCACAACAACGATGGGTGTGAACTAAAAATTGAAAGGCCCACAGCAACGATAGGCTTGAACTTAAAATGGATAGCCCACAGCAATGATAGGCTTGAATTGAAAATGGATAGCCCACAGCAACGATAGGCTTGAATTGAAAATGGAAAGCCCACAGCAACGATAGGCTTGAATTGAAAATGGATAGCCTACAGCAACGATAGGCTTGAATTGAAAATTGATAGCCCACAACAACGATAGGCTTGAATTGAAAATAGATAGCCTACAACAACGATAGGCTTGAATTGAAAATTGATAAATTGAAAGGCCACAGCAACGATAGGCTCGAATTGAAAATGGAGAAGGCCCACAACAACGATAGGCTTAAAGTGAAAATGGAAAAGTTGAAAGGCCCACAACAACGATAGGCTAAAGTGAAAACAGAAAAGCCCATAGCAACGATAGGCTTAAAGTGAAAATGAAAAAGCCCACAGCAACGATAGGCTTAAACTGAAACAGGAAAGGCCCACTGCAATGATAGGCTTGAATTGACAATGGAAAGCCCACAACAACGATAGGCTTAATTTGTTTTTGGAAAGCCCACATCAACGATAGGCTTAAGCTGGAAAGACTTGTTGGAGACATCAAATGGTATTTGAGGAAATGCTTTAAAGAATTGGTGAGTTTGGGAAGTAACCCAATTTAAGCTCCCTCTACGAGTTCACTCAAGGAGATCGCTCTACGAGGTGACTCAAAAGGGGAAAAGTTTGTCAATTGCCAAAAGGATGCGTTTAGACTTTGAGGAAATTGCAAGGGAAGAGTTATACAGTTGAACAAAGAAAGCTAGGATAGCTTGAAGAGAAGTTTGCTGAATATGAGCTCCTAAGATCTCCAGAGGCGGCAACATTCCTGCAATTACAGAGTATGTTGAATGTATGGAAATGATGCATGGACTGCAATGTGATGTATGCGGGGATGCATAAACCTCAACTTGTGGTGAAATATGATACAATGTGATGCAATGCGATGTATGCATCGAATGCCATGTGATATATCACTGAGGGTTTGGCCGTTGTTGGAGAGGTTGGCTAACATTCAACTTGTTGGGGAACAATGTTCTCTTTAGATGGAGAGTCCGTTCTGTCTTTGCTGGGGAACTCTCTTTTGTGCATGATCTGTTAAATTGAACTCTGCCATATTAGGGAGCTTGACTTGACGGCTTCCCTGGGGATAGTGATATTCTGTGGAGATATGAGTACTCCGAGTTGGGGGTCTTTAGTTGTTTGGGGATTTTGAGCTTGGCCCTACTCATAAGGCAATGCTAGAAGAGCTTACTAGGGATTTAAGATGTTCTATTTAAATGTGAAATGAAGACGATGTAACATGATTAAAGAGATAAAAAAGATTTTTGCTGGTTTAATTCCATAAAACATATTTATATCATAAAAAGTGTCCTATTGTTATAATCTGATAAACAGAATCACAAGTCTTTAAAAGTATAATGTACAAATTTGATTCGAGTGTGCCGCAGGTTTGACCAAGTCTTCCACTGTTTGCAGCCGCTGTTTTTGGATGTTGTTGTCTCTACTGCTTGCAATGGACCTTATTTGTTGTGGTCCTGGTCCTTTTAGTTTCTGACCGAACGGATTTCATCCTTCAAGATTTATTGTTGGCTTTGTATTTCACCCTTGCTGCCCTTTCAGGTTTTCACCAAGTCCGCCTTTGTTTTCTCTTTTGTCTTTTGTTGGAGCTTTGTATTTTACCCTTGGTGCCCTTTCGGGTTTTCACCAAGTCCGCTCATTGTAGGAAAGAGAATCTGGTTGGAGGGTATGAGAGTTAAGCATAAAACTTTTTGATGGCGTCGCTATTCACTGGATTAGGAAGCTCATCTCCGTCCATTTTGGCAAGGATCAATGCGCCTCCCGAGAATGCGTTTTTCACAACATATGGGCCTTCATAATTGGGAGTCCACTTGCGTCTATGGTCGTGTTGAATTGGCAAGATCTTCTTAAGGACAAGATCACCCTCTTGAAAGCTTCTGGGCTTCACCTTTTTATTGTAATTATTCATCATTCTCTGTTGATATAGGTGTCCTCTGCAAACTGCTGCCAAGCGCTTGCCTTCAATTAAATTCAACTGCTCATAACGACTTTGGACCCATTCTGCTTCTTCGAGCTAAGTGTCCTTAAGTACTCGGAGGGAAGGTATCTCCACTTCGACCGGTAGAACTGCTTCCATGCCATAGACCAAAGAAAATGGAGTTGCTCCAGTCCATGTATGTACTGAGGTACGATAGGCGTGCAAAGCATAAGGTAGCTTCTCGTGCCAGTCCATGTTTCAGTCATCTTTCTGATAATGTTCTTGACGTTCTTGTTGGTTGCCTCGACTGCTCCATTCATCTTTGGGCGATAGGGGGTCGAGTTGCGGTGTTGAATTTTGTATGTTTCACACAACCTCCCTATCATCCGGCTGTTCAAATTGGCAGCATTATCAGTTATGATCTGTTCGGGAAGCCCATATCTGCATATGATGTTGTTCCGCATAAATCAAAGTACCACAGCCTGTGTAACATTAGCATATGATGCTGCTTCTACCCACTTGGTGAAGTAATCAATGGCTACCAAAATGAAACGATGACCATTGGAAGCTTTCGGAGATATTGGTCCGATAACGTCAATGCCCCAAAGCGAGAATGGCCACGGGGAAACCATCACGTGTAGTTTGGACGGCGGTACTTGGATCTTATCGCCATAAATTTGACACTTGAGGCATTTGTGCACATATTCAATGCAATCTTTTTCCATGGTGAGCCAATAATAGCCCATTCGCATGATTTGTCCTGTTAATGCATGTCCATTTGCATGTGAACCACATTCCCCTTCGTGCACTTCTTTCATTATTTGTGTCGATTCTTCTTTTGCCACACACCGTAATAACACCATGTCATGGTTTCTCTTGTACAGAATCGAGCCATCAAGATAATAGTTGGATGCTGACCTTCGGATATTTCTTTTATCAGACTCAGAGGCCTTAGCTGGATACTCTTGTTTAAGCAAGTATTGTTTGATATCATTGTACCAAGGCTTTTCTTCAGTATTTTCGTCAATGGCCATGCAATGTGCAGGAGCATCTTGTATGCGGATATCAAAAGACTGAACTTCCAACTTTGTGTCTAGCCGAAGGAGGGAGGCTAGAGTTGCCAACGCGTTAGGGAGCTGATTGTATTCCCTGGGCATATGCTCAAACGTGATGTCTTCGAATTGCTCGGCTAACTCTGCAACGTACTTCCAATATGGGATTAATTTGTGGTTTCGAGTCTCCTATTCACCCCTTACTTGAAAAATGATGAGTGCCGAATCGCCGAACACTCGTAATTTTTTGATTCCTTTGTTAATGGCTTCTTGAAGTCCCATCACACAAGCCTCATATTCTGCTACATTGTTTGTACAAGGGAAGGTTAGCTTTGCCGCCATGGGAAAATGTTCGCCTCTTGGGGATATCAGGATGGCCCCAACACCGTGACCTAAAAGACTGGAGGCTCCATCGAACCACATCGTCCATATGTCTGATACTTCGGCCGAAATGATGTTGATGTGCTCATCTAGGAAGCCAATAGTCATGGGCTCAAAGTCTTCCAGCGCTCTATCTGCCAGATAGTCGGCTATTACACTTCCTTTTATGGCTTTTTGAGGTACGTAGATGATATCGTACTCCGATAGGATCAACTGCCATTTGGCAATTCTTCCAAAAATGGATGGTTTTTCCAAGAGATATCTGAGTGGATCATGCCTCGAAATCAGCCATGTGGTATGATAAAGAGTGTATTGCCTCAATCGTCTTGTTATCGAAATAAGGGCACAACACGTTTTCTCCAAGGGTGAGTAGTTTTCTTCATTGATGGTGAACTTCTTGCTGAGGTAATAAGTGGCTTGCTCCTTCTTGCCTGTAGAATCGTGTTGCCCCAAGACACAACCCATCGCTGACTCCTGAATGGTCAAGTATAAGATCAGAGGTCTATCCGGTACTGGTGGGACCAAAATAGGTGGATTAGACAGATATTGTTTGATCTTGTCGAAAGCTTCTTGACACTTGTCATTCCAAATTTCTGGGTTGTTCTTTCGTAAAGTCTTGAAAATGGGTTCACAAGTGGCTGTCAATTGGGAAATAAATCGGGCAATGTAATTCAGTCGCCCTAGGAATCCTCTAACCTCCTTGATGGTCCGTGGTGGCGGCATCTCTTGGATAGGCTCGAACTTTATCTGGATCGATTTCAACTCCCTTTTGGCTCACAATGAAACCCAACAGTTTTCCCGACATGGCTCCGAAAGTGCACTTTTCGGGATTCAATTTCAGCTGATATTTCCGTAGCCTATTGAAGAGCTTGCAGAGTACTTCGATATGATCTTCAGTGCTTCGTGATTTGGCTATGATGTCGTCCACATATACTTCGACTTCCTTATGCATCATGTCGTGGAATAGGGTCACCATGGCTCGCTGATAGGTTGCCCCTGCGTTCCTCAGACCAAAAGGCATCACATTATAGCAGAAAGTGCCCCAAAGTATCGTGAATGTGGTCCTCTCTTTGTGTTCGGGGGCCATATGAATTTGATTATAGCCCGAGAAACCATCCATGAATGAGAACAGGGCGTGTTTTGCTGTATTATCCACTAGCGTATCAATGTGAGGAAGTGGGAAGTTATCCTTCGGACTGGCCCAGTTCAGATCTCTATAGTCGACACACATGCATACTTTGCCTCCTTTTTTTGGTACTGGTACAACATTGGCCACCCATTCTGGATAATGGGAGACACTTAAGAAACCTGCATCCCATTGCTTTTTGACTTCTTCTTTAATCTTCAATATCATCTCCGGTCTCATTCTTCTCAATTTCTGCTGAACTGGCTTGCATTCCGGCCTCACTGGTATGTGATGCTGTACTATATCTGTGTCTAATCCGGGCATATCTTGGTATGACCATGCAAAAATGTCGATGTAGCTTCTTAACAGCTCGATTAACTTCTTCTTGATGTCGGTAGCTATTAAGGATCCCATCCTCAATTCTCTTGGTTCGGCAACCATCCCCAAATTCACTATTTCTACTGGGTCTTCACTTGGAATAGAGAAACGGTTTTCCCTTTCCAATAGGCGTATAATCTCCCCTGGTAGTTCCGGTGTCTCCTCTATCTCATTCTCGTCAGCTTCAAACACGGGCTGCTCCCAGTTTGGACTTTGATCAAACCTTTGGCATCTCGTTTCGCCTTCGCATACTATGTTTTCATTGACATTGTGATACTTGCTTATAAGAGAATGACAAATTGGTAACCAAATATGATATGCATATGTTATGAATGGAATGCACCATGAAAGATTTTGAAAAACACATTTTATTAGAAGGTTTAAGGAAAAACAAATGTTCACAGCTTCAAAGTACATTAAACTACAATACATTAAATTCCAGCGACCCGTAAGCATTACATTATGGGAAGGTCCAGGCTGGTCCAATTGTTCAATGGCTGGTTGGGATCCTCTCGCACTAACTGAACCATCTCGCTTGGTGCATGCTCATTTGTGTCCAATACGGCTACAGTCCCCGTCTTGGGCTCAGGTTGGCTCTTATGGATAAACCCTCCACTCCGGAATGTAACATTCAAGGTGGGAAAGCTTCTCCTTTCTTCTTGTACTGGCCTTTTCTGCAATCTTGCCATTCTGACTTCCCTCTTCTTGATAGCTTCCCTCTGTCTGTCAGCTTTTGTAGGGACGTAGCCTAGCCCAAACTTTTCGGTATTTTCTTGGATGGTCAGGGGTTTCTAAATCCCTTGAGCCTTTGGACCTAATCCCTACCCTGGCTTGTACCCTTGCTTGATCATGGTGGCTGCAACCATTCTTTCAGCCTTCGAGAGACAATGATCTGGGGCAGAAGTGGCATTCACCATCTCAAACGCTCGATAGGAGCATTCTGGCACATCTTCGTTGTTTTCAACATAAGGTACTGATGCCGGCTTGGTGACGAGGAAGCTCGTCTCTCCAGAGATGCAAATAAGCTGGTCCCCCATTACAAATTTCATCTTTTGGTGGAGGCTTGACGGCACTGCCCCTGCCGTGTGGATCCAGGGTCTTCCCAACAGACAGCTGTAATATGGCCTGATGTCCATCACCTGAAATTCCACCATAAAAGTAGTTGGCCCAATCGTGAGGGGAATATCCAAAGTTCCCACTACGTCACGCTTTCCTCCATCGAATGCCCGTACCTTCATCGTACAGGGACGCATATAGGACGCGTCAATTGGAAGTTGTTGTAGTATATGCAGGGGCATAATGTTCAATGCCAAGCCGTTATCAATGAGTACGCGGGCTATGGTGTGCTCCTTGCATTTGACCGTGATGTGCAAAGCTTTTATATGTCCCTTCCCTTCCTGGGGTAGCTCGTCATCTCCAAAACTGATGACGTTGTTCATAATGTGGTTACTAGTGAGTCCATACACATTTGCCACCGGGATGGTTGGAGGAACATAGGCTTGGCTTAGAACCTTCAGCAGTGCTTCCCGGTGAGGTTGGGAATCCATCATTAATGAGAGTAGGGAGATGCGAGCCGGTTACCGACTTAATTGATCCACAATATTATACTCGCTCTGCTTCATGAGTTTCAGAAATTCTGTGGTCTCTTCTTCAGTGATTGGTGTTCCTTTCTTTGTTGCCTCCGGTGTTGACTCAATGTCTTGTTCTACAGCTTTTTCCTTCCTTGCTTTGTCAGCCATATCAGGGGCATATCCCGACCGCTCCTGGTTTTCTTTTCGGCTGAGGTGGCTCCTTGTACTACTTCACAACTGTAGTTCCATGGGACTGCCTTATCAGTCTTATAAGGGAAAGGAGCAGGAACGCCTATGGTGAGAGGTGCAATTCCATGCGGTAGTTGTGGGCTTCCGGTTCTCCCCCTCTTGTCTGGCACGAGACTTGAGGCATGGATAGTGAGAGGCTTGATTCCATGTGGCAGTAACGGGATCTCTGGAGCCTTAACGTTTAAGACAAGGGGTGTTGGCACCCATGGCGATTTGAGTGAATCATCTCCTTGGATCATGTGGCTTTGGTTGTCCATACTCCTCTGGAGAATTCAATCATCCTTTGGTCCATGAGCTTTTGCACCACCTTGGAAAACTCAGTACATTCTGCGATGTCATGTCCTCGTGACATCTTGTGATAAGGGCATTGTTTTTCCCCATCTGTTCCTTTTCCTGCCTTTGGCATGTCTTTAGCAAGTATATAGCCATGTTCCTGTAGCAGAGTGAACAAATGTGTTTTCTCCATTTGTACTTGGAAGACCCTTTCCAGCCGTGCTTCATTTTCGATACTAGCAACATTATTGGAGTGTTCTGGGAGAGGATTGCTGTTCACATTTGGCGTCCCAGACAGTGCGGAAAAATCCAGCCATTTTGCATCCTTTAATGCCTGAACCTTCCTTTTGAATGTTATACAATTCTCAATATCATGTCCAGCTCCACCTGCATGATACTCACATCTGGCATCTGGCTTATACCAGGCCGGGGGAGGAGTCTTTATTTCTCCCAAGGGTATAGGGGTTACCATCCTTGCCTCTAAGAGCTTGGGGTATAATTCCGCATAAGTCATTAGAATAGGATCAAACTCTTGTCGTGGTCGACGAGAAGCCTGATTCGCTCCTGCTTGCTGGGTCGGGGCCCTTGGTTGCCCCTGTCCTTGGAATGAGGCTCCTGGTCCTTCCTAAGTTGCTGGCCTTGGTTGCTCTGTGTAAGGCGCTCTTGGTTGAAACAGATTAGGTGTCATTGGATATGGAAATGGAAGCCCTCCCTGTGGCAAGTATGGCATGAATTGGGGAGGTGGTGCAGGTGCGGCATAAGCAACTACCGGTGATCCTCTGTAGCACCCTGGCGCTTGGTAGAATGTTGGTTGTATTGACTGGTGTGCTTGGTATACCAGGTTGCTCTCATTTTCCTTCTTCTTTGCTGGTGGTTGAAACCGTTTTGATGCCTCAGCCGCATCACCCTTTAGCTTTCCTCCTTTAATTCCACTTTCTACACGTTCACCGGATGCAACCAAGTCTGCAAAGCTGTTGGAGACGTTACCTATCAACTTCTCGTAGTATACGCCTTTTAGTGTGTTGATAAAAAGAGTGGTGAGTTCTCTTTCGGTAAGAGGAGGTTGGACCTCCACAACGGCCTCTCTCCATCTTCGTGCATAATCTTTGAAATTCTCCTCGGATCCCTTTTCCATGGACTGCAGGGTTAATCGATCCAGCGCTAGTTCGGTGACATGTTTGTACTGTGCCAAGAAGGAAGTAGCTAATTCTTTCCATGTCTTGACGCGGTTTCCATTTAGCTGAAAGTACCAGCGAAGGGATGCCCCAGTTAGGCTTTCCTGGAAACAATGCATGAGGAGCTTGTCTTCACCAGCATAAGCAGCCATCTATTGACAGTACATGGCCAAATGTGTCTTTGGACATCGGGTCCCATTGAATTTTTCAAACTTTGGCATTTTTAATTTTGGTGGCAGCACCACTCCAGGGACTAAGCATAAGTCTTGTGGGCTGGTTATGCCATAGCTGTCAGTGCCTTCTACGGCTTTCAATCTTTCCTCGAGTCGGCGTAGAGCGAAAGACTCAACATTTTCCTGAGGAGCTGGGGAACCCACTGCTTCCATTACATTTCCCGGTGCAGGCATAGTGAAATGAGTTTGATTTGGGGTTGGAGGTTGTGCCATAGCAGGATGGTATGTGGGCGCCTGGCTTGGAGCCAGGCTGGGTGACTGAATGGCCTCCTGTCCTTGCTTTTGATGGTGATTAGTAGTTCCCCCTGTCGGAAGTCTTCCTCTTTCTTCAGTCAATTTTGTGAGCATTTCCATTATTGCAGACATTTGCCCCTGTAGGGTTTGTTGTGACTGTTCCAACCCCATGAGTTTGTTCTCTGTTTCTTCTGCCATTGGCTGTGGTTGAGGTATTTGATTGCGCCGGGATCTGAGATTGTAAGAGTGCGCAATCCTGGAGGGAGGCTGCTACCCACCTGGGTACAAGGGAACTTTTATTTGATTTTTCATTTGATATGCATGTATGCATGAATGTCTATGCAGAGGGTTAAAGAAACAAACAACTTTATTGCAAACAAAACACACAATATAAACACTCAATACAAACCTACAATGCTGAAATGCTATGTAAAATGAAAGCTATTACTACATGATCTTAAGGCATTCTTCCAGTCATCTCCTAAGGAGCACGACGCCTCTTCCTCTGGGGTGGTCGTTTACCTACTTCCTCCCTCTGCTTCATTATCGTCTCGATCTGTTTTTCCCTCAGCTGTAGCCTTTGAAGAGCTCCTTCTAGAGATGCTTCTAGCCTCTAGATCTGCTGCCTTAAAGTCTGATTCTCCTGGAGGATAGCCTTCATGTCTGAAGTTAGTTGTGGCTTGTGTTGTGTCCTCCAAGATATGTATGCTGGAAAAACACCAGGTTTTGAACTTGTCATGCCCCGGATTCCCGACTCGGGGAACCGGTACGTGACTCCCCATTCACCCACACGGAGGGCAACGGGGTTGGATTACTGGATGCCACACAAACAAGACAAACAATTACAATAAATCAAACAAGCCACATCTTTTTTTAATTTCAACATCTAAGGTTCACAAACCAACCATGTTCCTTACTACAATTCAATCCCTTAGTACATTTCCCCCCTTGGGGTTACATAAATTATGAAATTACATCACTGAAGTGAACAATAAAATGAAGATGGTCTTCCACCTTGGTGTATCCACCTAACGCCTATAAGTCCCTGGAAAACAAGCAAACACAGTAGGAGGGGTGAGCAACCATAGCTCAGTAGGGATCAAGTCTCCCCAACCCTTCCCATGCTCCTAGCGGCTACATGCATGTGCACAGGTGTAGTGATGTGGCAGTATTAGGAAAAATAAAGCATTCCACACAAGCGGGCATAACCTCAGCCCCAACCACACTGGCTAACAAACCACATCTCAAGCAAGTAATTTAATCGCCTCTTCAGGCCACTGATTTAACCGCCTCTCAGGCAAAGTAATTTAACCGCCTCTTCAGGCCACTGGTTTAACCACCTCTCAGGCAAAGTAATTTAACCGCCTCTTCAGGCCAGATACCACAGTCATGCACACAACATACACCATGGTCACTCAAGCATAAAACCAAACCCTTGGTGTGCACCCGTTCACAAGTGCACAAACCCAGCCGTTCAGGCAATAGAACAAACACCCAGCATGCATACATACACCAAAATCACAAGTCCATCCACACAGGCATATTATCAAACATGTAATAGGCATATACACACAGCTATATTCACACAGGAATTTCATCGAACGTATAACATGCACTGACCACCCAACAACAGAATCACACCAAAATGCCATTGAAGGCCAACATCCATATAGGAGATCACACCTATATGGATTTATATATATATAATAGCAGGTATAGACCGAATTCTACCTAAGAATCCTAGGACAGAGAGGGATTAGCAAAAACAAAACCCCTACCTCAAGTAAAATACAACAACACAGCAATATTCTGTTCCCACGCCGAACGTCGTCCGCCCACGAGACACCGACCACCCATGCAAGATGCCCGGCAGCAACCAGGAGCTCTCCTTCCCCTCTCTCTCTCTCTCTCTCTCTCTCTCTCTCTCTCTCTCTCTCTCTCTCTCTCTGCGACGGCTGGTGGAGCAACAAACCCTAAACCTAAAACTGAGGGGCTGTCATCACTGGTTTTCGTCCGGGCCCTTTTTGGGGTGAACTCAAACTAAACCAATGGTGAGAAAATTTAGAGTTGCCACCAACTGTTTTTGGGGTACAGTTGGATACCCCCTACTTTGAGTAGTTTTAAGTGTATGGTCTGCGTTATCAGAGATGGGTTCGGGAGTTGGTTACGTGTAGGGAAGGATTAGCACCCCTACAGTGCCCTTTCGGTATCTAATTTAGGAGGAGGAGATTTTATTTTATTTATACTGCCATGACTGGGCTAAGTTTAAAAAGTTTATGATTTTTATTTGGCTAAGTTATTTATTAAAGTCATGGTTAAAATGGATTTATCCTAAATTTCTAAAGGGAATCCTAAAGGTTTTGGATTTTTGAAGTGGATAATGAGATCCTAGGGATTGGTTTGTTCTTTGGTTTTGCTCTTGGAAATTGAAATCCTAAAAAATATTTGTTTATTTCCCCCCCTTTTTTTTGGTTTGAGTTAGAAAATGCATTTTCTGTTTGTTTTTCTATATTTTTTTGTTGTTTTTTTTTTGTTTTTTTGTTTTTGTTGGAAGACATTTGGAAAACATTTTATGAAAACAGTTTCAAAACATGTTGTTGAAGAGATTTAAAAACATGTTATTAAAAAAAACGTTTTGTTTTGTTTTTTTTTTTGCTTGTTTTTCTGTTTTGTTTTGTTTTTTGTTTGTTTGTTTGTTTTTTTTTTTTTTTTTTGAAAACATTTTGAAAATTATTTATTGAAAACGTTTTGAAGAACATGTTTGTTTTTTTTTTTTGTGTTTTTTTTTTTTGGAAATTGAAAAGGCATATATCAAAATAGATGTGGAGTGTGTGAGTGTGACATCCACAAAAATAAAATCACTCTTTTTTTCTTTTCTTTTTGTTGCTTTTCATCTTCTCCTTTTGCTCTCTCCTTTTTTTTCTTTCTTCTCTTTTTTTTTCTTTTTACTATACTTTACATATTACAACATACACATAGGAAGGAATACAGGAAAACACAATGAAAAAGGCTGAAAAGGGATTACACCAAATATAGATAAGCTCAAAAATAAAAATTAGAAAAATGCTAAAAAAACAATTACACCAAATATAGATACAAATAAACTGAAAAGTAGTGAAAAGATAAGGGCTGAACCGACTTTGAAGCTTTGCAACGCCAATCTTCTGCTTGAGCTCCCGCCGGCGCTGATAGTCACTTGCTCGACTCGGAATCGACAGATTTGACAGTGGGACTTATGAAGAGACTTCCCTGGTGTTTGGAGATAGGAGGGCTGAAGTTGGAGTTTGCAAGGAGTGGATGAGTGATCTCTTATAATGATGATTCTGGGATTCTGTGTTTTTTTTTTTGGGTTTGCCAGGAGGAAGCTGGGGCATTTTTTGATGATGAGGCTGGGGCGTTTTCTGATGATGATGAGGCTGGTTTTGATGATGAGACTGGTTTTTCCCTTTTTTTGAATTTCTCTCCTTTCTTTCTTTTCCTTTCTCTCTCTGTGTTTTTTTTTTTTGCTCCGTCTACACTGGGATGAGGAAGGGATGTAAAAGGGTACAGGTTTTTTTTTCCTTTTTTGCAACGAATTCCTTTTTTTTCTCCCCCTCCTTTTTTTTCGATGGAAGCTAGACCGCATCTTAAAGGGTCGCCGAAAGTTTTTGGCTGGACTGTCATTAATTGCAGCATTTAATGCTGCATTATTGATTTCTTCATTTTCATCCAGGTCTTCTGCAATCTGTCGGGTGCATTATTATTTCCAGCTCCATTAATTTGCAGATCAGTGTGTGCGGGAAAAGGGGAACTCGTGATTTGCCTTTTTGAATTTGTAGTTTAGTAGCACATGTGACCGACAGGTATTCAAAATAATTTTTTGTCAGATGGCCAGCGCATAAAACAAGCCCCGTAAACGACCAGCGAGAGGAAAAAAGGAAACCCGTGAGAAAAAGGCGGCGCGAAAAGCCAGCGAGAAAAAGTCAGCGAAGGCAAAAAAAGGGTCGGAGGTTCGAAGTGTCGGCAGCGAGGCTTTGAGGGTCGAAGGGTCGGAGGTGGAAGGCGTACGGGTGCCGTGGGTCGAAGGCGTCGTAAGTCGGCGTCGTAAGTCGCGGGTCGAAGTGTCGGCAGCGAGGCTTCGGGGCTTCGAGGCTTCGAGGCTTCGGGGCTTCGAGCTTTGGGACTTCGGGGCTTCGAGCTTCGGGGCTTCGAGGCTTCGAGGCTTCGATCTTCGGGACTTCGGGGCTTCGAGCTTCGGGCTTCGAGGCTTCGGGGCTTCGAGGCTTCGAGGTTCGGGACTTCGGGGCTTCGAGCTTCGGGGTCAATGGGTCAAAGTGTCGGCAAGTCAACGGTCAACGGTCAACCCCCCCTTTTTTTTTTGCTTTTAATTACCTTTTTACCCCCACCAAAAATGCAAAAATGGATAACCTTCCAGGAATTGTTTGGGGAGATCCGTATTCGCCTACATAGGCATTTTGAAGAGTTTCACATGATCACTTTTGCGGGCAGTTTGACCAGGGCCATTGACCATCTTTTGGCAAGTTTGACTTTTTCCAACGAAAGTTGTTTTGGCCATAACTTCTTCATTTTAAGTCCGATTTGAGCTCGGTCAAGTGCGTTGGTCTCCAATTTTCATCCTCCATCACCTGGTGTTGGTCTTGGGGCGCTTCAAGGACTTGTAGCAAAAGTCATTAATTTTGAACTCCCCCATCCGTGTCAATTGTATCCATCTCGTGCAGATTGGGGTAGACCATTCCTTGGAAGTATGGGATCATTGTGGACCTGTTCAATAAGGTATATGGCATGGGCAGAAAGGTATATCAAATGGGGTTAGTATGTCCAACCCGGACAAAATAGGGTCCTACAGCTGCCCCTCTTTGTGCACTATTTGTATACAAACAGCGTACAAAGATAAAAGGGAGTCATTTTGGACGGGTTGGAGCACTTACCTGACTTACCTAGAGGAAGAAGTGCAATGGTTGGGATTGTCCCCAAGAGGGAAAAGGGGCTTCACAGGCCGGTGTGCTTGGATAATACCTTGATGAGGCATCTAAGGCCGCTTGATACCGGAGATTGAAAGCCTACAACAATGACAGGCTTGAACTGAAAAAGAGAAAAGGCCCACAACAATGATGGTCTTGAATTGAAAACTGAAAGGCCCACAGCAACGATAGGCTCGAATTGAAAAATGGAAAAAGGCCCACAACAATGATGGTCTTGAATTGAAAACTGAAAGGCCCACAGCAACGATAGGCTCAAATTAAAAATGGAAAAAGGCCCACAACAACGATGGGCTTGAATTGAAAACAGATAGCCCACAGCAACGATGGGCTTGAACTGAAAATGGATAGCCCACAGCAACGATAGGCTTAAAGTGAAAACGGGAAAGCCCACAGCAACGATAGGCTTAAAGTGAAAATGGAAAAGTCCACAGCAACGATAGGCTTAAACGGAAAAATGAAAGGCCCACTGCAACGATAGGCTTGAATTGAAAATGGAAAGCCCACAGCAATGATAGGCTTAAAGTGAAAACGAGAAAATGAAAGGCCCACTGCAACGATAGGCTCGAATCGAAAATGGAAAGCCCACAGCAATGATAGGCTTAAATTGCAAATGGATAGCCCACAGCAACGATAGGCTTGAATTGAAAATGGAAAGCCTACAGCAACGATAGGCTTGAATTGAAAACGGATAGCCCACAGCAACGATAGGCTTGAATTGAAAATAAATAGCCCACAGCAACGATAGGCTTGAATTGGGAAGACTTGTTGGAAACATGAAATGGTATTTGGGGAAATGCTTTAAGGAATTGGTGAGTTTGGGAAGTAACCCAATTTAAGCTCCCTCTACGAGTTCACTCAAGGAGATCGCTCTACGAGGTGACCCAAAGTGGGAAAAGGTTGTCGAGTGCCAAAAGGATGCGTTTAGACTTTGGGGAAATTGCAATGAAAGAGTTGTACAGTTAAGGAAAGCTAGGATAGCTTGAAGAGAAGTTGGCTGAATATGAGCTCCTAGGATCTCCAGAGGCAGCAACATTCATGCAATTACAGAGCATGTTGAATGTATGCCAATGATGCATGGAATGCAATATGCTATATGCGGGGATGCATAAACCTCAACTTGTGGTGAAATATGATGCAATGTGATGCCATGCGATGTATCACTGAGGGTTTGGTTGTTGTTGGAGAGGTTGGCTAACATTCAACTTGTTGGGGAACAATGTTCTCTTTGGATGGAAAGTCCGTCCTGTCTTTGCTGGGGAACTCCCTGTTGTGCATGAAGGGTCTGTTAAATTTCGCTTCGCCATATTGAGGAGCTTGATTTGACGACTTCTCTGGGGATAGTGATATCCCGTGGAGATATGAGTACTCCGAATTGGGGGCTTTAAGTTGTTTGGGGATTTTGAGCTTGGCCCTACTCATAAGGCAATGCTAGAAGAGCTTACTGGGGATTTAAGATGTTCTACTCAAATGTGAAATGAAAACAATGTAACATGATTAAAGAGATAAAAAGATTTTTGCTGGTTTAATTCCACAAAACATATTTATATCATAAAAAGTGTCCTATTGTCATAATCTGATAAATAGAATCGCAAGTCTTTAAAAGCATAATGTACAAATTTGATTCGAGTGTGCCGAGTTTGACCAAGTCTTCCACTGTTTGCGGTCTTGTTTTTGGATGATGTTGTCTCTACTGCTTGCAACGGACCCTATTTGTTGTGGTCCTAATCCTTTCAGTTTCTGACTGAACTGATTTCACCCTTCAAGATTTATTGTTGGCTTTGTATTTTACCCTTGGTGCCCTTCGGGTTTTCACCAAGTCCGCCTTTGTTTTCTTTTTTGTCTTTTGTTGGAGCTTTGTATTTTACCCTTGGTGCCCTTTTGGGTTTTCACCAAGTCCGCTCATTACAGGAATGAGAATCTTGTTGGGAGACATGAGAGTTAAGCATAAAACTTTTTGACGGCGTCACTATTCACTGGATTAGGAAACTCATCTCCGTCCATTTTGGCAAGGATCAATGCGCCTCCCGAGAATGCTTTTTTCACAACATATGGGCCTTCATAATTGGGAGTCCACTTTCCTCGATGGTCATCCTGGATTGGCAAGATCTTCTTGAGGACAAGATCACCCTCTTGAAAGCTTCGGGCTTCACCTTTTTATTGTAATTGTTCATCATTCTCTGTTGATACACTGTCCTCTACAAACCTCGCTGTGCGCTTGCCCTCAATTAAATTCAACCGCTCATAACGACTTTGGGCCCATTCTGCTTCTTCGAGCCGAGTATCCTTAAGTACTCGGAGGGAAGGTATCTCCACTTCGACCGGGGGACCGCTTCCATGCCATAGACCAAAGAAAATGGAGTTGCCCCGGTCGATGTACGCACCAAGGTACGATAAGCATGCAAAGCGTAAGGTAGCTTCTCGTGCCAATCTTTGTACGTTTCGGTCATCTTTCTGATAATGTTCTTGATGTTCTTGTTGGCTGCCTCGACTGCTCCATTCATCTTTGGGCGATAGGGGGTCGAGTTGCGGTGTTGAATTTTGTATGTTTCGCATAACCTCCCTATCATCCGGCTGTTCAAATTGGCAGCATTGTCCGTTATGATCTGCTCGGGAAGACCATATCGGCATATGATGTTGTTCCGTATAAATCGAAGTACCACAGCTTGTGTGACATTAGCGTATGATGCTGATGGTCCCTTGGAGCCTAAAGGGGGGGGGGGTGAATAGGCTCTTATTAAAACTCTTTCCTTTCTCTCAAGACACAAACACTTATCTAGTTTAAGTGATAAAATCACTGCGGAAGATAACCAGATAGTGGAAGTATTTTGTTTTATTATCACAAGATGAATACAACAAAATAAAAGCAAAACTCTATTACACTCTGTTTACAAATGAACTCACACACTAGCCAAGTTCTATCTCTAAAGATGATAAAGCTCCTCTATTTTTCGACTTATTTTTTTTTCTAATGTATAAGTATGAATATTTATACAAAACATTCCTAAGAGACAACCTTGGAACTTGTAGTTCCGGAATGCGTTCCGCACTAACTATCCCTCGGTAATCTCTTTGCCTTGACTGCTGCGGATTGTGGAGCTCAAGATCTTGGATTTGAAGAGTATAAGTGTCTCTGTGAGTTCCGAGATACAATTAAGGTTGTGTCCACATATCCGGATGATCCACGTGTAAGATTCTTCAGGTTCTCAATACATTCGTCTTACATCGGGACACCACGAGCCGATAACTTTAAATGCGGTTTAGTTGGAGCAGTGTCTTCTTGGTCCGGTGTAATTTTCCTTACTCCGTAGCTAATGAAGCTCGGAACCTTACTCCGTGTCAATGGTTGCTTACTCCGTATCTATTTAGTACTGGAATCCTTAGTCCGTGTCAGCGCTTCCTTACTCCGCATGTAAGTTCCTTACTCCGCATGTAAGTTCCTTACTCCGTATGTAAGTTCCTTACTCCGTATGTAAGTTCCTTACTCCGGGCGAGTCTTGAAAAGTCTGATAACTTATTCCGTGTCAGCGCTTTCTTACTCCGCATGTAAGTTCCTTACTCCGTATGTAATTTCCTTACTCCGTATGTAATTTCCTTACTCCGTATGTAAGTTCCTTACTCCGGGCGAGTCTTGAAAAGTCTGATAACTTATTCCGTGTCAGCGCTTTCTTACTCCGCATGTAGGTTCCTTACTCCGCACTTATCCTTTAAGTTCGTAGTCCGTAGGATTGTTCCTTATTCCGTATGTATTTGTTACTTGGTTATTTACCAAGTGTTTGACGACACTCACTCTTGTCCGGATCAGGATTATGTATCCTGTCCTTAGCTTTGCTCTCACGAGTGCATCTCTGGATTAATAACATATCTTCTGCAATGATCAAATAAACACAAAAGATCTCAGATCAAATTACATAAGGCTTTATCAGCATTATCCAAATTCTGGGTTTGATCCAACAGATGCTGCTTCTACCCACTTGGTGAAGTAATCAATAGCTACCAAAATGAAACGATGACCATTAGACGCTTTTGGAGATATTGGTCCGATAACGTTAATGCCCCAAAGTGAGAACGGCCACGGGGAGACCATCACGTGTAGTTTGGACGGCGATACTTGAATCTTGTCGCCATAAATTTGACACTTGAGGCATTTGCGCACATATTCAATGCAATCTTTTTCCATGGTAACCCAATAGTAGCCCATTCGCATGATTTGTCTTGTTAATGCATGTCCGTTTGCATGTGAACCGCATTCCCCTTCGTGCACTTCTTTCATTATCTGTATTGACTCTTCTTTTGCCACACACTGCAGTAATACCATATCATGGTTTCTCTTATACAGAAGCGAGCCATCGAAATAATAGTTGGATGCAGACCTTCGGATATTTCTTTTATCAGACTCAGACGCCTCTGCTGGGTATTCTTGCTTAAGCAAATACTGTCTGATGTCATTGTACCAAGGCTTTTCCTCTATATTTCCTTCAATGGCCATACAATGTGCAGGAGTATCTTGTATGCGGATATCAAAAGACTGCACTTCCAACTTTGTATCCAGCCAAAGGAGGGAGGCTAGAGTTGCCAGTGCATCAGGAAGCTGATTACATTCTCTGGGCATATGCTCGAATGTGATGTCATCGAACTGCTCAGCTAACTCCGTAACATATTTCCGATATGGGATTAATTTGTGGTTTCGAGTCTCCCATTCACCCCTTACTTGAAAAATGATGAGTGCCAAATCGCCGAACACTCGTAATTTTTTGATTCCTTTGTTAATGGCTTCTTGAAGTCCCATCACACAAGCCTCATACTCTGCCACATTGTTTGTACAAGGGAAGGTTAGCTTTGCCGCCATGGGGAAATGTTCGCCTTTTGGGGATATCAGGATGGCCCCAACACCGTGACCTAAGAGACTAGAGGCTCCATCGAACCACATCGTCCATATGTCTGATACTTCGGCCGAAATGATGTTAATGTGCTCATCTGGGAAGCCAATAGTCATGGGCTCAAAGTCTTCCAGCGCTCTATCTGCCAGATAGTCGGCTATTGCACTTCCTTTTATGGCTTTTTGAGGTACGTAGATGATATCGTACTCCGATAGGATCAACTGCCATTTGGCGATTCTTCCAGAAATGGATGGTTTTTCCAAGAGATATTTGAGCGGATCATGCCTTGAAATCAGCCATGTAATATGATAAAGAGTGTATTGCCTCAATCTTCTCGTTATCCAGACAAGAGCACAGCACGTCTTCTCCAAGGGAGTGTAGTTTTCTTCATTGATGGTGAACTTCTTGCTGAGGTAATAAATGGCCTGCTCCTTCTTGCCTGTAGAATCATGTTGCCCCAAGACATAACCCATCGCTGACTCCTGAATGGTCAAGTATAAGATCAGAGGTCTATTCGGTACTGGTGGGATCAAAATGGGTGGATTAGACAGATATTGTTTGATCTTGTCAAAAGCTTCTTGACATTTGTCATTCCAAATTTCTGGGTTGTTCTTTCGTAAAGTCTTGAAAATGGGTTCACATGTGGCTGTCAGCTGGGAAATAAATCGGGCAATATAATTCAGTCGCCCTAGGAATCCTCTAACCTCCTTGATGGTCCGTGGTGGCGGTATCTCTTGGATAGCTCAAACTTTATCTGGATCGATTTCCACTCCTTTTTGGCTCACAATGAAACCCAACAGTTTTCCCGACATGGCTCCGAAAGTGCACTTTTCGGGGTTCAATTTCAGTTGATATTTCCGTAGCCTGTTGAAGAGCTTGCGGAGTACTTCGATATGATCTTCAGTGCTTCGAGATTTGGCTATCATGTCGTCCACATATACCTCGACTTCTTTGTGCATCATGTCGTGGAATAGGGTCACCATAGCTCGCTGATAGGTTGCCCCTGCATTCCTCAGGCCAAAAGGCATCACGTTATAGCAAAAGGTGCCCCAAAGTGTCGTGAATGTGGTCCTCTCTTTGTGTTCGGGGGCCATACGAATTTGATTATAGCCCGAGAAACCATCCATGAAGGAGAATAGGGCATGTTTTGCTGTATTATCCACTAAGGTATCAATATGAGGAAGCGGGAAGTTGTCTTTCGGACTGGCTCAATTCAGATCTCTATAGTCGACACACATGCATACTTTGCCTCCTTTCTTTGGTACTAGTACAACATTAGCGACCCATTCTGGATAGTGGGAGACACTTAGGAAACCTGCATCCCATTGCTTTTTGACTTCTTCTTTAATCTTTAGTATCATCTCTGGCCTCATTCTTCGCAATTTCTGCTGTACTAGCTTGCACTCTGGCTTCACGGGTAAGTGATGTTGCACTATATCTGTGTCTAATCCGGGCATATCTTGGTATGACCATGCAAAAATGTCGATGTAGCTTCTTAACAGCTCAATTAACTTCCTCCTGATGTCGGTAGCTATCAAAGATCCCACCCTCAATTCTTTTGGTTCGGTTGTCGTCCCCAAATTCACTGTTTCTACTGGGTCTTCACTTGGAACGGATAAATGGTCTTCCCTTTCCAATAGGCGTATAATCTCCCCTGGTAGCTCAGGTGTCTCTTCTATCTCATTCTCATCAGCTTCAAACACGGGCTACTCCCAGTTTGGACTTTGGTCAAACCTTTGGCATCTCGTTTCGCTTTCGCATACTATGTTTTCATTGACATTGTGATACCTGTTTATAAGAGAATGACAAGTTGGTAACCAAATATGATATGCATATGTGATGAATGGAATGCACCATGAAAGATTTGAAAAACACATTTTATTGGAGGGTTTAAGGAAAAACAAATGTTCACAGCTTCAAAGTATATTAAAATAGAATACATTAGATTCCAGCGACCCATAAGCATTACATTATGGGGAGGTCCAAGCTGGTCCAATTGTTCAAAGGCTGGTTGGGATCCTCTCGCACTAACTGACCCATCTCGCTTGGTGCATGCTCATTTATGTCCAGTACGGCTACAGTCCCCGTCTTGGGCTCAGGTTGGCTCTTGTGGATAAACCCTCCACTTCGGAATGTAACATTCAAAGGGGGAAAGCTTCTCCTTTCTTCTTGTACTGGCCTTTTCTACAATCTTGCCATTCTGACTTCCCTCTTCTTGATAGCTTCCCTCTGTCTGTCAGCTTTTGTAGGGACGTAGCCTAGCCCAAACTTTTTGATATTTTCTCGGATGGTCAGGGGTTTCTGAATCCCTTGAGCTGTCAGGCCTAATCCTTGCCCCGGTTTGTACCCCTGTTTGATCATAGTGGCTACAACCATTTTTGCTGCCTTCGAGAGACAATGGTCCAGGGCGAAGCGACATTCACCATCTCAAAAGCCCGATAGGAGCATTCTGGCACATCTTCGTTGCTTTCAATATAAGGAACTGATGCCGGTTTGGTGACGAGGAAACTTGTCTCTCCAGAGATGCAGATGAGCTGGTTCCCCATTACAAACTTCATCTTCTGGTGGAGACTTGATGGCACCGCTCCTGCCATGTGGATCCAGGGTCTTCCCAACAAACAGCTGTAATATGGCGTGATGTCCATCACCTGAAATTCCACCGTAAAAGTAGTTGGCCCAATCATGAGTGGAATATCCAAAGTTCCCACCACGTCATGCTTTCCTCCATCGAATGCCCGTACCTTCATCGTACAGGGACGCATATAGGATGCGTCAATTGGAAGTTGCTGCAGTATATGCAAGGGCATAATGTTCAAGGCCGAGCCGTTATCAATGAGTACGCGGGCTAGGGTCTGCTCCTTGCATTTGACCGTGATGTGCAAAGCTTTTATATGTCCTTTCCCTTCCTGGGGTAGCTCGTCATCTCCAAAGCTAATGACGTTGTTCATGATGAGGTTACTGGCGATTCCGTCAACATTTGCCACTGAGACGGTCGGTGGAACATAGGCTTGGCTCAGAACTTTCAGCAGTGCTTCCCGGTGAGGTTGGGAATCCATCATTAATGAGAGCAAGGAGATGCGAGCCGGTTGTCGGCTTAGCTGATCCACAATATTACACTCGCTCTGTTTCATGAATTTCAGGAATTTCAATGTCTCTTTTTCAGTGACCGGTGCTTCTTTCTTTGTTGCCTCCAGCGTTAGCTCAATGTCTAGTTCTACAGCTTTTTCCTTCCTTGCTTTGTCAGCCATACCAGGAGCATAAGCCTTACCACTCCTAGTTATCTTCTCTGCTGCGGTGGCTCCCTGGACTACTTCACAACTGTAATTCCATGGGACTGCTTTATCAGTTTTATAGGGGAAAGGAGCAGGAACACCTATGGTGAGGGGTGCAATTCCATGCGGTAGTTATGGGATTTCGGTCCTTTCCCCCTTGTCTGGCACGAGACTTGAGGCATGGATAGTGAGAGGCTTGATTCCATGTGGCAGTAACGGGTTCTCCGGAGCCTTAACAGTTAAGACAAGGGGTGTTGGCACCCATGGCGATTTGTGTGAATGATCTTCTTGGATCATGTGGCTTTGGTTGTCCATTCCTCCTCTTGAGAATTCTATCATCCTTTGGTCCATGAGTTTTTGCACCACCTCGGAAAACTCAGTGCATTCTGCGATGTCATGTCCCCATGACATCTTGTGATAAGGGCATTGTTTTTCCCCATCTATTCCTTTTCCTGCCGTTGGCGTGTCTTTAGCAAGTATATAGCCATGTTCCTATAACAGAGTAAATAAATGTGTTTTCTCCATTTGTACTTGGGAGACCCTTTCCAGCCGTGTTTCATTTTCGATACTAGCAACATTATTGGAGTGTTCTGGGAGAGGATTGCTGTTCACATTTGGTGTCCTAGACAGTGCGGAGAAATCCAGCCATTTTGCATCCTTTAATGCCTAAACCTTCCTTTTGAATGTTATACAATTCTCGATATCATGTCCAGCTCCACCTGCATGATACTCACATCTAGCATCTGGCTTATACCAGGCCGGGGGAGGAGTCTTTATTTCTCCCAAGGGTATAGGAGTTACCATCCTTGCTTCTAAAAGCTTGGGATATAATTCAGCATATGTCATTGGGATCGGGTCGAACTCCTGTCGTGGTCGGTGAGGAGCCTGATTCGCTCCTGCTTGCTGGGTCTGGGCCTTCGGTTGCCCCTGTCCTTGGAATGAGGCTCCCAGTCCTTCCTGACTTGCTGGCCTTGGTTGCTCTGGGTATGGCGCTCTCGGTTGAAACGGATTAGGTGTCATTGGAAATGGAAATGGAACCCCTCCTTGCGGCAGGTATGGCATGAATTGGGGAGGTGGTGCAGGTGCAGCATAAGCAGCTACCGGTGCCCCTCTGTAGCACCCTGGCACTTGGTAGAATGTTGGTTGTATTGACTGGTGCGCTTGGTATACTAGGTTGCTCTCATTTTCCTTCTTTTTTGCTAGTGGTTGAAACCGTTTTGATGCCTCAGCCGCATCACCCTTTAGCTTTCCTCCTTTAATTCCATTTTCTACGCGTTCACCGGATGCAACCAAGTCTGCAAAGCTGTTGGAGACGTTACCTATCAACTTCTCGTAGTATACGCCTTTTAGTGTGTTGATAAAAAGAGTGGTGAGTTCTCTTTCGGTAAGAGGAGGTTGGACCTCCACAGCGGCCTCTCTCCATCTTCGTGCATAATCTTTGAAATTCTCCTCGGATCCCTTTTCCATGGACTGCAGGGTTAATCGATCCAGCGCCAGTTCGGTGACATGTTTGTACTGTGCCAAGAAGGAAGTAGCTAATTCTTTCCATGTCTTGACGCGGTTTCCATTTAGCTAAAAGTACCATCGAAGGGATGCCCCAGTTAGGCTTTCCTGGAAACAATGCATGAGGAGCTTGTCTTCACCAGCATAAGCAGCCATCTTTTGACAGTACATGGCCAAATGTGTCTTTGGACATCGGGTCCCGTTGAATTTTTCAAAATCTGGCATTTTGAATTTTGGCGGTAGCACCACTCCAGGGACTAAGCATAAGTCTTGCGGGCTGGTCATGCCATAGCTGTCCATGCCTTCTACGGCTTTCAATCTTTCCTCGAGTCGGCGTAGAGCAGGAGACTCCATATTTTCCTGAGGAGCTGGGGAACCCACCACTTCCATTACATTTGCTGGTGTGGGCATAGTGAAATGAGTTTGATTTGGGGTTGGAGGTTGTGCCATAGCCAGGATGGTATGTGGGTGCCTGGCTTGGAGCCAGGTTGGGTGACCGAACGGCCTCCTGTCCCTGCTCTTGGTGGTGATTGATAGTTCCCCCCTGTCGGGGTTCTTCCTCTTTCCTCGGTCAATTTTGTGAGCATTTCCATAATTGCAGACATTTGCCCTCGTAGGGTTTGTTGTGGACTGTTCCAACCCCATGAGTCTGTTCTCTGTTTCTTCTGCCATTGGGCCGCGGTTGTGGTATTGGATTGCGCCGGGATCCGAGATTGTAAGAGTGCGCAATCCTGGAGGGGAGGCCGCTACCCACCTGGGTACAAGGGAATTTTATTTGATTTTTCATTTGATATGCGTGTATGCATGAATGTCTATGCAGAGGGTTAAGGAAACAAACAACTTTATTTCAAACAACACACAATACAAACACTTAATACAAACATGTAATACTGAAATGCCATGTAAAATGAAAGCTATCACTACATGATCTTAAGGCATTCTTCCAGTCATCTCCTAAGGAGCACGGCGCCTCTTTCTCTGGGGTGGTCGTTCACCTGCATCCTCCCTCTGCTTCATTATCGTCTCGATCTGTTTTTCCCTCAGCTGCAGCCTTTGAAGAGCTCCTTCTAGAGATGCTTCTAGCCTCTGGACCTCGTTGCCTTAAAGTCGATTCTCTTGGAGGATAGCCTTCATGTCTGAAGTTAGCTGTGGCTTGTGTTGTGCCCTCCAAGATATGTATGCTGGGAAAACACCAGGTTTTGAACTGTTGGGTTGAATCTTGTGTGGTGTGGACCATGCTTGATACATCTTCTTGCCTTCTTCTGGGAGAATGGTTCTGCTGTAAGTGAAGTCACACTCTTCCATGCCAAAGAGCACGGGAATAATCTGATGACGCCCCACTTGTCTTCCCGCCTGCAGTGGTGCATATGCAGTTCCTCCCCAGGGACCTAAAAGTGGAACCCAATTGTAGTCCCCGCAGCTATATGTCATGGAGACCACCGGCATCCAAGGAGCAGTCCAGGTAATGTTAGCTTCTGTGAGGTTCCCCAACTTCTTTTTCCAGCTTTCAAAGTCTTTTGGTAGGCTCCACTTGCTGAGCAGAATATCTAGTAGTGTTGTGGCTGGTACTTGATAAACAGCAGGGAAACGATGAACACTACAGGGGAAATGACCTTGCAACCAAGTACATAGGAGAGGTAAGCACCCCATGAACTGTCCCGAGCCTTTACTCCTTAGGTAAGTAAGAAATCGGATGGTTTCAGCCAAGATAGCAGGAGTAGGGTCACATCCTTTGAGCACCTGCTGGACCAAATCTACAATTGCCCCATCAATGTGGGCCGGTATCCTCGGGAAAATGACTAGCCCATATATAGCTAGTGTAAGCAATTTGTGTGCCTCCGCTTCCGTTGCAGTTTGTATTATTTCTTTGATTGTTGCCCATGGAAGATATTCGTGCCCACCGTAAGTTGTGACCACCGGCGAGTCCCATACTGGCTTTCCCATAATCTCAGCAAAGGCCCTTCGGCATGACCTTCTGGGCTCTGGTAGATAGATTTTCATTTTGTTTTCCACGGGGATATCCAGTAATCTTCTGTATTCTTCTCTGTGGGAACAAGATCTAGGCCGTTGAAGTTGAAGCACCGCCGTCGAGGTTCCCAGAAATAAATGGCTGCCCCCAACATATCCGTATCAGCCAGTAGCTCAGTGACATGTGGCAAATCCCCAAACTGTTGTATGTATATGCTTTTCCTTTCGTCTGACCACTGCTTCTATATTGTCTGTACCTCCTTAGTGGAGTCCAGCTGATCTTCTATGACAACATGTTCTGCCTTGTAGGCCTCTCCTGGCGGGAAATCTCCAAGGCGAAGTTGAATGTCTCCCGATGCTTGGGCCACCACTGTGACAGTCTCCTTGTCCTGAAGGCCTTTTAGGAGATGACTGAAAGTTGCCATGCCTATATGAATGATGAATGTCATGTTATGCATGATGACAGGTTAGGATGACAAGTTAATATATATCAAGGTAGGTAGACAGGATAAAGAATAAACCAATTGTAAAAAAACAGTTAAATGTGCAGGGGATGACTTAAGGACTACCTTACAAAACAAAGGTTAGCATGGCATGGAATGAGCAAACAAAATGTGGGTCAATACCCCTGATGGGCTTTTATTGCTACCCCTATCTTATTCGTTGGTTCCCAAACTTCCTCAATAGAGGGCTCCGTACACCATGGGATTTATCGGAGGGGGATCTTAAAAGGACGTGCCTTAAAAGAACCTCAAGCTTGAGTGAGGAGTCCGAGGCCCTAATGCGGATAATGATCAACGCGTTGGGGACCGTACTGAACCTCGCTAACCTAAATTGTGCTAAACCCGGGTATAGGGTTATGCATGTATGTAACAAGTATGGAAAGCAGTAAATCACCACTATCATGGTAGTTAAAGCGTATAAATAAATCACAATAAATATGAGCAACAATCAAACAATTTAGCACAACAGTTAAATATATACAACAGTATAATTAAAATAACCTCCTAATCCTTAGTTCTAGACCTAACTCTCTAAAGTGTTCATTGTCCCCAGCGGAGTCGCCAGCTGTCATCACTGCTTTTCGTCCGGGCCCTTTTTGGGGTGAACTCAAACTAAACCAATGGTGAGAAAATTTAGAGTCGCCACCAACTGTTTTTGGGGTACAATTGGATACCCTCTACTTTGAGTAGTTTTAAGTGTATGGTCTGCGTTATCAGAGATGGGTTCGGGAGTTGGTTACGTGTAGGGAAGGATTAGCACCCCTACAGCGCCCTTTCGGTATCTAATTTAGGAGGAGGAGATTTTATTTTATTTATACTGCCATGACTGGGCTAAGTTTAAAAAGTTTATGATTTCTATTTGGCTAAGTTATTTATTAAAGTCATGGTTAAAATGGATTTATCCTAAATTTCTAATGGGAATCCTAAAGGTTTTGGATTTTTGAAGTGGATAATGAGATCCTAGGGATTGGTTTGTTTTTTGGTTTTGCTCTTGGAAATTGAAATCCTAAAAAATATTTGTTTATTTTTCCCCCTTTTTTTTGGTTTGAGTTAGAAAATGCATTTTGTGTTTGTTTTTCTATATTTTTTTGTTGTTTTTTTTTGTTTTTGTTGGAAGACATTTGGAAAACATTTTATGAAAACAGTTTCAAAACATGTTGTTGAAGAGATTTAAAAACATGTTATTAAAAAAACGTTTTGTTTTTTTTTTTGCTTGTTTTTCTGTTTTGTTTTGTTTTTTTGTTTGTTTGTTTGTTTGTTTGTTTTGTTTTGTTTTTTTTTTTTGAAAACATTTTGAAAATTATTTATTGAAAACGTTTTGAAGAACATGTTTGTTTTTTTTTGTGTTTTTTTTTTGGAAATTGAAAAGGCATATATCAAAATAGATGTGGAGTGTGTGAGTGTGACATCCACAAAAATAAAATCACTCTTTTTTTCTTTTCTTTTTGTTGCTTTTCATCTTCTCCTTTTGCTCTCTCCTTTTTTTTTTTCTTCTCTTCTTCTTTTTTTCTTTTTACTATACTTTACATATTACAACATACACATAGGAAGGAATACAGGAAAACACAATGAAAAAGGCTGAAAAGGGATTACACCAAATATAGATAAGCTCAAAAACGAAAATTAGAAAAATGCTAAAAAAACAATTACACCAAATATAGATACAAATAAACTGAAAAGTAGTGAAAAGATAAAGGGCTGAACCGACTTTGAAGCTTTGCAACGCCAATCTTCGCTTGAGCTCCCGCCGGCGCTGATAGTCACTTGCTCGACTCGGAATCGACAGATCTGACAGTGGGACTTATGAAGAGACTTCCCTGGTGTTTGGAGATAGGAGGGCTGAAGTTGGAGTTTGCAAGGAGTGGATGAGTGATCTCTTATGATGATGATTCTGGGATTCTGTGTTTTTTTTTTTTTTTGGGTTTGCCAGGAGGAAGGAAGTGGGCGTTTTTTGATGATGAGGCTGGGGCATTTTCTGATGATGATGAGGCTAGTTTTGATGATGAGACTGGTTTTTCCCTTTTTTTGAATTTCTCTCCTTTCTTTCTTTTCCTTTCTCTCTCTGTGTTTTTTTTTTTTGCTCCATCTGCACTGGGATGAGGAAAGGATGTAAAAGGGTACAAGTTTTTTTTTTTTCCTTTTTTGCAACGAATTCCTTTTTTCTCTCCCCCTCCTTTTTTTCGATGGGACTGCAGACTGCATCTTAAAGGGCTGCCGAAAGTTTTTGGCTGGACTGTCATTAATTGCAGCATTTAATGCTGCATTATTGATTTCTTCATTTTCATCTAGGTCTTGTGCAATCTGTCGGGTGCATTATTATTTCCAGCTCCATTAATTTGCATATCAGTGTCTGGTCGGGTGGTCAGTGTGTGCGGGAAAAAGGGAACTCGTGATTTGCCTTTTTGAATTTGTAGTTTAGCAGCACATGTGACCGACAGGTATTCAAAATAATGTTTTGTCAGATGGCCAGCGCATAAAACAAGCCCCGTGAACGACCAGCGAGAGGAAAAAAGGAAACCCGTGAGAAAAAGCCGGCGCGAAAAGCCAGCGAGAAAAAATCAGCGAAGGCAAAAAAAGGGGTCGGAGGTTCGAAGTGTCGGCAGGTCGAAGCGTCAGCAGGTCGAAGTGTCGGCAGCGAGGCTTTGAGGGTCGAAGGGTCGGAGGTGGAAGGCGTACGGGTGCCGTGGGTCGAAGGCGTCGTAAGTCGGCGTCGTATGTCACGGGCGTCGTAAGTCGCGGGTCGAAGTGTCGGCAGCGAGGCTTCGGGGCTTCGAGGCTTCGAGCTTCGGGACTTCGGGGCTTCGAGCTTCGGGGCTTCGAGGCTTCGAGCTTTGAGGCTTCGATCTTCGGGGCTTCGAGCTTCGGGCTTCGAGGCTTCGGGGCTTCGAGGCTTCGAGGTTCGGGACTTCGGGGCTTCGAGCTTCGGGGTCAATGGATCGAAGTGTCGGCAGGTCAACGGTCAACGGTCAACCCCCCCCCCCCCCGTTTTTTTTGCTTTTAATTACCTTTTTACCCCCACCAAAAATGCAAAAATGGATAACCTTCCAGGAATTGTTTGGGGAGATCCGTATTCGCCTACATAGGCATTTTGAAGAGTTTCGCATGATCACTTTTGCGGGCAGTTTGACCAGGGGCATTGACCGTCTTTTGGCAAGTTTGACTTTTTCCAACGAAAGTTGTTTTGGCCATAACTTCTTCATTTTAAGTCCGATTTGAGCTCGGTCAAGTGCGTTGGTCTCCAATTTTCATCCTCCATCACCTGGTGTTGGTCTTGGGGCGCTTCAAGGACTTGTAGCAAAAGTCATTAATTTTGAACTCCCCCATCCGTGTCAATTGTATCCATCTCGTGCAGATTGGGGTAGACCATTCCTTGGAAGTATGGGATCATTGTAGACCTGTTCAATAAGGTATATGGCATGGGTAGAAAGGTATATCAAATGGGGTTAGTATGTCCAACCCGGACAAAATAGGGTCCTACAGGCTTCTCCTCCTTATATAGATAACACAACATCGAAACGACGTAGTTTTGATTAAGTGAATCCCAGCATCAAAATGACGTAGTTTTGATAGAACAAGCTATGACCTTCCCACATCCATACACACCAAAATATCCACAATTCCAACATGGTCCTTTGGGAAAAGATGATTAGAATAACAAAACTAAGGTAACCATGCAAAAATATGCCTGCACGCCAATTTGAACGCCAATTCCCCAATTGGCGTGCAGCTCCAAATGCACTCAAACTTTACCCCAAGCCTTCTTGCATCATGTAAAAGACATCCATGCAAAAATAACCTTGCACGCCAAATGGGTCCAATTCGCGTGCACGTCCTTTTGGCCTGAAACTTCTGTGGTAGATAGAAGACATCATTTTAAGAATCTTTTGCTCTGCACGCCAATTCATCTGAGCCCATCTACTAGGTCAAAATAAATCTCCAAAACCTAACAAAACAGCCTAAAAGCGCCTGTATATGCATAGCATCTTCCTAGGGCATAAATGCACGTTATCACTTGTCACATGCACATCCCAAAAGTCCCCTCTTGGGTCATCTCTTACCTCAAACTTGTGCACCAACATCCAAGGTGTTTGTGGTTAACTTCTTACACACGGGTCATTACAGAACTGTTGGGTTGGATCTTGTGTGGTGTGGACCATGCTTGATACATCTTCTTGCCTTCTTCTGTGAGCATGGTTCTGCTGTAAGTGAAGTCACACTCTTCCATGCCAAAGAGCACGGGAATAATTTGATGACGCCCCACTTGTCACATGCACCTCCCAAAAGTCCCCTCTTGGGTCATCTCTTACCTCAAACTTGTGCACCAACATCCAAGGTGTTTGTGGTTAACTTCTTACACACGGGTCATTACAGAACTGTTGGGTTGGATCTTGTGTGGTGTGGACCATGCTTGATACATCTTCTTGCCTTCTTCTGTGAGCATGGTTCTGCTGTAAGTGAAGTCACACTCTTCCATGCCAAAGAGCACGGGAATAATTTGATGACGCCCCACTTGTCACATGCACCTCCCAAAAG
Organism: Taxillus chinensis; assembly: GCA_023512835.1. Taxonomy (NCBI): domain Eukaryota; kingdom Viridiplantae; phylum Streptophyta; class Magnoliopsida; order Santalales; family Loranthaceae; genus Taxillus; species Taxillus chinensis. The sequence goes on from CM042092.1 coordinate 55,140,703, forward strand.
TCCCCTCTTGGGTCATCTCTTACCTCAAACTTGTGCACCAACATCCAAGGTGTTTGTGGTTAACTTCTTACACACGGGTCATTACAGAACTGTTGGGTTGGATCTTGTGTGGTGTGGACCATGCTTGATACATCTTCTTGCCTTCTTCGTGAGCATGGTTCTGCTTGTAAGTGAAGTCACACTCTTCCATGCCAAAGAGCACGGGAATAATTTGATGACGCCCACTTGTCTTCCCACCTCAGCGGTGCATATGCCAGTTCCTCCCCAGGGACCTAAAAGTGGAACCCAATTGTAGTCCCCCTAGTATATGGCATGGAGACCACCGGCATCCAAGGAGCAGACCAGGTAATGTCGCCTACGTGAGGTTTTCCAACTTCTTTTTCTAGCTCTCAAAGTCTTTTGGTAGGCTCCACTTGCTGGGCGAGAATATCTAGTAGTGTTGTGGCTGGTACTTGATAAATAAGCGGGGAAACGATGAACACTACAGGGGAAATGACCTTGGAACCAGGTACCGGGAGAGATAGGCACCCCGGATGCATGAGCCTTTACTCCTCAGGTAAGTAAGAGATCGGATGGTTTGCAAGA